>JACEFO010000144.1:0-1200000 GCA_015342445.1 Digitaria exilis
ATTTCATCATCATAAGATGAAGTCTTAAATAATCCTTTTCTGCAAAAAAGGACTTATTTTTTTTTCGCTCACTTTCAATTTATGTAATTTGTATTTTGAAGCTATTTCACCTGGCTTTGTTTTTCTGTAGGTGCAAATCATGGGATCAGCAAAAGGTCATGACTTCAAAATTAAAGTGCTCACGAAGGAATATCAGCACACATGCAAATAACTGGCTTAATGCTTGTGGAATCATCTCAGCTCATGTGTGGTCTTTGGAGCAGAAATCTTCCATTTGCAGGGAAAAGGGTCCTGGAGCTGGGCTGTGGCTCGCTGGCATCTGCTCGATGGTTGCTGCAAGTTTCCTAAGTTGTTGTACTACAGATGGTGATGCAGAATCATGGACCTACTTAGACAGAATATCTCCTCTATTTGGAGCCTAACTTGCTTGACAGATTATTATAGGAGTTATTTTGGGGCAACAACGATGATGTGAGGGCAGTCAGAGAGCTTTGCTGACAATGGCGGGTTGATTGCATAATAGGCACTGATGTGACCTACAATCCTGACGCTATACGTCCTCTTCAAGACTGCCAGGGAAACTCATTTCTGACAAAGCTAATGAAGATTCAACGGGCCAGCTTTTATTCTTAGCTACATCCAACCCGCACGTGTTTGATTGAAACTCTATCCTTTCTAATGCTATGGCCCAGGGTTTCAGGCTTGTGATAAATGATAAACGGAGTTCATGAAAGTAAATGGTATTATTAGCTTCTTGGTTCTCTGGGAATGATGTTTTGCAGTGCTTACCAGAACACAACACTTTCGATACTGTATTTTGAATTGTGAGAATATCTGCCAGGATTTTCTGGTATTGTGTAAACTGAAAAGTCTTGGAGGCAGCTGAAGAGGTTGTGTACTGTTGAAACAAAGATCGATTATTACTTGATTCTGCTAAGTTAGCATGAGTTTTGAATTGGCCGCGTTTGTATGAAAAAAATTCTAAGTAATTCGATTTACCAAGTTTTTTTCTATCAATGCTCAGGGCATATGCTGTCAACTTAAATTGCACGAAGCAAATAAATTAACGAGGATCATCATTTATACTTGGGTCGTTTGGAGTACATATTTGAAATCAAAACAAGAGCTTACTAGGAATAGTCTGCCTGAAAAGGAGTTATAATAATCAGAAAGTTTTTGTTTGATTTTGTTTCAAGATACAACTTCCAGTTCAGAACTGCCTGAAGATGATAAAAGCTTTACTGAGTCTGACTCCTGTAGTTTGTTTTCGACATGTCAGAAAGCTAATTGCGTAGAAAAGACAAAAAAACCCATGAAGAGTCGAAGACGTTGGTTTTTCATACTTCATGATTTATATAGAACCGCAAATTGTTACAGCGAATCAAAATACACTGAAGAGGAAATAATAAGATAGAGAAACGACTACGCTAATGCCAGCATGCTAAAGTAAAAAAAAAAGGTACGTATTCCAGCTTAGACTTGGATCAGTTGTAGAGATCATCCTCGTCGGCGGTCGTTGGCCGTGGCAGCAGGCTCCGCCGCCTGTGGCTGCCTGGGGAAGCGGAACTCGCTGCCGAATCCCCTCGACTGCCTGCAACGTCTGCGCGAACGCCTGGTACTTGCGGATGTCGGCGTCGCTGACGCTCCTCCTCGCGAAACCTCATCGACTCCTCAAAGTGGCTCGCCTTGATCTCCGCCAGCGGCTCGTCGGCGCAGCCGTCGACCTCCATTTCCCCCGGCCTCTCCTTGGCCATCCTCTCCCTCTCGATGTCCTTCTCAATGTCCTCACGGATTGCGTACTTGCACGCCCTCTGGCAAATCTCGGTGATGTCGGCGCCGCTGAACCCGGCCGTGAACTTGGCCAGCGCGGCGAGGTCGACGTCCTTTGCCACGGGGGACTTCCTCAGCACGCCTTGAAGATCTGGAGCCGCGACGCCTCGTCCGGCACCGGGATGTAGATGAGCCTGGTCCAGTCGACCCGGACGCAGCAGCGCCGAGTCGATGATGTCTGGCCGGTTGGTGGCCCCGATGATGAACACCGTCTTCTTGGCGCCCATGCCGTCCATCTCCGTGAGCAGCTGGTTGAGCACCCTGTCCGAGGCCTCGGCGCCACCCCCGACGCGTCCGCCCCTCTGCGTCGCGATCGAGTCGAGCTCGTCGAAGAAGAGGACGCACGGCGCGGACTGGGCGCGCCTTGTCGAAGATCTCGCGCACGTTGGCCTCGCTCTCGCCGAACCACTTGGTGAGCAGCTCGGGGCCCTTGATGCTGATGAAATTTGCTTGGCACTCGTTGGCGATCGCCTTGGCGAGCAGCGTCTTGCCACCACCCGGGAGGACCGTAGAAGAGCACGCCCTTGGACGGTGACATGCCAAACTTCTCGAACTTCTCTGGATGCTCCACTGGTACTGCACCGTCTCCTGAAGCTCCCGCTTGACGCCCTCGAGGCCGCCAATGTCAGACCAGCTGACATTGGGCACCTCGACGGTGGTCCTCGCGCAGAGCCGACGGGTTGGTGCCGGGCGAGGGCGGGTCTTGAGGTGGTCGTTGGTGATGGCCATCGAGTGGAGGGATCTCGGCGTCGATCGTCTCGTCCTCGAGGTCGATCACGTCCATCTTCTCCCTGATGCACTGCAGCGCGGCCTCCGTGCAGAGCGCGGCGAGGTCGGCTCCGACGTAGCCGTGGGTGTCCTTGGCGACCACCTCCAGGTCGACGTCCTCGGCGAGCTTCATGTTCTTGGTGTGCACGCGGAGCACCTCGAGGCGCCCGACCTCGTCCGGCACGCCGATGTCGATCTCGCGGTCGAACCTGCCGAACCGCCGGAGAGCCGGGTCGATGCTGTTGGGTCGGTTGGTGGCGCCCATGACGATGACGTGGGCGCGCGCCTTGAGCCCGTCCATGAGCGTCAGCAGCTGGGAGACGATGCGGCGTTCGACCTCGCCGTGGGTCTTGTCCCTGTTGGGGGCGATGGAGTCGATCTCGTCGATGAAGATGATGGACGGCGCGTTCTTCTCGGCCTCCTCGAACGCCTTCCTCAGGTTGCTCTCGCTCTCCCCGGCGAGCTTTGACATGATCTCCGGCCCGTTGATGAGGAAGAAGAAGGCCCCGGTCTCGTTGGCCACCGCGCGGGGCGATCAGGGTCTTGCCGGAGCCGGGTGGGCCGTACAGGAGGATGCCCTTGGGAGGCTTGACGCCGATGGACTTGAACAGCTGCGGGTGCCCTGAGCGGGAGCTCGACGAGCTCCCTGATCTGCGCCAGCTGCTTGCGCATCCCGCCGACGTCATCGTACCGACGTCATCGAGCCTCTCCTCGTCCTCGCGCTTGACGGGGCTCGCCGTCGCAGAAGATCTCCGTGTCGCCGGCGACGATGCAGTACTCGCCGGCGGCGGGGTCGACGTCGACGACCTTGAACTCGACGCTCCTCATGCCGCCGCGGACGAGGAAGAGGTCGCCCTTGCGGACGGGCGGAAGGCGTCGAGGAAGTAGGGTTTCAGTAGGCCTCGAAGAGGTCGCCGGTGAGGCCCCTCGACGGTGTCGTCGAGGGGGAGGACTATAGCGACCTTACCCGAGAAATGGGCCCACTTAAGTATATTTCACCTTCCGTTGGTGCTAATACACAAAAATGTTCCCAATTACGGGTACGATCGTCGAGTCAAGCTCGGACTAACTGCTACTGCAGATCGTCCGTCCATACACTCACGGCGAAGCATGTAGCGACCTTACCCGAGAAATGGGCCCACTTAAGTATATTTCACCTTCCGTTGGTGCTAATACACAAAAATGTTCCCAATTACGGGTACGATCGTCGAGTCAAGCTCGACTAACTGCTACTGGCAGATCGTCCCGTCCATACCACTCCACGCGAAGGTGAGTTCCAAAGATCACATCATTCCACAATTCAAATTACAACAAGTCTTAGAGTTATTACAACCAAATTGAAATGATAAGTAAATAGTTTGAGTTCATGCAGCGGAAAGTAAACGAGATACTAGCGACGATCCATAGTATCGTCACGATGAAGTCAGCCGTGACGCTACTCCTCACGATCCTCGGGAGAGGTCGGCTCCCACTCGATGCTGTAACCAGGAGGAAGCTGGGAGGCCCCAAGCCATAGAGGCAGCTACCTCCTGAGGGGATGGTCCTGAAAATTTAGCCACAAGCAAGGCTGAGTATACTAGTTATACTCAACAAGACTTAACCGACTGGTGATCACTACATCACCGACTCCTACGAATGAGAGGCTGTTTGGCTAGTGGGGTTCTTTTGCCAAAAGCGACTAAGCTGTTTTCTACTTTCTTTATTTTGATTTTAATTTCTTTAGTCTATCCATTCTAGGTGAGCCTAGCTAAACAATCAAGTTTTGCAATACAATTATTCCATACAAAGATTTCATCCTTCCAAGTTTCACTTCATAATATGTCATACATCGGTCAAGCAGTCTCATTAACCGCGAGAAGCGGACAGTTTCGAACCGAATTTACTACCTGGCCAGGGAAAACCCAAACATACGGAATGGTTGGAAATGCCAACACACCCCAATCCTTTCTCCTCTCTCTGCGAGTGGCTCCCGAGTCCCAATGCCTCAGGGTAAAGGTTCACCACTACTGGGACTCACGCAACTACCCTCATGTGCCCATGGGATAACGTTTCCAAGACAGAGAGCTGTCGGACCTGCTCGCATCAATCGGATACCGGGACTTACCGGTCCCATAAACCGTGCATATGTGTGGTACGTTCAAACGCTTGACACAAAAGTACCACATGTTTCCACTTAAAACATCGATAGACGGCATCTACAATCATCCGTCCATCATCTCTAGTGTTTCTGATATGAGTGGACATACAACTCCTATATCTCGCGAGTGTCGGAAAACACTCGACTTCTATCGTTCTTAAGCATAGCAACTATCGAACCTAACATACTAGTGTTCGATCAAAGGAACCTATGATCATGCAATCTATGGTTTCATTCAACTCCTTGAACCTTAAATGCACAAACATATAATCAATTAAAAAGCGTAAGTAAAGTTAGGTTATGCTCCGGGGCTTGCCTTCCGGCTCGAAGCGGTACTCCTGCTCGGGGCTTGGATCCACGTGCACCATGTTCACCTCGGACTCCTGGGCGATCTCCTCAGCAGCGGGAACTAGCTCGTAGACTCGTCGGCGAGACCCGAATCTACACGAATGCATGAATGCTTAAGTATCGAGATTTAAATAGTTAGGATTAATTTAAATCTTGGTTAAAAAGTTGGAAAGGATAAACATTACTTATAATTGGATATCCCCATTTCATTTTGAACCTTTACTTTGATTTTAGAGGTTTAGGTTTTTCTCTTTTCTTTTCTTTTTCTTCTCTTTTCCTTTCTTTTTCTTCTCTTTTCTTTTCTTTTCCCTTATTCAAGTCCTTTTTCGATTATTCAAAAGGTGAACTTAGGAAATTTATGTTCATGTACCATTTGGCCAGAGGCTTGCTCATGCCAAGGCAGGAGCTTAGCCCAAAGTTGGCTCAAGATAATTTTTCTATAATTTATTAAAATTATTCTTATCTTTTTGCCTAAAAACAAACTAAAATCCTACAAAAATAACTACAAGGTTTTTGTCCAAACCACTTGGCACAGTGACTTAGGGTACCAAGGGTGACCTCTCTGCAAGTTTGCATGTGATTTTGATTTATGGTTATTTTTGTGGAATTTCACCATGTTTAAACTACCAAAAATCATTTAGCCATTTTACAGTGTCCAAAAATTACCATTTTCATTTTTATAAGGTTTCTCATGTCTTGATTAATTTTCTGTGTGAAGGAGGTGATTTTTCACTGAGTAATTTATTTTCTGTGATTTATTTGCCAAAACAGCAGGGTATATGTTTGGAAAATCATAACCCTAAATCCACTGGGAATTTTTGTGCACCCTTTGCGAATTAGGCTAATGATAACCACCCTAACAACATATCCCAAGCTCAGCTCTAGTGCATGTATAGATTTTGAACTATGATGAAAAGTGCTCAAACTGAAATGAATTAATATTTCAAAATCTACAGCCCAAATGGGTGAGGTGCAAAAGAAGAATTTGTTCTTCTAGGTTCACTGGTCACTACAAAATTGGTTTGGCATTTTTCTGATTTTTCTACGATTTTCTACGAATTTTTGAAGATCTCAACGAATTACTCCAAAAATATAGAATCTATTTTACGCGGCTGACCCTAGAGTTTTTTTTTTTTAAAACCCTTACGAACAGGTCCCTACATTTTTCGCGCAGCCCCCTGGAAGGAGGTTGAAGACACAACCGTGTCCTCGAGTTCGCCGGCGTGGTTACGCCGGCCAAACGGCGGCGAGACCGGGCCGGGAAAGTGGGGGAAAACGGAGAGGGGCTCACCATGATTCGTTTGAGCTAGGTCTCGAGGTCGGGGATGGCCGGAAACAAGGTCAACGACGGCGGTGGCGGCTCGGCTTGCTCCGGCGAGCGGCGACCGGCGGCGTCGGGGTCGGAGAAGGTCGGGGAAGAGGTCTTTGAGCACCAGCGCGGCACGGTGAAGCTATTGGTTCCCTCGGTTCGGCCGGAGGAGGAGTGGAGCGGACTGTGCACGTGCGCGGGCGGCGGCGGAAGCTCTGTGAACTCCGGCGAGCGATTTCGGCGTGGAAGAGAGGGGGAACTGTTTGGGGCTTTAAGTAGGAGCGAGAGGGGAGCAAAGGGGTGCTCGGGCAGCACGGGATGGAGGCTGGGGCAGCTCGGTGAGCTGTCGCGGCGACAGCGGCTTGTCGCGGCCGGGTTGGCGCCGTGCGCGGCGTCAACGTGCGCGCGCAGGCGTGCTGCAGGCGGCAGGCGCGCGTGGGCGAGGCGAGAAGAGACAGGGCGAGGAAAAGGAGACAGCGTGGTCGCGAAAGTCGCACGACGGACCGGTGGGGCAACGGCGGCGACGGCAATATCCGGCGGTCCGCGGCGGCGACGCGACGGCGAGCGCGGGAGTCAGCGCTACAGTGCGCCTCCGACCATGAGACCTTGCCAGAGGCGTGCACCGTGAGCGGGGACACCCGGCCATGTCACTTGTCGGCTCAGGCGAGGCCGGACGGCGGCAGGCGCTTGCCGGCGGCGAGCGCGGCACGCGCGGGCGCGGCGCTGGCAACCCGTGAGCGCGCCGTGAGCGGTGCAAAGGTCAACTGATTGGCATGGCTCAAATTCCAAAAAATTTGAACTGAACTTCGAAACGTGTCAAATTAAAAGTTGATGTGGGACACAACTTTCGAGCTTGGACTAGGCGCTTCGACCATGCGCTTCGAGCTTGGATCGCAAGCTCGAGCTTTCCGAGCCTCGAGCGTGACGGAAACGCCGCTCGAGGGTGAATGCCCCTCGAGCTTGGCTGCGGAGCCTCGAGGGTGACGGAAACGCCGCTCGAGGGTGAATGCCCCCCTCGAGCTTGGCTGCGGAGCCTCGAGGGTGACGGAAATCACCGCTCGAGGGTCGTCAAGCGGAACGAACGCCGTGGCGAGGTTTGTGGTGAAGGGCTGTATTTGTGATGACGGCAACTCTTATTGTCGGAGATTTCTTTTTAGTTCAGTACCAAAATCTTGAGATTTGGCTAAGATTCCATTTCAGCTTTGAATTTGAATGGAAATTTCAAATCCAAGGTTTGGGGTTTGAAATTTGAGATGCTTCCAGGCATTTTTAGGCTATGGTTTGAAAAGGAAAGTTTCTTGGTTTGACTTATTCTCCAACTTTTACATTTGCACTTTTTCAAGTTCTTAGGAATTTTTCAAAGTTTTCTTATTACTTCATTTGAATGGTTTTTGACTCAAATTGATAAATTTTTCCTCATTTTCTTCAAATTCACTTTTGAATTAGCCTGGGTTTAACTTAACCATCATCTTAAGGTTAATTAACACCAGGGGTGTTAGACGTGGATGTGGGCCCCGTACTTGATGTCGTGGCACGGGTGCACGGACACGACGTCGGCGAGGCGGACGCGGAGGTTGGACCGGACCACCTTGCTGAGCCTGACCTGTCCCTCGCCGCACTCGTCGTCGGGGAGGGCCATGCAGACCGTGTCGCGGCGGCGCTTGCCCTTGAGGAGGACGACGTCGCCGCGGTAGATGGAGAGGATCTCCATGGTGGACGGGTGGAGGCCGCAGATGGAGTTGTACTCGTCGGTCGACGACTTGGCCTCCTCCACCACCAGGCGGTTCGCCGCCCTCTTCCTCGGGGCGGCAGGGCTGGACGCGGCGGCGGCGGCCATCGTGCCGGGGGTCAGGGACGCTCTCGTGGTGGTGGTTTCGGTGTTGCGGCGCCTGCGGGCGGACTCTCTTGCTGCTGGTGGAATTTGGAAAGGCAATATGGCTTGCGTTTTCTGGTGGGGAGAAAGGCCGGTGCGGGGCCTTTTTATTGCCCTTGAGGGCCGGTTGGGTGTCCGACTCGCACACCACCTGCCGTGCCGAGTCCGATCGTATTCGTATCGCCTGACACGACGACGACTACTCTCTTGCTGCTGCTGGAATTTGGAAAGACAATGGCTTTGCGTTTCCTGGTAGGGAGAAGACCGCCTCGGCCTTTTTATTGAGCTTGTGGGCCGGTTGGGTGCCCGAGTCGCATACCATCATCCCGCCGAGTCCGATCGTGTCGACGAAGAGGATTCCGATTCGGCCTTCCTCCGCAGAACAACCCAGCCTACCGGGGCCCAAAGGAGAAGAAGGCCTGGTTACCTCGCAGCCCAATAACACCCTGGAGAAAGAAATTCCTCACAAGAAAAAGGTAAATTCACTAAATAGGAAATTAGGCCTCGTAGAAACTTCAACTTAAACTTGCTACCAACTTTTCGAACTAAACAAACCTATCTTTTATGTATTCGTTTTCTCGAGGGCGGCGAATGAATAAAACCTTTTTTCTAGCTATAGATTATATCTAAGAACGCACGAATCCACCGGCTAACTGAACTAGGACTATTTTATCCTTCAACTACTATTCACTAATTGTAAGTTTGTAACAGATAGTACATAGTACAGTGATATTGGAGATTTCAATAAGCACTAATTGTAACAGATAGTATGATAACATGCTGACAATAGAGATTTCTTTGAGCAGGTTGGATATTTTTGTCTTTTATCTCATTTAGGTGGATAACTCAATTTTTAAGTAGTTTTAAGTAAAAGTTTATCAAGGTTTGAGGTGGGTGTAGGCGTGTAGCCTGATGCCCTGTTCACAAGGTCTAGCCGAGCATGATTGCATGAAGGCTTTTGCTAAGGTACTCCTAAATGTCTATAAAAGATAAGTTTAAGAACATATTACCTCCTCCTAGGTAATAGGTTTAATGTTTATTATTTATAATTTTAAATCTGATAAAATATCTTCTTATTAGATCTAATTTGATTGGGTTAGATTTAACTTTCCTTTTTTTTATCACAGATTTAGACTAAACATATTTTGTCTCTTCTTATATCATGTCCACGTGACAAGGCAAATTTTGAAAAAAAAAAGTGACAAGCTAGTGAAATTTTATTTTTCCCGTTGTATCATGTTCTGGGCTGAACGTGAACATTTTCCCTCTTGGAATGAGCAGGCCACTGCCGTTCCTTCCTGCGATGTGCCTAAGGAAGGCATAGAACGGTGGCCTAAGAAGGAAAGTGGAGGAAATTAGAAAGCCTAGTTAAAAAAGGTCGTAGATATTGCATGATTTTTTTTCTTTCCTCTCTATATATTAATTACTAAAATATTTTAATTATTTTAAGATCGATGGCCGAGATTCGTTTGAGATCTCCCTCTTACGAGGTGAATGGCATGAAACACACCGGACGCGGCACGGGCTGTTCCCAACTCCAAGGGGGGTCGATCGGAATCACGCACACGTTCCAGCCACCAAGCTGATGCCGACTAGCGAAAGATCTCCGGTGCCGTCGGCGTCGCGCATCGACTGCGGGTGGCCCCACCAGACAGACAGAGTCCCTTGCACGGCACGCGCGAGCATATTCCCCCCCAGGGCCCACCGCACGCCGACGGCTGAGCTAGACAAGAGACTAGTCGGCGGCGACCTTTTTCTGGAGCCCCACAGGCCACCTAGCCGAGCCTGACCCGCCGTCGCCGTCGACCCCGAGGAAGCCGCGGGCTCCAAGCCAATGGAGCATCCCCTCGCGCTGGACCAGGAGGTCGGGGTCGTGCACCCAACCGCCGCCGGTTGCCGGTTTTGACCTGTGAGGAGAGAGAGGACAGAAAAAAAATAAGAAGGGGGGAAGCGGGGGGTGGACTGGGAGAGGAGGGGAAGGAAGCGAGGAGCCGAGGAGGGGAGTCTGCGATGGACGGGTGGAGCTGGCTCTGCTGCGGCCGATCCAAAGCCGCCGGAGGCGCCGCGGTCCAGCTCCCCGAGCCGTTCCAACTGCCGGCGCCCCTGCCCGCGTGGCCGCAAGGTTTGTGGCTTCCTCTCTCTGACTCTCTCCCCCCGCGCCTTTCCTTTTGCCCGCTTTCATTCACTTGTTCGTGCTGCTCGGCTGTGGAACCCGGTCGGTCGCTGGAGTGTTGCTGGCTTTGCTGCCTGTTGCAGCGTTTCGTGGTTGAGTTGTAGCTGATCCATATGGATTACTGCTAGATTTGTTGTGGTCCGCTGGTAATCGCACGATTTGGTTGCTTGTCCATGGTATGATGGTAAATTGGTAATAATTGGTAGGATCAATACTTAGCTTCAAATTCTTCTGATCCTACGGTTGTAGCAAGTTCTTCGATGGTAATATCGTTTGACTCGTTACTATAGTTCAGCACTTCAGCCTAGGAAAATGGATCCCAAGGAAGATGGAATTTGCTATCTGAGTATGTGATATATTAGCTGCTTGGGCTATCAATTTCTTCAATCGGTGAGCATAGTACACAAATCTGTTTCCGCTTTGATTGCTGCAGTTTCACTCCCATGTTGCTGTGCCTCTTTTATTCGTGTTAGCTAGCAAGTGAAGGAATTAAATGACTGCATGTGTTGAAAACTAGTTTGCAAAGGTTTCTGCCATCTCGAGCTGGCCAGGATAGCTTTCCTGAATAATCAAATCTTTTGCTAACTTTCTTCAGCAACTCTTCACAGGAGGGGATTTTGCTAAGGGCGCAATACGCATAGGAGAGCTTGATGTTGTGAATATTACCAAATTCCGGAGTATATGGAGCTGCTCAGGAGCTTCATTTTACGAGCCAGAAGGAGTTTCTGAGGGTTTCCACTGCCTTGGGCACTATGCCCAACAGAATGGCCGCACCTTGCTGGGATTTCTTCTTGTGTCAAGGGAAGTGGCTAGCCACCTACTGATTAATAGCAAGCCCGCCCTTGAGAAACCATTAGATTACTCCCTTGTTTGGACCAATGCTAACTTGAGTGAAGATGACAACAGCGAATGTGGTTGCCTCTGGTTGCCGTCTCCACCAAATGGGTATAAAGCCCTTGGTTATGTGGTTACTAAAGGACCCAAGAAGCCCTCGCTGGAAGCAGTTCGATGTGTGCGAGATGACTTAACAGACACATGTGAAAATTTCCGCTCAATTGTAAGTATGGGCAATGCATGTCAAATTTGGGAGACAAGGCCTTGCCACCGAGGGGCGAGAGGACATGGTATACCTGTTGGTACATTCTCCTGTGAAACTGATTCAACAGAAAGCAAGAAATCGGGAATTCCCTGCTTGAAAAACTTGGACTCAAATTTAAGAGCCATGCCTAATTTGGAGCAGATCAATGCTCTGATCAAGCACTATGGTCCAACTGTTTTCTTCCACCCACAAGAGACCTACTTACCATCATCCGTTTCTTGGTTCTTTGAGAATGGAGCTACACTGCACAAGAAAGATAAAGAAGGGGGAGATGCAATACTACCTGGTGGCTCAAACCTGCCTGCTGGTGGGACAAATGATGGTGAGTACTGGATTGATCTCCCTGACGGTAAGAGGAATGAGTATGTCAAAGTTGGCAATCTGAAGAGTGCTGAGCTATATGCTCATGTGAAGCCAGCTCATGGAGGAACCTTCACTGACATTGCAATGTGGGTATTCTGCCCATTCAATGGGCCCGCAACAATCAAGGTTGGATTTGCAAGTTTTGCTCTACAGAAAGTTGGTAGGCATACTGGAGACTGGGAGCACTTCACCCTCCGAGTAAGTAACTTCTCGGGTGAGCTCTCATCTATCTACTTCTCGCAGCACAGTGGGGGCGAATGGGTGGATGCTTGCAATTTGGAATTCATCTCAGGAAACAAAGCAATTGTGTACTCGTCCAGGAATGGACATGCAAGCTACCCCCACCCAGGCTGCTATCTGATAGGATCTGAGAAACTTGGTGTCGGTGTAAGAAACGATGTGGCCCGAAGTGATCTTTCAGTTGATTCGAGCCAGCAGTATAAAATCATCTCTGCTGGACATCTGGGAGATGCTGTTGTAGAACCATGCTGGCTGCAGTACATGAGGGAATGGGGACCATCTGTCACATACAACTCACGATCAGAGATTGACACGGTGCTTAGCTTCTTGCCGTTCTTTCTCCGCTTCACGGCAGAGGCAATATTCAACAGCCTGCCGGCGGAATTATACGAGGAGGAAGGTCCTACTGGACCTAAAGAGAAGAACAACTGGGAAGGCGATGAGAGAGGCTAGGCATTGTCGCCTTTGTTATCTATCCGAGCTACCTTTATCTGTACTCTAAAGCTATATTTGATGAAAGATTGATACGCTATGCTATGCTATGATTGAACATTTTAGTTTGAGATGTTTTAGACCAATGCTGGCGAAGCTTGAGGATACAGTGCACTTGTCAGGTTAGAGACATTGCACTGCTTATTTAGCTCGACGCAGTGGTTCCTACTAGTCCTGTGTGACTGCCACCTTGTATTTATACGTTTCATACTTCTATCTGGCAAGAGCCATGTTCAAACCAGTTATCCTGTGAGTTCTCTACGAGTAAACCAATTATTTCATTTCGACGCTGTGGTTCCTAGTAGTCCTGTGTGACTGCCACCTTGTATTTATACATTTCATACTTGGTTGGGTAAATAAACAATCGCTTGATCAAGGCTCTGTTCTGAAATTATAAAGGCACGTAATGGAGCGGAAAAAAATGACGATTATACAAGCACCGGACTTGCTGCGGTCTCACCTCCGGAGTCCGGGCTCGTGGTTTACAGTTTTACACCATCCAAAATCCAAATACAGGAATTCATGAAGCAAAAAAAAGGCCTTTTGCATCTGACAAGGGCAGAAATGCTTGCTTCGAATTCGCTTGCATCCTGATTTCTGTACATGATGATAACCTTGCCAGAAGCATATCTACTCTACTGAAAAATTCGTGGATTCCTACAATTGTAGCACCAATGTCAGTTTTAACTTCACCAAATGATTTGGTTTACAAAAAAGAGGGGTGATTAGCAACGGAATCCACCCGTCGGCTGCACAGAAATTATTGTCTTCAGGCCATGATACTGAACCTGACATTGGTCATGAGTCCATTCTACATGGATGAATTACTAACCTCTGTAATGAGCCTGCTCATTCCTGAACCTCTTCACCTTCTGACCGAGAGCTGAAACTCTGATGCAAAGATAGTGCATTGATCACAGGAAAATTTGTAGTGAAGTACAGTTATGGGCATAGAGAACAAGCACTCCAGTCTGATACCAAAAAAGAAATCTTTTCCACTCTTATTACGCATGTTATTTTCTTCATTCTCCACTTTGCAAGGGAGAAAGCAGTATGCATTGTTGTTTTACATACATACATATGCATCAGCTTGTACTAGGGTCACCAACTTCTCCTTCGGCGCCTACCAACTGCGTTCCCTCATCGATTCCACAGTTGTTCAGGTCAGGGAACGCCAGTGTTCCTCCCAGGCTGCCACTCATGTACACCTCGTTTTCTATCTCGCCCTATGGTGTTGGTACGGACCTCTATGGAGTAAGTACACTGGCAGATACGGCTATTTTACCTCCCAGACTCTATTGCTTGGTTTGGGGTGGGTTTAAGCTAAGCCTCTCTATATACAGCTCGCCCGAGTGGAGTATTCTGATACTAGCTGCATGAACATAGATGACTTGTCCTCCAAAAGTCTCTGGGGAGTGTCGAACTCCGCAACTTTACCTGAAACCAGAGGGATGAACAAAATTATTCATAAACACTTATATTCCATATCCGCGTTCAAGAAAAACCGTCAGTATTTCTAGTGCTATTCGAGATTTCGATAAACGAGTGGAGAAGTGAATTTGATTGCTATGAAGAAGAAAAGGAAGCGTGGTTAATTTTATGAAAGAGCTCATACCATCACTAAGGACCAGTACTAGGTCACTGTCAATAACAGTGGGAATACGATGTGCAATGGTACAGACTGTGCAGTCCTTAAATTCACTGCGAATGATCTTTTGGATAAGATTATCCGTTGCTGTGTCAACAGATGCTGTTGCCTCATCAAGCACCAAAATTTTTGCCTGCTTCAGCAGCGCCCTACCCAATGCAATAAGTTGGCGCTGTCCCACACTCCAGTTGTCCCCATTTTCTAGCACTGCACAAGCACAAAATAGCACATGAAGAATAAATTTCGCATTAAAAAATCCACATGCTCGTTCTTCAAAGAAGTGCTTGGCAGCCTAAAATATCAAACCAACCTGGACTGTCCAGTTTTTCTTCCTTGGAACGAATGACCTCTCCTAACTGACACTTTTCTAGCGCCTGAAACAGAAGGTGTTTCTTCAATAAGAATAATGAAAGTTTAAAATGAGTATAGCATCAAAGTGACCAGGACATACCTCCCAAATTTCTTGATCAGCACGTTCTTCAAGAGGATCAAGATTCATTCTGATAGTACCCTCGAACAATGTAGGGTCTTGGGGGATGATGCTCAACCGTGAGCGCAGATCATGAAGGCCAATTGTAGAAATGTCAATGTTATCAATTATAATTTTCCCTCCGGTGGGTTCAATCAGGCGGAAAAGGGCCTGAATAAGAGTAGATTTACCGCTTCCTGTTCGCCCAACAATCCCAATCTTTTTACCACCAGGAAACATACAGCTTACACCATGAAGGACTAATGGTAGATCATCCTTGTAGCGGACCTTTCATATCCATGAAGAGCAAAAGTTAGATGCTAAAACTAAATAGACCATAAATTAGACCCGTATGGTAGAACATGCAAATATATAGATATTATAATATAAAGTTTGCACTGGAAATACCAATTAGCTTTATAGCAATGCTAAGGAACTAATAAATTAAAGCGCACCTTGAGATCAATCAGTTCAATATTTCCATTTTCAGGCCATGACAATGATGGACGGCGATTCTCAATAATCAGTGGTGCTTCAGTAGGAATCTTGCAATATTGATAAATTCTCTCAACAGAGATTATCCTGTTCTCTAGTTTACAGAAGCTCAATATCCACCTTGACATACGAGCATTTAAGTTAAGTCCATATGTGACAGCAAGGCCAGCCATACCTATCAATTTCAAAGTTCATTAGATGCTGAGAAAACTTTAACTGACAAGAGGATGCGAGTTTTATATTGCAGCAAACAAGAGATTGGATAAAACCTAGAGCAGCATGTGAGACATAAAACATACTTGGTTCAATTGTGCCAGGAGGAAAGCTCACAAGTATTGCCATGCAGAAAGCAAAGACGAAAGTTGAGAGCAATTCCATTCGCAGGCAGAGCCATTCAATAGCAGCAAGGCTGGAAAATAAAGGCCGCGCGAAACAGTCAAGAAGGTAAAGGTTCCTTTTCATAAACCTTTTCTCTTGACCAAAACCTCTTATTGTAGCAGCGCCAGCAATTGATTCACTAAACAAATGGATCACTGGAGACTTCTGGACACTCAAAATCCTAGTCAGTTCCCTTGATGAAGCAATATAATACCTCTGGAAAAATGATGGTAGTTGTGACTGTTAGTAAAACCCTTTTCATTACCAGAAACAGATCCTTCAAACAGTAATTCAATATCATTGTGATAGTTTCAATAAAAGTTTAATTGGATAGATCTAGCAGTATCTCATTTAATAATAAACATTAAAATGAAAGCAATTTCTAGAACATCAACAGTAAACCAATGACATACTAAAAATACAATATCCAGTGAGGCAATGATCAATAACCATGTTACGGTCTTAAGGATCAGTTAGCCAAAAGTAAACTTCAGTTGTGTTGAGCTATATGGTTACAGTAGCAATGATGTGGATTTTGACAAGGATCAGTTTATCATCATTGGGCTCGGTTTAATGCTTGATGCAGAAAGAAGAGGAGTAAGATCAAATAAAGTGGGCGTGCCAAAGGTTGGAGGCTACAGTGAATAAGTGATGCGCAACTTTGCTAGCCACAGGTAGAGGTTTCGCAACTGGTTGTGTTTTTGAAACTTTTTGACATGGAATGGATTCTAGAATCTAGATGTTGAGATTTGAGAATGCTCATTTTTTGCTTCACACTTTGGTAAAATTGTATTAATTTAAGTCCCTTATCTAAAATTCCAGAAAAAAAAAACAGCTCGTGATATTAAAATATAGGTAAAAATGTAATATCTGGTGATCAGAACATTTACCTGCATCCACATGCATGCAATAGCCATGGGAACTATAAGAATCAGAACTTGCCATGTGACTTTGCTCATGACAGCAACTATTCCGAGGAGTTGAATTGTTGTTGATGCAAATCCACCAAGTCTGAACGCAATATCAAGGTCCACAACACTTTGATCTACAGAAACCTGATATAAAGTATCAATAAGGGAACTTAGGAAGTACACATTACAAAATTATACTATCATCTGCAAGAGCCAGACTTACTCGGTTCAAAATTCGTCCAGATGGTGTGGTGTCAAAGAAAGACATTGGTGCTCGAAAGACACACCTAAGCATCTTTATAAAAAGTTTCTGCGCAGCTGCTAAGCCAAATGTAGCCACAAGAAGGCTTCTCACAAACACAAACACTGAACTCCCAAAAGCAAGGGACATATAAACAACTAGAAGGACCACACTATCTGTTTTAGGTGCATCTCCTTCTGTTTGTGGGTTTGCCCATGCCATCCACCAGTTGCTCGCAATCTGAAGCACTTGGAACATGGTTTGAGCCAAGATGATTAGCGGTATCAGTATACCTTTGTAGGCTTCCCCCATGTATGACAAATAAACATTTAAGCTAACTCTTCCTCGCTCTCTTTCCTCCTCTTGAACAGTACGCTTCTTCTTCTGCTCATCCTTCTTCTTCTTTTCCTTTATTCCCCGTGCACTAGATGGTTGACCATTTTCACCCATCTTGTTCTTCAAGTTATCAATATTACTAATACTTGGTGTCAATCTTTTGTCGGGAATAGAAGAAGAAACTGTATCTGCATCAGAATCTTCAAAAATATCCATGGTTTCAATAGCTTCCTTATGAGCAGAAACCAAAGCGTTGAAGTCAGTTCCAGCTTGCAGAAGATCATCGTACTTTCCAGCTTGGGTGATATGACCATCCTTAAGAACCTGTATGCATAAAAGAGATATTCTAGCCTATTAGCCCATATCTTTTTTTAAAAAAAAATAGCCTGAAAGATAAACTAGTTTTGGTTAATTTCCAAAAGTCCAAAAGGCAAATATGGACCAACAACATATTGCAGAGAACTACTCAATGTGATGATCCAAATAGAAATCTCATGCCCAACATCCATTACTCATCATAATGCACATATCAATATGAAAACATGGTTGCCGGCCACTTACCAGAATCAAGTCAGCAGCTGGTAGAAACTCAACTTGATGGGTTACATAAATTACTGTTTTGGTTGCTAGTGCGCTCAATATATATTCCTGCAACATAGAAGCGGAGATGTTATGCAACAGAAACAGCTTCGGGAACCATTAGAATAAGTGAAACAGCAGCACCTACCTTAAATAGTTCACTCCCAGTATGAGCATCGACAGCGCTGAAGGGGTCATCAAGCAAATAAATATCGGCATCTTGGTATAGTGCTCTAGCAAGCTGGACCCTTTGTTTCTGACCTCCACTCAAATTAATGCCTCTATCACCAATAACAGTCTGATCTCCATATTGGAGCAACTCAA
Organism: Digitaria exilis; assembly: GCA_015342445.1. NCBI lineage: Eukaryota > Viridiplantae > Streptophyta > Magnoliopsida > Poales > Poaceae > Digitaria > Digitaria exilis. Next base: position 18,014 of record JACEFO010000144.1, read on the forward strand.
GATCTTTCTTCAGAGAGCAAGCCGCAATTACTCTCTTGTAACGTTGTCTATCCATTGGACTGCCAAACAGAATATTCTCCTCAATATTTCCAGACTGTATCCAGGCAGTCTGAGGAACATATGCTGCTGTGCCGCTTATCCTGACCTGAAAAAGGAGGTGTGAGAAAGGTAAATGTAACAGAACTGACATACGAGTTAACACCATTTTTTTTGTATTATACTTACATGACCACACAATTTGGGTATCTCCCCAAGTATAGACGATAGTAGACTTGATTTTCCAGAACCAATGACACCACAGACTGCTACTCTCATACCTCTCACTACACTAAGGTGTATATTAGAAAGTGTAGGGCTTGGAGAGTATGGGTTCCAAGAAAATGTACCATCCTTAATATCGACCGCCTTGTCTGTACTAGTTTGTGGAACATTAATAGTTGCATCATCTGGTAGTTCTTCTTGCTGAAGAAAATGAGACAAACGGTCCAAAGACACCCTTGTCTGAGCCATCATAGAAATGAGATCTGGGAAGTTCCTCAGAGGCTCTTGAAGGATCCTAAAGGTTGCTAAAGCAGAAAGAACCCCTCCAGCAGTGAGCTCATCACCGAGCAATATGCAAGTCCCAAAAGTTATGACTGCGACAAAGATAGGCGAACTCCAGAAAACGAACGTAACTGCAGCCTGAGAGTACAGAGCCCATCGAAGCCACCTGCATTCCACATTCCTCATCTCTTCCAACTGCAGGCGGTACCGATCCTCCCATGCCTGCAGCTTCAAAATCCTCATGTTCTTCAGGCACTCTGAAGTCTTGCGCATGCGCTCATCCTTTGATGCCATCAACTTATCTTGGTAGTGCTCCTGCAGCTTTGCCACAGGAACAGAGGCTGCGATCGATAGCACAGTCGCTATGAGTGTTGACACCATGGCGAACCCAACATTCTTGTACAGGATGGCAAGCGCAAGAATGATCTGCAGGGGAAGCATCCATATGTCATGAAAATACCATGCATAGTCCCCCACACGCTGCACATCGACGGCCATGTAATTCACAATCTCACCACTCGTGTGGCTCTGGCGCGAGGCGTTGGACAGCCGGAGACCCTTCCTATACACCATGGCGGTGAGCCCAGACTTGACATGGATCCCCATGATGTCGACACCCAGGTACCACTGCCGAGCAGTGAGTGTCTCAAGCAATTTCGCTACGAAAAATATGGAGGCAAGGATGTAACCTTCGTGGGGGAAAGCAACGTTGCCACTGAGGTAGTCCACAAAGTAGCTGATCAGGTAAGGGCCAACATATGACACAATTGTGTTGACAGCAGCAAAGGCACCATTGACCGCAGCCTCTCGCCAGAACGATTTCAATATTGCCCATGTCAGCGACGGCTCCCTGTCAGGATGTTCTAGCCGCTGGCGCTCGTAGTGAGAGCTCATGGCCTTGTAGCATGATTTTGCACGGTCCTTGTGCGCCAGCAAGGGTATGTCAGCCAACTCAAGCGGCCGCTGCGCACCAACCGAGAGCAAGGGACTAAGCCACGACAAGGTCGCGAGGCTGAGGATCCCAGCATCACCATAGGGAGTGACCCTCAAACACCCCGGCTCCTCCTCTGCATCTCTGAGCTGCCTACCTAGCAAGAGCGGCTCATGCATGTCATCCATAAACACCAACTCCAAACCGGTGGATCCCATGACACCAACCAAGCACAGGAAGCCGAGGGCCGGCACGGACGCGAAGTTGGCAACCATGTGCGCGTAATCCACAGTGGTGGCCTCGTCGCCTATCAGGCGCCTGGAGTCGTCGTACGCGATGCCAACGCAGAGCGCGAAGGAGACCACCCACCAGACCCGCACCAGCGCGGGGAACCTGGGCCATCCGAGGGCGCGGGCCTGCAGCGCGAGCGCCAGCAGCGCCGCCCAGGCCACCGCCTGCACCGCCGGCAGCAGCAGCGACCCCGCCGCGACGCGGGAGCCGCCCACGGCCACCTCGTAGCTCAGCGTGCCCACCTGCAGGAGCAGGGCGAAGGCGCAGCACGCCAGCACGGACCTGTGCCACGCGCCCGCCGCCGCCGCGGCGAGGCCCCCGCCTCCGTCGGCGGCGGCGCGGGCGACCACCCGGCGAGGCGGCGGCGACGGCTTGAGGCATGAGGCGCAGCGGGACGCGAGCGAGCGCGCGGCGCGGAGGAGCAGGAGCAGGGACGCGAGCGCGAGGAGCGCGGCGTGCGCGGCGGCGGCGGCGGCCTCCGGGAGCGGGAGGGAGGGGAAGGCGGGCGGCATTGGGAGGAGGCGGTGGTGGTGGTGGGGATCAGGACGGAAGCGGGGCGGGGTTTAAAAGGCATTGGGGTTGGGGGCGCGCAGCGGCCTCGCCACGGCAGAGCGGAGGTGGGGGTGAGGTGTGGCCGGGCCGCGCGGCGCGAGAGCTTTTGGGCGGCGGGTTATGGCATCGGCGCGCAAGGCAACAAAACTAGGCCTTTGGTCGGTAGCTAGCTCTCCCTCTCCTCTTCGACGGAGTGGCGGTAGCAGCCGCGCGCGCCTGGTTCGAGGAGCCGAGGAGGAGGAGGGACGGCAGCAGAGCAGAGAGAGACAAGGGTGAGGGGGTGTCGCTGGGGAGTGGATGGATCACGGCTTAATGCAGATGCCTCTGATCTCCCTCACCAACTCCCTCCCGTGTCCCGGCGTGGCGTCCCACCCTTTCGGGGACGGCACGGTGGCCTCCGCCCGTGGGGACGGAGGGCGGCGAGGGAGTGGGAAGTGCGGTGGCGGTGGCAGTAGGTGGCGATCGAGGGGGGAGGATTGGGGGGACGGGACGGGATCGGCGGGGCGAATCGGCGCGGGCGGTGGTGGGAGACGAGGCGGAGGCGGAGGCGGGGGCGGGGGGACACGAGACGAGACGAGTGGTTTGTTGAGAGGCGAGGCAAGGCAGGAGAGAAGAGAGAGAAGGAAGGTACACTGGTATATTAGAACCTTTTCTGTCTTTCTCTTTTTTTTTTCTTTTGATTGATCCTTGTCTCCTTTCTCTTTTCTACTCCACCACCCTACCGTCTGGTTTTGGCTTGCAAACAGATGGAGCGCAACTAACCTTGATGACGACGATGGTGGTGGTTTATAGCGAACGAGAGGTCAGGAGGAGGAGAGTTCGTAGTGGGCTTTGCCTTCCTGCCATGCCATCCTTGGGGGTCATCGTGTGCTGCTGCATGGCGCATTCAATTTTGTGCATCCATCTCTTTTCTTAAAAAGAAAACGGAGAAGAAAATGCTAGAGTGCATTTATTGTTAGCCGACGAGATTGTTCTGAGGAGTGTCGTTTGCACTTTGCAGAGCTCGCCGGCCTGCCAGAAAACGGAATTTCGTCTTTACAAAGCTACTTTGGCCGTTTTATTGAATTGAAGGGAGAAAAAAGGAATTTCTTTGTTGCAATTCACATGGCAGATCTCCGGGAAAAAAAGATCAAAGGAAAGCATTTGAGACGATGGGAATAACGTGTAGAGTGGGAGGAAAGTGATCGCTTCGTACGCGGAAGGGAACGCGGCCGATCGATAGTGGGTGTACTACACAGCTAGTAGTACATTACAAACCGGCAGTCCCCGGTTCAGACCACTGGCAGCGCAATTGCGCAATCCTCTGCGTTTCAGAAAAGTGCGCGGCGATTACTGGCAACGCACGCCGACGACATCACCTCTTCATGCTCCTGCGTCTCCCGGGCGCTGGTAACTGAACGCTCAACAGCAGTGACGAGCGTAGTTGCATCACCACCGCGTGCGTGCGTGTGGAAGGAAAAACGTTCGATCACGTCCCAGAAAAACAGGCAGACTGACGGACGGACGCTGAAAAAGGCAGCGGTGGGTTTCACTGCTTCGTTTCCGCCATCGTCAAAAGGACTCCCAAAGGTGACGACGGCGAGGGCCCTTTCGGCGACGCCAGACAGGGACAGAAGAAACGCCACGACGAAGGCGCGAGCTGCAGCGGCAGAGCGCGCCACCGCCGCGACGTGGCACATGCATGTGCACCAGATGGACGCAGCGTGCGCCGCAGCACGGTGCCACGAGGAGGGAGGGAGGGACCCCGGCTCCAGCTCCAGCGCCGGGATATATTATGATAGTATATCTTCCCAGGGCCCACCGGCCCAGGCGTACGCGGTGGTCCGGCGGCCGGCAGGAGTCGGCGGCGCATGTGTCCGGTGAGGGGTTTAGGCCTTTCAAAAGTATTTTTTATTTTCTTTCATCCTATTCACGGAACACGTATCTCTAGAAGTTTCTTTTTTATCATTCCTATTCATCTCCCTCACATAACACACATCTTAGAAAAAAAGTCATTTTTCTTCACCCATCTAAACACAGCCCAGTAGCCTAGCTATGCCATTCCGGGTATGTCTCGAGCTGGCGCGGCTTCCGGCGATGCCATTCCTCCCGGCCTCGCCGCAATTAATGCAGGCAGCGGCACAGATTTTGATTCTCTTCGTTATACTAGTATGAGCAGGAGTGGCATTAAACTTGGGTTAATTTGGGGCTCACTGATCGGAGGGCGACCGGACGTGAGCGAGTGGGGCTTGCGGTTGCGGTACGAGTCGGGCTCGGTATGGGCATGTATGATCTCCGACGTGGATCCGCCACTTTTTCTTTTTCTTTGTTAATGATTGGATGGGCATTGCGCGATATGTACGTACACCGGAGGCTGACTCTTTGACCATCCAAAATTTTATAGCAGCTAGAAGTTACTCCCTACGTTCTAAATTATTAGTTATTTTGAGTGTTTAAGTTCATGGTATCTTCTATGAATCTAGATATATATTTGTCTAATTCATAGTATCATCAATGAATCTGGTAAGAAACCAGGGTGACTAATAATTTGGAATTTGGAACAGAAGGAGTATTATACTGTACTTTTTTCATCGATTAATGTTAACCATTTGATGTGACTAAGTATTTATTTTAATATATAAATATTTTAATTAGTATCTCTCGGTATCTTTTTTGGGTTACCTCCCATCAGTTTTACCAACCAATGGATCTTTAGGAATCAATGATTCTCATTTATTTTTCAATCATACTAAAACTCCTCTTATATTAAATCACGTAATGTTTTTTTCATTGATCTTTTCGTCTAAAAAACTGATCTCTCTGCATTGATTGTGTTTGGTAAAGTGAAGCGGCAGGGGTAAGATGAGTGGTACGCGAGGCCTGCTGCTGGCGAGGATGCACGACATTGTCAACGCAGTGGCTGAGCTCCGAGTGTGCATGATGCATGCATGGGGGGTGACGGTGCAGGCACTGTCGCCGCGCGCGCGCGCTTGGGGAGGCATTGCATGCTAACCGCAGCAGCACGACACCACGCACCAACCGCCCTTTATTAAGTAATCCCCGTGTCCGTCATAGTTGGATCCATTCGACGATAAGGTTCATCTCGTGCTTCTTTTTTTCGCCTGGGAGTGCGCTCGGCTACGTGATCACCCTGCTCACTGCCGTAATTGGAAAAACGTACCAATATGCTCTTGGGCTCTTTGGCTGATGTGACATGCTTGACCCATGCACATGCAGGGCTGGTCACTACACAATTAAAATGCGCCACCACTTTGATCTCGCTCGATCGATCGGTTGCGTCTTGGCATCACGGCCGCCCACGAACCCGCGGAACATAAAAAAGGTTCCTAGCCGATGAGCCAATGTGGCACCACCGGTTGTAGCGTTCGCTCGAATGGCACTTGTCCTCCGTGCGACCGTGCCCTGGCCAGGGTTAACAAAACCGTTCATCTCGAAAAATCGGTACTGTAGCGGTTTTGTTAACTCTAGCCCTGGCAAGCAACAATGCAACGTACTCGATCTACTCTGCAGCTAGCGAATAACGATTGGGAGTACGTGTGCAGTCGCCAGCCAGACGTATACGTCGATCCCGGGCGGCTCCGGGTGCATGCCGCCGCCACTGCTGGCCGATCCGCTCCGATCCATGGATCGATCATCTCGGTTCGTCGTCCCTCCGCGGCTGCGCCGCCCACTCGGACAAATCCAGGCAGACCAGCTCTCTGATTCTGATCGAACAATTGGCGCCATCCATACTCTCTCTTTTTTTTTACTGCGTAGCTGCAGTACAGATCGAGCACACGTCCAGATACATCCATTGGAAGAATATATTCAGAATGCTTAGTTAAACATAGTACTATAGCCTATTAGCATAGAGACATCGTCCATTATATTGGAGGACGAATATATTCAGAATGCTTAGCTAAACATAGTACTATAGCATAGAGACGTTCATTATGTTGGAGCGAGGACGAATATATTCAGAATGCTTAACTAAGCTAATTACGTGTAGCCACAGCACGTTGCGTCTAGCACTCTAGCTAGCCATCTTTGTGCGTGCATGCATGGACGGCATGTGGTCGCCAAGGCCCGTTAAAATATCCGCCCTAGACTTGCCGTACGTGTGCGTGCTAATAACCGTTTACCGGCTCACCGCTAGATAGAGTCAGTATAAAGCGCTGGGTACGTGTAGACAAGTGCGTGTCGCGGCCTCATGTGCAGTGTCAGTGTAGCATAGCAAACGGACGGACTGAAGAGTCCGGTCAAGAATCTCCAGGAAGAAAAAAAAAAAGAAGCTTTTGCGTTACTAGACCTCACTATGTTGGCGAGCGCTTACTGTCACGCACATCTGATGTTCCAGAGTGATGAGTGCCTTTCCTCCTTCCATTTCCTAATGCAGTGTAAGCAAGCAACTTGACTAAGAGTCTAAGACCCTGCATGCGAAAGGCGTCGCCTCGCTCGCCTGGGGATATACATAAAAGACCACATGACACGTCATGGCAGTGTCAAAAGCTACGTACCAGAGCTCCTTTTACTACAAGCCAGCCAGCTAATTTCTTCTTCGCAAAGGCAATAAAGGCAGCGAACGGATCGGATCACAGTGCAGCGCACAGAGATTGTGGGGGGAGAGGGGGGAAAAAAGCGCCAATGCAGCTGCAGCAGGCCGATCACCAGCAAACGGGGAGTGTCCGTGGTGGTCTCCAGCGGTGGAGCGCACATATATATCGTGCAGCGGAAGAGCTTGCTTGTGCACCGACACGACAGGCGTTGGCCGGGGGCCATCCCCTTGCTGTGGCGCTCATGGACGGATGAGCACCCACACTGATGGGGATACGAGGCTCATGCTCATGTTACCAGTTTTTTTTTTCTATTTAGCTTCAGGCCTGATGATTGACTCCTTAATTGGCACAAATAATTGGAGAGCCCAAAAGGGAAGGTCCACTCGTGTATCTTTGCGTGTGGCACTACGGGTCACTGGGCACACGCGTGAAGGAGGGTACAAGCTAAGCATGCTTGCATGTGCTCAGGCTCAGCAGACGCAGAGGCGCCAGCAGATCGACGTAACTCGATTCTTGCTTATCAGTGTTAAGTTTAAATGGTTTTCTTTCTTTCTAAAATGGTTGATTTTGGGCAGATGGATGTGGGATTATTCTTCAAATTGAGGTGAAAGCCGCATGCAAAATCGTCGTAAAATCGAGGGTGCCATGCATGGAGCATGGTCTTCAAAAGGCCTCTTGAATTGTGAGGTCTTTGGAGGAGTGACAGATGGTGTGCCGTGTGCGTGCTGGACTACTGCTGGGAATCCAACAGAGACCCCTACTGTACCGGTGATTGCTTGACAGCTACATACTGTACATGCATTTTATGTAAACACGGATACACCTACCATTCCAAATGGAAACAAGAAAAAACTCTGTGGGATCAGTGGCCCAAAATCTTTGCAAAGGGCGGCGTTACTGTCAGTGACACGTAACTTACGGGCCACCAGCTTTGACAAGAAGCCGACAGCTACCCCGACCTAGCTAGAAAACGACTCCTATACCTTTGTTTTCTTCTTTGCATTGTTATCGTGACAATAAATGGAACATCTCAAATAAATTCGCCAATCTTAATCACTTCAATTAATCCAACAATCCCTCTCTCAGATATTATTAGCAATTTAATTAATGCCGCGCAATAAATGTTTCCGGAGAGGATATACAGTAGTATATAGATCCCCTGTCCTGGTACAGTGGTAGTACTATTGTGGTACGCACATCACACGTACGGACAACGTCGCCCGGGGTTGCACACAGCCACTCGTGTAGCTCGTGCGATCGAGCTGCAGCATGGGACGGGGGGCACGTTTCGTAACGGAACCGTGTGCTCCATGGGTGCGGCACGAGCACGAGCCGATGGATGGGGTCGCTCTGCTGGTCTCTGGAGGCGAGGGGCACACGTGTGCGGCTGCATGGTGGCAAGCGTGTACTACCAGCTAGCGCTCCCGCCTTCCGAGGCCGCGCCTGGGCCTAGCAATACGACGCAACAATGGCCGCGATCCATCTCCACGGACAGGCGTCGCCGATGGGTCGCTCGCAGCGGACAAGGAGAGGGGGGCAGCTGGGCCCGCCGCATGCAGTCCGACGTGTACCTGACGTGTGCTTTGGTTTTTAATTTTTATAACGCTTAAAGAAAGAAAGAAACTGCTAAGCCAAGCGTCAGCAACGGGACTGATGCCAGGCGTAGAGGATCATTGAGATTTATGGCATATAATAGACATACTATAAAAATATGTTTAATAAAAAATTAATGCAACCACCATACAACATCTTGTCAAGTGTGTAAATAGGTCCACTAACTTGTAAAATGCTTAATTTAGCGCAAAAACTTGATATGCGGGTGCGGATGATCCAATAACTTATAAATTAGTGCAACTTGGCAAATTAGTGCATACAAAGTGTAAATGTTACATTGACGTGTATTTGGCCGAGACAAGTAACAAATACATTGTATATATTTGCATCCAAACAAAAAAAATTGACCATTGGCTATTGATATTCACATTACAGTGATAATATATTCATCAAAGACAAGAACCTTTATTATAAAATTAAAAAATATTCACAGTTAGAAAATAAGAGATATTTTGTTTTCTCAATATAAAATTATTTTCTTATAATTTTAACATACAATTTCTATAAAACAATATAAGCTAGATTTACGTCTATTTATGTGCTTTAAGTTTACATAAATATTTTTTCCTTTAATTTAAACTATAATTTTTAATAAATCAAAGCTATTAGTTAATTCACTAAGGCTATATTTATATCATGTACATGAAGAGTCATTTATAAGTATGTTTATAAGACATGATGAAAATCATAATTAATTTTGGTCATGTTAGAATAAAAATAACACAATACATGTCTTACACCCTCATATCCCTCTATGTATAGCAACCAAATATATCGTCATTGTAACATTTAGACTGCATATGCACTAATTTACCAAGTTATTGCACTAACTTGATATTTTACAAGTTACTGGACCAATATGCGCCCACCTGTCAAGTTGTCATACTAAATTGAGCATTTTACAACTTGTTGGACCAATATGCCACTTGAAAAGCTGTTGTAAGATGGGTGAAAATTGCTCAAAAAATTAATTATACTTATTTGGTATCATGAATTTAGTACTTAGTTTGTTATATAAATTAATCCAACTTGAGGCATTTTGACTAATAAAAAATCAAAATGACTATCTACCGTGCTATCACGGTTTTAAGCGAAGGTCAATCATGATTGTCAGGCCTAATTGGTTTGATTCCATAATGTGCCATACCAAATTTAGAGCATGTCAAAATACTGACATGACAAAAAATTTCTACCAAAATCAGAGCAAAAAATAAAAGTGCCACAGCTTGTGGCCAAAAGTTTGACTTCTAACCTATTAGATGTCAAACTTTTATAAGCTTCACCTTAATTTTAGATCGGCACATTCATCCGTTCACCTCATTATCAGCACATCACGAGTACAATTTCGCCGCACCGTCTCTATCTTACCAGCTCTAGCTGCTGGACTTTCTTTCAGCAAGAGTCCGTGTACAAGTTGGGCTTTCTGTTTTGACCGTATGACGACGAAACCTTTTTGTCACAACTTGTACGCCGGCATTGTCTGGTCCCAAGTTTCAACGCCCATCACGCCCTGACGCCCCCCATCGTGACGCACTGCTGCCTGCAGCCAAAACCGCGAGACTCCAAACTTGACATTGTTTTCAGCTAGCCAACCTTACAAAATCATCGACAGTTTGCATCAGCTGTTTTGATCGATTTCACCACCATGGCACCATCTATCTCTTTTTAATTAGATCGCCGCTGGTTTGATCTGGTCCAGTTTTAGTATTAGTTTCTTCTTCTTTTGAGAAAAAAAAAGAACAAGGCCGGTGTTTTAATCCGGTCCCGTTGAAGCATGCATGTGTGTGTTTGCGAGTTGTTGGACCCCACTGTGCTACATCTGGATCGGCAGCACGAGTCTCCCTATGCATGTGGCCGCCACGGTTTCGGCATGGGGAGGGAGAGGCACGCCAACGCCATGCATGCAAAGATTCTCTGGCAACCTACGGCCAAGGACAACCAAGGTTTGGTCATCAGCAGTGAGTGTGAATACTATAGTAGTATCTGTATCTGTATACCCTTACATGCATGTACAGAAATGTCTTCTCTGAACATGAAAATGGCGCCCATGTTCAATCAACTGCATGAATGAATAAGCATCTGTTGCTTAGGCTGAAACAGATGATCGTGATCACTAGGTGTCCAGCCTCACAGCGAAATCAGGTTCAGTGCAAGTACAGATACACACAGCATCTGGAAACCTGGATGCATGCAGCTCCAGAACAGAGATTAGCTGGCCTGATTCTTCTCATCTTCTGATCTGAAAAAGAGAACAGTGACCAAGCCGATCGGCGGCTGGCTCCATCTGCAAGCAAGCAGCACCAGGTGGATCATCTGCGTTCCTCTTTCCTGAAGCATCATCATTGCGTTCCTGATTCTCTCCCAAATCGCACTCACCCAAGTGAGACAGCGAGTGGCCCAGCGAGGCTACTTGATCACAGGAAGTGCTACTACTGCTAGGTGTTTGGCGGATTCTTGAGAGTTTTCAGACACGGGAAAAGCCACACAGGAGACTTTGCCTGGAGATGCCCAGGCAACGGGAGGAAACGATGGACGCCCGTGTCCGGGAAAGCGTGGCATTCTGTGCCCGGCGGCGGCAGCTTCTGTCTGCAGAGATCGAGCGCAATGGGCCCCTTCTCTTCTTGGTAATGGTAACGACTCGGACTCCCTAGTCCCTACTTGGCCTAGCTGGTCTTGTCACTTGTACGAGGATGCTCGGCAAAGGCCAGACTGAAACTGCGGCGGTGAGCGTCACGTTCACGTCACGTGTTGTTTTGTTTCTGCTCTTTGTTTCACTCTCTGTTGCAGTGCGCTAATGTGTGATTATGTGACATGCTGTGAACTGAGCATCTCTGAACCTGTTTGAAGGGAGAATATGCATGCATATGGGCCACCAAATGCATCAGATGCCCTTAGGCCTGGTAAAAGAAGGCGGGGCCTTTCCCGGGTAGGCGTTGATAACGTGTTGGGCTGGGCCTAGAGTTGTGAGTCGGCAATGATGGGCTCGAAACGGCCCAAACGCTTCCCGGCCTCTCTTTCTCACCGTGCGCCATCTTGTCCAGAGTCAGACATAGGATATGTTGGGCTGACAGTTGTAGACTTGGCACATTCTGAAGATCTGAAGATAGAGATCCTAGATGACCTCAAGAAAAGACATCTCACATTTTGAGGACTATTGGGAGTGGTTTGATGTGCTTCAGATTTCAGAATTGAATAATTCCAATTTGAACAGAAGGGGTGCTCCATTGAATAAGTTGAAGAAATCAGTTCAGGTAAACATGTAACTTCCACTTCTTTCATGCCTAGAGCATGACTAATCCATGCAGTAAATTGTTCTTCCTTTAAACCTATCCTTTTGTTAGCACGCCCTTTAATTCCAGTTAGACCAGCAATTCAAGTGTTAACATTTATTGACCGAGATATACCTTTCTGGATGTTCTAAATTTATAATTTCTGTGGATTACAGGTGTATGGTGAAGCTGTCAGCTGGCTGCCAACTTCCAAAATGTACTACCTGTATGCAAAGTTTTGGATGGATGTTCTAAACCCCGACAGAGAAGATTCCATTTGCATTCTTTGACGCTTCAGAGTTCACCTTATTATACTTTTAAAGTCATCATGTGGGTGTCTTACTGAGGATCTTGGTTGCCAATATGTATTACGTTGTTTGAAACTGGAAAGGTTGGAGGAAGCAGATATAAGAATCTTTCAGAGAGGCTTTGCAGTGGCCCTATCTCAGCTACTTCAAAATTGAAGGGCCTGAAAACTTCGATAAAAAAAAAAAAAATCGTTGGCTACTGCTGCGGGCAGTTCTTCATTATGCCACTTCTTCATTCATCGAGAGATCTTGCAGGGATTCAAACAACTCACTGTTTATGCATGGAAGAAGTTCAAAATGCACTATAACTGTAGTCAATATCGCCTTCTTTTGTGGTGATTGCTTGTGGAACTCAACACTTGTCAGCCTGCTCGGCTGGCTGCGCTGCAGCTGGTGGTGGGTGGCGAGGTGATTTCTTGCTTTACCCCGTACGAACCTCAAGTTCTTCCAGTAACTGCATAGATCTGGAAGTTACAAACTACAGCCTGAAGCTACTATACTGAATCATCCTTATATCCTAGTAAGATGTTAATCTGAAGCCTACAAAATACATACCTATACAGTCGTGCTTGCATCGATACACTTTTATTTTTGTTACAGATATTTGTACGCAATGATCTTTAATTTGCAACCTAAATGAGCCATGAAGTGGCAGTAGAATTTTTGACCGGATGACCGGATCTAAATGAATAAGACACCAAATGTTTCATATTTGGCATGATGAAGTGATGCCAACACGGCATTTCGGTTCATCTTTCATGACCACCACCTTCCAATTCCAATGGGCGGTCCAGGCTGCTTCTTCCAAGAAGCTCAGTAGCTGCCGCATGCTATGCTAGCCCCGTCCATACATCCTCCTCCAAGTTCCCTTCTAGAAATCAAAGAGAGGAAGGTACACACTTCCCAGGCATAGAAAACAATTCACTGCTCTCCAATCCTCGTTCAAATGAATGCCGCATTGCGTCTTCAGACTTTCGCCTTTCAGAGAGCCGTCCTGCGCCAGATACTTGCATCCTCCGTCAGCCTATCGCAATTGTTTAATTCAGATTTCAGGCAACTGATTGCACCAACCCAAAAGCAATGATCGCGTTGCCACAATTAGCATTCGGGCCTATTTAAACAATGGTGGATTCAGATTTTTTGCTGTGTGGTATCGATGGATCGGGAAAGTTCTGGCGCTGCAACTGTCCAACGATGCAGTGCGAGAGTTGTCTATGCATATACGAGCATTGTGGTGGGGTCAGCCAAGCCCTCTCTGATTACACAGGCAGCAGGTAGGGATGGAGCCATCGATGGAGCGAGCGGTTCGTGTGAGCCTCCAGTTCGTGAAAGAGATGGAGGAACTCTTTTTGGAACTGCTTTCTCAAGTCCAAAAGGCAAAAGCTAGTTTGGATGGTAGTAGAGACAGAGAAATGGGTTCTGCCCATCTGCCATTTATGTCACCAGTTTTGGTTAGGAGGAAAGCTCTTGTTTCGGCACAGTGAAAAAATTGTTTTGGGCAGAAAAAAAATATTGACTTTCTATTCATTAACATCAGAGTACCTAGACTAGATTCTTGCATAAAGAAATAAAAATGCATGCCTACTAGCTAACATAAAATTAGAATGACATTTTTTTGGGGGCCCTCAGGTCTCATACTGAATTATTCAAATAAGCTGTATAAACTTCAAGGTAGTGCTAGTGTTGTCATTATTACTAGTCATATCTCAACCTCTAAAAAAGTAGTTGGATTTCAAAGTATTTGTTGTTTGTGGCCATAGTCATTTTTTAGTAGATCTCAAATCCTAAAATATTAGGTATCATAATTTTAATTAGGAAATACCGATATTAGAGAACATGAATGAAAGAAATCTAAGGCTTTCATTTTACCTAACAAAGTTTTACTATACCTGTATGTCTTTTTCTACATAATAGCATACATTCTATTCATTCAGCCGTTGTGTGTCATGATAATTGCTGTTAGCTCTAGCATAAAGAAAAAAGATCATTCAGGAAAACGAAAGAATAGCTGACGCATGCACTACCCAATATTCCATCTGTAACTTTTGTTTAATTTAATACTAACAACACACATAATATCACAGAAAATATTTATATTTTAAGTTTAATGCCAATTTGATAGTTGCTTTAGCTGGCTGCTTGCCATCTGTCGACTTGACCTTTGATTTTGCGAGAGTACTAGGATTGCATACGTGTACCAAGGGACAGCATTTCGCATATGATGTGCATGGAGTATCCCCAATAGGCACTAATTCTTTTTTATGCCTATGATTAAGAAAACCAAGTACCATGGCATTGTTAATTAGCAATGGCATCAGCACTCGCTTAAACTAATGCAGAACCAAACACGGACAGGTTATATGTGGTGAGAGATCATAGGCCATGTGGACGTTGTCAAGCCACCACTTAGCCGGACTAGGCAACCAGCTTGGACAATATCTCCTGGTGATGCTCCAGCTTCTTATTTTAACTTCTGTGCCGCTGCAGACAAGTGCCATCTGGAGGCTGGTGATGAAACTGTCTGATTGTCTCGAGATTTTTTTGACAGTCGGAATTTGTTCAGATCGATCTCCAGTTTGTTTTATGCTTGGGTTCTTGCTCTCTATCTCTTCTTCTTTGGGAATAAAGGGGAGCATCAAAAGGTACACTTTACAGCAGGTAGATCACCTCGAATGGGGAACGAAATCTTGAAATCAATTTACTAATCCAAGCGAGGATCTATGTTCTGAATTTACTAATGGAGGTTCGATCTTTAACTATCACAGAGGCCAGGTTCTATGGTTGCTATTACGACGAAGGCCAAGTAAAATATACTTATGCTTGAGATACATCAAGGCACGAGTGAAAAACGGTCAATAGTGATGCGGGACTGGTGTTCAAGTTAACCAAAAATGAACGTGTAAAGACTTGTTGAATTTAGGTTGATAAGGTAAAATTTAACTTCGATACTGATATGTTCCCTTTTGGTTGAATTGTGATTTGTGACAAAAAGTAGCATTTTTAGTTTCAAGCATTGAAAGTCCAATTTATTATGTTTGATCTGAACCTGTTAAACAATTTTGAAGAAACCCATTACAAGGCAAACCAACATGACCTTCGTCCATTATTGGTTTGCTTTTTCATTCATAAAGAACTTGGAAAAAAAAACTGAACGTGTCGATAAAAAGCCCCATAAGCAGGGAAAAAAGGAGGAAAAGACATAACAAAGAAGACATCGATGGATTGCGACACTCTCCTAGAATGTTGTGATTTGAGACCTCAAGATGATACATGACTCGGTATTTAATCTTGTTGATAAATGATTGGTAAATTCTTGTCTTGTATATTCTTCGCATGTTAGCGTTCGGACAAGTTTATGTACCGATAACTTATATATAATATGTATAATGGAGTTTATTTTATTTTTATGTAACAGGAGGGCACGACCCTGGTTATATATTGAAATAAAAAGATGTTTTATACAAGAAAACCAAAAAAAGAAAACTATAACTCTATGTTACAAATCCTAGCCATTATACAATTTCAGGGAAGTACTTCTTCTTTGCTCTATGGAATAACCGGGGCAAATAGTTCGAATTTGGGTTATCAAGCATGTCCAAGACGACCATAAGACTTTAGAGGAGTTTTAGAATGAATGGAAAAAGAAGAACCGTTGATATAAAGACCTACGGGTGATAAGGTCAGCGGTATCGGAAGGTACTAATTAAATATATTCTTTTTTAAAAAATAAATACTAAGCTGAAATCAATTACGACCATTAATCAATCAAAAAAGTACCGTGTGGTACCGTCGGATATATCTTCCAACCATTGTAAAACTAACTTGGATTTTTTTGTCAGGCTTTATAGGATGTGGCATAAAAGTGTGCTAGAGCTATCTATGAGGTCACAGGTCCTTAGTGATGAGAAAAGATATTAGGCTCTCACTATTGACAAGTAACTAATGATGGGTAGATTTTCACCTGGCACTATTGAAACTTTTTCTTCCTCTTTTTTTTTTCAAGTGGAGACATGTCATATTTGTATGTGCATGCATATCATGAGCCAATGTAGTAATTGCATTGAATTCTTAGTTGTATGATATTCATGCATGCATACATGTCCTTTTTTCTGACCTCTGTCAAAATATCACACCCAGGTATCCATGCAAACACTCTAATCAGTTACACGAGATCACATATAAGCTAGAGTCTCCACACACTTCATTCAGAAAATTATTATACCAACATCCAGCACAATTTTTTTTAAAAAAAAGTTGGAAGGGGCAACACCTGTCTACCTACATTTGGAGATGGAAAGAGCCCCTTTTTCAGGTCTGGCTTTTTCTAGACATGCATCAGTTGCACAAGTACACCATGCAACCAATACACATCCGTATTTATACATATATAGCATAAACAAAAAAGTAATATAAGCTGTCACTCTTTGCCAGAAACCGATTAAAGTCGTCCCTAGTGTACCTTATAAAGCTGAGAGGTGATGGCTAGGGTTGACGCCGATGGAGCTAGTCAGGCTGACTCGAGCACAAACACGTTAAAGGCAGTAGAGGAGCTACATCAGCCATCGCCAGATGAATCTATCGATCGATCACGAGGAGTTAGGCCCGGCTCTGGCCTCTAATCTTCAGCCAGGTGTACGCGCGGTCAAACAACAGTAGCATCGAACGCTTTATTTCGAGTTCAGTTCAATTCCCTTCCGATCCCCCGTCGTCTTCTTCCTCTCCCTCTTCGCGTTCGCGTCTCTGGCTCTCTGCATGCTCTTCGCTTTCGGGGGATGTGGACGCGCACGTCCGCTCGCATCTGTACGATCTCGCCATTTTTAATCCGCTAAAGCGAGCGGATGCCGTGTTTTGCTGGACACCGGCGGGCCTAACAAACAATGGAGAGCTGCAACTTAACCACGCACTGCCGCCGCCGTTCGTCTTCCCGGCCGGGGAAGAGAGAGGAATTCAAGGAAACGCTTGTTTAATCAGGGCCTTTTTGAGGCCATATTCGCCTGTCTGGGAGCTCCCTTTTTCGCTGTACGTCTATCTGATGATTATCTTGGGTGCAGTCGTGGTGCTCGATCCTGCGCGCATGCAAAGGATCAGCAGTAGCGGCTAGCGGAAGGGGAGGTGGATGCATGTACGATAGATTTGGTTCAGATCACAAGGATTGGTGGATGTGCTGATTGCCTGATGGATGATATCTTGTGCACATGACACTCTCTAGAGAAGCTTAGCTGTAACCTGCGCTACGTGGCACTTCAGCTGGATGCAAGCGAGCGACATGTACTTGCCTTTGAATCTGTATGCATGGTTGCCATGAGAAATCCAAGTAGTTCGCTTGCTCACAGCGGATAGTTCAGTGATGTATAGGAGGTGATGTTCTCATACAGTACTTAGTAGAGAACCATCTCCAAGCTATTTTTGGATTTTTTTTAGTAACAAACTATTTTTGGATTATTCAGTGAAAAATAGCTTGGCTGAAAATGGTCTAAAGCAGATCGAGATTCGACAAGCTTCTTGTCAAAATCGAGCCCTGCCATCAAGCAGGTCGTTTTCCAGTGATAGACCTCTCACTTCATGTAGTGTTCAATTGTCAAGTCGCTGACTTTAACAGCACTGTTCCGAAGTCTACTCTGAAACAGGCTCGGCTCTGAAAGTCTAACTACGCGGTTAGGTTCCCTTTCGGTCACTGGTAATAACCCATTTTGGGTCTAAATGGCTATCATTTAGGAGTACCAAAATTACCACGAGTAGTACTCAACATTAGCACCGATCATGCATGACTTTAACCGCTTCAACTCCTACGTTGGTGGAAAAGAGAGATCGTCCACTCGACTTGCAATAATATCAAGCGAATACCTTTTCCTTTGACTCTTCACTTTCAGTATACTAGTAGCTCAGTCTTCACAGCATGTTTGGGCATGCATATCGAGTTTGCTTGCAAAGTGGCACACACGCGTAGAATTGAAAACAAATATCCCGGTGGTCCAGCATCCGTGCAGCTCGACACTGACGGTTCACCGTTCACGCAGACCACGGTAATCAGCATGCAATCTCCCAAGTGATTCATCATCAGGAACGGGGACAGGCAATACGATCTCACCACGATTAAAGTACTACTACTATGTTCCCTGCATCATCATCATCATGAGTCTTTGAGAGACCAAAAAACTAGCCCTGCTTCTTCTGTCCAGTGACTTGCACACAGAACATATACTATGGCCTGCTAGGCTTCTAATCTTAGTTTAGTGTAGCACCAGTTTGATTACTATTTTAGGCTACCAGCAACACCATTTCTAAATACGGTCTGCAC
The DNA here is from genome assembly GCA_015342445.1 of Digitaria exilis. Lineage (NCBI taxonomy): Eukaryota > Viridiplantae > Streptophyta > Magnoliopsida > Poales > Poaceae > Digitaria > Digitaria exilis. The sequence continues at coordinate 36,355 of JACEFO010000144.1, forward strand.
TTATTATATATAAATATATTTATATATACTTACTACTACTATCACCAGGGGGTACACGGGGAAATTAAAGGTTTTAGATGTTCTGATAGATAAGATAACCATCACGCAAGGGATGATTGATCGACGAGGGATTTTCAGAATACAATAACCCTAGCCATAGCTGATGAGGCAACTCGCTAAAGATGCTTTAGTTGCAGCGAGACTGGACTAGCTTGCTGCATCGCACTGCATCGCATTGCATCACCATTCACCACACAACATTCTAGTAACGAGAGCCCTTTTTTTCCTCTCTTTTTCAGGGGCGAGGCAATAAAATATTCTCGAGGGAGCTTAGCCAAGTGGGAGTGGAATTGTTACTCGCCTCCCGCGAAAATGACGTGACGTCGATCTCCTCCGCAAGCTTAAGCCCCCCCAACTTGCGAGCTCGTATAAATGGCGAGCATGGCCGCCCAGATTCTAGCTGTCATACAAGCCGGGAACCAAGGCCCAGCACTGCTTACAGAGAGAGATACAGATAGAGCTTGTTGGCTGAGACCAAGAGCTAGCTGCAGTAAGTAGTCATCGATCAGCTCTAATTGGCAGCTGATTAGATCGCTAGCTACTCGGGCAAATTGAAGTCATGGACGCGATCAGCAGCCTGCTGCTGCAGGAGGGATGGAGGAAGGGGCCATGGACGGCGCTTGAGGACAGGCTGCTCACCGAGTACGTGCAGCAGCACGGCGAGGGCAGCTGGAACTCTGTCGCCAAGCTCACAGGTCTGTTGTTTGTGTTGCATATGATGGCTAGCTAGCGTGTGTTATTAAGATTTGATTTTGGGTTCTTTCTGTAATTGGATCATTGGATTTCGTTCTTTATGTGTGTTTGTTCATTCAGAACTAGCTAGATTCAGACTTCAGAGTTGGTTATATATTTTTGCTGACGATGATGACACTGCGTGCAGGTCTGCGGCGGAGCGGGAAGAGCTGCCGGCTGCGGTGGGTGAACTACCTCCGGCCAGACCTCAAGCGGGGCAAGATCACTCCCGACGAGGAGACCGTCATCCTCCAGCTCCACGCCATGCTCGGCAACAGGTACTATACTTGATGCCACGACTGCCCAGCATCTACTGTACATACTACGCGCAAAGTACACTGTACACATGTACACGTATACAGACGACACACTGATGAGCGTATACGCATCACTCATTGCCATAGCAATCAGATGCATGTTCTGCAAATTAATAAAAGATGCAGCTAGCTTGGATAGAGCCTAGAGTGTGGACTACACTGTACTAGATCAGATTCCCTGCCACTGTTGGAGATCTCTTTTAGTTTCCATCGTGTTGATTGGGTTGGAGATTGTGGGCGGCGCCTAACCGTGCGTGTGACACGTACGTGCAGGTGGTCGGCGATCGCGCGGTGCCTGCCGGGGAGGACGGACAACGAGATCAAGAACTACTGGCGAACACACTTCAAGAAGGCCCGGCCTTCGCGGCGCGCCCGTGCGCAGCTGCTCCATCAGTACCAGCTCCAGCAGCAGGAGCAGCGCCGCCAGTATCTTCAGAGCCTGCACCTCCTCCATCAGCAGCAGCAGCAGCAGCAACAGCAGCTCAACCACCACCTGCAGAGCCAGCAGCTGCTCATGATGAGCCAGCAGCAGGAGCAGCAGAGCCCGCCGGAGCCTGACCACCACCAGGCCGCCGCGATGGCGATGATGAACAGCCTGCAGGGCACGGGATGCTACGACGGCAGCCCGGCGTCGACGGCGGAGGAGGAGCACTACTGCACGCTCCCTGATGACGACGACGCCCTGCTCTGGGATAGCCTGTGGCGGCTCGTCGACGGGGACGGCTGCGGCGGCGATGGCTCCAGCGCCAGCGGCGGCGAGTACTAGCAGAGTAGCTTAATAGCTTGCTCTACGTCCGTGTACGTGTGTTGGTGTGTGTGCGCACAGTGTAAAGGGAAAGGGGAGAGGAGGAAGCATTGCTGAAAGTTTCAGACTTTCAGTTGCTGCAACTGCAAGGATACTGCTAGCGGTAGTTGTAGTAGAGGCATGCTAATTAATTTCCCAATGCGAATAGTAGTTGATCGTGCTTCATGTTTCTTTTTTAACCCATGGGCCGTGACAGAGTGGCATTGTATGAATGAAGGGAGCCTCTTTTTTATCCAGTCCTGTTACAAGCTAAGGTTGCAATTGCATCATGTAATTTTGGTCTCGGAGTCATGTTTAGTAAGGTTTTTATCTGCTTGAGTTTCTTCAGTCCATGCTCTGTCAAGGAAAAACAAACTCTGCATTCCAACATCTGCAGCATGTTTACAACACCTGCAGCAACATCTTTCGCAGGTTCAGATGCTATTCTACATCTTTTCCAGCATATTGTGGCATGAAGAGTGCCCTCAAGGATTTGGACAAATACTTACGGTTTAATATTCAAGAATCTGGCTGAGCATGATTGACGATAGGTCTTTAACGGGTGAACAAAGCATAACACAATTCAAATGATGCTACCAAATTGAGACTTCCTATATGGCCCAAATAATATTCATAAAGAAGTTTCATTCCAAAAGCTTATGCTCATTAACAAGAAATTCATGTACTATAGAACAAACAAACTGATGTGAAAAATGTCAAGGAACTAAATACATTTAGGTCTATTGATGTCATTTAGTATCAATCACAGAGCTAATGCTCAATGAGATAACGGCACCATTCAAGGGAGACGTTTATGCACAAAACGAACAGAAAACTGTAAAAAAGAAAAGGCAATGGATTATATCTAACCCGTTTTTGTACTACTGATGTGCCATTTATCAGCCCCAAACCTGATGCCCACAGACGTCAAGGGAGACATTTAGGTACATTTCAAATAGACAACCGTAAGAAAAAACATCAATGAATTATACCCAAATCCTTTTCAATCCGATTGTGCCACATAAATCATTCCAAATTCGAACCATGTACACCAACCAGCATGTATCCAAAGACTTAGTCCCATGCCTACTCTAAAATATTAAAAAAAATGGAGGTAAGAGCTGCAGCAACAGTAAGCTAGTAACCAACTAAATAATGAATTTACTTTTATGCAATACTTCAATAGTCATTGCTAGGACTGCATCATGATCAGGCAGCATCACAGGAGCCGACCAGAGAAGGATTTCGTTGACCTGGCTGTCCGCCTGAACATATGTGGAGACCTGCGTGAAGGAACCACAGTTGGGGAGCGATTCAGCGTGTCAACGCCAGGTGCAACAAGAGTCTGAGAGCGCTGAAGCATGTCAACCATGGATGGCGTCTGATAGGTGTGAATTGTGGTAGTGAGATCAGTTGAGTCACCACGTGCTGTTGCTCTTTGCCATGTGTGTGAGCTCAGGCCGGCCAGCATGAAAGCCCTGCCTGATTCCTCGTACCTCTGCCGGCTCTCCACCCTATCCTGCATCTCTCTCAGCTCTGTTATCAATGACAGGCATTGGTTGTCTGAAGATTGCGCAGCCTGTGGTTCCAGTATCCTCCTACGGCCTTCCAGAATTGCCACGGCCTGAGAGAAAGCACCCACCTCAGCTGCAGCCCGTGCGGCAGACATGTCCTCTGTGGCTTGCACACGGTGCCACTCACGCTCAACCTCAGGAGACATTTTGCAGTCCACAAAATGTGCAGGACGCTGAACACTCACTTCTTCACCTTGTACTTTGATGTTCTCAGTGGTGATTGCATCTTTGTATGTGCAAGTTGATTTGATCAGCAGGCTCGGCTCCTGTGCAGCCGGGACATGTAGAGTAACCAGAAACCCCCTCTCTTCATCTGCATACAGGTCACCAATATCAACTAAACCACTACGGCCATTTTCAGCAACCTGACTTGTATAGCCACCTGACTTGATGGACGTAAGAAGCACACCGTCATCAACACACTCGATGCTCAAATGTGTATCCTTTATAACAACACTCAGGAGCCCACCAATACACTGTGCAAATCCATCTTGAATCGAGCCTTCCGCATCAATAAATGAAAATGTGCCATTGGATATATCAGCAATAGCATGCATGGCGGCAGAATCATGATCCGAGCCGAAACCAAAGGTGTGGATCTGGACATGATGACCTGTTCCAGGAAGAATTGAAGATGGGACGAGGGCACTGTAATTTAGTAGAGCCCTGTCAGCAGGGAGGGTATATGTGTCTTGACCATCAGAGAGAAGAATGATGCTACAGACTGGGTTCTTCAACTGACGGTCCTGGATCACTTTAGCACCTCTCCTTAGCCCATCAGCAATGTTTGTGCCACCACTTGCAACAAGCGAACTGACATCTTGCAAGGCTCGCTGCTTACCAGTTGATGTCATTCGGCGAAGAGGAAAGAGTCTCCGTGCAGTGGATGAGAAGGCAATGACACACAAGCGGTCGTTGGGTCCAAGGGTTTGTATGACGAAGTTCATGGCATGCTTCAGAAGTGCAAGCTTGGTACCCGCCATGCTACCGCTGACATCAAGAACAGTGACAAGGTCAAGAGGCGCACGGGAGTGTACTGAGTGCGAAGATTTTGGAGCCTTGAGATGGATCAAGATAGAAAAGACATCCAGGGCCACTGACTGTTGTATAGCAGGAAATTCTGAATATGTCTTGATTTCAACTGAGCCAGTGACTGCATTATGTTCATCCGCCGTATCAGACTGAAGATCTATGTGCTCATCATCGTTGAAGATGCCTTCCTCAGGAGTTCGGAAGAAAGGAAGGTGCTCCTGCAGGCTTCCACTGTATGTATGGGGGAGCCTACGGACTACAGCCATGTGCCCTTCATCCTGGGGCCAGTTTAGTGGGCTTACTCTAGCTCTTCCATAACTGGCATCTGCTGGTTGAGCACCTGGGATTTCTTTCCACTCAGCACGGCATATCGGGCAGATGAGGTTGCCATGCTTGACATTTGAAGAGATGCAATGAAAATGGAATTTATGGGAGCATTCAGCAGTGAACAAGGCTTGTCCGGTCCCTGATCTCATGCCACCAAGGCAAATGGAACATGTCTTCTGAAACCAAGAAAATCGAAGAAATGTAAGTCGTCTAGTATCAGAACTTGCTAATTATCAAAAAACATACTCTGCTATGACTTGTGAAGTTCCGTGCATATCTAGCACATAAAGGCACTTAGATGGTCATTTGGTTTCCAGAATTTACAAGACACTAAGCACACCGAATCAGAATGTTGAAATTTTTTAAAAATCACACATGCACACACAGACAGAAAGATGATATGGAAATGGATTTCACGTATCAAAGTTAAAAAGGATGTGAAAAACACGAGTTTGACAACTTAGTTGCACATCCCAATGCTATCATAGGAATGTCTGCTTGTAAAGCTTGCTCATGCTCAGCCCCAGGGACAGCTGGCTATAAATTAGCACAGTTGTTCAAAAGTCTATGATGCAAGGATTCGAGTTTAAACTACAGCCTGAACTAGAAATACTAACAGTAGCATACATCCTACTTAAAAAGCATTGAAATAACAGGTGAGTAGCTTATCATCTTTGCAGATAAAGAAAACTAGATTGACTTAACATATGAAAGTTCATTAACAGTTTCAAATCTATAAGATCAGAGGGAAAATATTATTTACAAGTCAATGAAATCGGCCATGTGGTAACGGTGAGTATATACCAGAGTATGCTAGCTCTTAGTTTCCATTTTCCTATCAGCTGGGGGTCAAATAAGATGTACTACCTACCAACCAAACACAACATGTGGAAAGACAAAAGCAACCAAGTCATATTCAAACTCCTTCCTTTTCAGTAAAACTATGGAAGCCCTCACGTTACATAAATAGGAACACGTTTTTCCATGATTTATTTAAAAGTGTACCAAAAGTTTAGTATGGACTCGTACAACTTTCTTAAGAGTTCAGTTCTGACAAGCGTGCAGAAAAAAAAAATGTAACGTGGTGGACCAAACGGCCGTTCATTGTATAATCACAAATGTCAAATTATAAAACTCATTCAACCCGATAAACACTCCAAGAATTCTCTAGTTGCATCAGCACACGTTAATTAGCAATGCTAGATTGATCTGTTTAATTTTTCTTCTTCTTCTTGACCCCGTAAATTTCTTCAAGAAAATAGGGCAAATGCCAAGAATTAAGTGATCAGATGAAAGGGGGAGCATATATGCCAACCCTAGCACGGACTCACTCAACTCAACGAGCCTGCTTTGCAAATTGCAACTGAGATAACGGAGATCTTTGACCACCATGAAAGCAAAACCGCCATCTTTTTTGTTTGGAAAATTAAAACGACAAAATTTTCCCAAAAATCACACGCCATCCAACGCCAAAGGCACAATTTCCCCAATCCCCACACACAATTCTGCACACTACATGAATCAAACAAGAACAGGAAAGCAGAACCGAAAATGATTTCCCCTCACCTGCGAGGTCCGGCTCCCAAAGCTTGTCAGCCGCCGCATAGACGACGCGGAGGAGGACTCCGTCTTCTCCTCGGCCACAGAAGACGCCGGCCCCGTCTCCGGCGGCGCGTCCTCGATGGCCCTCTGGCGCGCGGGAATGCTGATGCAGAGGCTGGTGGCGAGCGCGCGCTTGGCGCGGCCCCACGCCGCCGCCATTGCTCCCCCTTCCGATCCTCAAAGGCGGCTCCTTTCGACCGCACAGAATGTTGGTGCTGCTCGGCGGAGGTCTTGGTTTCGATTCGAGATCAGAAGCGCAGGGTTCGGGGCCGAATGGTTCTCGCCATCGCGCTCGCGGTGGAAGGGGGCGCGTGCCGGTGCGGTTCGGTTTGGGGGTTTTTGGTCGTTGTGGGCAGAGGAGCAGTGGATGTGAAGGATATAAAAGCGGGGAAGACCGGAGGAGTTCGGAAGAACAGGAGGGAAACGGAACGGAACGGAGCGTTACTGTGTGTTTCACTTCCCGTTTTGCCCCTGGGAGAAGTAGTAGTACAACCGATTATCTCAGCTCCAAATTCAGCATTGATCCTATCGAAAAATCAACATAGAATATATTCATGTAACTTGAGATTAGTCACTCTAGTAAAGGTTACCAATCAAGTTAAGGGCACGTACAATTTCGCACATGTGGATTAGCAAACTTCCTTTTGTTTCAGTGTGGATGAGACTTTTGAGCCCGGCAGACACGTACTGCTGGGTAGGAAGGATGGGGTGGTGTTTGACCGATCAATTGGGAAAGATTAATTAGGCGCGCCACTCGTCAGGAAGGTCGTTGTCTTGTCTCTATATGGTGTTGGTGGTGGCGAGCCTCTCCAAGGAATTAATCCAAGTTTAGGACCTGGCGCTACCAGTAGCAGCTGTGCTGCACGTTCCCCACAGAAGCTTCAACACAACGGACTGAACGGAAGCGACGCGTAGATGAACATGGCTCCCAAACGGCATTGCATCTTGCATGCAGCAGACGCGGTCTCTGGTTCCCCTACGATCGGGGCGCTCTACATCAGAGGCAAAGCTACCCGCGACACAACTTTGGCTGCCATGCGCCCGCAGGAAGCATTCCATAGTACTACTACTAATTGCCAACTCTCTGGAGCTGCCAATATTTCTTCTGTCTTTTAGGGGCTGCTTGGTTGAGGGCCAAAATTAACCCTACCAAAACATAGACGTGCCAAAATATGGGCATTTCTACCAAAACTTTGACAATATTTTCATAGAAACAATTGGTTGTGTGCTAAAATAGAACAGCCAAAATTTTGGCCATTGATTGGTTTAATGCCAAAAAATCTTACATTCATTTTGGTTGGGCAACATTTGGACACCAACCAAGCAGCCTCTTAATGCCACATTTTCAGCCTTTCATCAAACGCAATGTAATGGAAATAGTAATTCTCGACGAACTGCTCTGCGTGCGTTGCGTTGCGTGGGTTTTTCTGATGGTTCATTCCGTGGACGCCATCGATCCGTTTACATCGACAGGAGGAACTTTGTTCAATGGGGTGGGTTGATTTGTGTACGTGCGGACCGGAGACACGTGCACGCGAGGGTACGGTGAAAGAGGAACTTGGCCTCTTCCTCTTGAAACGTCTTTTCGTTCTCTGCTTTCTTTTTGTTTACGCCAAAAAAAAAAAACGTTGACAGTCGACACGGATGCTTATGGCTAAACCTTGTCTTGTCTCCATTAACAATTGACCAAGTTGACTGTTGCTATCAGCTGATCGGATTGGATTCGATCAGAATAGGTACCAATCCTGTTACCATCAGAAGAAATGTGATTCGTATAATATTTACTCGTGATTTTGGCCTTGTCCTGTGCAATGGTCAAGGCTTTGGGTGGGTGCTATGAGTGCTATCCCAATGCTAACTGATCGGAACAGAACAGAAAAGGCTCAGCATGGGGCCATGGGCACATTCTGCATTCTGAAGTTCTGCACCGCTCGTGTTCGACTACTCATCAACAAAAAAAAGTTGAGCAACGAGCATCTTCGCCTTCTTCGGTGAGGATGGATCGTGTCTTCAGATCGAAGTACCGTGCGCTGAACGTAGAACGCCACTACGGATTGGGCTGGAGATGCTGCTACCTGTCAGTCTGTGGTTTGTTGGGTCTATGCATTTCGTTGGCAGTGCGGTGCGGTGCGGCCGATGACGGGGTGTCGGAAAAAACTGGCAACCACCACCTGCCCATCCGTAGCATCATCGTTCATCCACCGCTCGTGTTGTTAACGAACCCCATCTGATCTGTGCGCGCGATCGAGCTGATGAGTTGTCGACGACTAGACTTTGATCCGTTCATCACGATGCATGCATTCAAACCAATGATCGAGTCGTCGTCACGCAGATAGGGATGGAATGCAAAATGTCAAATGGCTGAGAGAGACCCGTACCGTAACGGCAGGAGCGGCAGCATGTGGCGTCAGGTCGGTAGTCTAGTCGGTACAGAGTACACCCCTCTGCTCAGCCGGCCGACTCGGATCTGAACGTATACTAGCTCGATCTATCTCTACACGCAGCATAAGACCTTCTCCAATGGGTAATATTCATCCTCTTAAATTGTTTAATCGATGAACAATGTCGAAATAGTACCAAAACAGTAGGATGAGTTAGCTTTTTGCTAGCTCTTAGTTGTCTCATAGCATTTTTTATTCATCGAAACGTGCAAAAGTGATGTGACCGGCTCTTGTGCAAGAGCCGGTCACATCACTTTTGCACGTTTCGATGAATATGAGACGGCTAAGAACTAGCAAAGAGCTAACTAGCTTGCAAAGAGTCAACCAACTTTTATTGTTTTGATACTGTTCATTGATTAAACAATTTAAGAGCTAATGAATAGTGTACCATTGGAGGAGACCTAAGATATGGTAAGGTGCACGAACGAAGAAAGGTGCAGACTAGGTCGTTATATTAAGGGTCTATTCGGATTTATTTAGTCTTTGGACTAAATAAACTTTAGTATATGGATTAAACTTTTAGTCCTGTTAGGATGATGGAGGGACTAGAAAGGACTAACTGTGCCGGATCATTCATACGACCCAACTGTACTTGATCATTCTCGGTTGCGTGTAGTGCCTGTCGGAAAGTGTGGTAGTCGTCGATCCGGAGAACGAGAAGAGACGAACTCCGCCCTCCAAACATAACCAGAGGAAGAGAGGCGCGCGTCAGGCACTCGAGCTAGACGAGGGAGCTAGATCGATCAGTTGGACAGCGATGCTTTCCCCGATCCTGCGATCCAGCGGTGCAAGAGCTCCTCCTGGCTAACAGGCTAAACGCCATCCGCATATATGCAAGCTGGCCACTTTTTCAGTCAGAGTGTGACTGAAGCCTGAACGACGAATTAAACACCCCAAGAGCAATAAGAGGAGAATGGCATCATATATCTCGCCTATCATCAGATGCACTAGCACCAAGAAAATTAGCGTTCAAAGCTAGTGTTCACAGATGGGTGCCGGCCGGAGTCAACAGCTAAATGGACACGCATTGCCCTCAATGACGACCGAGCATGCATGTGCTAGCTGCGGCCTATATCAAACTTCAAACCTGGCGGCTCCAGAAGCTGGCCGAAGAAAGATCGACCATCCAGCTAGCAGAATGCCGGATCCACCTCCGAATTACTGAACTTGTCTCTGCGTGGAAAACTAGGTGCGGGATCGTCGACGACCGGACACGGACTTGTAGCCGCGGCGCGGCGTGGCGCACAAACCACGTCGGGCCGGGGACGACCACATGTTTTTCGGCGCGGGGGTTGGTTGGGTTCACGGAGGAGGACGACGAGTCGACGACTCAGCGTTTGCCTGCTTTGGATTGGTACGGAGATGGCGTTCAGACTCGTCGTCGTCGATCTCCCCTCTCCATCGCCAGATGGTTGACTCTCCCTCCGCCTCCGCTTGATGTGCCGGAGAATGTTCGATCGCGACTGCAATGTAATGTACCAACCGGCGGTGCTGACCTCGGCTAGCAGGCTCGTCGGCGATCGGCCTCCGTCGCTGCGCAGGTCAGCGGTTGCGATCACGTATGAATGCGCCTTGTGTCGTACATTCGTTTGCGAACAAAAAATTTCCTTCCTTTCTTTTTTCCTCGCGAGAGGTGAGACGGCGGGTCAAGACGATGTATTCGTCCATCCGTTGCCCGCCCGCCTCCGCTTTCCTCCCGTTGCCCTGCCCCCTCGCGCGAGGCCTCCGCGCATGCCTTCCGCTCCGCTTCCTCGCTCGGCCTTCCTTTCCTCCTCCCGCATATCTCGACGCCTTACTTCGCTCCCCCTCCAACATCTATCTCATCCAAAACTCCTGATCCACGCCGCCGCCGTCAGCCACGCCGCCATCCAGTACTCCATGTCAACTCCAGCCAGCCCTCCACGCCGCCGCCCACACCGTCGCCGCCATCCAGCCCTCCATGTCGACTCCAGCCAGCCCTCCACGCCGCCGCCGCCACCCACATCGTCGCCGCCATCGAGCCCTCCACGTCGACTCCAACCACCCCTCCACACTGCCACCAACCCGACGTCTATGCCAATTGCCACCGCCCAGGTGCCCACGTCGTCACCGACCTGCTTCGCCGCCGGCCACCATCCACGACGCAGTCGTATAAGGTCGCAGGCCTGCTTCACGTCCTGCTGTTATCCACGACGCCTTCGGGCAACATTCTCTGTGTCGTTCGATCACGGCGGATCTGCTCCGATCCTACCGCGGCGACGTCTTCCACTCCGCCCTCACCGTCGTACTGCGATCCCGCCCAGGTCCTGACCACAAACGCAACTGCCCAGACTCCGGCAAGATCGATCTAGGTGACTAGGTGCAACTGTTCAGTACCTTATCTATGTGTGCTGCATCTGAAATTATGATTGATGAACTAAATTGTTCAGTTTAACCTCTTCTGCAGAGGATCTCTGCAGCCGCATCGTCCAGTTAAACCTCTTCTGCATAGGAAAGGTGTACAATGTGCTTTTCTAATGGGGCATTTACACCGGTAGCTTCACTCTGCGTTTTGATAATAGCTATCGTGCTAAAGTCTTCAGGGTTCTGATCCTAAACTTTAGCTTCATGTTTTTTCCCTTTATCTGTCAGTGACATCTTAAATCGATTGAGGGTGTGTTTAGATTGGGGAAAGATTCCCCGAAAATACATTGTTTACCAAAAAAACACTGTAGATGAATAGTGATATGTGGGTAGAAGAGGTGGGATGAATAGGGAAAAGTTGGATGAACAGTGGATTTTTGAGAAATATTTGGGAAACTAAACGGGGCCTGAGTAGTTGTGCAATGGACGACAGCTGAACCACCTAACAGACTGAACGGTGCTTGGCCGCTTGCATCGTTCATATGTGTCTGTAAATATTATTTTTCCTTTTCTTTGATATCACATATGTCAGTCGTGTGTACTACGAACATAAGCAGTTCGTTTTGAAAGAATATGCGCCACTGGTCAGGAAGTTGTTCTTTGCCGGTGTATAACACTCCGAGCTACTCGGCCAGGACAGAGCGCCATATCCAGCAACACCAGGCATTTCGTAGGACACTGCTCCCTCCTCCCTTCAATGTTGTGTATGATGGATTGTTATACGATGGCTTATACTTGTTATATGATGGCTTATACTTGTTAGTATTTACTGATCTTAACTTAGAGTATGAATTAAACATAATCATGTAGTCTAACATAGATCGTACCTAGCCCTTAGATCTAATACGGAATTTGGTGAAACTTAGGACTTACCATTCAGATCCATCCTCTTTGGTGGATGACTAACGAGATGTAGATGCCGTAGAGGCGTAGAGGAAGTAGACGTAGCAGAACAGCAGGATGTCGATGTAGATCAAGGGACACCGAGCTTCCACGTCTTCCAGCACCTTTAGTGATTGATAGGTTTAGGGTAGAAAACTCCCTAATTACTTAACTCGCGATTACACGAGATTAACTCTGATTAGGGAAACATAGGGGTTTCCCCTTAGTTATATAGTGCTGTAGACGCGGGGCCGGGCCCTAAGCGGGCTGTGTTTGCCTTCCAATCAAAGACAACTAATAGAGAGTAGTATATGATTAGGATTGGGCCTGATGGCCCAATTACACATGACCGAGGTCAATTCCAACATTCTCCCCTTTGACCGAAGGTCAACAACTTATTCTGTATAATTTTGTTATATTGATCATGTGCAGGTGGATACACACATAACAATAGTCTCCCTGTTAATCGAACAATCTTAATCTTAAAACTTAAGCTTATGTTCGCCTTATATTCACACTCAATACCATAGCAACACCTGGCGAATGAGTCATCGGCAGGGACTACAGCCATACCGGGACATCATTAACTAAAGTCCGCTATAGTATCTTGATAGAACATTTATTAACTTATTTGTGAGTTTGTTTATTCGGCCCCATCCAGAATCACATTCCAGTTTAATCATCAAATCCATACTAATTTCGTGAAAATAGGATAAGAGATAGAACCCTGAATTAGTCACATTGCTAGCTATTTTCTCAATGCATTAAAATGACTTGATCCTGGGACCCTTCTTTCATAACAATATATTAGTCAATCGGCTTGACACCATCAACTATATGTCATTGCTTGAAAGGAATACTGTAATCAAATACAGCAACATTGAATTTAATCAATGCAAATATAATTATACCGGAATATATTTTGTATGCCTGCCTGAATTAAAAACATGCCATACAAAATTAGCATTAATAATGCTAATATTGTTTTAGAGCTTTCTGCAGAATCGCTCATATCTGCAAGAGTAAAAGATACAAAACTTAATTGTGCACATTTATATCCACACACTCTTACAAATTCTTATCTGAATATAATTTAATTAAATAAACATGTTATTCGGTGTTGTAATCTTTAAAACACCTTTTCCAGTGGACCTCCCCTTGACTAAGACTAATAAAATTGTCAAGCATTCCGGCTTGTTATGCTAAGTCAATTTCTCATATGTCTTAACATATAGATTCATTAGAAGCTTTAGGAACGTCTTCCTAGAAGCTTTAGGAACGTCTTCCTATTTATCTTATTCTTAACTTTGTACTTATGATTTTCTTTGGTATATCACACAAAGAAAACAGGCATAACTACGTATATGCATTCACATTTTGTCATTCAGAACTTCTCTAAACTTTAGCTCTTTAGTGACAATCCCAATACTCATTTAGGTCCCATCTAAGTGTCATGCTCCCCCAGAACCTAGGGAAACTTACACAAGATGTGTCTAAAGACATGATGAACATATTTCTCTTTTCTTAGAATACATACTTATTTTTGTTAGCTTATGCAGAGATCATTTACCTTAGAGTATCAGGATAACAATTTAATCCACCTTGATTTTACAAATGAATCACGGTTGCCCATGATGCTACTTATGGTGAGTTATGAACTTAGCATCTTAGTTTCTTTTGGAATCACTATCAAGACTTGTAGACCCATTATAGCCTACTACTTTGACTCCATCAGAAAATTGCTATGAAAAGAACTATACTTATATTTAAAGTTCACATACTCCATTATAACCTCTTCATTATAAACATAAAATGAATGAGGCTTTTACTTTTGTGCCCAATACTTATCTTATCTCTTAAAACATTTCATATCTCTGTTATGGTTAGACAACTAATGTCAATCCTTAACAGAGTGTGGTAAAGAATGGAGGAATACTTTTGGCACGATGTATATGACGAAAATCATATATATCTCTTAAATCATCAATATAGGAAAACTTATCCTATATCTCATCAAGATTTTCTTCTCCCCTATTTTCTTACTTCTTAGTGAGCTTCCATTGAATTCTGAACAATCAGAATATTAAAAGTGTCGGCCCATAAGCTTATCTAAAATAATTTACAATGGTAGCTCTTTAACTTATTTATCTTTGGCACGACATTTACTATACCACTGATCAACTTTCCTTGCTATCCTAGCCCACATCAGCCGTGGCCAGAAAATGAAGGGATATTTGGTTCTGAGCCATTACAATTTCTGGAACTTGGAGAAACGCCACTATAATTCACCTATTTCGAACCATGCCATTATAATTTTGAGATTCTCTGAACCATGCCATTTTGTACGTATTTGATGCTTTTGGGCCCATATGTAGATTCCATTATTTCTGTATAGACCAAAATGCCCCTCCAATGCCTTCTCCACACTCACTGACCCGTGGGACCCAGCTGTCAGCATCTTCTTCTTCCTTCTTCCTAGCCTTTCTCTCTCTTCACACCTACCGCCGCTGGCCGCTGCCCACTGTCACCACCGCAGCTTCCCATCTCCGCTAGTCGCCATCACAGGGCCATGCCGCCCTCGCCTCGCTTAGCCTCGTGGTGGTGCTCCGCCTGCCTCGCCTCTTGGCTAGGGTTTGGTCCGCGCGACGGCGGTGGGATCTACCGGTAGCGCTCGCCGGCATCGATCCAACACCTACGAGCCAACGAGCCCGCGCCGGTGAGATTTGGCGGTCTTCCCCTCCTCCGGTCGCTGGCCGTGGACCTCCGGTGGCCTGCCCCTCCTCTGCGCCTCGGCTGCCAACGTAGAAGACGAGGAGGGCGAGGTCGACCACCTGTGGGGGCTCGGCGAGCTGGAGAAGATGGGTCTCCACGGCCTCCAACGCAGGTTGGCTTGGCGGCGGCGGCGGCTTGGGAGAGCGCTGGTGGACACCGCCGGCGGTTCAGGAGATGGGGGAAGCTGCAGAGGGAGAGGAAGATTGGGCCATGGATAAGAAAGGAAGAAGATGCTGACAGCTGGGTCCCACGGGTCAGTGAGTGTGGAGAAGAGGCATTGGAGGGGCATTTTGGTCTATACAAAAATAATAGAATCTACCTATGGGCCCAGAAGCATCAAATACATACAAAATGACATAGTTCGGAGAATCTTAAAATTATAATGGCATGGTTCGAAATAGGTGAATTGTAGTGGCGTTTCTCCAGATTCCAGAAATTGTAATGGCTCAGAACCAAATATCCCGAAAATGAATTAGAGTAGCAAAGCTATGATTAAATGTTCATAAAACAGCGGTGGCCAAGAATCATGAACACAACCATACTTCAATCATCTCAGATTCCAATTGAACTAATCCACAAACACGGTGGCCAGAAATGGATAGAACAACAGAACCTGTGAAGATTATCCTATACCCAGCGGTGGCCAGCACAAAGAATAAAATTCACACTTATTTGAGACAATTGGTGTTTGTGGAGTGTTAGTCCTATCACAATGGTAATTGAGTAATCATGTCTAGCATGATAAAGTTGCTCTTATTCTTAATTTAAGCAGCAAAATATAACGAGTATATCATGCTTTATTCTTAATCTTGCCCTTGAAAACTTATGGACAATGAAATCTTATGGAGAGAATATTTGAGAATATCTCTGAGTAGTCCTCAGTTCAATTCTCAACTGACAAGAGCAACAAGAGTGTCAACTCTAAACTGATGAGACATTCAATACTTATGTTGATTACTTATTGACAACCCATGTTATTTTTTAGGGTAACACATATGTCGTAGGACACTGCTCCCTCCTCCCTTCATGTGCGCCTTTAACACTTCAGTTGATCTTCTTGACAAGCTACCAGGGCATCATAGATAAGGTCCTGCCTTCGGTACACATTGGCGGCCTCACAGTCCTTTAACTCATCAACTTGCTGCATAAGTTTGCTCTTCAGTTTCCTGTGTATGCTCGATTATCTGTCTAGGGAGCTGAACATTGAGTATTGATTGCAGAACCAGATTGGGCTTCTTGCTAAGCTAGCCTGTTGGCAGGGGCGAAGCTAGAGCCAAACCGAGGGGGGTGCACCACTTTACCACTGAATGTGCCAAACCAAGGTCATAAAAACATTGTTTTTTTTATCTCATAAAAAGCATTGTTTGATCTATATAAATTGGAAGATTGAGTTGGTAATTTAGGCGTTGTTATTCCATTTCTCTACATTGTATTGTCGGGTCTAGACTTTGTCTTCTTTTTAATACAATCGACAGGTCTTTAGGTTGTTTCGTCTAAAATTATGATTTTTAGAATAATGGAGAAATGATGTGTAAAAATGGTAGAATTTGATATTAATGATACCTTGCAATCGCGTTGAAAAATAATTTGAACACTAGAATATAAAAATATTCCTAGTATACCATATTAAAACATACATGAGAGAGAGAGAGAGATTAATTGGTGTTGCAACTTATTATTGTACACAAAGTGTAGCTTGGGCTTAACCTTGGCCAAATTTGTTGAAATGAGTGATTATATGATCTAATTTATTAGTGTTAAATTGTATAATTCAAGTTATTGGTTCTAGATAATATGTTTGCTCAAATTATTAAAATTATAGATAGCTAGTGTAGAAATAATCTAAAATAAGCACCCTTGGGTGGCTTATTGGATCATGATATCTAGAGGTGTCGATTATAATCTGGAAAGTAATCTAAGTTGTCTGTTACCTATAATAGATTATAACAAAATGTATAATCTATATTACATGATCAAGTGCAAACAAAAATGCCCTAAGTCTTGGCTTCCTGCTGGGCTGAATGTCTGACAATCCAAGCAGGGGGTGCAGAGCTTTTAGTTGAGGGGGTGCATATACGGTGGATGCATGGCAATTAACACTAAATTTTTGTTTGCGTGGGTGCATTGGCACCCACTGAACCTCACGTAGCTTCGCCCCTGCCTGTTGGTCACTTGTGGCAGTGAAGTCTCTCTTTGAGCTGAATGTTGGTAGCACAATGAAGGATATTTTTGTCGCTTCAGACCCTCCCATGGCATGCCATACTTGCCATTGAAAAAGCAAAACAATCAGGCTGGTTGTTTCACATCTTTACTTCCAGCCAAGCAGTACTTGATGTGCATAGCAGATTTATAGTTTATTGCTGCTAACAATGTGCTCTTTTCTGAATCAGCTCATGTGCATTCAATAGTTCTGCATGTGCCATTGATTATTTGTATGCTTGCGTCAACTGTTGAAGTTCTGTTAAATGAAGATATTGTGAGAAATTGAACTTTGCACACCTATGCCAGAGTGGGTTCCAATACATGTATATTTGGCATACCATTTGGCTTAGAGTGCAAATGACATTTAAAACTCCTTACGAGCTCACCAAAAAGCATTACCTTTCATATTATTTTACTTTTTTTTTCTGGTTAGGCTTTAATCAATTTATTTGAAGAACAAAAGTAACTTATATGTAATCAGAAAATGTACACCTGTAAATCGATTTAGTACAATCTCACAAATGCAACTTTCATTGTTTTTGTTTCACATTGCCAACAATAGTTGCAGCCAATATATATTGCATTTGGCACCTGCAAATTGGTTGTAGTAATCATGTATGCACCACGATGATTTATATCAGCAATTTTCTCCTAAGAAACTTGGCACCTAACAATATGTGTCACTATAATCTTCTGTCCTACAATTGATGTGGTCCAGTTCTTTCTGTTTTCTTGTCATCAGAGTTCGTGGAATCATCATAGGATAATATATGTACAGAAGACTTGGAGAAACACATCGGAATCTTAAGGGAAAACCATATAGACTAAATTAATCATAGTTTCTAGCCTCTTTTCTCATCTAAAGTTACCTGGGATGTGTATATATGTATAAAACATGATATGCATAAAGGTATGTATGTACTCCTTATGTATACAAGATCTGATGAAAATATGGTGGAATTTTGTCATTATTGATGTCTTAACACACTAAGCAAATTGATAATCAATGTTGCTTTCGACCAATATAAAACATTAGATTTATCGTATCACGCCTCTAAATATATTGAAGAAAGCAGGTTGTTTTGTTTTACAATAAAACTATATCATTAAATTAGTGTCTTTTCTATGTTCTATGTAATTCGTTATATACTTTTTTTTTTCCGTAGCAATGCGGGCACGAAGCTAGTCTGACAGAAGAGAGACGGAGCAACGGCCCCAACTGCTGTCGTCAGCCGAGCCGCACAACCAAAAAACTTCTTTTACACGATTTTTTTTTTGAGCAAATAGCTAGCACCATGTGGGCTCATGATGGGCCAGCACGAATCCATACTTGCCTATTTATTACAAAAGCCCACCTATCAGATCTAGACATTTTTTCCTCATATTTATCTGGGCTCAGATTCGGGGTATTGAATTGGGCGCGGATCAAACCAACATTTTTTTTCTTCGAAAGATCATCAAATCGACATTCCAAAATTATCAGAATTCAGAAGGATAACACACTGGAAGCTTAGACCAGTCTCAACGCATAGTTTCATCACACAGTTACCAAGACTACCACATCACCTTTATCGGAATGAAACTCCATCTCTCAGTGCATATTTTCAAATGTATCTAGGGGAAAACAAAATCTTACTATTACTAATTGGAGGCTCCTTTTAAAGGCTCCAGGTGATGCCAGCTAGGATCCTATGTAGACAACCTAAAAAATATAGAAGTCCTAGAAATTCTAAAAAACAAAACATTCATCTAGGATCCTACGTGGAAACCAATACATTTTATTTAATAATTATCCATTACAACTAATAAATATGAAGTGGCCCCTTTGTATATATCTAAACTATAACCCTAAGAAAAAAGTCCAAATTACTCCCTCAACTATAAACAAAGTCCATATAACCCTAAATTATTTTTTGGTTTATTTTATCCCCTAAACTATGTCATTTGACCTATTTTACCTCATAACGCAATTTATCTTTTTTTATTTTACCATGTACAAGTGTCTTATTACGTTCAAATTTTAGGAGATGATAGTAGACATAATAATGCATGATAGAAAAATATAAAATATTTTTTCTTCATTATTTCAATGGGGTAAGATATTTAATATTTAATTAATTCTTAGGACACGACATTATATAAAAACTAATGACAAAAAATCCATAATATATTTTTTGACATACATTGTGATGTTCACTACAATCATACAAAATTTGAAATTAAAATTTAACTTGTGCATGGAGAAATAAAAAAGACAAATTGTATTAGGGGTAGAATACACCAAGTGGCATAGTTTAGGGGTGTAAAATGAACCGAAAGATAGTTTAGGGGGTTACGTAGACTTTGCTTATTGTTGAGGGAAGTAATATGAAATTTTTCCTATTATAAATTTTTTAAGATGCACCAATATTAAATTCTAAATTACTATTGCTATTATTATTAACATTGTTGTGCCATATTGTGTATGAGAGAAGACACAAGAATACATTTTTATATTGTTCAGATAGCTCAAACAATAAAAAGCGCATATAAAGGTGTGGTGTTGTGTGAAAAAAATATGACCAAGTAAGGGTTTGCTATGGTAGTCTAAAATAATAAGCCATCCATTTAGTTACATCAAGATGGTCAGGATTATATATTACCTCTTTAGAAGGTAATAGATTAATATTGGTGAAGACGCGGACTGAACAAGTTAGGAGATGCATATCACCCGCGTCTCCAATCTGGTTCCTCATGGGAGACGCGTCCAACCCACGTCTCTGATAAGGCTATTATCATATATGAAAATTTGGAGACACGCCCAACCTACGTCTCCTATATGCTTTAAACCACGTCTCCTTTGAGCCCGTGGCATAGTGTCTGGCATAGTGTCGACGATGCGATCCGTGGGATGAAGGCTGCTTCCACGTGTCTGCAGATGGGAGCAGGTGTGCATGCACCAGATGCGTTGTGGATGCCAGATGCACCTAATTTTATTCCTTTGGTCAGTCCCACATGTCTGTGCACTCAAACAGTTCAAAACCAACTGAATGGAGATGTAATGGCACGTGGGGCAAAAAAGTTTAGGTCGATGACATAAGGTTGCGTTGTGAGTCTGCTTTAGTAGTCTTCACTCTTATTTGCAACAACATTCATAACTACATACTAAAATGTCAGGTGGCTACTAATGCCGATGAATTAATGTAATATTTGGGTTTGACATTTAGTCATAGAATTTTGAAGGCAACGCCTTAACGTGCAGTTTGAATTTGCAAAAATTGAGACTCATTATAGGGCGCGCGATAGCGCGTGTCATGTTCTAGTACGATAGAGTTCAGAACCGTCTTCAGAGCTTGATGGAACAGAGTATACAATGTCTGTACAAGTTTCCAGTCAGTTCAGTGCAGATCTTGATGGAACTGAGTACAATGTCTGTACAAGTTTCCGGTCAGTGCAACTAACTAGCAATTCACGTTAAATTCGTACGGTCAAATAGAAAATGGGGACGGCTCATCACCTATTCATATGGTTCTAATACGAAATCATGTACGAAGCAAAACATGGAATCGATGAAAGGTTCACATAATGTACTAAGCAAAACAACAACAAAATATAGCAAAGCAACATGGCAGGACAGAGTCAAGATCTTCCCCACAGGAGCCAAAGATAAGAAACAAACAGCCAGAGGAAAAACTATTTAAGTCACATTAACCATCACAGGCAATCAGAACAAACTAGGCATACCATACCATCCAAGATTCCATCACGATACATCATACCCAAGGGATACTAATAGTTCAGTGGAACGAACCCGAGCAAGATACTAAAGATAGGCTATTACGCCCGCCCTTCCGGCGACTCCGGGGATGACCAGCGAACTGATTGACTATACTCGGAACTAGTCGTCCATCTTCCGCTTGGACCCGGCGCCCTTGGTCTTCTTCGCGCTGGACCCGGCGCCGCCGCCGCCCTTGCTGGCCTTCTTCGCGCTGGACCCGGCGCCGTCGCCGCCCTTGGTGCTGGAACCGCCGCCGCCCTTGGAGGCCGCCTCGCCAGCCTTCTTCTTCGCCGTTTTGCGGGCATCGGCTTTCTTCTTCTCGTGCTTCTCCTCGGCGCGGCGGGCATTCTTCTGAACAGACTTCACGGTCTCTCCGGCATGTTCGCTGTCGTGGTGTTTGATGAAGTCTGCGGAGAACTTGCCCCCGAACCCGCACTCGTTGCAGGCGAAGTCAGTCCTCGTCTCCTTATCCGCCATCTCCTGCAAATTACATCCGTAATAAACGAAATAAATACATAAACGGCGGCAAATCTGGCTGTTTGTGTGCAAGAGCGCGGCTGCAAATTACATCCATAATTCAAATACGAAGAGAAACGGGACGACGGTCAACGTGTCAAAAGTGTCAGCGCGCGGGCAGCGGACCCCACGTGTCAGCACACGGGCCCACCGGTCAAGCGGTCCCACAGGTCAGTGAAAGGGTGCGGCTGGTGCTTGTGTTGTAGACCGTGGTGGTTCACCGTGAAACGTGAGGTGGGCTCACGTGAGCCGGGTCCGCAGGATCAGATTGTGGCCAAGATGGATCAGGTGCGGCTTAGTTCCGTGTGGCAGGCCTTGTGCCTGTCGCGTGGCTGTGGGTGCTCTCGCTCACCAGGTGTTCGGCGAAATGCCGCAAGGGCAAGGCCGTTGCCCGGCGCGCGGCGTGTGCGTGCGCTCGTGCCAGGTGCATCCCCGTGCGGCGTGCGTGCGAGGCGATCCCGCGGTGCAGCGGTATCCCGCGATCCGCGGCGTGCAAGTGAGTGTGTGTGCGCGCTCTCGTGCGTCTGTTAGTGCGCGGTGCGAGTGCAGAGCGACGCGGCGGCTGTGGTGGACACATGCCCGTGACCGCACGCGTGCGCTCCGACGCGGCGACAGGGGTCGACGTGCTCGGTTTGGTTGGTGCGGCCGCGCAGCGCATGGCACCACGGGCGTGTGCGAGCACGTGGTTGAACCACGGTCACAGCACGGCTGCGCCGTTCGCGACTTCCCAGCAGAGCCGGTTCCGCGGCGGCGGCGCAGCTGCTTGCTAGGCGACAAGGCTAGGCATCGGAGCTCTGCGGGAACAAGCGCATTGTCACACCTGAAATCAGAAAGAAAACCACCAGATGCATCTCATATGTGTGCCAGGATCAAGTTTCACACATATGATAGACTCCGTGAATAAACAGAACACAAAGTTACAGCGGAAATAATAAAATAAAGACAATACAAACGTTTTCTAGCAGCGGAATCTTGAATTCTTCACCACAGGCAGTTGACTGGGGGTTGCGTACGCCTAGCATCATCTTCAATAACTTCACACACCTTCTGAATACTGAGCAGCAATAAGCAAGGATGTGAGCAGCAATAAGCAAGGATGAGTACACTTATGGTTGGTACTCAGCAAGGCCACCGAAATAACCAGAACAATTTAATATCAACTTTCAATAAATTAATCATGTGAGGGTCCAGGCCGTTCATGACCGCGAACACGGCTGTTATAACAGTTTTACACTCTGCAGAGGTTGTACACTTTCACCACAATTCGCGTAAAAGCTCCAAAGAACTTTAAACCCAACCATGTTGTGCCGGCCAAAGCACGTACCACACTTCCGAGGTGTGACTGCATAGGGACGCTACGAGGCTTTTTCCAAAGAATTCCTATATGTATGTGTTTGCTCCCCAAAGACCACGGTTACAACGGCAAGGCCTCGCCTTCCGATCCCCGCACCTGTCATACCGGTAATGCCCCCAAATTCTACCACTAGTAGTGCAAACACAACATATAGTTCATCTAGTTACTTAGCCAAGACCAGAGCCATATAGTATTATGGTTGTACGGGTAATCCCGGGTGGTTCTCCATGTTCCAATTAACCTATATGATCTTATAAAGCATAGGTAGAATGATAGTTAGGGACACTTGACTTTCCGCAAAAGAATATCACTGCTCAGTCTTCAACTCTTGTTCTTGACAGCTTCGGAACGATGCTCCTCTAATCGTAGCAAACATCGATCACAAGCACAAACATGCAAACAAAGAAATAGGTACAACTAAGAACAATACACCAATCAAATACACCAATCAAAAGAAAAGCTTTAAAAAGAACGCACTAAACGATGGGGCTCGATACTACGATCACGAAGGCGCAAGAAACGTTGAAAACAGAACCACGGTGGAAAGGATACAACTATCGAAAGGTTTATAATACAAAAACAAAAGGATATATGCTTCTTTTATTTTAATTAAGAAAAGACATGTAATGAATATTTAGAGAAATATTTAGTATTAAAATTAATCAAGTTATACTTTTATATAAAAAGATGGGCTAAAGCTTAACCAAATTTATTTGCAAATATTTATATAATGATTATATCAATTAACTATTTTAATTTGCAGTAAAACATGAGAGAACATTTAGACGAATAACTTCATGTATCGTGTTGGACTAAACAAGTTATATTGAAAGCACATTCAAGTTGGAAATTATTCATATTAATTTAATTTGCACAAAACCAATGTTTTATCCTTAATTAGATTTTAATTAGAAAACTAATTGAATACTTGTTAATCAAGTTAACATTTATTCTTAAAAACCGATGTACGATCCTAGTCAAGTTTTATTCAGAAAACTAGATTCAATATTGAACATTAAGCAAATTAATTATTAGTTTATGAAAACCGATATATCACCTTACTAGCTTTTATTTGGAAAAACATATGAAGTAAACATTAACCAAATTAATATTTTAAATAAATTATAAAACATGGAATTGGAACTCTAATTAGTTTTAGTTTTAGAAAACCAGTGTAACAAGTATTAAACAATTATTATTTATTTATTTATTTCAAAACATGAAACTTGGTAACCAACTATGTTAATCTAAACTTTGCACTTTTAGAAAGATAACGCATCAAGAACGAGGTTAACCGGAGTTAAAACGTGGAATCTATGGATAAAACAAGATTCTAGGGGCTTAACTGCGAGGAAACAGGGCTTCCAGGTGCTGTCTTGAAAGAAACCGAGGGCTAAAACACAATTACGTATGAAAACATGAGGGCTAACGCGTAAAACGGGCAGCCAAGGACGGCGGGTTGGATTCTACTGAACTTCAGGGGTTAAACCAAAAAGAAAAGGACCTAAACGGAATTACTTTTGAACTACCGTGGACTTCGGGTTTATAAACAAGAACTACAGGGGTTTTTCTGCAAACGCTCCAAGAGCTTGCATCCATGGCCGACGGCGGCTTTGGGCGCACTGCTCGCCAGCGACTGGGCGACCTAGGGCTGCGGATAAGTGGAGAAAACGAAGAGGAGAACGAGGGGAACTCGTGGGTGTTCTCACCAGACGCGGAGACGAACGGAGGCGGCCTGGCGTCGAAGACAGCGGCCGGCGACGAGGTACTTCAAGCGGCGGTGGTGCTCCGGTGAGCAATAAGCGACGTTGACCGGAGAATTCGATGCGGCTCGAACTGGAGATCGTCAAGGTGGCCTCCATATCCCTTCTTTGCCTCGGGTTAGAACGAATCGCCGGCAACGGCGGTTCCTGCAGCTCGCCTCCGACGAACGTGATTGGCAGCGTCTGGCGGTGGAACGCCGGCGAGAATAGGCACATTGGATGCGTCTCGGCTCGGTGAAGCTCGTAGCGGTCTCCGTTTGCTTCTTCGGCCTCGGCTTGCGACGAATCGGAGCAAGACAGCTCCGGCGGCTCTGTTCCCTCGGGCCGGCTCCAGGCGGCGGCGCAACACGGAGAAGAGGGAGGGGTGCGGCGAGGGAAAGGCAGGAGGGCAGCGAGGGGATACAACGGCGCATTATAAAGGGCAGCACGGGGTGCCTTGGCGTGCGCGCCAAGACGAGGACGGCGCGGCGCGAGGTCAGACTCTGACCAGAGTCCGGTCCGAGCACGAGGAAGAAGGAGATGCTAACGGGCGGGGCCCGTGGTTCAGAGGGAGAGAGAAACAGAGGATGACAAGTGGGGTCAGCCGGTCAGAGAGAGAAAGAGAGGGCTGCGGTGGAGAGCTGGGCTGGGAGAAGAAATGGGCCGGTGATGCTGGGCTGATGTGATGGGCTGGACTGGGCTCCGCTGGAGGGATGCGTCGGCCCAAAAGGAGAATTAGATTTTAATTTGAGAAATAGATTTCTAGTTCAAATACAAATCCAGGAAATTCCAGATAGAGTATTTGAACCATGGAAAATATTCCAAAATCTCCAAAAATTCTAGGAAAAATTCCAGAGATAGAGTTGGAGACTAAGAACCCAAATAAAATATTTGGAGCTCGATGAAAGGTAATTTAAAGCCTTCCAATAAATGGATTTGACTCTAGGAAAAGAGAATTAATTCCCAGAAATTCTAGGAAATTCTCAGGAGAGATTAACGTATTTTGAAATCTCACACTCAAGAAATATTAAATGCAACAGCATGAATGCAACATTTCAAATAATGCCACAAATAGCATATTTATTTAATTTAGGAAATCGATTATTTTCCTATGGTAAATTTCCTGTAAATTAAACAAATGTTGGAAAAGTTTTAATAAATTGTGAAAATTTTTTATTTAATTTTATTTTCTAATCACATCCCGAAATCCAAATTTCGGGGTGTGACACGCATGCGCGGGCACATGGCGTAGCCACGGCCGCGACATGGCTGCTCGGCACGCAGGGCACCAGTATTCCGGGCTGCGGCGCAGAGCAGCTGCGAGGCTACGGCGGCGAGGTCCCTGCGGAGAAAAGACGGCACGAAGGCCGCACAAGAGGTAGGGTTGGGTAGGTCGACGGCGCACGCTAGGGAAACTCATCGGCGACCCGCCGGGAAAACAGAGTAGAGAGGGAGAGAGAGTTGGTGGGGGCAGTTGCGCGTGGGTCATCGACACGCCGCGGCTTCGGGGCAGCTGCTCCTTGTCCGCGAGGGCCTTCTGCTCTTGGCTGGTGACTGGAAGGGGAAGAGAAAACTGCAAGGCTAGGGTTTGCCGCACCGCGATTGGGCTGGTTATATAGGCCTGGTGCAGTTGGTGACCGGCCACGGCATGTGAACTGCTCGCTGAGCCGGTGATCTCCTCAGCGTGCGTGGCAAGTGCGCATCAAGCGGCTCTGCGTCGCGGGGCGCGGCGCGGTTGCGTGGGTCCCAGCGGGCTCTAGAACATTCCTGAGGGCCAGGGCTTGCTTGGGGAGGAGGTTTTGGGCAGCAAGCGCCAGCTCGGCTTGCAACGGAATTGGCAGAGCGCCTCGGGGCGAAGCGAGGCGTGGGTGCCAACTGAATTAGCGAGGTGTGGGTGCCAACTGAATTGGCAGAGCGCCTCGGGGAAGAACAAGGCGGTGACGAGGAAAGCCAACATGTGGGGCCGGTCCGTCGGTGTGAGAGACAGAATTTTTTTTTCCTTTTTTAGAAGGGTGAGGGAGAAGCAAGCGGTGGCGACGGGCTCGGAGCTACGCCGGCTGGCTGCATTGGGCCTCATTGGCCTGGGCGCCTCGGCTTGGATTGGGCTATTTTTTTTTTTTGAAAAAGTCCTTTTGACCTCCCTGAACATTGGACCGAGTTTAATTTGTCTTCCTAGACCGCAAAATCGGTTAACTAGCCTCCCTCAACTTTAGAAACCATACATTTTAACTCCCTAAGCTGTATATAAGCGGTTTTGAAGGTGGTTTTGATTTTTTTTCGGCCGAAACTTTAAAAAATCATAGTAAATCAAAGAAAAATCAAAAAATAAAAAAATCTAATTTTGTTGGACTCCACATAAATTTATTAACACAAAAAACATATAATATGATATGCTTTAACATAAAATTTTTATTATAAATTTATATCTATTTTTAACTATAGTTAAATGAAATAATTCATAACTGCATTTTTATGATCCAATCATGCTGAAATTTTAATGTCGAGCTAATTATTGTTTGCTTCAAATGTATCAAAAAGATTCATACTTGGATCATGTATAACTTAGTTAAATATTTATTTAAGGTAAAACATACTCTAAATAAATCTGCAACTAAGTTATATATGATGCAACTAAGTTATATATGATCCAGTAGGTATGATTATTTTTATATAGTTGAAGTATA
This sequence comes from Digitaria exilis, assembly GCA_015342445.1. Classification (NCBI taxonomy): domain Eukaryota; kingdom Viridiplantae; phylum Streptophyta; class Magnoliopsida; order Poales; family Poaceae; genus Digitaria; species Digitaria exilis. The sequence continues at coordinate 63,515 of JACEFO010000144.1, forward strand.
TAATAACTATGCTGATATAAAATGTTCAACATGATTGGACCATAGAAAATACAGTTATGAATTATTCCATTTAACTATAGTTAAAAAATAGATATAAATCTATAATAAAAATTTTATACTAAAGCATACTATATTATATATTTTATGTGTTACTATACTTACGTGGAGTCCAACAAAATTGGATTTTCGATTTTATGATTTTTTTATTTACTATGATTTCTAAAATTTTCAGCCGAAATAAATAAAAAAGAAAAAAAAAGTCAAAACCGCCTTCAAAATCAGCTTAAGGAGGTAAAACATATGGTTTCTAAAGTTGAGGGAGGCTAGTTAGCCAGTTTTGCGGTCTAAGGAGATAAATCAAACTCGGTCCAATGTCCAGAGAGGTGAAAAAGACTTTTTCCTTTTTTTTCCCCTCATATCTGGACTCAGATTTATGGTATTGAATTGGGCTAAAATCGAACCGACATTTTTTCGCCCAGATTGTCGGCCGAACCGGCATTCCAAAATCCATAAAAAAAACTGAGGACACTTTTCACCCACAAACAACCTTCTTACCCTTACAAAAGACACACCTATTAGGGCTGAATGGTGGGCCTAGGATGACCAAATGAGAAGGAGAGATTGATTTTGTCGTCCTCCATAGTTCAAAACCTCGCCTCCCACCTCCCAATTTCTATTTTTTTCCACCAACAAATGCACTTAACAACGGAAGTAAAATAGGAACATCCCCCTCCCACGTGTTCTCACTATACCCCATCCCAATTGAAAGGAAAAATGAAAAGCCCTTATGTCAACCTAAAGGATTCTATCTATATTATCCTATAAAGGATGAGCAAATTGAGGACATTTTTCACACATAAACACACCTCCTTACCCCTCACAAAGGACCCACCTATCAAGGCTGAATGGTGGGGCCTATGACGACAAAAAAGAGGGGAGATTGATTTTGTCGTCCTCCATAGTTCAAAACCTCCCCTTCCACCTCCCCATTCCCCTTTTTTTCCCCAACAAATACACCCAACAACAGAAGTAAAATAAGAAACATCCCCCTCTCATGTGCTCTCACTACACCCCATCCTAATAGAAAGGAAAATGGAAAGCCCGTTATCTCAACCCAAGATATAAAGGAAATAAAAGAAGATGCGATTAAAAGGAAATAAAAGGAGTTGACATGGTGAGAAGTTGCTGCATGCCTGACGTGTTGCACGGTCCTGCAAACGGGCGGTGGTCGAGGGCACGACGATGGCTTGGGCACCCGTTTGGCCTTCACCTCTGCTCCCTCAGGTGATTGCGGCCTATTTCCATCTGTACAGCACCGCCCTATTCTCTGTATGGTGGCATCGCCCTGTGACTCCTCGCCCGTCGAGGCCTCGAGGGCACGCTGCTTGCGTCGTTGTGTCAGGCGCCAGCGATGCTTCACCCTCCCTCGCCGTGCCATTTGGATCTCCATCATCTCTGATGGCGTCCACTACCAGCAGCAACTAACATGGCCATTCATCTGTCTCAGCAAATGCTCCAGCTGAGGTTCAGCCTCCCTCCCATGTGCTGTACGTTTTCTCCTCTCTCACAGTTTCTTGGCTGCTTTATTGTGATTGCTTCAACTATTCTTGTATGGGATTCTTTTTTAATTGCCCCCAGATGTATTGCTCTAGGGTTTATTTATTTCTTCTCATCAGGTTGGCTGAACACTTACCAGTCTACAGATAATATAGATTGCTCATACATGTTGGATTGATGACAAGAGATAAGTTGTATGCCTAATAGCATGTATGAGCACTTGGTTGGTATATGCTCTTTAGAACTTGCATATCTCATTTATGATAATCTATTTAATTTGATCCTACAGTGGTTGTGTTAAGTTTGAAGCTTCATACTTGTGCACTGTCAACAGGTTACGTGGATCTCAAGCTCCCAAATATTATCCCGAGGTGCAAGTAGAGGAGTTGATATCAATTCTGAAATTGGGCAGTTACGTTTTTTTTTTCGAATTGCATTGTTGGTAACCACTTACCCCAACAGTATTTATACTTTTTTTTGTGTGTTCTGCCCACGCATGCTGGTCTTTTCAATGATATGATAGCTCTAATAAAGATCCAAAACAATTGATAATGTTTCTCACCTAGATTTAGTTGTCCATACCCCTCATACCAGTCCCAATTGACAGGTTAAAATGTGTGAAAGTTTTTGGGAGAAGAAAAAAAAACGACGCTTTCTAAAATGTTTCCCATGTTTTAGCTTTACCTTTTTCACCAGAAAAAATTATACTCATCTCTGTACCCACTTTTTTCCCACCGTCATTTTGTGTCCCTGGTCAATTTTCCTCCCATAAACTTTCTATATTTATTCCTCCAATCAACGTGATTTTGTCTCCATGTATATATGAGATTGTTTTCCTGTGTCCTGCTACTTGACGTGCTTCTTGATTCCATGTATATATGATTCTGTTTCCAGATGCTCTTTCATTTGATTCACGTGAGGCAATTTTTGCATCCTGCAGTCCACGACGCTCCAGGGCTGCACCTCGTTGGCAAATGGCAAGGTGGCAGTGGCCAAGTCGTAGGTCATTCTCGTCGTCGTGCTCAAGGATAACATATGGACACATAAGTTTCTTTCTTTGTCACCTGATGGATCATGGATGTCCACGTGGTGCAACTCAACTCAGAGGCGGAGGTGATCGTAAGAGGTAGAGAACGTGATCGTAAGAGGTAGAGAACAGAATCAGATGCTTCTACTGACCATGCTATTATTTGTTGTATCGGTCTGTTACATCACAATTTCATATTTGATTTCATTTCTGATGTTTATGTTTTATTTATCAAATTATAGGTGGGAAATTATGCCCATTTGGCCGAGGATGTTAAGGAGAAGAGGTGTGCTAAAAGACGAGAATATTATCACCGTAGGAAAAATGATGGCAACGAAAATATGTCGGGTATAATGTCATATTACTATACTTGTTTTTTACATCTTGTTGAGTAATAAGCTTATATGTATTGACAAAAATCATAAGCAACGTACGATTGTTTTCGTTGAGTGTGCACATATGCTTCTTTCAGGTTTGCCCACAGTAGTCGAACCAGATTCACAACTGGAGCCCTTCTCATGTGAGAACCACATTGTTTGAATCAGGATATCCGGATCAGGTAATTTTCTAATAGAAATTTTGACGTTTCGTAACAAATGAACACAGGTTTGTAATCTTGCAAAGTTAAAATGTACTATGAGTGTAATATTGTATTTATACACCGAACTGGACCATGAACATGGATTTAGTGTTGCTGACTTTAGTTATTTTCGATAATGTGAATCATAAATGGTTAAATCCAACCTACAAGTATGTTTGCTTTACTTGATATCTCTAGCTTGTGATTTTTAATTATAATTTTCTTAAAGCTCCAGGTGGTCTAAGCGCTAGAAATACACCACCAAAAGTACATGCTACGAGACAAAGTACAAGAAAAAAATATGTCGATTTACCGAGGAGCAGAAGGAGCAAAAGTGAAAGAAATTCGTCTACTGGTTTACTACCTCCGTTTCTCTAGTGCTTCTTCCCGTTCCTTCTCCTTCCTTGGGATCCTCGGCTGACGCCTCCCGCGCCCTCCGCGACCGCAGCAGCATGGCGCGCATGGCCGGCGTCGCGCATGATGATCAATGTACATAAGTACATTGTAACAAGAAGGTTAGCGAACCAAAAGAATCTAAAACCCAGCATGCACCACACAAAAGTAGCACAAAAAACAACAGTACTCGCATATCATGGATGCTTAGCAAAGCCTTGCTCCACAAACGTTTTCATTCATTCCTATCACGAATCCGTACCTATAGAACTAAATCCACAATCACTAGCTCCTCTTATTCCGCGACATGATTCTCTGGTAGAGTAATTCGCACAAGGCAATTCGTCTACTGGTTTACCACTTCCGTTGCTCCAGAGCTTCCTGTTCCTTCTCCTCCCTTGGGATCCTCGGCTGACCCCTCCCGCGCTCTCCGCGAGCGCAGCAGCATGGCGCGCATGGCCGGCGTCGCAAAAGACGACGCCTCTTCCGCCGCCCCTTCCGCCGCCTCCAACACATCAGAAGACACCCTCCGCGCGCCTGCGATGGAGTTCGCCGGCGCTCTACCGATGCCACGACGAGCCACGGAGCTGAACGCCACCGGCATCATGCTGGCGCGCTGCTGCGCGTGCATGCTCATTCCGGCGAGCACGAACGCGCGCCCCGACCTCGCGTAGCTCTCCCGGCTCCCCACGCGGCGCCGCATCTCGCGGAGCTCCGCGCCCAGCGCCGCGGTCGTGGGGTCGCCGGCGCGCGCCGCACCCGACTCCTCCACCACCCGCTGCCTGTTCTCGAGTATCTCCACCGCCTCCTGGTGGGCCCCACGCTCTGCGGCCGCCCTCGCCGCGGCGATGTCCTCCGCCGCCTCGACACGGACGCGCTCCCTCTCCACCTCCATCGACCGTTCCGCCGCCGCGCCCCCCACCTGCTCCGGCCTCGCCACCACCGTGTCCTCCGCCGTCGTCACGTTCACGCCGCCGCCTGCCGCGTCTCGATAGCTGCAGCTCACCTTGATCAGAAGAGTAGTACCGGCCTCCTCGCCGTCGGTTGCCGGAGGAACAGACAAGAACAGCAAGAAGCGCCGCTCCTCGTCGGCGTAGAGCTCGCCGACGGCGATCGTGGCGGAACGGCGGCCATCCTCCTCGTCGACGCGGCTCTGGTAGCGGCCGGACTTGACCGAGATGACGCGGACTCCAGGATCCCCACAAGCGACGGCGATGCGCGCCTCCTGGACGACGACGGTGAGCAGACCGCCGATGCACTGCGCGAACGCGTCCTGGATGACAGCCTCGTTCTCGATGTACGAGAACGTCCCGCCGGTGGCCTCGGCGACGACGTGCATCGCCGCCGCGTCGTGGTCGTTGCCGAAGCCGAACGTGTGGATCGGCGAAGACCAATCGCCAGTGCCAGTGCCAGTACGCGTGAACGATGCCGGCACGAGGGATTCATAATTGGGGATGCTGCCCTGTCCCTGTCGCATCATGGTGTAGTTGTCCTGGCCGTCGGAGAGGAGGATGACGCTGGACACGGCGTTCCTGTGGCGCCTCTCGTCGAGCACCTTGGCTGCAGTCCGGAGCCCCTCGGCGATGTTGGTGCCACCGCGCGCGACGAGGGACTCCACGGCGGTCCTTGCCTGACCCTTCCCGGCGTCCGACATGCGCAGCAGCCTCGTCACGCGGTGCGCACCGGAGGAGAAGGCCACCACGGAGAGCCGGTCGTGTGGCCCGAGGTTGTCGATGACGAACCCCATGGCTTGCTTCAGGAGCGCCAGCTTCTCCCCGCTCATGCTGCCGCTGACGTCGAGCACCGTCACGAGGTCGAGAGGCGCGCGCGGCGCGTCGCCGGCGTCGATCATCCCGGGAGCCTTGACGTGCACGAGGACGGCGAAGTTGTCGAGCGATGAGCCCCTTGCGACGGCGGAGTACTCGGTGTGCGTCTTTACGGCCAAGGATCCACCGGATGCAGCAGACTGTCGCTGGCCGGCGTCCTGGCCTGAGGGCGGTGGTTCCACCACCTGGTCGTCGTCGTCGAACACCTCTGGCTCCGCCGGCTGGAACGGTGGCTGCACGTGGTGGTGCATCGGCCGGTGCCTGATCGGCGATGGCTGGACGTGGTGTATGGGCTCGTGCGGTGGCACCACCGGCTGCTGCGGCGGCGGTGGCAACGGCTGTGGCGGGCGCTCGAATGGAAGCTCGCGCCACTGGGAGTTGCAGAGCGGGCAGACGCGGTGGCCATGCGCGACGCTGGCGGAGATGCAGTGGAAGTGGAAGGTGTGGGAGCACTCCGCCGTGAAGATGGCCTGCCCGCCGCCGGCGCCCATGTTGCCGAGGCATATGGCGCAAGGATTGCTCTGGACGCAAAGCAAATCGCACATAAACAACATCAGGATCATCAGATTTTTACTCGATCAACAACTGTTTCGGATACGATCGATCTATTGAATCCGCAAGCCAGGAATAACATGAACCAATCGAACTTCCAAATGAAATTGCTGATAGAGAAGAGCCACGCCAAAGTTCAGTGGGGAATTTCTTCACCTGGTCGGAGGATTCCATGGCGAAAGGTCCGCGAGACAGCTGTGGAGCTTCTTCAACAACTGTGGACTGTGTGTTTTATTGGTCGAGCTGCTCTGGATGTTGAAATGGTACGAGAAAAGTTTGCAAGAATGGCCCTTGGATATAAGGGGAGTGCTTCCTTCGACTGAAAGGAAGTTCCATCATGCTTGGTTGGCATCCATACTTGCCGTGCCAAAATATAGGCATATGCCAAAATTTATAATAAAAATCTAAGCAAGAAATGTTGATTTACATCAATTCTTTGGTAATGAATCAATTAGTAGCCAAAATTTGGTGGCACGTCCTTATTTTGGATGCCAAGGAATCCGGTTCGAAGTAAACGGCGACCGTGGCTGCCCAAGTTTTGATGATAGCGACATGAATTCCCGCCGAACCGAACAGGAATGGAAATTCCTTAGCGCCGGGGTTAGCACTGACATGGTCCATTGTCTGGGCCATTTCCTTAGTGTGTAGGTCAGCTTGAGTATTAAGCTTTTGTTCCTACCGCGTTGGGCAGCGGAGTGGACAAAGATGTTTCTGTATGATAATAGCAAATGCTTTGCGTAACAGCTATTCTATGCATGTGTGCACAGCTCATTTTCAACTTGTGTATAAACTGTCTAATGCGACCATTAGTTTTTAGTCTGTGCAAAATTAGTTTTCCAATCTCTGGTTTGTTTTTTTTTTGTATAACAATATACATATATATTTCGTGATTTTTTTTTAAAGTGAGTCCGCCAAGGCGCTAAATTTCTTGGTCTATGAGGAGAAGTTTTTCCCAGCTATATGTATATAGTGCTCCATATGATTTTAATTGAGCTGGTTCCAAACAAGTTGTTGAGTTGTCAAGCTTTGACCCACGATAATGGTGCAAATTAACAACGTAAAAATGGCATCACTATATTGCTCATTAAAACACTTCCGTAGTATACATTTTATTTGAATCAGCACACCTAAATAAATGTGTAAACAAAATGTTCATTTACTGAAGACCAGGACAGTGTCAACCTGCTTACATTTTTAGATCATGCGCTTAAGACTTGTGGACATTTCGTTTCTTTTTTCCAATGAACATTATTCTTGATTTTTTTTAAAAAAAATGAGAGGAGGATGACGCTGGACACGGCTTTCTTGTGGCGCCGCTCATTGCGCACCTTGGCTGCCATCCGAAGACCCTCGGTGATGGTTGTGCTGGTGCCGCCGCTCGCGACGAGGGACTCCACTGCGCTCCTGGCTTGACCCTTCCCGGCGTCCGACATCCGAAGGAGCCTTGGTCACGCGGTGCGCCCCGGACGAGAGGGCCACCACGCTGTCGATGACGAACCCCATGTCCTGCTTCAGGAGCGCGAGCATCTCCCCGCTCATGCTGCCGCAAAGAAGAAAAAAAAAAGGGTGTAATAACGATAGCCCGATACTCATTCAGGACAATATCGTATCGGGTTGGGTTTTTTTTTTCGTTTCTGAAAGAAGAAAAAAAATGTGAAATTGAAGGATGGTTGGAAATCTTGATCCGCCCACTCAATTCTCTTCGTGCAAGCCCAGAAAGCCACAAAAACGAACATCAAACAGACCCACAGATGCCGCCGGCGCCGGCGCCTTGACCGTGGTCGTCTTCTTTGTCAGGCCGAGGCGACGATCCCGAGAACTTGTCGTCCATGCAAGTCATCCGGCGGCCGCTGGCGATCCTGTGCTCCTGTCCGCGCGCCACTCTGTCATCTCCTCCGGTGCTCATGGTAGGGATGGATACTCGATTTCCTTTGCCCCCCAAGCACGCCATGCGCTCATGCTCTGCTTCTCATCTTCTTCCGCGCGCCAAGACGAGCTCAAATGAGCAGGCATGGAAAATCCAATCCGATTTGCCATTTCCTTGTAGACTCACGCGCCGCAGCCGCTTCTTCAGCCACAGCTTCGTCATACGCACGCCAATGCAATCCGATCGGAATGCTTGGTGTAATGGAAGTGTTTGCCAGGCCGCATCCGACTCGAACGCTGCAGCAACCTCTTATAAACCCCTCCTCCTGCATCCCCAATCCCTCCACTTCCATCCATCCACAATTCGCCGATCTCGCCGACACCGACGCCATGGCCGGGACGAGCCCTCTCCGTCGCTGGAAGCCCTTCTTCCCGGCGTTCGGCATCGTCGACGCGGCGATCGAGGACTCTGTCGTCCCGGCGCTCTCGCGAGACAAGGTCCGGAGCGCGAGGGCCGAGGTGGTGGAGCTGCTCCGCGGCGTCCCCGCCGGCGACGTCCGCAAGGCCGAGGAGCTCTGCGTCCTGCTCGACGGCTTCATGGCCGAGTCGCTCCTCACGCTGCGGGCGGTGCCCGGGGAGGCGGTGCCGAGGGTGCTGGCCTCGTCGGCCGATCTCGCCATGGCCGTCGGCGCTCTGAGACGCCATGAGAGCGAGCGCGTCCGTGGGCTCGCGCGCGACGTCATCCGCGGGTGGGCTGCCGCCGTCGAGGAGGACATCGCCAGGACCAGCACCGCCATGAAGAGGCTCGACGACGTGTGCCGCGCCACCAAGCCGGCAGTGGCGGCCTCTCATCCGAAGCAGAACAAGACCGCGCCGGTTGCTGTCGGCCATGGACCGAGGAGGATGAACTCTCGTGGCATTCCTGCGGAGAAGATGGAGGTTACGAAGCGCAAATTGCAGCAGGGCTACCAAGAGGTAGAGGACGCCAAGAGGCAACGGAAAATCCAGGTGATCCAGGCGCCCAAGGTGTTGGAGATGAAGCAGAAAAAGGTGCATCCAATTCTGCGTGAGCGAAACCAGGCGACAACGGTGGTGAGTCGCTGTGCGGTGTCCTCGTCTTAGAGGGTTTAATTTCTTTTTCAGAAGAAGATCTAATGATTATAGGGAATAGGATTAACAAATACCTTTGTGTAATCCTGCACGTGGCCTGCTGGAGCCATCACTAATACTTGAGTTCAACAAGGCCTACTGGGGGGCCATCACTAATACTTGAGTTCACAATACACGGATCATCTTAATAATAATAAGTTGGATAAATGTATGGCATGGCTAGAGTAGAGTAGTCATTCTCATCTCCCCATTTTTGCTAGTCCTCGTCTCTCACTTCTTCAACAGCATTCTGGTAAGCCAAGTACGCCGGTATCGCTGCACAGGAAGAATGATAGATTAATGGCTGCAGGTGCAACGTTCTACTACAACATACCTCAATTCTTCTACAACATTCTAAGCTAAGAACAACAGAGGTGATGCATCATGCAAGGCTTGCAAAACATGCATTTACTTGGGACCTAATGTACGTGCCACCATAACATGCATTTACTTGGGACCAAATGTATGACCCACCATGGAGTTTAAGAAAATTTAGCAAGCCTTGCCCTCCAAAACCCAGAAAGCCCCCTACCCCTTTTCATTAGCTCAGGACCAAACCTTTTCATGGAAAAAAATACAGACTTTACAGTGAATAATAAAAGGACTCACCAACATCCATCCGTGGGTTCTTCTGACGATGACGGCTGGGTTTGAACATTGAACATGCATATGACAATACGATCAGAAGTGCCTACTAATATTTGGGTCACGGCAAAGCAATCCAAAAGTAGTGCTGGAACTTACAAGGTGCTAAGTTGCGATGTTAGAGCCTGAAGTTCACCAGCTGGAAAATTGTTTTCATCATGAACAACAAAATAACAGGCCACGGAGGAGATTTCCTACGGTCACCAACATACTAGCTTAGAAAATATTTAGGGATATTCAGTAGCAGATTAACCAAGCTAAATGTAAATGTATTTTACCTTAGTAGTGTGGCGGCAGAAGTACTTATACTTGCACATAATAGAGCCACGCAAACATTCTATAAAACAACCAATAAGGTGAACAAACTAAGTAAAAAGGAAACAAAAAGAATAGTCAAAACAGAAACAGTAAGGCACTAACCACGAAGATGCAACATCACAACCACATATGTGAGTGACCCCTTAAAGGAGAGACAAGCCTTTCATGAAAAGCATAAAACCATCAAAATGAGGGAGTCAAACCGAAGCAGGAAGGCAAGGCAAATCATATACTGTATTCTATTCCTACCTGTTTAATAGCAGATATTTCTTGCTGGTAAATGTGGCTGAATTCGCCTTTCTCTAGTCCATTTCTGTCAAAGGTAGTGCACTATGAGCATATCTGATAGTACTGCACAAATGAAAGAACAAGTACTTCTACCTGAAGAAGATTAACCTCTTCGGCCATTCTTTGTTTTTCTTGCGGAAGGAATCAAAAAAATAGCTGCAAAAATAAACCACCTTAGCTACCCAGATGGAACACAGTGGGAATGAGCAAGTGAGCAAGTAGTAGAACAAAGAATTACGTCATCATGCTATCAGGGCTAGCATCAAGATCTTTTATGCTCCCCTTATTATACTCTTGATGGGACGCTACACCCAAATACCTTCTGAATTTTGGCCAGTCAACTGAAGCCACCACCTACATGAATCCAACAAAATATGATTGCCCAATGGAAACAGGGGAAGAAAACGGAATCCAGAAGTTAGCTAGAGGAGAGACATACAGACGCAATAGAATCAAAACCCTCTCCTCGCACCATGTCAGCACCGAAAATAATCGTTGGAGCCTCTCTCACAAGGGGTAATTCCAATCGATGTAGCCGGACGAGACGCTTCACAACCTGATTAATAATACAGAAACAAACATGATAATACTGTAACAAACAAAAATCACATCAAAGAGGGAGGACCTTGTACTGTATTTGGCGTGCAAGACTCTTCAAAGGCCCCTTCCCTTGAAAGAGGTAACAGCTATGATATGCAATTCCACAACTCTGATATGCAATTCCAAGTTTCTCACACATCTCTACAATTGTTTTCTCTGTAAAATGAAAAATATCACATTCTAGTGTTACAAGAGAAACAAGAGAAAAATCAATAGGTGAATCTGACACAACTTCCATATACCATCATTGTATCCAAGAAAGGGTGGAATCAGGAGTACAAGTTCTATCTTGAGCGCATCCAACAATTTTTCTAGAGCGACAGGGTCAACAATTTCTCTGAATTCCCTTATTGGCAGCAGAGAAAATTTCTATCGTGCAAAGACAGTATGTCAGTATTTCATATGTGTCCTAGATTATTACTAGAATGCCTTATTCAATGAAAGTATATAGGACTTTACCGCCATTCCCAAGGACAAACATGTATCCCGAAGCTTAATCAGAAAACTTCGTGAGCTTTCATAATCCAAAGATGAATAATTTAGCAATGCCCAGCGTGTCAATAATCCACATTCAACCTAAAAGTTTTAAAATGTAAAGGTTTCAGAAAGCTTCAATAAGATATTATGAATGAACCATGGAGAGAGAGAGAGAGAGAGAGAGTATAACAGTAAAAATATCAAGAACCCAAACATCTAAATTATAAACTCATGGACCTATGAGCCAAATATTTTCTGAGGTAACTCCCATCATGGCACCATGTTTGTCAAACATTTCTGGTAAATATTAGTTTCAGATTTGTGTCTCATATTGTTGTACTGGAACACTTGCAGATTCACATCATGCACGCAACATTAACATCATTCAGGAGTTGGAACACACACCAGGGTGCACATCTCATGCAAGAAGTAAATGATGCAGGATTTGATTGAAGAACGAATGGCATTGTGTTTGGTCACACACAAAATACTCAGTGCACACGAGGGGAGGGGGAGCATTATAGCATATCAAATACTAGATATGATTCCAAAATAGGATCACATTGATTCAACCAAAATATCATGGTATCAGACAGGTATGTTAGCTAGCCGCTTAGCCCAATATGAAAGATACCATGCTGAGGTTGGATTAGTAGTACCCACGCACGGAAAAAAGATTAATAGTATTTAAAAAAAACTGTCCTCAAAAGGTATAATTAATAGGCTTATTAAACCTACAATCTACTGCTCTATAAATTTCTAAAACAGCTTTCTTTTTTGAGTGGAGGAAGTACTAAACAACTAGTAATACCTGCAGCTCATATCTATCATCAAGGACATCAACAATCTCTCTGGTGGTGTGCTTCTCTTCTGGCCTCTTTTCTGCATAATAGAGAAAGAAAAAAGGAGGTGTAAACAAGAAAGGATAATCCACTCATTAGGAAAATGTCACATGTCTACTGCCACAAGAAATGAAAGACGAGTACACTGGAGTTGGGGATACAAAAATGTAGAGAACAAACTGATAGCCTAAGGTAGATTGATTATCTCCAAGGAGAGGTTTTACCTTCGGCTCCTCCTGCCTTTTTATCTAGGGCCTCTAGAGATTGGTTGTAATTGTATGCTTCAAACTCATAATAAGCTAACTTTTTCAACTCATCATCTGACTCTTCCTCATCATCTTCGCTTTCCATCTCATCTGGACTACGGAATCCTTCCAAGTAACTGTCGTCTGAGTCAGCATCTCCCATGTCTTCATCTCCACTATCTTCAGGTAAGTTACCATCTTCAGTCATGTCATCCGATCTACAGACGACGTTTGGAGAGTCCCCATTTGTCATCTTCTCACAAGAATCAGACTCGTCTGTATCCTGCACAATAAGCAACAAAATGAATTTCGTTTTAAGAAAAATACAAAAACGAAAATAAACAATCAAGACTTGCAGGAAAATAAAACTGATGACAAAATAATTTACCATCTTTTCATGCCGCTGCGTCTTTGTACGATGAATCTGATGTAAAGAACAAGCAACTCTTTATTTAATGAAGCAGAGTTGGCCCAAAATACAAAGCTCAGTTCAGCGCTTACCTTTATGATTTGTGATAGCAGTCCAAGAACTAAATGAGGCTGGTTGCAAAACATAAGTTTGTGTAAGTCGTCACATTTGTCAATGGATTGTTTGAATAAAAGTCAAGAAGTTAGAGTGAGAACTCAAGAGTGATAATGAGTCCATGTAAGAAGGTGACAAAATGTATGTAACCGGATAGGAGATGATAACATACAGGAACCAATCAAAGAGCACATAGGGGCATGTACTGAACAGAGAGATAGGGACAAAGTAGTAGTGGTTAGTAGCCATAGAAGTTTGGTATCTGACTTAACAAGCAGTAGGGCAGATAGTTCATGAACACCATCACTTGACTTCCCTGAATAAATTAAACTGCAGCATATAAGTTCAGAAGTGAGGGAATTGGGGTAGGTGCACATATCATACCCTTCCCTCAATCAAATCCTGTGCGCCAATGTTGACAACAGTGCATCCAATGGCCTCGGCATATTTGAGGCAGAGTGTATGATTTTCATTTCTCTCCCATAGGTTAAGTCTTTTCTTCTTTTTTATTTTTCTCTCATCAATGGTCCCAGGTACAGCTAGGTTAATCAATTTGCTGAGAAAAGGAACCATAAATGAACAACAATCAGAAAGGTCTACCTCCAGGTAATTTTTGTGTAAAGCAATCTGCTACTAGCCTGAAACAAGCGAAGCATCTCACCAGAGAAGAACACCGTCCCTGATGAGATCGAACAGCTCGTTTCCAGTTGGGTCGATTGGCAAGTAATTCTTCAGAAATGGATCTTCGCGGAGGTAAGTGTTTATGTGGTTCACGTAGAACGATATCTCTGCCGCCACATTAGGAGACGGCAACTGAAACACCGAAACAAAACCAAAAAGAGCCAGCGTAACCAAACTGACGAACCAGAAGCAAAACATGCAGAGGGGAGCGAAGAAGCAGCCTGGTGATTCCAACGTCACCTTGGCCTCGAGCCACTGGAGGTTGATCCCCTGCATCTTGGGGTCGGTGTCAGGTTCCTGACAGTCGGGCACGACGAATCCGGCCAGCTCCTCCGGCCACTCGCGCCGGAGTCTAGATGTCTCGTCCGGATACGGTGGGATGTGGAGGATATATAGGCGACGTCTCGACGGAGGGGGGCGGCAGCGGCACTAAACCCTAGTCGCCGAGGGAAACGCCGCCGCGAGTCAAGAGACCGCCGATCGCTGACTGCGAACTTCTTTTGGTCACGGGAGTAGTATAGTATGTATGCCCCCATTTTTTTTTTTTAGAAACAGAGCGGGAGCCCGGGAGGTATCCTTTCTCAAGCCCATCTGGATTGGAAATGAGGCCTAATGTTGAATTAAAACCGTATACGGCTTCCTAATATTTGATATCCTAATGATTTTGTTCTTTTTTCTATGTTCTTCTAGAATAACAATCAAGCTATATGGCTAGTGTTTCATTTCAACGATCTTTGGTGGCTATCAATCATTATCGATATGTTTTTCATCGGATAGCAACTCTATACTCATTTGGGACAATATCGTATCGGGTTGGGTTTCGTTTCTGAAAAAACAAATGTGAAATGGAAAGGTGGGTGGAAATCTTGATCGGGGCACTCAATTCTCTTCGTGCAAGCCCACAAGAACAAACTTCACACAGTCCCACCACCAGACCCAGCGTGACAGATGGCGCCGGCGCCGGCGCCTTGACCGTGGTCGTCTTCTTTGTCAGGCCGCGGCGCAGCATCGGCGGCGCCGGTCGACGAGCCCGAGAACTTGTCGTCGATGCCGGCGTGGTAGAGGAGCGCCCACAGGTGCGTGATGAACTCGCCGCCCTTGCCGAGCTCCTTCTGGTGCGCGGCGATGCTCCCCTGCGGCGCCATGGTTACCACCAGCTCGCACCACAGCTCGGCCAGCGCCCTCCACAGCTCGTCTCCCTCCTCTGGCGTCCCCACGCAGCCCGGGAGACCTCTTGCGAGCCGCAGACCTCTGCAAACCATGGCGGCCTCTCGGCCACCATTTGATTCCTCCGTGCCGCTGCTGGCTTCGCGGACCAGCTCGTTGCACATGTACCTCACGGAGTTGCTGGCGATGGGGAGCAGCTTGGGCTTGTAGAACACCAGGTAGGCACAGTACCTCGACAATGTCGTCGCCACAAGCTTGTAGTACTCCAGGCCCTTTGATCCTTCACTACTGTTCCGGCCGCCTTCCAGGTCGTTCTGTCCTTCACTGCTCCGGCCGTTCACCAAGCCGTTCGACACTTCGCTCCTCGATCCTCCGGTGCGCCGCCGGCGCTGGTCATCTTCCTCCTCCAGTTTGCTTGTCGCGACGTGCCACACCATGATCCTCTCGATGTGGGTTCGAGCTTTGCAGAGTGTCGAGAGCTCAACGTGGCGTTCCAGCTCGGTTCGCCTCTTGAGGCGCTCCCGGCCACGGATCAGGTCGCCTCTGTTCTTCACGAGCGTGTCGCAGATCATCTCCTCTACGGGAACAGGGACCGGCCGGAGAGTCCTGCACTTGTTGATGCGGAAGTCCTCATCGTCGGTGAGCAGGACGAACGACCTCGCGGCGTGGTACAGCTTCACGATGCGCTCCGGGACGCGTCTCTGCTTCTTGGTCTCTTTGAGCAGATCGAACTGCCCGAGTGAGCTGCCGATGTGCTCCGCGATCTTGGCGGAGCAGATGAAGCGCAGCATGCGGCTGAGGAAACAGCAGTTAAGCCATGGTTTTCGGACGTATTCAGAGATCACCATAACCTGGAAAACAAAGCAATATTGCGTCAGTTTGTTCACATTTTAACTGCTTGAATGATCCTCAAATAAAATTTGATTTTTCTTTTTTTTTCGGGTAAATAAATTTGATTTGATTGAAGGGCACACTTTACTAGGTCAAAATTACTACTTCTACTAGGCCAGCTAACAAGTTGACCGAACTCGCCTTCTCCTAATGTCCAGTTTATAGCCACACGAACTTTCACTCTTCAGTGATATGGCGCACTTCAACTGCTATCTACTGCAGAAAATTTACATTGAATTCAATACACGCAGATACGTCAATTGTAATTGTAAAATTGTAATGTGAAGCCCAACAACCGAACGAGAGATGTGGTACTATACTGTAGTTTGTCAGTCAACCATAATGTCACAGTTACTTTAGTGATAACATGGACCACTCATATGAACTTTTTTCTCCAAGCAGAAACTTAGTATTTGGCTTCATGTGAGGCAGAGTACCTTAGTCCAGTCGGAGAAGAGGTGGATGAAGAACTCGCAGATCTCCATCCCGGTGACCATGCCAACAATGACGAAGGTGATGATGAGGTCGACGTTCCTGCCATCAACAACATTGGACGTGCTCCCATGGGGGATCCGGTAGTGCCTGACCGCCGACACGGTGATCCAGACGGACACGGCGACCGTGGTGGCGAACAGCACGGTGCTCACCACCGGGAAGCCGGAGCTGAAGAGGATGGGGTACTTGGTGTAGAGCAGGTCCCGCGCGAAGCCCAGCTCCGTCCTCACCACCCGGAACGTCCTCCGCGACCCGCTAAGGATGAGGTTGTCGAACACCACCCTCCTCCCCTTTGGCCTCTCGCTCTCCGACGTCGCCACTCCGGCGAACTTCCGCCGCAGCAGCTTGCACAGCGCGAACGACAGGCACACGTCCTTCAGCTCGTTCTCCTGCTCGTGCTCGTGTTCGTGCTCGTCGTCGACTCCATGATTACTCGACGATGCTAGGAGGAGCTCCCCGTCGGAGTTCCAGACCTTGGCGACGGTGACGGTGTCGTGCGCCGGCTCGTACTTGGCCTCGTACTCGTCCTCCACTCTCTCGGCTTTCTCCTTGGACTTGGATTCGCCAACGATCAGGTAGTTGCAATCTTTCAGTGAGAAACGCTGGCCATCCTCCGTCGTGGTAGAGGATGCTGATTTGGTCGGCGTCTTCCTGTTCTTGATCTTGTCCTCGTGCTTCATGTAGTCGGCGACGAAGCTGGTGTTGGAGTCGCCGTACCTGCCATTGGCGATCTTGAACCGTACGATGCGTTCCAAGAACTTGGCGACCATGAGCGCCCAGAGCGCCCAGAGAGGGTACCGGAACTGTGATGCGTGGGAGTAGTAGCGGACGTAGAGGCCAAGGGTGACGACGTTGTAGGCGCGTGCGAACTCGTGGACGGCGAGGTCGGAGCGGCGGGTGGAGACGCAGTAGCCGGAGATGGTGTAGACGCCCTCGTAGCCGGCGAGGAGGAGGATGCCCCAGAGGAGGTAGAGGTCGCTGCGGAACGGCATGGCGAGGAGCATGGTGAACATGCCGAAGAGGAAGCGGGTGACGGGTTGGGTGACGGCGAAGAGGAAGCCCTTCACGAGGTGGCTGGAGCTCCACAGCCGGTGCTGCGACGCCGTCAGGAAGTAGGCTAGTGCTAGCGCCAGCGCCACGAAGCAGGCTTTGGCCTCCACGATGATGCGCAGCGCGTCCTCTGAGACTAGCCCGTTGGGGTTGTGGCATGGCCGGTACTTGAGCGCCGGCGGCGGCGCCATGGCTGCTGACATTGATGATCAGCTCGAGGAGCGAGGAACGAGACTTGTGGATTGAGAGGGAATGAGCAATTGTGGCGCGAGTAGAGCCTGTGTGTGCCTTTGTTCTTATATGCACACACACACACCAGCGTGCAGCGTATACAAGGGAGGTGATGCACGCCCATGCCGATCAATTCTAACTGAAGTTAAACAACACTTAACGCCCATGATGAACAATGAGTAAACATTTTAGAGTGTGCACCAACCTACACTACGCACGCAGGTCGAGTCGTGTGGATACGACCGGTTCGGTCTTGTCCATTTTGGTTGGGGTGCACAGACCAGAGGAGGTTCTGACGCTCTGAATAAACATGGAAGACTTGAGAGGTCTTCATTCTTTTTCCTGACAGTCAACTCCGAAGGTTGTGAGCCTCTCATGCTATCTGCAACGTAATCTCATCTGACAGCTTCCGCGTACAAGTTAGGTGAGGTGATGCACGCCGATGCCGATCACTCCGAACTCAGGCTAAACAACTCTTA
This sequence comes from Digitaria exilis, assembly GCA_015342445.1. Classification (NCBI taxonomy): domain Eukaryota; kingdom Viridiplantae; phylum Streptophyta; class Magnoliopsida; order Poales; family Poaceae; genus Digitaria; species Digitaria exilis. The sequence continues at coordinate 81,397 of JACEFO010000144.1, forward strand.
ACGCCCATGATTAGCATGCGTAAATGTTGTCAGTGTGCGCCACCTTCTTCTTGTTCGAGTTTTTTTTACACTACTAACGCAGGTCGGATCGTGTGAATACGACCAGACCGGTCTTGTTAGGGCGCGATTGGTTAGCTGGACAAGCTTATGCACACACGCAGTTTTGGTAGGGGTGCAGAGGCCAGAGAAGCTTCTGGCGTTCTGCTAAGCAGGTTTTACTAAGTACTTTATGACAGACTTGAGAGGTCTTCTCTGTTCTGTCAGTCAACTCTGAAGCCTGTGAGCCGCTCATGTTATCTGCAGCGTAATCTCATGAGACAGATTTGTTTGGATTTCTTTTTCCTGATCTCAAGATGGCTTCAGCATGTCATCTCATCTTGTCTGCAGCCCATCTTTGTTTCTCTGAACTGACAGGAGGGCAGCCAAATTATATTAGGATGGAGTGAAACGAGGGCAAAATAGAAAATGCTCCACCCCGCCAAGGATCCAGAGGCTCAGTGAGGCACGTGGAATACAGGCTCCAACTGCAGAAGTCTCAACAAGTTATTCAGAACTGCAGCGCAACAAATGAAATGAACAAACTGCAGGCTTCCAGCTGACAGTGAGAAACACCTGCACATTGACTAGTGATATCATTTTTCTTTAAAAAAACAATTATGGTGAGATTTGGATAAGATATTACAACCATCAGACCCACATTCCCTTGGAAGGTAGAGCGAACTGCAATGATGTTCATCCAAAATTCAGTGATTTATTATCTCTCAGAATTTGGAAAGCTGACCACAACAGCTCAACTGACGCCAAGGGCTGCTGAATGCTGATGTTTCATGGACGCCAGCTCCTAATGATACATACAAAATCAATGTTAATGGTGCATATGATGCAGGTGCAAGAACAGAAAGGATGGGGAGTCGTGATAAGAGACAGACGTGAAGAGGTGTTGGCAACTGGAGCTGGCAATACCAATTATGAAGCATACGCAGTGCAAACTGAAACAATCACTGCTTATACAATAGTCTCCAGATTGCGGCACAACTAGCATAGGCGCTGAATTACATAAGAGATTTACTGGGGTCCAATCGGCTGTTTAGCGTGACAGATAAGAGACCGTTGGAGTTGTTTTTTTGTGTATTGTTTTTTTTATAAGAACGTTTTTTTCTCCATTTTTGAACAAGCCCCTGAGTTTGTGGATGGACTTGTATGATTGTATCGGGTGATTTTGCTGGATGTGTAATGCAATTATGGATTTTTTTAAAAAAAAACTGCAACGAGGCTAGAGACACCCATGGTGGCGTCTATAATGACTCCCGTTTTATGAACAGAAAACAACGATCATGCCATTGCTTATGAATTGCCACGTGAGTTCATGAGCAGCTCACGACTTGAGGTCAGTCAATGGCTAGGTCTCCGGACCTACTTCTTGCCAGGCGTTTATGTTCACGGTTCCACCATCATGCACTTGGTGTTTAGTACCAGTTTTTATGACAGGAGGTACGAGTAGTACGCAAACACCGTTTGCTGCAACTGCAACAGTGTGCTTGGTGTTTGGTAGAGGTAGATCCGAGTCCATTTATCGGACGAAACTGCATTTCTTTTCTGAAAGCCTCAAGAGAGAAGCAGCAGCAGCGTTTATTCGTTCGTTGTCCACTACAAAAGGTAGATCCTAATGGGCCAACACAACCTAAATGGGCCTACTTTGCAGCAGCCGTCGCGCGGGCCTCGCAGGTCGCAACTCGCAACCCAGGAAAGAGGGAGCAAACGGCACGGGCCGGCCTTTTTGGCAGACGTCGGTCGTCCTGAGCTTTTGATTTGCCTCCATGGCTACATTCCGTCTGAAGCAAAACGACGAGAAGACACATAACAGCAACACACACAATTGAAGAAATTTGTTCTTTCTTCATGTTGGAATTATAACAGTACAAATCATCGAGTATATATCCTTACATTTTTGTTTTTGTAGGACATGCATTACCAGCAGCAGAGGATCAAACTCATCTCCCTGCCAAGCTTGGAACGTGGCAACTACGTACCATACCCAGTCACCCACCCCTAACCTCGCAGCTTCTTCTCCCCTTCTTGCACTTTCGAGCGGCACACGCCCGCCCCGACACACAGACATCACGACCGCCGGCGACTTGACTCGTACGTTAGACGTCGTACTAGTAGCATATCCTCCTCGTCTGGTGGTGCTCCGGCGAGCAGCTCAGTTGGTGAGCGCGACGGCGGCCTCCTGCACGAGCGGCTGTGTGGCGTGGGCGACCCCTGAGGCCTCCCTCTCCAGCTGCTCCCTGCAGAGGTCACGCTTGCCGGCGCCGGACATGCGCTTCACGAACGCGGCGAAGCGGCGCCAGTTGTCGGGCTGGAACAGGTCGGGTCCCATCCGGAGGTAGGTGAAGGCCACCATCCTCTCCTCCTCGGCCTTCTCCGCCGCGGTGGCCACCACCTGGTCGTGCGCCGTCTCGTCGTACCTCGGCAGGGCGTTCTCGCCGGCGAGCCCGACGCCGGCGTCCCTCGCCGCCGCGGCCACCTGCTGCACCAGCGCCTCGGGACGGCACTGCGCGTCCTGCGGCTGCTCGTGGTCGCGCATCTCGACGCAGGTGAAGTTGAGCACGGCGCCATGGCGTCCCAGCATCCGCGCGATCGGGACGTACCCGTCGTGGTGCCTGGTGTTATAGTACCCGGCCGTGAGCTCCGCCGCGTGGGAACGCGTGCCGTAGTGCCAGTGGATTCCGGCGACCTTCACCGAGATCTTCACCCCAGGAGACGCAGTGAACACGCCGGTCGCCGCCGAGAGGATGCGCTCGCCGTGCTCCAGGAGCATCTGCGAGTACCAGCTCATGAAGAACTGGCCGTACTCGGTGTTCCACCCACCCTCACGACGGAAGAATGGGGTATCCTCCGGCCAGTCCTTGTAGCTGCCGGAGTCGCCGGGCCCGGCGTTGCCCCACTCCGGCTTGCCGACGGCCTCCGCCGCGGCCTTCAAGCTGCTGAGCATGTACCTGTCGTAGCACTGGAACTCGCCGATGCCAGGGAAGCACCAGGTGCCGTTGGCTTCAGGGTAGGAAGGGTAGCGGAGCTCGCCGGCGGGGCCCATGCCGACCTGGATCTCGACGATGGTGTTGCCCATGTAGGAGGCGAAGTGGTCCCGGAAGGCGCGCATGAAGTCGGCGTAGCACTGGATTGGGGTGCGCCCCTTGAGCACGGGCAGCGCGTCGGCGCCGAGGGAGACGTACTCGTAGTTCCGGCGGCCGTCCCGGTCGGTGTAGGCCAGGTCCTGGTCCTTGTCCATCTCCTCCAAAACCCATTTCGGAAGTGGTATGCTGCAACACCACCAAATTATGAACAACAAAGCTCGTCAGCATCACATGTCCGATCCTCACCATTCATCGAAGTTTCAGGCATACTATCTTGTTCCTAAAATCTCACAAGCTAAAATTAAAGCACCTCCAACTTACTTAAAATAGCATCAAGGATCTACATAACGCTAGGAGCTAGGCATATCACATGGCAGGAAACTAAAAAAAAAAAAGCATTGCTTCAGAGTTCAGGCTATGGGCTCTGGAACCTGAACTTCCCAGATCTCGTGGCAAGTCACATGCAGGGTCGGCTGGAAGACATGGAACGCCACCGTCCAACGAGAAAAAAGAAACCTTTTTCTTTTGTTGTATCCAAGGATATGAGAGGTCAACTTGTGGTTGTACACGGCAGCTCACTAGGTCACGGGACTTTTTTTAAGGCTCAAAATCGATGCATTTTTTCAGGCTCTCACAATTTTAGAGTTCAGTAAAAAAAAAAAGTGCAGATCTTTTTGAGGCGTAAAGTGCCCGGTGAAATAGACAGTTGCAATCACGGGAGGTCCGTTGGCCTCATAAAATCCCCAATCTAGTGGTGGACGGTCAGAACGCCAACGGTTGATCCGTGAAGGTGCAAGAAAAATGCGAACAATATCAACAGCAACACCGTAATAGCAGTGGATGAAAAGAAATGGAGGAGAAGGTTGATGGACGTACGTGACTGAGTCTCCGACGTTGCCGCCGCACTGGTGGAAGGACATGACGGCCTGCACCTTGAGCCCGTTCTTCCTGGCCATCTCCATGAGCTCCATGTAGCCGTTGAAGTTGTACTGCCCAGGGCCCTCGGCCTCAGCGATACCCCACCAAACGTCCACCATGATGCCCTCGACGCCGGCGCTCTTGAGCGCCGCCAGGCTGGCCTCGACGGCCTTCCGGCGGTTGAGGCTGTTGCCGTCCTTGCGCACCGTGTCGAGCGGCATCATGACGAACACCGGCACGCCGGACTTGCTCTTGAGCTCGGCCGCCACGTCGGCGTGCTCCGCCTCGGGGGCGGCGGCGCTCCCGTCCACCAGCGCCTGGCACGCCATGGCGAGGTCCGGCTTCACCGTGTCCGGCGCCTGCGACGGCGCCGCGTCCACCGTCATCGTCTGCGCCTGGAGCGCCGGCGAGGACGCCGACGCCGCCGAGGGCGCCGACGCGCTCGCCGCCGCCGCGATCACCGCCGACCGCGGCGCCGCCGGAGCAATCGCTGCCACGGCCGCCGCCGCGCCGGTCTGGTGGGCAAGGTTGAGCGCCATCATATATATACGGAAGAGTAGTTGGTGGTAACCGGCTGGCCTCTTAGGATTGGATTGAAATCAGAGCACCAAGAGAGAAAGAAAGATGGATTCGAAATGGATCTGGAGAAATGGATTCGGTCCGGGACCCTGGGATTCCTCTGCTGCGACGATCTGGACTGGTATCGAGTTATTATTCCGGGGAGCGGAGGGGAGCCCCGCGCCGCGGAGTTAAATAAGGCGCGCGCCGGGCGACGTGGCGCGAGCTGCGCCGGTGAGGGGAACGTGAGGCGGGCGGTGACGAGAGAGAGAGAGTCTGGGCTGGCGCTGCCTCTGCTGCAAATGGGCGATGGGCGGCGGGGTTCCCGCGGACGCGTGAACCGGCCAAGGCCTTGGTTGGACTCGAAGCGTCGTGGTGGGGGTGGACGGCGACGTGTTTTGGCGGGGAGGGGGGCGCCGGGACACGTTGCGGTCAGAGTGGAGAATTGGAGATAGGGCGCGCCGATGCGTGACGCGTGTCCGGGGAACATGACATGGACGGTTTCGGCCGTGCGTGACGGGACCCCGCCACCCCGGGCCACCTACTGTAGCGCCGTGATCTTCTTCTTCTAGATCACGGATGGCTCGCCATGGAGCGTGGTCGGCAGGGCGATCTGCTTTCTCACGGTGTCACATGGCTGCAATTCTGAATCACTGATCCTTGCAACTGGCTCCTCTTGAATGAATGCTACGGATCATTATTGCGATAGAGCTACGTAGGACGTCCTAGTACTCGTTACATGAATTGATTTTTTTTAAAAAAAAAACGGATGAAATTCATAGTTTATGGCACATGAACTGTGCGAAAAAAGATCGCATGACAATTTGACATGTTCTTCTTACTAGCTGCCAGGACGAAAGTTCCGGAAAGTTTTAGTAGATTTTCGTCTGTTCTTGTTTTTCTTTTCCCTCGCACATTATCTTTCTCACGTTCGGGAGTCGAGATGAGGATAAGGCTCGGTTTGTGGCGGGCGTTAGATTTTGGTTGCGCTGTAGGTCTAAAATTAACCAGAAAATATAACCTGTCAGTTTCCTCTAGCTCGTGCGACGGTGCGAGATGTGCGCCATGCTCTATGGAACACCCTAACGCGGTAACGCCACCTGCTGCAAGCCTGCAATTGCGAGCAGCATACTACGCCTCTGAAAAATTGCAAAACGGCCCCCAAAAAACAGCGTAGAAAACCAAGACTTCTAAAATTGTGGACCTGACACGCCTCTTCTTCTTCGCACGAAACGTGGGAGAGAAACCCGATGGAAAAATATCCACCCGTCGTCCTTGCCACCCACCTGGCTGGTGCCATCGCGTCCTCCTCGCTCTCACGACGGCCTGGCTTTAGCAGTTAGCACGAACTGGATATGACGAACGCCTGTTCGGATGGCTGGCTGGACGGGCTGGATGCCTGGGCTGGAGCTCCAGCGACAGCCATAGACGGCCACGTGGATAAGAGCCAACCTCAGACAGCCACGTGTGCGCCAGCCCCCAGCCCATTCGTTTTACTCGTAGCTCAACCGAACAGGCCCGAAATGTGTCTCATTCGGGCAGAGATTTCAGAGTTTGGTTCAGTGTCACTGAGTGGAAACAATCACTGGTTCCAGCCGTCCAGCTGTACGTACGATATCTAAAAACCTGCTCGTCACACAGGCACGATTGCTTCGTTCAGGCTCGTGGTTGCTGTTGCTTCCGTTTGAAATGGAACCAAGCCATACACTTCAACGGTGCCCAAACAAGTTAACATTACTCGTCATACTCGGTATCCTGAGCGACAGAGGCTGAAGAAATAGCCGTCCTTTTTACTTGTACCAAGGTAATTTAGTATTTTCTTCGTCCTTCAATGACCAAAGGGGTTCCAGTCATCCAGACAGCTCGGGACCAAATGATCCTTTAGCCAAACAGATACTTGGAACCAAAACCAAACAACCTGCTGCTTGCAGGGATGCAACCAGATATAATCCATTAGTCCAGCAAGCAAGGAGAGAACCAATCAGTACCATGAACTTTGAAATAAGCGATGGAGCTAGGTAAAGCAGTAACTTAAAAATGCTCCAGAAACGAGCATTATACAGAGAGGGTATAGACTCCAGAAAAATGTAGGCAACACAATAAGGGCAGAAGAGGGGTAACCATATGCATGAACCATAGCAAAATCTTTTTAATGTTAACCAGTAATAACCACAGGAAAATGGAGGGCACAAAAGCACTCTACAAAAATGAAGAGCAGAAATCATGCAGGGTATTAAACAGCGGTGAACAGGAACTGAAGCTACTTTTCGATTTCCCAGAACTGGATGATACAACTCACTCTATACAGAGGCTTACACAAACCTAACCTGGTTGCTCTTGCTCTTAAGACAATCAGGAAGGCTAAATGTGTCAACACAACTCCACTTTTTTTCTCCAAAAAATGAGGCATGTATGGATATCTTTACATCTGCAGCACTGCAAAAAAAATTGTGGCAAAGACTGAAGACAGTTGCTGGAGCAGCCACTATGAACATGGGCAGAAGAACCATCTTCAGATCACTAAGTCGTGTTGTGCTATTCAAATGAACTGCGGTGTTCCCAGTATGCAGGCACTCTCTAATCCTCACTCACATAAGAGTCGACGAGCGGCGTTCGCTAGGATGCCGTCCATCAACCATTAAAGATAGAGAGCCATGCATGTCAGAAAATGATCTTCTTCAAAATCAGAAGCACGATCATGATGAAGATCAGAATGACAAGGACAGTGGCACACATCACCATGCCCCCTTTCTTCTGTGTTCTCTCAGCCTGCAGAACAGAAGGACTGAGATATTACACTGCAAGCTTCAAATACTTATACTGCCAACTAGTTTTTTCTATTGAAATGCTATGATCATTAGGTTCTGCAAGTGAAGCGCAGATGGAGCCTCTAGAAATTGTATAAAGCTAACATTAATATATGAATGTTAAACAGTAAACTAAAGGTTTGGCTTAAAATTTACTGCATCCGGTCCTGGAAAACGTGCCATCGTTTACAGTCAGGGAAATAAAGCACATTGATGCTACTTATTTTAATAACAACTCGTATGTCAGTTATATAGCACTGCAAAAGTATTTGTTTGATGAATCCATAAAACCAATCAGGACATTTAGAGATAATATTGACCAAAAAACAAGTCGAATATTTGAATACATGCTTCCCATGATGCAAATTTTTATGCCTTCGCCGAGGGGACATAAGAAAGAGCAAATTTCCAAACACCTATCATGCTACTCCATAAGTATCATATTTTCATGTTATCATTTTTATCATCTTGCAGCTTAAAGGCCTGGGATGTTTTAGTGTTTCATATCATTAACATTCAGTTCACCTTTACTAAGGGTCTGTTCTCTGTTCTACAGAAAGCTATAGAGAGAAAACGGCACTTCTACTAGTGAGAGTAGCATTGGTTCGAGGATGAAACCTTTTGCAATTCTTTGTAGCCCTCCTCAACAGAAGCTGCGACATTCTGTATATTGTAGTCTATTCGATCGACAATAGTTCCCTGTCCAAAGCAGAAATCAAGAGTCTGGCCCAAACTAGTAATAAAGACCAACCATTGACAATTAATCAGGATTTCATATACCTGATCAATCACAAGAACTGAAAGATCCTTCATGATCTGTGCAAGCTCATTTACTGATTCGACAACCTTCAAACAACAAGCAGACAATAGCAAACAGGCTTCAGTAATATGTGCTGTCAAAAGGAGAATGCATATCACATAGAATTGATTAGCAGAACCATCAAAGAAATAAAGAACTTACCTGCTCGATTTCTCTTTCCCTTTCTCTGGTGAACGCTTCGCTTTTTTTAAGTTTTGACATCTGAACCTCTGAGAAACCCTGGTAAGTAAAACCCTAATGAGTTACATCAACAACTTAACTTTAAAGAACTGCTCAACTTCTCATCATCTATTAGTCTTAACACCAGCAGGTATTTCTAGCATATTAAATTCAAATCCAACCAAATCTACTATGCATAAATAATAAATCATTCCAAAAACAGAAGAAAAAAGTTACTGATAAATCAAAGGATAGATTATAACAAGCAATTTCCAAAAACGTCTCTCCCTTACCAGATCTAAAAGCATAGTTTTAGTTAAATGAACCAAATGTCTTGCAGGACTATATTCTGAACGAGTAAAGGCAGAGGTATGGTGTTATGTTTTATCGGGCCAATGCAATTTGTCACAAGTAACTGCAACTTCTTTGATTTTACTCTACAGACATTGTCCGTCAAAAGCCCATCTCTAGCAGTGGATTTTAATAATGATACCACAACTTCTAAACTTATTAAGATACCAAAGTAGCATGCTTTTCCTTGTATACACATGTAGTTGGAGGATCAAATGAGTTGACCTGGCATCAAAACTCAAAACGTGAAGCAGTAAAGAACATCACTTGAATTTTCTTATTTCTTAGAGCAGGGAAACCTGCAGCACTGAGTACTATAGTTGAAATGAAACCTAATGGCCTGTACCGCACTTCATTGGTCCAGAAGTTCCTAAGCAAATGGACAGGAGATATTCTACAACACTCATGTCAAACGTGGTCCTAGTTTGGTGCTTTCCTATGGTTTAGTATCCAAGCTTATTCAGCAATCACAATTCTCTTTTTATGTTATCCAAAGCATATAGGTTTGTGGAGCAAGAAATAAGCTATCGATTCTCGACACACAGATGCAGATATCCACATTGCCAAATAACGGTTTCTGGGAAGCAGCAGAGAGAGTAATCCATTTGACTGTTCCAGCTCCAATAAATTGATATCAACATCTTGTCGCAGCCTTAAAAGCAAGCTCCAATGCCAGGGACAGGATTTGAATTCCAAATATGCAACCAGAGGATTGAGCTCTCTCCATAAGAAAGAAACTGATACCAATAATGCAAGTTCAAAGGCGATCTACATTGCCTAATTCTGACCTATGAACCTGTATGACTAATCCATATAAACACAATCACCAGTGCGCATAAGAAACAACTATGTCATTGGTCTTTTCTTAGTCTCCAATTTGTTTATGGATATAAAGTGAAGCATAACAATCACCAATCAAATCTTGATTTCACTAACAAGGAGTCGTAGAGAGCGAGCAAGTGACAAGTAAAGAATGAAATTATGATTCTGAATGCATTAGATCCAACATGAATACCTAGGTACTTCTCATGTTAATACCTAGCATGCAGAGATAAACAAAAATTGAAAAATAAAAAATGCAGCATGTAAAACAAAAAACATACCACATCATCAAACCCATCGTCTTCAAATGTAGACTTTGTCCCATTTATACTCATTTCCAAGTCAACACCGTCCTGGCCCTGCAAAGTTATTCATCAACAAAGCATCTTAGTCAGGTTGGATAAGCAGCATATATGCTCATAATGTACGAGGTTGAGCACAACAGACGTGGACCTCTTTTTGTTGACGAAGCTGCTTTAAATAAGATGATTGCTTTCTACGGAACTCCGTAGAGAGGTTTTGGAGGTCTGTAGCAAGAGCGCGCTGCACATAAGAGTGAAAAGGTGTTTTGTACGTTAAACAAAAACATCAACAATGGTCACTCTTCAATTTAGGTTCTATCATCACCTGGACATTCTTTCGGACATTTGAATCCTCTGATGAATCTTTCATGGACAGCTTCTGCAGCCTCTTCTCTGACCTCTTCAGCAAGTCCGTTATCTCATGTGTGAGAACCTCGATTGCTCGCTGGTCATCTCTACCGTCACCAAATGATGGCATCAACGCTTTGGCGTGCGCCTTAGCCAACTCCCCCATTTTCGTCTTCGCCCGCTGCATGTTTGCAGATATCTCTTCGGAAACATCCACCCAGGCGGGGGGCAACCCAACCGTCACGGCACCTCTACTGCAACACAGACACTAAATGTCAGTGTTTACATACATTATTCGTCTTATCACCAGTGACAACATCAGCTCAAGTAGCTAAGCTTTGCAACCCACCATCCCAGCTTACTGCCTAAGCCACTGATCAACACAAAGTCACAAGCTATTGGTCTTCCATTTGCTTGATCTAGTGATGCGAATTTCCATTTCCCAGTAAACAAATCGCCCGTATGCTACACCAGTCGTTGCCTCGTAGCTAGATATATGCAGAGTCTTGACTAGATCAGAGGGGCAAATGGGTGAGTCTAGCGATCTGCAGTACAACCTATTCCTTTGAATCACCTGTCAATTAGGCCACTCCACATGTTCGCTCGATCTAGCTGAGCAATTCCACGTCGCAGGAAGCTAGCTTATAATGCTAAGTAATTTATTACAGGGGCCTGCCGACCAGCCGAGATTCGAGAGGAGGTTGTCGGGGGGGTCGTCGCACCTGGAGGAGGCGGAGGGGTCATCGGTGCTGAGGGGCGCGTAGGGGCGGTCGGAGCGCAGCAAAGAGGCCATCTCGATCACCGGCCCGCCGCCGCCGCCGCCGCCCCCGCCGGACGACGACGGCGCCCCGGCCGGCGAGCGGACGTGGCGCAGCGCGTCGCGGTACTTGCGGTAGAGCGGCGTCCGGTTCCGCGTCGCCATGGCTGGCGGCGCGAGGCCGGGCTGGCGCGCGGATCTCGACGGCGAAGGGCGGAGGAGGGAGGGATTGGAGTTGGTGCGCGACACGAGAACGAGACGCCGTGGGGAGAGTTGGGACGGAGCGAGATCTCAGTAAACTCCTTGAAGCCACGTCGTCGCTTTCGTTTCATCCAGAGCGCTCACTGTGTATCCAATGGCCCTTGGCATTTCAAAGCAAAAATGATTGCTGTTTGGTTTCGTTAATTCGTTTGAAATGGAACCAAGGCATACACTTCCATCGTTCGAAGGTTCTCAAACAACCTAACATTACTCGCCATACTCGGTATCAACAGACTGAAGAAATAGCCGTCTTTTTTAGTTACGGTCTCGATGGGAGCAAGATATGGTGAAGTTAGAGGCGCTAGTATAGTGCAGATTTTTCTTAGATTGATGATCAGTGAATGAATTATTTAGTGATGCAAGTTATGTTCGTGATATTTGACCTGACGGAGAAAAATAAGGGATGCCTTTTTACGTATACTAGTCCTTTTGACCAAGTTCACTGTTCAGCTCGTTGTGCCAGGGCATCACTTTGAGATTGCTTTTCAAGATTCTGGTTAATACGACAATGCGTGTTCTGAATTCACGTTGCTTTGCCACGATTTTTCATGAAACAAATGTTCGATGGTTCAAAAGATTCTAATTAATGCGACAATGCATATTCTGAATTCACACTGCTTTGCCAAGATTTTTCATGAAACAACTGTTTGACAGTTGGTTGTTAGGCAAGATAAAGCCCAGTAAACACGATTATCTCTGCATGCACAACTCTGATATTAGCAAGTTATAAACTAGTATTGTCCTTCAAAGTCGTCTAGACAGCTCGAGGCTAATGATCCTTTAGCCCAACATATAGTTCGAACCAAACGCAAACAACCCGCTTGCAGCATAACACTGCATGGGGATGCAATACGTTCAATTCTATTCCAAAATTATACTCTGCTGCATAACTGTTACCATGGCAGGCAAATAAAATGGACTATGAGATCAACCGTAATAAACGATTGATTGATTTGACCAGCAACCAGAGATAATCCATGAGTTCAGCAAGGAAGGAGAGAACCAGAAATAAGCGATGGAGCTAGTACAACAGTAACTTGAAACTGCTCAAGAAACGAGGATTTCAGAGAGGGTATAGACGGCAGAAAAATGTAGCAATACAACAAGGACACAAGAGGGGTAACCATATGCATCAACCATAGCAAAATCCTTTTAATGTTAACCAGTAATAACCACATAGGTTTCATAACACCAGAGAACAAAAAAGAACTAGCCAGCAAAGATTCAGATAAGCATTAATGCTAATACAAGCACCTCTCTAGTAACCACCCTTGAGATCATTGACCACATCATAAGGAATAGGAGTGACTGTCTCAAGTGTAGCGCCCTCGACCATGAAGCCAGGCTTAGGACCCACAGGCTGCCTCTTGGTGCTGATCACCTCACCACGGGCCTTGGCATCAGCCTTGAGCTGGTCATTCTTCGCTTTCCGCAGGCGGAACTCCTCCGTGCAACGGGATGGCTGCACATGCTCCACACGGACATGGATCCGCTTCCTGATGATGCGGCCATTAACCTAACAATACCAAAAAGTTTTTAAGTCAAGTATTCACATGGCAGATCACTACAATTAGGCGCATGAACTCATAATAATGAAGGACAACGATGTCCACATCAACCATGTCTAATCCAAACAGAGAATCAAAACTGCAAGCACTATGACAACAAACCATATCTTGATTACATAAACTTCTGAGTATAAATTAGTTAAACTACATATCAAATAGTTCCTGGCTTCCTGCAGACTCAAGTTAAGGATGTGGTGTCTTACCATGTCAAGCAAACACGATCATACCAAAAACAGGCTACAAGCAGAATGTAGAGAAAATGCATACACCTTGATCGCTACATGAACATGTGCTCACATATTGATCAAGATCAAGACAAAATTGTACTAGGAAAATGGTAGAATGAATTTGCAAATGTATTATCAAGACAGGCTCCCCAAAACTGCTACTACTGGTACAGAAGAGAAGCCATAATGACAAGTTTTAATGTTTGCCCATCACACGTATAACGTGCGCCACATGAAACCTCTCCCGTGGAATACCACGCTACCCCATGGCTTAAGAGGTAAGCGCTCGGCCTAGGGCAAAGAACCAAACAGTTCTTACACAAACATTCAATGTTACAGAGATAAGTATCAAGATGAAAAAACTCTCACCACACCAGAACTTAACCAAGTTCATGCTCTGACCTTCAGGTAGCCCTAAAGACTAACAGAATTCAGCATTAAAGGCAATAGATTAGTGTGCTCGAAATTACCAAACATTGGACAGATTACACAGGCGATATGCAAGATGTTCTAATTCTAGGCGGAGTTCAAAATTCGTTGTGGTATGTAACAAATTGTTCTGATAATAACCAGGTACTCTGCACAGATCAACAAATAGCACGACTCCACAGGTACGAGCAAATTTTCAGTATGTGAGAACAGTAATAGGCTATACGCATTCACTAACGGTAACGGACGACTCTGCCTTCGTTCCGCCAAAATGGTTTCATATATTCATACGCACCACCGAGCTAAAACCGCACTAAATCGGCATAAACACAGATCTATCTATCAGACCGGCGGCGATTGAGAGCCACGAGGGTAGCTGCTAGTGGCGCAATACCTGCTTGTTGATCTCGACACCGATGGCGCGCTTGGTGACGTTCCAGACGCGGCCGGTACGGCCGTGGTAGAACTTGTGCGGCATGCCCTTGTGCACGGCGCCGTTCACCTTGACGTCGACGTACTCGCCGATCTTGTAGGTGCGGAGGTAGGTCGTGAGTGGGATGTACCCCTTCTTCCTGAATGCCCGCGCGAACAGGTCGCGGGTCCGCGACCGCAGCCCGTGTCCCGCCGGCATCTTCTTCCTGCTACTTCTCCTCCTCCCTGCGGCTGGGCTGCTGCTGCGGCGGCGGGCTGCGTGAGTGTGCGGGGGCGGCGCTAGGGCTCGCGAGGGATGGGAGGCAACACCTTTTATAAGTACTCTTTGGGCCGTAGCCTGGTAGAGATAACTCCGTGCTATTTTTAAATATGGGCCTCCATGGGTCGAATCTTCTTCTGCCTTATTGGGCCTAGCTTTAGATAGTGGTCAGCGAGCGTTTCTCAAAAAAAAAAAAAAAAAAAAGATAGTGGCCAGCGAGCGAATCGGACTCGGTCCACCACACCAACCAACTGGTTTCCTCCTCCTTTTTCTCAAAAAAAAAAAAAAAAAACTGGTTTCCTCGGTCGGACTCGGTGACATGGCCGCAATAAATAGGGACCGAGGCACCGGCCTTCCTTCCTCACCTCACAATTCACAAACCAGACGATCCATCCATCCAGCAGCAGCAAGGCGACCGGAGGCAGCAAAAGATTTCCCAGGTGTTTTCGAGTTTGGACAAAGAGAGCGCGGCACACGATGGCTGATGTCGCAGCTGTTTCCTCTTCCTCTCCGACTGCCGACGCCGTGAAGTCCATCATCTGTAACCACCGCCCGGCCAACTCCGGCGGCGGCGTGGTCCCGCTCAGTGGAAAACGCCAGCGCGACACAGATCGGGTGGCCACGCGGGACGGGCAGTGCGACGAGAAGAAGATCAAGCCGGCGGCCTCGGGTCTCCTGGCGCGCCGTGACGGCTTCGTGTCACACCTCAGGATTCATGTTCCTGCCTGTAAGCAACGCCAGTATTGGTGGGAGTTCGATTGTGAATCCACGTGATGTACTGGGATGGATTCAAATCAATTCCAGAATTCGAATGCTTTCTGTTTACTGTTTGATGTGGAACCCTGTGGTGGACTCAAACTGTGTAATTACATAGACTCGTGGAGTCGCCAACGTCAAGGTTGAAGGAGGCTAACCATGTTCAGTTTAGGAACTGCTATAGGTTGAAATATCGAGTTCTAAGACCTGTTACAGTAGTGAACTTTACATGATGTTGTAAAGCAGTCAAACGCCGACGAGGATGATGATCTTTAAACTGATCCGACTAGCATAGATTCAGCTCATTATCTCGGTGTATTATACCTTTTCGCTGTAATAGTTTTTTCTTTTTCAAGCTCGTGAAATATGTGAAAACCCAAGGTCTCCGTGTGTTTCTTCCTTGCGGTGTGCTGGTAGGCATGCAGATTCAGGCTTTCGGCAATCTAGCACCTCCTTCCAGCCAGAGAGAATACAATTGGATTGTTATAAGCAGTTATAAGCACGTACGAACCATGCAAGCGTTACTAATAAGACTGCACGAGCGCCAGTTTTACCATGTCGCACAAGACGTGCTCCAACTTCATGTAGAGCATGCATGAGTTCCAGAAACTAGCAACTAAACATTTGCGGTATGTATTTGTCCAAACCAAAAATCTGGTCCAATATCAAGGCACACGTCACTCCAAAAGAAAATCAAGGTGTTTAGAAGTAAAATTAGAGCAAATTATAGCTGGTATTACAAATATAATCAAGAAAATGCCACAACCTCTTTTTTTTATCATGGCAATGCAAGTTTTGACCATTAATCCACAGCTTTAATTACGCCATTACACTGAAAGATCAGGTGACTCAGGTCCAAGCTCTCTACTACAGGAGCGAGGTTTCTAACTCTCCTATGACAACCTACCAGGAAGTCAGGAACTTTTTTTTTATAACCTATCTATCAAAGACTACAAACACAGTAACAAGGATAATAATCTAATCTGGCGGTTATCACTTCCCATCTTGCAAAGTACTCGGAGCAGTTTCGGTCGGTGTGATATTGCTCTGGGAATTCAATTGGCACAGGCGCTGCTGGATCTGAATTGAATCGGAAGAAAGAACAGTAGCCCCAGAGGCTTGATTTGGCGAATTATGTGCAATAGAAGGCCTCATCTGTGAAGCTGCTGCCACATACCTTTTCTTAGGTTGAACACATTGGCTCACCTTAGCTTGAGTATGCAGCTGACTAGGATGTAAAGATGGAGCTGTGCTCGCTGACTGCCTAACTATTGGTTGGCTGGTATCATAATCAGGTACTCCTAGCTGACGTGCCAAACTAGCAAGTGCTTCTTTTTCCTTCAATCTTCTATCCGTGGACGGGACCTGCTGGTATTGTGTTCCCTGAGTGGCCACTGAGGTGGACCGTGACAGTGGCACTCCAGTACCAACTACCATGTTTGGAGGAAGCTGAGGAAATGATGGTGGTGCATATCGGAGTCCTTGAGATCCTATTGGTACACTGGAATGAAGCTGAGTGTGGTGACCCTGAAAAGGTCCAGCTATGCGACCTCTGGGTGGAGCTTGTGCTGCCTGAAATGGACGAGGCTTTGCTGGCTGCATTGGAGCATAACTCGGAACAGAAGGTTGCACATGGCTGACATTTGAGGATGTATAAACTGGAGGAGCAATCAGATCACTTTTGGATCCATAGCTTGGGATTGTAGCTCTTGGCATAGGAGATGCTGCTGTCAGCACCGAATTCCATTCCATCCCAATGCTGGAATTCACCCGTTGATTTTGGCCCAGAACACTTGAAACAGGAAATCTTCCAGTAGAACTGTTCACACTTGCAGAAAACTGTGAGAATGGTCCTGCTGCGCTTGAGAGATAGGAGTTCTGAACAATTCTTTGTTTAGGCGTCGGTTGGTTTTTGTTCTTGGATGATTGCCTAAGGTTCTTCCACTTTGCATCCTTATCAGTAGCATGACAATGATCAGTATGCACGATGCCTTTGCCCCAGAAGGCACAGGGAGCAGGGGAATCACAGACATAACAGTGGCACTGCAATTTAAGAAATATGCACACATATGAAAATGTGTTAATGTTGTAGGAATTGACTATAGATTATGTAATCAATACAAAGAACAAACAGAGGAATTGGAGTGAAGTACTGACCATACTGCAGTGCTTTGCGTGAGAACTGGTGCTGAATGGCAAGGTAGCACATAAATGTCGCGGGTGCGGGAAATCCCTGCATGCCAACTGAAAAAAGGATTATGCAGCTGTTAGGACACTCTATTGAAGTTAGAGCTCTCACATAGCTCCTACTGAATGCATAAGCGTAGAAATTGATGAGAAAATCAAAGGATCGAAATCACTAGCGACATCTATAATGTGCTGTGCTGCATAACATCGGCAACAAGGAGGCAACATGATAATCAAATAAATAGGTAGATCGCCTAACTTCAGCACAAATTTTTGAATGAGCTAGGCATTATTTGGTAGCTCTGCAACGGTAATAATTATTAACATGTTCCTCATAAGTAATAGTAATACCATTTTTAACGGCTTATGCACCCATGCAAAGGTTAAATTCTACCAAAATTTAAGTTACCGGGAACAAAAGAAATAAATTCAAGTTTGACTCGAAAGCCGCATTCCTAAAACAAAATCACTGATATTGAGATACAAATCTTCACACAACTACATTGGCTACATAACAAAAATACGTGTAAAGAGGCGCCGATCCGGTCCAAACCTGTCCAGCATTAAAACGACGATGGCGTACACATATGACATTGGATTCAACCTCTAGTGACTCACGATGACGACAATGTGTAAACCGTAACGCTCTAGTAGTGTGTAGTGACTCACGATGACGACAATGTGTAAATCGTAACGGAACGGGACAAAGTAAAAGAGGTTAGGAGGCGTGCATACCTCCCCTTTCTCCGCGACAATCTGCAGTTCATCCTCACCGGCATCTCGCCGGGGTCCCTCCTCCTTGGCAACGGCAACCGGCTTATCAGGGTCACCATCAAGGATGACGCAATCATCGTCGTCGTCATCTCCTCCGCCGCAAGCACCACGAACGGCGTTCTTGTCGTCCACCGCACTCTCCTTGTCACCCATCACAATCCCCGTCGTCTCCAACAGAGAATCCAGGAACGCCTGCATCGCCGCGGGATCAAAACCACCCGCATCGGCACCGAAGTCCTCCTCGGCCAGCATTTTCTCGGCCCATTCGAGGGCGCCCTCCGGTGACTTGCGCTTGCCGGCAGCGGCGGCGGCGGGCTTCCCCACGCCGTCCTCCTCGTCGGAACTGATGTCAACCGGCACCACAGCCGCCTCCGACCCCATCCGGGACAGAGCCCAAGGCAGAGCGCGTCCTCTTAGCAGAGGAAGCCTCCGGCCGCAGAGCCCCAAGAAACCCCGCTCGCGGCGGGCGGGCAAGGCAACGCAACGAAACCCTGCTTCGCACGCCGCTGCGCTGCACTAGCCGATCACCGGGGCGAGCTGGAAGCCGGGCGCCGAACACGGACGCGTCATGAGACGGACTCCACCCAGCGCCCCGGCCGATGAAAGGAAACACCAGGGTTTTTACGACCGGGGGTGGACTGTGGCGGCGGCGGCGGCGCGGCCTGGCGGAGAAGAATCAAAGAATGCGGCTGAACAAAAAAACCCCGGGGCGGGGATAAAAGTCACAAAACTGGAAAGTTTGCCGTCTCTCCAACATCCGGCGGAAAGAGCGCAACCAACGTAACAGTAACAGTACTAATAGATCATCAAGAAACCACACAGAAGCGGTAGATTGATAAGGAAAGGAACACAGTAGTGAAGTAGGACGGGCGGGGCGAAGCTTGGCTCACCTCGGGGGCTCCTTGGTCGTCTCCGTCGCGGTCGAGGCCGAGCAGGGAGAGGGAGGGAGCGCAGAGGACGCCCGGGACGGAGACGGCTTTGTGTGGGAGGGAGGGAGGAAATATGATGGGACTTGAGGATGTGGAGGCTGCGCAACTGCACCCCGAGGGCAGGGCTCAGGTTTTTGTGGGTCCCCTGCTCGTCCCCTCCCCCCGGCCTGCGCGCGGCGCGCCTGCCCCTCTCCTCCGCGGCCTACGAGCCGTGGCGGGGCTTGCTGGTGAAGACTCAAGAGACCCACGCGTCAGCCGGTCGTCCTGGCCGCTTTGTTCCTTCTGGCTGACCCCGAGAGAGAGAGAGAGAGAGTCGTGGTCTCGTGGACGCCCAGGCCGCGCGGGGGTGGGCTGGCTGGCTGCCTGGATGGAAAGCGGGGAGGGCGCGGCGGGGTGGTGGACTGGTGTGGGTGGGTGTTGTGCGCCTTGTGCCCGCTGGTGTGGGACGCGGGAATCCTGCCGCGTGGCGTCTTGTCCTGGGTTACTCGTAGCGTAGCCTGCTCGCCCCCTGCACATCACGTCGTATTTTCGTATAGTACGTGAATTTTTCCTCTGTACAACCTTCTCTTTCTACGGACGGTGGTAGTTTTAAGTTGCTGTCCGGAACGTGCCGGCTGAGCTGGCCACCCTTTTGTGCCTGGATCCTTTTCCTAATCTGATTCCGGAGGTCGGACGCGATTCCTTTTTGTCTCTCGATCGACTTGCCGAGGCTCCTAGCCGATCGACCTTGTTGTGGTTGCAATCCCAGCTCCTGCTTAGGGTGAGTTTAGATCACCCAACTTTTCTAAAAAAACACTATTCATTTAATTTTTCTCTATTCATCACATCTCTCCCACTTACAGAATACGACACGACCTACAGTATTTTTTATCTACGGTGTTTTTTCCCTAAACTAAACTCACCCTTATTACGATGCTCAACAGTTCGTCAAGGTCGCCTATGATGAGCGTGCGAGGGAAATGTAGCAGGGAGCAAGGCACTTATATATTTTTGTTTTTTTCTTCGTTGTGACAGCTATTATTCTTAGAGTGGGGATACAAATTATAGTTATTTCGGGTGATTAGTTTGACTTAAAATTTTTGATAAAATAAACCATGGTAACATTGTACATGATTAATTTAGGAGGGAAAATAAGTTAGGATGCCATGCCATTGTAACTACTCATTGATCCAAAAAATACCATTCGGTACCCACTTGCATCCACATAAAGAATTTTTCCTATACACCTTTGGAGTAAAGGGTTCAACCGCGTGAAATTTTTTTGGTTTCATGTTGAATGAATGAATCCATAGGAGTTTTTGGGAGGAAAACGGACATAAGGTTTAACACCATGGAAAGTTTCCTCTTGCATTTATATCTATCTCCGCATTCCTCCATTTATCCTAAGTTGCATCCACACAATATATGGAGTACTTTCGTGTTGAATTCATCTAGGACTACAAGTTCAATGATTTTTTTTTCTATTCATACAACTGTAAGGATCTTATATTCCAATGGAGGGCTTTAAATCCTTTTCATTTTCTTTTAAAAAAAATCATTTCCCTTTCTCACTAGCTCGTTAAGTAAAATCAACTGATGCCACGTGAAAATAAATATGTCGCACCAAAAAACAAATAATGCTAGCTTAATAATTATTGTCGTGGGGTGGCATTCTCCTGTTGAAACTGTTTTGGCACACAATTTTAATGTTCGCTCGCATACGTCCATGTGAACATGCTACCCTCAGAGCATCTCCACGGAACAGCCAAATCTTACTCTCCATATCTCTAAATAGCTATCCTCTATCGCCGTAGGATTCCCTCTTCATATCTTAGCACCCTCCAACAGGCTACCGTCCATGGACTGTGTTCTATGGGCCTACATTTTATTATCATCCAAATTAACATGAAATAACATGCTTATTACCAATTTTTAGGAATTAAATGGAGTATGTAAAGTCCAAATAACTCTAAAAACATCCTTTGGGAATTTTAATTAAAATGGCAAGAGCTTTTTAGTTCAACCTAGTTAAAATGGGGGTTTGCATTTATTTATTCTATCAGTGTAAAACAGACGTGATTTGAGGAGTTCGATGTTGGGGCTTTTAAATATTTTAAAGGAGGGCGGAAAGAAGTAGTGCCTTGAAGCAAACTAGCAAGATAAATACGAGCCCCGTTGTGAGACTCATATGGTTGAGGTTAGCGAGGCGCTTGCAGAAGCCAAATTTTGCTGCCCGCTCTCCCGCAATGGCACGTCAACAGGCGAGGCGATGTCGTTGGCTATTACTATGTTGTAAATTCGTTTGTCGGGCAATCGCTAAAAAAAAAAGCGAAGGTGACTTGTCGAGCCACATACCAAGTGAGATGGTCTTAAAAATCACCTATGGAGAAAAGGCCGCCGTGTTTTGCAGTTGACGAAAGAGGTTAAGAGGATACTACCAATAAAGATATGAATTACGAATGCGTGCTATTAAATTTCAAGGCAGGTTCTTTTCTTAAAAAAAACCATATTTTAAGAATTTCGAGCAAATGCCACCGGCTGCTATACAACGACCTTATAACTTGCGTGCCGCACGGAGTGTTATATCGGAAGTACACACAAAAATCGGGTACCAGTGTACACATGCCGTACCGTACGTGCCCCAATTCCGAAAGGCGGGTTGCCCAAAAAAATCCAAAAGGGTGTGCAATGAAAAAGAGGGGGTGAAAAGAAGAACTTGGATGGAAGAGAGTCAGCGAAAAGCAGAGGGTTGGTTGATGCGGGCTCAACACGGCGCGGGCGTATCATCGTTGCCCACTGGAGATTCTTCTCCGGAAATGCGTACCATGCGAGCACGAAACCATCGAGAACGACGTCTCGTGCGTGGCCATCCATCCATTCCTGCCTGATGCGCTCCCAAACGACGCTGCTGCTGGTACGCGCACCTCCTCCTCCAGTCCTCCGGGCTCTGGCGTGACCGACCGAACCGAGCCTGGCTGTATAACTTTCACGGCGAGCGCACGGCAGCTAGAGGCTGCCTGTTCGGTGGTGGAGGACGGGGCCAGACGCATGCGATGCACCCATCAGGCGGCTGTGCCCGGACACGGGACACCTCCACGTCGCGACGGGACGGGAGCGGCGAGCCGAGTCCATGTTGTGTGGGTGTGGCCATCGCAACGCAGACTCACTGAGTCAACCAGCTACGGGCCTTGTTCGGTAACCTAGGAATTGATCGTAAGATGAATGGTTCCATGCATGGTTTGAATAGTTTCGGTTTGGTTTCATGAGGTCATACTCATGGAATAAATTAGGTCTTTTTGGCATGAAACAGGACCAAACTATGCTGGGTTTCAAACCTTCCATGCCTAACCGAACAAATATTTTGGGTAGATTAGGATTGATTCCATGCCAAAATATTCTATGTGGTTTGGAGCCCATTCCATATCATTCCATGCCAAAACAAACACGCTTTCCAGAAAAGTTCTTCTTCAATTCCCTTCAACTTTTCTATTCATCCCACTCACAAAACACGCTTTCTTGCCCAACAACTAACCACGTTCTAGATAGGCAGGCTCTCTAGTGTCCGGGCAGGCAGCGCTGGCTGGTCGGTGGAGGAGCAAAGGCAAAGCAGCAGTAATAACGTAGCGCACGGTGCCAATATGCCATTTTGACCGAAAGCCACCATACTGTATACAGTAGGAGGGAGGCGAAACTGGTCCTTGACTGCTGCTGCCTGACGGTGCGGCGTAATCCTTCGCAGCTAAGCAAACCAGGCCAAAACCGTGACCGTAGTATCGTACTCGTCCTGGAACACCAACACCCCCTGACACTCCGACGACGAGCATACCTTCTCTCGTCAGGCCATTCATTTTACCACCACCAAACTGTGAACGCCCCTGTACACTCACGGCGCGTTCGATCAAACATCATCTTCCGATCGACAAAGCTAAAAGTTGGAGAGCGTCCAAAAAAAAATGGTAGAAGTCTAGAAGACCCATCACTAGGATCTCTCGAGACGAGTCAGCCCCTCGATCTCTCGTATCGTCAGTTGCGACAAGGCTCAACACGCCCGTTTCGTTAAAGAAAAAACGTTCAAACCTTCCAACATACTATGCATCCAAGCAAATGTACTGCCGCCAAAGCAACCACCTCTTTACGCTCGTTCGTGCTTTATTACGAAACAAAAGAAACAAAAACGAGAAAGAAAGCGAGTAGACTTCGTTCGTTTTTGTACGTTTTGTTTGTATACTGATGATGACGACGACGAAGCAATCAGCTCCTTGTTTGTGCCGTGTGCGGTGAAAAAAAAAAGAAGGCGACTAGGAAATCTTAATGGGCCGGCTCCAAAGCCCACCCACCAGGACAATACCGGCCGCATCTCGCTTTTACCTCTCTCTGATTGCAATTAGTGCTGCCCGCGGCGACCCGTACCACACCGTGCAGCTACATCAGCAAGGCTGGTGACCCGCATATAAAAGTAGAGGTGCCTCCTCAAAGAAAACTCGTACCTTTCTCGGCCTTTTGGTTAAGATCAAGTGTAGTATCTGTTCTTATCAGTTTGATATCTGATATGTAGGCCATGTGTCCACTTTGATATTAAATTTATTTTTTGTGGAGAAGGATCTACTATAGTGGCTTGCCACTGGTAGCCCTGAGTGTCGCCTAGGCGTTCCACTGCTGCCTAGGCCTGGCACACCCCAACCAAAGCAAATTAAAATGTTTTCTCAAATAGAAAGGCTTCGATTATATTTTTGTTTGCGGAATTTTTCAGGCTTCGAGCAAGAATAAAGATCCCACAACGTTCGGTGGATGAGCACCCAGTGGAAAATGCGAAGCTTGCAGGTCTACGGCGACAAAGGGGAGGATCTGGTGTAGAGATGCCGCAGCCGGGCACGGCACGATCTGATTCTGACCAACTAACCAAAGCAGCTTAACGTGAGTGCCGTACAGATTAGCATTACAATCGGCAAGTAGATAAAGGTGCCGATAACCAGACTAGTTTGCCTCAACTCACCCATCTACGGATGGTCAAGGCTCCGGATGGTCAACATTTTTTAGCAACAATGTCAACAAGCTCCAAATTTTATTTATGAGAAGTTTTTTTTTCCCCCCCGAGGGCGTCAACAAGCTCAGTGGCTCCACAAGACAGGACAGCCTGACTTGTTAACGGCTTGTTGCATTGAACAATCACCACGAAATATGTGTCCTCAGAATTTCCATCAAGGCCCAGACAACCAACTCGTTAATTTATCTTTTAGGCCCATGTATAATGTTCTGGACTTTATAGTAGCCAGCCCATATGTTTACTTGGCCCATGCAAAGCAACGTCTCGCTGTTGCCGAGAATGGACGAGGTGAGGAAGACTAGGGACTGGTCGCCGCCGGCGTCGCCGTCGCTGGTGATGCGCAGCCCCAGGCAGACGGTGAGCCGCCTCCGCAGCCGCCAAGCCCGCCGCGACTGGGAACCCTCCTCGAGGTCCCCCTCCTTCGCCGCCCGCGACCACGGCCCCAAGCCGTCGGAGGTCTACGGCTTCGTCGGATCTATCACCACCGTCATCGCCACCGTCGTCTACCTCGTCTGGGCCTACACGCCCGAGCCCTGCCTCCGCTCCCTTGGCATCACCTACTACCCTAGCAAGTATGTGCCGTGCCGCTTATCTGCTCACCCTCCTCTAATCCTCTCCATGTCCATGACCTTCTGTCCTTTTGGTGGTAGCTCAATCTGAATTTTGTGCCTTCAGCACTCGAATAGACAGAAAATGATCGAGTTTCAGATAAAATGAAATGAAACCCAAGTTTCAGAAATGCGTAGCATCGACAGCTTTGCCGATTGTAGTCATCAAATCAGTTCAATTCGGATTAGTGTGTTTTGCTGTATCTTATTGCATTGGTTGTCAGATACTCAAATGCTCCTTGCTTGATTGCTGTATTATCTGTCGTTCAGATATTGGGCACTGGCAGTGCCGTCCTTTGTGATTGTAGCGGTGGCACTGTCCATGGTCATCTACATCGGTCTCAACTTCCTCGCCACTCCTCCCCCGACCTCCTTCAGCACCATCTTCGGTGATACTCGATTCCTTTCCTCATCTGCGTTCTTGGTTTTCTTCAGAAATTCGGTGTTGCTCTTCTTCAGGTACTGCAAAGCCATGGCATAATGATTATTACCTTTTGTATATTCACAGATGAAAATAGCCGGGAGCGCATCGTGTTTTCTTCTGCAATGAAAGAGGAGAGGCCCATCGAGCCAATTTCAGACGTTAGTGTTGTTCAAACCAACAATCTTATGTTTGGTGATACCTGATTGCGCACAAGATTGGAGACACAGTAGCAACATGAATGAAGACATCAGGCGATGAGGTGAACGTTCAGTCCACCTTCATAAGCAATCGGCCATCGGGGAACTAGATCTCCTTCAGCGCATGTACCCGAGCCTTACCTTCTGTATAACTTCGTTCACCTTCATAAGCAGTCGGCCATCGGGGAACTAGATCCTTCAGCGCATGTACCCGAGCCTTACCTTCTGTATAACTTCACCTGTATCCTATCTTCTGCTGTTGTGCAGTAAAGCTATACACTGTAATAGTTCTTTCATTGGGGGTCAGGGTAGGGTTCTTGCGTTCGCATACTTTACCTCTTTGTATGGCTTTTTTTTTTTTTTTTTTTTTTTGAAAAAAAAGGAACTGTATCCGGCCACATATCCTTGCCGCTGCATATATTCTTCATTTGAGATATCTCCGAACTTGATGTCATGACTGCAGCTCGCCATGTCGCCTTCGATCATTTGGCTCGCTTCTCTCGTTTGAGGTTTCAGAGAGAAATGTGTGGAGAAAGATTACTGCTTCAGAAGTTCAGATTAATGCTGGGGAAGCGTTACTTGGTTGGGTTTTGGTAAGATTGAGAGATGCACCAAAAACCAAGCTGAAACGGATCACTAGTTCACTGCTAAGTAACCAAAGCAGCTAAACACCCTCATATTGCCAATCACGCTTCAAGTAGCCAAATAGAAAAATGATGACCAACTAGTATTCGCAGATCAATCATTCACAAAATATGCATGCAGATGCGTAGATTCTTTTGGATGAACACACCACACATCAAGCACCTGCAAGGAGAACAAACTCCCTGCAGAGATCAGACACGATCGAGGTGGTCTCAGATTTTGGCATCAGTCTTCGTGTCAGAAACGGCAGGGGTATCCTTTCCTTTTCGGAGTCGTTCCTCGTTCGTGTCATCGTGTGCGCGCTCCCAAAGCCTCCTCGGACTCTCCTTAATGGGCCGAATGCAAAGGTCTACGGGATAACACGGCCCTGTTTGCCTTTATTACCTGTAATTAACATTGCCTGCGGTCTGCGGAGGACTATTAGTACCACATCGGCTGGCCAAAGCCGTGGGGCTAACAAGGCGCCTAGAAAAGAAGCACCACCCTTGCTTACCAACTCATACCTTTCTCGGCCTTTTAGCTAAGATCAAGTGTAGTATCTGTTCTTATCGGTTTAATATCTGATATGTGGGTCAAGTGCCCATAATGATATTAAATTTATTTTTTATTGGAGAGGATCCACTATGATAGCTTGCTACTTGGGTCCTCAGGTGTCGCTCTGGCGTTGCACTACTGCTTGAGCATGGCACATCCCAACCAAATCAAATCTTAAATTTTTCGTTAGATATAAAATAGTTCTTTTGTGATGAGCACGCCACATGTGCCTCCCTGATACAAACTCTTAACTAAATCCATCACAAGCTCTTCTCCAAATAGGCCTTAACTGTGAAATACATAAATCCATCTTTCTGTGATTTGGCATGATCGGCTGTTGAGCCATGGAGTTGGGCCATAGGCCGAGGAGAAGGATGGCAATACCAAGGCGGCAATGCAATTTTCGCTTCGTAGACTCAGACTTGGAGTCATCAGTGATTAAGTTTCAAGCAGGAGCTGAAACTTACACCTAGTTCACATAGGTAAGTTCGAATATTCGAGAACGCATGAGTAACCTAGAAGAAACATCAGTGGTCAGGCATGAAGGGCGCAGCGAGGTGTTTTAGTTCTACATGCTGCAAATTCTTCTTAAAATACGAAACGGAGTTCATTTGAGGTTCAACACTCGAACCGATCAGCAGAAGAAACCATAGCATGTTAGTACTGTTGAATCCAGCAGATCGTCAGCCCGCACAGCAAACACTAAAAAAGTAGTTGGCAAAATCTTCCACAGATGACAGATAGGCTAGCTCTGCATCTTCAGTTCTTCACTCAAGGATACATAAATAACATAATCTGGAGCCTGCTTGCTCATTGTTGGAGCTAAACAAGTACAGAAAGGCTGCATCATGCCTATGTTCACTAGTATTATTAGTTCATTATTCTTAAGCTACTGAAACGAACACAGACACTATGTTCATGCTAATTTCATCCAGTGACGACAGAGTCTGTCTGTTCAGGTTGTCGCCGAAGCCAGAGTCGAGTGCGCAGGAGCAAAGCCCACGTAGCCAAGCGTGCCGGTCTCCTCCGGCCCGTCGGCGTCCTCTGTGTCCCACAGGAACGCGGCGTGCGCAGCAAGGACATGGCTGCATCCGTGGCCGGAAGCTAATGGTGATCAGAACCAACTCATGGCAGTCAGATAGGAAACAGATCGAAGTGAGGGAGGGTAAGCATTACCTGTTCTCCGGGGAAGCCTTGGCTGCCCGCTCGAAGTAGCTGGAGGCGCGCTCCTCGTCGCGGTGCACGTCCCAGATCAGCTTGGCGTACTCCGACAGGAGCTCGCCGTCGTCTGGGTCGGCGAGTATTGCCCGGGAGTAGTACTCCTCTGCCCTCCAGTAATCCCCTTTCACCTGAACAACCATTCATGCTCATGTGTCGTCAGAAAATTGTTGCTCTGTTCTCTGCATCGATCTCGATCTGAATACCCAAATTGGCACCTTGCAAGTAGAACGACAAATGAGACTGGTGCTTTGGTTACCTGGTACAGGAACTGCGCGTAGTTCCTCAAGAAGAGGCCGTTGCAGGGGTCCTCCTCGATCATCTTCTTGTAATGCATCTCGATGCCGGATCGATCCCCTCCGTTGCCACCAGTCGCGACGAGGTTGCCGCCACCGCCATCGCTGCCGCCAAACCCGCCGCCGCCGCCGCCGCCGCCGACGTCGGCGGAGAGGAGGCCCGAGCCAAGGCGGTCGATCCCGAGCCCCCTGGCCAGGAACAGCGGGTGCTCCTGCGAGTACGTGCTGCCACCGCCGCCGCCGATAAAGCTGCTGAACTGCCCGAAGCCGAGGTCGCGGTCGGCCTCGAACTCGTCGGCGTCCTCCTCCTCCTCGTCCTCGTCGTCGGTGGACGAGGCCCGGCGGCCCGTGAACGACTGGATGGTCTCGAGAGGCGTGGGGCGCGCCCGCGCCGCGCACTTGCCGGACGGCGGGAAGAGGTGGTGGTGGTGGTCGTCGGCGCGGCCGGAGAGGGAGTCGAGGTTGCCCTCCGAGCTGGTGCGGCGCATGCCGCCGGCGCCGGCCCCGCGCGAGCGCTCGTGGTCGGAGCCGGAGCCTGCGAGGTGGCAGGAGATGGCTGGCGGGTGGTGGTGGTGGGCTGCCGCCGGTGACTCGGCGAAGTGGACCGCCGGGGAGGCGACCGCCGGCGAGTGGCAGCCTGACGGAAGCAGCGCGCCGAGGATCGGCGTGGAGGCGCTCCTCACCAGCATGGTTGGTGTGGCTAATCAATCACACGCTCTCACAATTCAACAACTCTCTCTCTCTCTGCGTGTGCGCAACCACTGGTGAGCCTGAGAGGTCAGCTTGATCCAGAGCTCGGCAGCAGAAGGCGAGGCGAGATCTGGCAGTGCAGAGGCTACTGCAGCGTCGGTGTGTAGAGAGGCATGTGCCTGGGTTTTAAGGGCCCGCCGCGGCGCCGCCGTGTGCATGCGTACACGGGAACAGGAGGAGGTGGATGTGTGGCGTCGGCTTGCGGCGCTAGCTGCCGTGCGAGTCCACGTCCGGATGGGCTCGCCTACGGTGGAGAGGAAGAGGGATTGGACGCTGGTGGAGGGGCGCGGCGGCCCTCACGTTTTGCGTGCGGTATGGCGGTGACTCGCCACTAGCTTTCCAGCTCGGCTCGGTCTCGTGTGCTTTTTTACCTCCTCCGCCCTCCTCCTCTTCCTTCTGTTTTGGAAGCTGTTGCCGTGAGCGTCCGGCGGCCGATTCGCCGATGATACACATCACACGTAGGGGAGTGGAGTCACGTGATTTGCCACGGCGAGGTGGCCTTTCCATTCCATGGCGACTGGTGTCGTCATTATCAACTGTGTGGTGGGTGTGGGCGCGTGTGGTTCACTCGATCCTTGAACTTTCGTCCACGTCGGGGAAGCTGGGTCTTGCGAGCCCCGACCGCGTTGTGGCGTGGCCCAACACGTGTTCAGGGAGCTCCCGCGGAAACCGTACACGTGTGTTTGATGATTCTCTGTTCATCTGGTTATTCTTTTTCTAGATGATATTTGCGCCCTATTTCTTTTTAAAAAACAAGTGTTGGGCGCTTGCAAATATCATCTAGAAAAGACCCTAATAATAATAATTGGGACCGTAAAAAATAGGCAGGAGGATTTTTTTGTTATTTTCCTGGGCAATTTGGAAAAAAAAATGTCAACTAGGCCAGAACCAGTCTGCTGCCTTCTTTGATCATTTTTTTTTTGCATCATCTGCTTTTTTTATAGATCAATTTACAATCTCACTAAAAAAAAGGCCTCACTCAGTAGAACCAATTAAGCCCAACTAAAAGACTTCGACAAGCACCACCAATTCTCCGCCGAGATGCAATCCGGTCCAGCCCAAATAAATACACTTCAGCCCACACGCCGAGGAAATGGGCCGACGGCTCAAATCCACACCAGCAAACCGACGACCACCTTCTTCTCCGCCGTTTTGCCGCCATTCCGAAACCGCCGGCTCGCCGCCAGCATGCCGCCGCCGCCGCCGCACGCGCCACTCATGCTCGCCGCCGCCGGGTCCCTCAGGGCCGCGGCATCCGCGATGGCCCAAGCGGGCGGCGATCCGGCCGCCCTCCATGCGGTCCTCGTCAAGACCGCCTCGTCCTCCCGCGCCGCCTACAGCCTCCTCCTCTCCCACTACCCGCCGTCGCTCTCGCTGCCCCTCCTCTCCCGCCTTCCCTTCCGCCCCACCGCAGCCTCACTCACCTCGTCTCTCTCCTCGGTCTCCTCTTCCTCCCCTTCCTCCGCGCTCTCGCTCCTACGCAGCGTCCTCGGCGTGTCTCCGGCATTCCTCGACGACGGTCCGCTTTCCTCCCTCCTCCGCTCCATGCCTCCGTCCCTCGCTCCATCCCTGCACGCCCTCGCCTTCAAGCTCGCCCTTTCCACCTCCCCTTACTCTGCCTCTTGCCTCATTACCCTGTATTCCCGATCCCGATCAGCCACGGCCGCCCGCAACCTGTTCGATGAAATCCCCGTTCCAAATCGGGACCCCGTCTGCTACTCTTCCGCAATTGTTGGGCTCGCGCAGAATGGGAAGTACGAAGAATCTCTCTCGGTGTTTGCCGGCATGCGCTCAAACGGTGTTGACTCAACCATGTACGCGCTGTCTGGTGCTCTCCGGGCTGCCGCGGGGTTTGCTGCACTGGAGCAGACTTGCGGGATTCATGCGCATGCGGTGGTGGTCGGCCTTGATGGAAATGTGGCTGTTGGCACCGCTCTGGTGGATGCTTAGGGTAAGGCTGGAGTCGTGGATGAAGCAGCGAAGGTGTTTGAGGGGTTGGGCGATGACCGCAACTTGATCACATGGAATGCGGTGCTGTCTGCGCATGCTCAGCAGGGAGACACGCAAGCAGTTGTTGGACTGTTTAACCAGATGATAGAGCTTGGGTTTGCCCCTGATGGGCTGACATTCCTTGCTGTTCTCACTGCATGTAGTAATGCTGGAGCAGCCGCTGAGGCTGAATTTTGGTTGGAAGCAATGCAGTCGAAATACAATATGAAGCCTGGCCTCGAGCATTATACTTGTGTGGTGGGTGCAATGGCACGGGCTGGACGTCTAGAGGATGCGGAGAGTGTTGCTTGTACAATGCCATGCAAACCAGATGCAGCAGTGTGGCGAACACTTCTAATCGCCTCTGTGATTCACCGCAAGGTTGA
Source organism: Digitaria exilis (assembly GCA_015342445.1). NCBI lineage: Eukaryota > Viridiplantae > Streptophyta > Magnoliopsida > Poales > Poaceae > Digitaria > Digitaria exilis. The sequence continues at coordinate 112,265 of JACEFO010000144.1, forward strand.
CATGGCAGAATCCATGGGAAAACGGCTTCTGGACATCAATCCCAAGGATGACTCAACTTATGTCATGCTTGCCAATGTCTATTCGGCAGCAGGGAAAAAGGACGAGGAGGCTGTGGCATGGACTGCAATGAGGGACTATGGCGTGAGGAAGGAAGGTGGTCGGAGTTGGATTGAGGTCAGAGGACAGGTACATGTGTTTGTTGCGAATGAAAGAAGGCATGAACAACTACCAGAGATATATGACAAGCTGAATGAATTGATTCAAGAGGTTGGGAAGTTAGGATACAAGGAGGCAGACGAGGGGCTCTGGCATCATAGCGAAAGGTTGGCCCTCGCATATGGATTGATTAGTGGTGCTGTACCATCAGGAAAAGTGTTGAGAATAGTTAAGAACTTGAGAATATGTGCTCGCTGTCATGAATTCTTCAAGTATGCTAGCGTGGTGATTGACAGAGTAATTGTCGTAAGGGATGTCAACAGGTACCACACGATTAAGAAAGGTGGTTGCAGCTGCAGGGAGTACTGGTGAGATACTTAACCCTGAGGATACACTACGGTGCCAGTTCCATTTGTACGATTTTCCAGATGCAGCATGATAATGTAATTGTAACTCCAGAAGAAATTACCACAGAGTCTATTGGAAGCTTGCTTTTTGCTGGTTACCATAGTTGTCTAGGATGAACCCTCCTGTCACATGATTGAAATTTGGAAGAGAACTGTAGCGTTATGGCGTTGCTAGACACGATACCATCTTGCGACTCATGAGTATGAATCAGAAGTACCATTTCTTAGTTGCCCTGTGGCATTCATTTGATGACTGTTGAAAACAATTAACTCCACATCAGAAGACTTCTAGATTTGCATGAAGCCAGGAAGAAGTGTAGTGCAAAAAAATGTACTGTGGAAACTGGAAACATGTGAGATTTCGATCAACATTTCTCTCCATTTATTTTTTGGTTATCTGCATTTTATACTCTACCTCATTTTCTTGACATGAATCCTGCGCAATTGTATGCCTATATACAGCAATATCAAGGCATGCTATAGCTACATAGATTTATGTTCATTGCCAGGTGCTTAGGTTAAACATATTTTAGATTCCACCTTCAGCCTAATCCTGAATATTTGATATATGTTATTTTCCTTCTTTTCAATAATCACCTTAATTTGATCATATTTGTTATTTATGAACTCACCTCTCGTGCACTATATTTTACTCAAACTTGCTGGTATTAATTATTTATTCTATGTTTTTAATTAAGCAAACAGTTAATTTTCAGTGTGCCTGCTGCTTCAAATCCAGCTTGTTCCTCTGCATAGTACTCTTGAACTTTCAGAGGTGCACTGCAGTGCTAATTTCACAGGGACACGGAATGTAATATTTAAGGTATTATTCATGCATGCATTTTATCATGACGGAGCATCAGTGTCCAGACTCGATGTTGCAATTCGGCCCAAAAGCTGCATGCATTTTAAGAGAAGCTTTAGAGTTCTGTTCTTGCAAAGTAGTGTTGCAGCTCTCTGGTTTTATGTGTTATCATTGTGGCTCAAAGTGCTGCTAGTTGTAGAGAAGATGTTTTCTTTTGTATTAAGTTATTGATACCTTGATCTGCCACTCTGGCTTATGTTGCATGTGCATGCAAATTACCATGTCTGATTTAGTATGACAGCTTCGGCTCTTTACCGTGCTAATGTTTTGCTGCTGTTGAATTCTGTCACCGAGAACAGGAGAGATGGGTGACACAATAGCTAAAAAAATTAATGATTCGCACATATGATCCTTGTCTCATTGCAAACGTGCTGTCATGAGTGAGGATTCTTGTCTGCAATAAAGAATCCAAGAGAATTTGTGCTAACGGTTCCTTTTCTGTGCATGTGTGAGTGAGCAGGACAAGTGGACTATTATTTAAGACTTGGAAAATCGTTTCCAGATGAAAAAAAGGAAACTGCGATCTGAGCTCAAGAACTGCACTGCAAGCTTTAGCGTGTGTTTAGATTGGGGAAATATTCCTCGAAAATACACTGTTCATAAAAAAAACACTATAGACGAATAGTGTTCTGTGAGTGGGAAGTGGTGGGATAAATAGGAAAAAGTTAGATGAATAGTGGTTTCTTGGGGAACTTTTTTGAATCTAAACGGGGCCTTATAACTTCTGGGCCCTGAAGTCACTATTTATCCAAGCTGCAAAGGGACACAGGACTGAGAAGGAACCTACTGGCCAAGCATGAGTGCTCCAGGTATATGATCACATCAAAGTTGTCTAGAAAAGATCGTGTTCTTTTCCTTTCAACTAGAGAGTCGGGTTTGTTTCAAATCGCAATGAGGGTGGGCACCAGTTTACATTGGATACCAAGCACTTGCACCAGGAGCTGAAATGGACAAATACAAGAGTCCAGGTAGCATGCCAATTGCTAAGGTCATAGTAATAATTTAGAAACCAGCGTGCAGAAGCAGCCGAGCAGACCAGATTTTTGGGCAACGTGTGTGTTTTCCATCCTCCTAACAATATAGTTTAATAGTTGCATACAGCTGTTACACCCAAACTGTTGCCTGTAGGACACCAAGCTTGATGAACTCTTCTTTACCTTCTCCAACATTCTTTAGTTGGCAGCAGTGGACTTTAAAATTGACTCTTGTGCTATAATGCTTTCTTTCTCCCCTCTTTAAGATGAGAACGCTCGTTGCAAGCCGGGGATGAGCACTTCATCAAGCAACCTGGCTTTCAGCGGTCAACAGAAGTGCAGAACGAATCTTTGATCATATCGAACTCCGTTGCCACTTCCCTGCAAAAAGCTCTGAATCATCGCATTGAAAGTGACCAATGCACTGTGGAACGTAGCAGACGGAGGAGTAAAAGCCAGTTGTGGTGGAAAAAAGCACTTTTTTTCTGGGATGCGTGTTATGTGAGGGGGTGAATAGGAAAGGGAAAAAGGAATTTTTAGAGATGCGTGTTCTGTGAGGGGGATAAATAGGAAGTAAAAATTACTTTTCGAACTAAACACGGCCCCAGCTGCTGCCGGTGCCGGCCGGCCCTCGCTTTTCACCTACCCAGTCGCAGTTTCAGTGATGATCGAGCAGCAGGCGCGCCCTTGCCCTTGTGGTCTGTGGAGTGTGGTGTGTGGGTACTGAATCCGACTAGCTGAGCAAATCATTACCACAACTCTCTGTGTGACTGTGGCCCGCCCGTCTCCGTCAAGCTCTCGCCGTCCGTTGCCAACGAAAGTGAAACCCCGTGCAAACTTGATGCTGTGGCTGACCCCAAATGCTTAGTAGTCTATTGCTGTCCATGTAAGCATCGATGCAGCTGTCATGATACTTAAAACAACTTAATTCGGTTCTTGCTGGAACCTGCAGTGTCCAGAGACACACACTCCAGCCTCATTAGTGGAGATCATTAGCAGTCGTAGCTCCAATTATAGTGTCGGGTCATGGCCCATGCATGTGTCTCCGACAGTACGCACATACGATACGCACACCTTTACCGGGGACCCTAGAAATCTGGAATCTTGTGTGGAGCATTTTGTCCCACTAGGGTGACACCCTTGCGCTCATCTAGGTCAAATGCAAGGCCTCGCTAAAAGTACAATCATAGTGGCCAGTGATGTAGTGCAAAGAAAGGCACACCTGTAAATGTGTATCGCAAGTTACCACCACGGCCGTGAAGGTTCCATGGCCAAAAGCTACGGGGTGGTGTGGTGCCCCCAGATGCCTTAGATGAAATGCTTAGTGTGTGTTAGTACTAGAGGCACTGGAGTGGTAGCAAAAGCAACCTAGCCAAGGAGGAAACGATGGGGTCTTGACTCTTGAGTGTTACACTTGGAGGCACGTCTATGTTTGGGGAACACAGGGGAAATCGCGATCAAAGTGAAAGCCTGAAAGAGCCTTGCACCTGGTGAGAAGCAATCATCCAAAGGGGAAAGCGCGATCAAAGTGAGGGCAAGTTTCGTGCTTTGATGCCTCTCCCCTGTTTCGGTGCTTGTGTTTTCTTTTTGCTCAAAGGATGCATGCAACGATGCAAGTAGTAAAAAGGAGCCCCGGGATCGACCGTGGAAAGAAAAATGCTTTTTGTGGCGCGCAAAAGCGTCGGTCGGGGCCTTGTGACCATGACCGTCTGAGCAAGTTACTCTTCGGGTGAGGCCATGTTCAGATTCCCAACTATTCCCTATTCATTCCAACTTTTCACTATTCATTCTAACTTTTCACTATTCCTCCCTCACAAAACACGTTTCCCAACGAATGCTACAGTGTTTTTCTTATGCTACAGTGTTTTTTCCTACAATCTAAACACACCCTGAAATGTATTGAGCAATTAGCAGCTTTATTCATTTCTGGTACCACGGTATCGGCATGTCAGGATCCCATTCCGCTGCGCCCATCAAGGTGCCAGTTGTTTTACCAAATATTGCTGCACTTGGTTCTTTTAATCGTGGAGGACTAGTCAACTCATCAGGCCATCATGCTCCATGGCCGCCACGCAGTATCACACTCCCATTGTCTCGGTCAGGCCAAAGAAAAGAAAAGAGGCTGACAGATCGCCGGGGAGGAAAGAGAATGATGGCCCGAGGGCCAAGGAGGCAAGGACGAACTAACGCCGCCCGGAAGTAGGATGACGAAAGGTCGAAGGACCTTGCAAATTTGCAATGGTCGGCTACGTTCATGCCTTCGTGGACGCCAAGTAAACCCGATCTCCTAGGAAAAGAGAGAGAGAGAAAAAAAGCTGTCACAAATTTATTAAATTTTCGAATGCATGCAGTACAAAATAGTGTATCCAATGCTTTACTTAACAATGAAAAAAGTTAGGATATCAGCAAAAAAGTAATGTGTTAAAGAAAGAAGTTCGTGCATGTTAAATGTGCAATCTAGCTAAGAATGTTTTAGCCAGCTTAAGAACATGGTGTGAGATATAAGCTTCAAGTACAATAGAAACTATTTAAATCAGTTCAGTCCATAAACATGATTACACAAACTGATAGCCGTTAAGAAGCCATTATGATTTAAATAATGGGGAACTCTAGCAATCCTTTTGGTGAGAAGGGAAGAAAGGTAGAGCATCTCCAACAATAGCATTTAAATCATACCCTCTATTTGTTGTAACACGGTTTTTTGGTATTACAAACAGTGAGAAGATTCCAATTATCTTTCTTGTCTCAAAAAAACATCATCCCGTACAGTTACTGCTGACCCGCTATTTATAGGGGTCAACCTTGTATGTTTACATGACCGATACTTCCCAAATATCCTATAAACTATTTTTGCTTTTAGACGACCGTTGCTTCCCGCCAATCTTCGCCTCAACCTCGTAGTAGGAAACAGATTCGTTTTGGCGGTTCCTTGTCTCGAGGCCAGCCTTGCGGACCAGGCCTCCGGTCCTGAACTGTTGCCTTCTTCACCTTGACCTCTTCAGTCCCGCTCGAAACTCTAACCTCTTCGAATTAGCTTCACGCTTGCCTTCTTCGCCTTGACCTCTTCAGTCCCGCTCGAAACTCTAACCTCTTCGAATTAGCTTCACGTTTGCCTTCTTCGCCTTGACCTCTTCAGTCCCGCTCGAAACTCTAACCTCTTCGAATTAGCTTCACGCTTGTCTTCTTCGTCTTGACCTCTTCAGTCTCGCTCGAAACTCTAACCTCTTCGAATTAGCTTCACGCTTGTCTTCTTCGTCTTGACCTCTTCAGTCTCGCTCGAAACTCTAACCTCTTCGAATTAGCTTCACGCTTGTCTTCTTCGTCTTGACCTCTTCAGTCTCGCCTGCGAAGACAGAAAATATGATCCCAAGGGGCGTCTCCCCAACACTATTACTTGAATAAGGACTCTCTCTATTTTTTTATGAAGGCTCGTTTTTTTTTAACTCAGCTTAAGCAGTGGCATCTAAATCTCACACCTTTCCTTTAATCTAAAAGGTGAAACCCATTTTATAAGTGGATGGGTCTCCTTACAGTTTTCTAGGAACAGACGATGGGGGAGGAGATTTGGAGGCCCATCCAAATAGGGATTTTAGTAGGTCCACTGGAATGTGGTTGTTTTATTCCACCATTCAAATTTAGGACGTGGTTTAGAGGGCTTGGAGTCGCTCCATGGTAAATGCTATATAACCCCATTGATAATCCTGCTCCCACATCCGCTTACTAAATTATGGGTGTGTCAAAACATTGTAACATACTACATAATCCATATGGGGTTTCTCCAATTTGATCCCCAGGCACCAACCAAGCATGATCAGCAGTCAATTTGATCTCTGTCATTGGCAAAACTAATGAGCTACCATTTCAGATTTGTTTACCTCCACATTTTTTGTTGCCATGTAATATTATTCGTGTAAAGTGTCTTGCCTCAAAGCGATGTGATGTGTCGAGAGTGTAACTGAAGTTCTTGGACATATCATGTCTTTACTTGGATGTAAGCATACACAACCAGAGGGTGAGACCTCGTCAACTTGATGAAGTCACTCTTCCTATCTAGGAGTGACAAAATTATTCGGAAGCGTCCCTGTTGTATTAACCCTATAAGATCACGAGTCTCTTTCTCGACAACAACGTTTAGTTTATCCTCTTTATTTTTAGCCTATCTAGACGTTGTGCATTTTGCTTTCGAAAACCATAATCCCTAATAACCTCCTTTAATCACCAAAAGGTGATTGGTGTCGACGAAGGAAGCCTGGCTGGCTCCAGCTCCATTTGCATACGTGCACGGTGCACCAATCTTTCCTCAGCTCAGCTCGTTATATTGTCTGCACACTAAAAATCCATTTGTTTTTCCCGTCCTCTTCTTCCCCCAATTAACTAAGGCATTAAGCATCGTCACGCGCAAAAGGTTAAACTAGTCGCGGAAGAAACCGCAGAGGTGGAAACGGGAGAAAAAAAGACAAGCCACCTGACGGTGGTGGCCTGGTGCCTGGTGGGCGAGAGCGGAGCGGAGCGGAGCCGAGGCAATCCACCCTGCAGCCGTTGTCCAGGTCCAGTACACTCCCAGCTCCACACCACCACCGCTCCACTACCACCGCCGCGGCGAGAGGCACAGCGGTGGGGAGGGGAGAGCAGAGCGGAGAGAGCGGAGGGCGAGGGCGGCGCCGGGAGATCCCCGCCCACGGAGCCATGGGCATTCCGCGCCGGTTCCTGCTGCTGACCGCCGCCGTCGTCCTGCTTCTCCTCGACGCGCCGCCACTCGCGTCGTGCGCCGACATCTACGCGCTCGTCTACAAGGGCTGCGCCAACCAGTCCTTCCCGGGCGGCATGGTGCCCTCGACGGTCGCGGTCCTCGCCAGCGCGCTCGGGGCGCAGTCATCCTCCGCAAAGTTCTACAAGACCTCCTCCGCGGGCTCCTCCAACTCCGTCTTCGGCCTCTTCCAGTGCCGCGGGGACCTCTCCGGCTCCGACTGCGCCGCCTGCGTCTCCCGCGCCACCACCTCCTGGCACGACGTCTGCGGCGCCTCCGTCGCCGCGCGGGTCCAGCTCGCCGGCTGCCTCGCGCTCTACGAGGTCTCAGGCTTCCCCCAGGTCTCCGGCGTCCAGATGCTCTTCAAGACCTGCGGCACGGGTAGCGGCGGCGGGGGAGACTTCGAGATGCGCCGGGACACCGCCTTCGCCGCGCTCGAGGGCGGCGTCGCCACAAGCTCCGGCGGCTTCGTCGCCACCAGCTACCAGGCCGTCTACGCCATGGCGCAGTGCGAGGGCGACCTCTCCACGGGGGACTGCAGCCAGTGCGTCACCCAGGCCGTGCAGCACGTCGAGGTCGAGTGCGGCGGCGCCCCCTCCGGCCAGGTCTACCTCGACAAGTGCTACATTAGCTACAGCTACTACCCCCACGGCGTACCCCATGGCGGAGGAATGGGAGGTCAGTTCACTCACACTCGTGACTTACCTACTAGCTACTTCATTCGATCCCTGAAATTGGGTGCCTTTGCTGTGCTTGCAAGTTTCCTTGCATTCATCGTCGCTCTGATTCTTCAATTGCTTGATCAATTAACAAAATGCAGCATTATTGCATTTGCAACCAGTTGTTACTAGTAACATTTTAAGATTCGCGTAAGTGTCGATCGTGTCTAGTTTCAGATTGCAAAATGTTGTTGGTAGATTTGTTTGTATGTGTGTAGGTGCCAAGGTTTTTTGTTTGTGCTTTAGAATTGATTGATAGCGATTGTTGGGGTGCCTTTTTGGTTGCGCCTTTGGTTGTTTTGGGCAGGTTTGTGTAGATTAGTCCCCTCTCAGGTGCTCACTGTATAGATTAGAACCCCATGTGGTCCAGAATTATAGGCATGGTGCCACATTGTTGAAATGGAACTTTGATAGAGATATGGCATGGTTTGCTCCTACCTTGTTTGGTTATCTACAAGGTGACTGCCATGGATGGAGCTAGTTAGTTCAGCCTAGCATATGTGCATTAGTGAACCTCCATTGAGAGCTCGTTGTTTAGCTCAAGCTTTCTAGGTACTCTATGGCACTAGGTTAGTGCAGTTCCATTTTACAACCTTGTTTATGCATATGTATATTGAAGCTTTGATAAAGTTGTGTTCATTGCCTTTTGCCTTTCTTTCTTGATTTACTGGAGATATGCATCTATGATTGTTCCCATGATTAGACGTGTTGCCGCTGGTTGATCAACCGATTTGCCTCTTCCCATTGTATTTCTCAGGGCAGCAGACAGCGAAGACTGTGGCCATTGTGCTTGGGGGTGCCGTAGGAGTGGGTTTCCTGGTCATCTGCTTGCTTTTCGCCAGGAGCCTGGTCAAGAAGAAGGATGGTGAGTTAGTGGAAACATGAGCACGGGCACAGTACCATGGACTTCTTTTTGCTATGGCTCAATTCTGCAGCTGCCACCGCTCCTTGTTTCACCATATGCCCCCCTGTTCCTCCTTACTATACCAAACCTGTGCTCATCTCGCCCTGTGCTTGCAGATTACTGACGGGAAAGCATGGTGGGAGCGTCTGGACAAAGGCATTGGGGCATGGTAATGGCATTTTGATGGTAGGGGTGTATGTTTGTTTCTTCAAGGTGGTGAGTGGAATACAGAGGGGATTGTTTTTTTGGCTCTTCTTCCTCTCGCCATGTGAGGGTGCCATCCCCCATGATGAGAGAGGAAAAGAGGTGGCGACCTGTTCAGGAAAGAAACTGACCATTTCTGGGGGAGCTATTTTGATTCTCGGTTGAAGTTGGTAGATGATCTCTGGGCAACACCTTAGCCTCTCCTGCTTAGGGTTCTAGGAGTACATTAATTCTCTTGTAATTTTTTCCCCAAAGGAAAATACTTTTAGGTCTAATCTGAACGTATTTAGTCACTTCTTATTTAAGGTTTGCCCGCAGGAGGAGGCTGGGCGTCATTTGGTTGGATTCGTGGTGGAAATTAACTTTCCATTAGGGATTGGTAGTAGCTCGTGGTACCATTGGTTAATTGGTGTCTAGCTTTGGTGATGGACATAGCTGTGCTGTGCAGCTGTTCTCCTTTTGACTTGTTAAGCTTTTCGCCGTACAATTCTGAATGTTTTGCTAGAAAACTTGCTGCTCTAGCGTCCATCAAGAGTGGTCGCGACATGTCGCGATGTTGTTGCTAGAAAAACTGCCCTGACATCAGATGCGATTTGAGTACTTGACACATGTAGGCAGTCAGTTAGAGATCCATTGATTCTCTTGATCTTATCTAAACGGGAAAACGGCTGCACATTTTTCTGTAAAGTGACTAGCATGATTCTATATGTGCTAAACTGGCATTACCTGTATGGCCACCAGAAAATGTCCTTTTCGTTAATCGTTCGTTACTGGAGTGTCATTTTTTTTTTTGAGAAACTACTCGAGTGACACGGTTAGGAACCCTGATCCATCGATGATCGATCTATGTGCTTTCGGCCGCACAAAGAAATCCTTTGGAAAAAAGAAGGCACGTGCTGAGGGCCCAAAGAGATGGAATGGCCGAAAACTTCGCAGGCAGGTAAATTTGTCAGGCCCGCATTTTTATTTCGCAAACCACCTTTGAAACCGGATAAGATTGAAAAACAAATGGTTTTTATAGTTCAGGTTGAAAGATTTCTGGTTTTGTACATCAAAGTTGAAATTCGGACGAACTCAATAGTTGAATGTTGTAAAAATTACTTTTTCCTTTTTTGTAAGATATTTGTGCACAAAGGCCCAACATTACGGCCTGATGAGGAATGATCACCACACCGAAGCATTCAAGATTCAGACATTTGTATGCCTGAAACGGTGCAAAATGCCATCCAGCCGCTCTACCTCCGTTCTTGAATATATGACATCATTGACTTTTTTTCTTCGTTTGACTATTCGTCTTTTCTACAAATATTTATGCAATTAGATAAGTCTACTAGTTAAATCCAAAGTATTATCAATAATAGATGTAGTGGTACCCATTTTATACTATTTAGCAAAGTAACTAATAAAATATCAGTGGTCAAAGTTGAAGAAAAAAGTCAATGGTGTCATATATTTAAGAACGGAGGTAGTGCATTATAAGGCCCTGTTCGGCAGCATTGGATTGGCTGGGCTGGCAGCCAGCCATCCAGCCCGTCCCAGTCACTGTCAGATGGGCCAGACAAACCCTAGCTAGAGACTGCTAGGTGGGCCAGGTCAACTCCAGCCAACCTCCAGCCCAGCCCATAACAAGCAAACCGAACAAGACGGAAAGTCTTCGAAGGGGCTAGAAACGCAAAATCGCTTGCTTTACGGGCCTCTGCGACGAGGACTGCTGGCCCGAGAAGCCCAACGGATCTAAAGCCCTCACCATTTGTTAAATTGATCAGTATGCTGTTAATTGATGGGCTGCTAAATCCAATTTGCACCATTTGTTTTATCGCCATTCTTTTTTTTTGCGTTTTCTTTATTCAGAGGAACGGGAAGATGCACAAGAAAAGAAGTGTCCTTGTTCCTTATTTACACTCGCACAAGAAACGTCCATTACATTATATTATATTATATTATATTATATTATATTATATTATATTATATTATATTATATTATATTATATTATATTATATTATATTATATTATATTATATTATATTCGACTAACCAACTGTTTTCACCCGTAAAGAAAAAGACTAATCACCCAAGTAGGCACGAGCAGAGTGTAAACTTGGCTCGTGAACAGAACAAACAGGCCTAGGCTTTTGTTTTAGGCTTTGTTCAGATTTTCAACTTTTCACTATTTATTCTAACTTTTACTATTTCTCCCTCACAAAACACATTTTCCAACGAATACTATAATGTTTTTCTAATACTACAATATTTTTTCATGCAACCTAAACACACCCTGGAATACTAGCGCCAACGCGTGACGGCTGCACCGCACCAAACCCATTTCGGTCACGTACCGTCCGGTCTCCCCTCCCCGGGGTCCGGCCTATGTGCCCACAACCAGGACTCCAGGATGTCAGGTAACACTAACTACTATCTCTGTGTGCGGATTGAGATAAAAAATACTGTAACTATAGAAAAATATTACAGGTAAGTTTCGAGAAGTATATGTTCTATAAAAAGTAGAAATAGTTAAATAATAAAAAGTTAAAATGAATAGTATTTAATTTGTTATCCGAACAGGTGGTTGGAGGATTAGGTTGCTGGATTATTTGCCATTGTATCCGGTTTCCTTGGGCCGGTTTGAAGAGTATGGCCGTGTTTAGTTATGGTAGGGAAAAAAATATATTTTTTTCTAGGATACATGTTATGTGAGGGGATGAATAAAAAATAAGAAAAATAAATTTTTAGGGATACGTGTTCGGGGAGGGGATGAATAAGAAACTAAACACGGCCTCTTTTATTCCAGTCGCCGCCTTTTCAAAATTCTTTCAAGCCGCCGTGCGGTGTCCTCTGGGCCGGTGGTGGGTCCGGACCCGGCGACTGACCGCGACCGGCCGCCACCGCCACCGGAGTCGTCGGTGCATGGAGCAGGCCCACACGAGCGCCGCCCGCCTCGAGCGTCCAACTCCAACCGCTGGGCCCCGCGTGTCAGTTGGTGTCTTCCTCGCTTCGCCCCCCCCCCCCACCCCCCCACCCCGCGGGACGCGTGCCCCCGAGCTCCCTCCGCTCTGTGCTCTCCCCCTCCCCACACGCAACGAATTGAAGCAGAAGCAGCGAGCGAGCGGGTGGAAAGCGAACGGGGGCGGTGGCGGCGAGAGGCCAAGTGGAGCCAAAAAGCGGGCGGCACCGCACCGGCTGCCACCACCACCGCAGGAGGAGCGGAGCTTTCGGTGGGGCTGGTGGAGGGCCGGCGTGGAGCCCTGTCGCGGGTGCTGCTACTTCCATTCCATGGTGGCCAACTGAGGGCTTGAAGTGGAGGAGCGAGCGAGCGACCAAGCGCGGAGATGGTGGTGTGCTCCATGCGCAAGTCGTTCAGGGACTCGCTCAAGGTGCTCGAGGCCGACATCCAGCACGCCAACACCCTGTGAGTACCTTGGCTGCACCACCCGATTTCTCCTCCTTTTCCGGGCCTGCTTCCGTCAGGACATGCGGATTTCACGCTTGCAGTTGCTGACCTCGCAGCTCGGTCTCGTTCTAGTCTTTCGCCGGCCGCGCCTGCAACTGCAAATGGCTCCAATTTGTGTGGGAAATTGGGGGCGGTAAATTTTTAGGTGGATGCTACAGTGACATGGGGTTAATTCATTGGTAATCTTTTAGGACCAACCTCATGCTGCGCGCATGAGTGACTGATCGATGCCGGTGGTTACCGACACTCCGCGCCTGATGGAACGGACTGGCTGACTGCCTGACGCGTGCCATTGTGCCTGAATTCGACAGGGCAGCGGATTTCTCGAGGGACTACGATGGGGCCTGCCTCCAGATGCGGATGTCCTACAGCCCCGCCGCGCATTTCTTCCTCTTCCTCGTGCAGTGGACCGATTGCAGCCTCGCCGGCGCGCTCGGGCTTCTCAGGATCCTAATCTACAAGGTTTGTTCTTCAGTTGTGGCCAGGCTTCAGGATTTGATGCCATTGTGTTCTCAAGGAATCCAGGCTTCTTTGCTGTGTGCAGGTGTATGTAGATGGGAGTACCACTATGTCCACACACGAGAGGAAAGCGAGCATAAGGGAATTTTATGGCAAGTGTTCTGCAACAAAAAGTTCATCAGTTAATCATCTGTTTTTTACTTGTCTTTTAATATTGAATGATGCACGCTGCTTGCAGCTGTTATATTTCCGTCCCTCATGCAACTGCCCAAGGGGATCAGTGAGGTCGATGATCGGAGGCAGAAGGCCGTCTGCACGGAGAGGTACAGAAGGAGAGACGAGGGCGAGAGCAAGAGGCCGGTTTCTGAGATTGATGCTGAGAGGGAGGAGGAATGTGGCATTTGTATGGAGATGAATAGCAAGGTGGTGCTACCCACCTGCAGCCATGCTATGTGCATGAAGTGTTACCGCCAATGGTAAGAACCGGGAACCAAATCCTGTCATTTTATCCGTTTTTCCGGTAATGTTGAAAGATGGTGACTATGTGCAGCTATTTGCTTAAACATTTGGTTGACAAAGTGCTCATTTCTGCTTTCTGAACTGTCAGCATTGGACCTTTGTGCTCAAATATCTATTTCCTATGAACAAACCAGCAGTCTAGCACAGCCATGTTTGTACCTTGTACCCGATGACATAGCAGTAGTCCCTGCCTTTGGCCTGATCATTGAGATACTCGTCTTTAATTAAAAAAAAAAGATACGTGTCTGGCATTTCATATAGTTAGCTTTGGTGATTTTGAGCCGTTTCATTCGATTCATCTATTTCTGCTGGTATAGGGCATGACACAGATGGGGCATGACAGAGGGGAGTGGTCACTAATCCTATTGAGAGAAACAGGACATGCGTAGCATTTTTGTTATCTATGTGGCAACCATCTAAAAACTCTGCTGTGAAGCACAAACACCTTAATTGAGCAGACATATGCCTTACATGAAATTAACAGAATGAAGAAATTACTGTCTGCTCCTTTCGGTTGCATGTTCCTAACATTACAGTAAGGCCCTAAACGGCCAATTGTTAAGCAGCCTCATTGCTTGAGCTTTAAGACGGCTTTCTCTGCCGTATGACATGAATTATACGATCACATGCATTCACTGAACTGTCTACTGCAAGATCTAAATTGATTGAACCATTTGATATCTGTCCTGATGCAGGCGCTCAAGATCTCAGTCCTGCCCCTTCTGTCGGGATAGCCTCAAAAGAGTAAATTCCAGTGATTTGTGGATGTTCACCGATTGCCGAGACGTAGTTGACATGGCAACAGTGACCAGAGAGAACATCAGGCGCCTGTTTATGTACATCGAAAAGCTGCCTCTTGTCACGCCGGACAACATCTTCTATGCCTATGATTCTCATGTAAAATAGCTCGAGCTGCACATGATGACTTGCTCACCATTGTTTTCTGAGAGCGATGACGCATGGCTTATTGATTCATGCAGAGGAAGATCCTCGTCCTAGGATGTGGCTAAAGCTTGGAGCAGCCAATGGACTCAGACAAGATACCTTCAGAGTTCTGACTGGGTGTAGAGTCTGTTCAGGTTTTGTAAATGTCTGTACATATTTATGATGCAATGAAAAATCTCTGGGAAAAAGTGTTGTGTTCGAAACTATGCAAGCACTAATTGAGATACAACTGGTGGTATGTATTAGGTTTGATTTATGCTTGAAATGCTCTGTAGTTTCAACTGAACTTTCTGTTTCAACATTTATGCTTGCAAAGCTATGGTACTAAAATCTTTTGCTAGAATTGGTAATTTCGGCGAGAGAACTACTACTAGTCTGGCTTAAAATTCACTGCCCTAATGCAAGTACTCCATCCATCCCTAAGTATATGTTGTTTAGGGCAAAGCCCTTTACCTGGTTAGATAGTGAAATTTCACCAAAAAAATTCACACTAAGAAACGTGTCCTTCTGGGCATGCTTCTCAGTGTGACCAATTTCACCATCTGAGAGAGAGAGAGAGAGAGAGAGAGAGAGAGAGAGAGAGACTACATGCAAGGATTCAACGGTGTTGGTTGAGACATCATTTACAGCGAGGATTGCTGCATGAAGTAATTCATAGAACCCGTACATGTGCATGACACTGGAGAACAACTTATTAAATATAGCATGGAGGCCAAGCATCGCGGCAGGCGATAGCAACCGGTGGCTTTAAATTACGCGCACCGTACTTGCACCATGACATCCAAAAAAAACTGGATGCTGGTTCTCTTCCATTTTTTTTCCTAAAAAAAGGTAAATAAAAGGGAAAAAAACGGTGGTAGACAATTGTGCAAGAAAACCAAATAGAAATACATGGATGATGCAGCTGATGAAAAGGAAAAAACGAAACAAATTTCTGTGTTTGGTCAGTGAAGGCACTAGGCATGCCCTCATCTCTTTCTGAAACATTTCAGTACATCATTCTTCCCTTACACTGTTGGGGTTATAGGAGGTCAGTCACATGCTACTCAAATATCTGTGCATGTTGAAACGCAATAAAAGTAGCCATTGAAAAACTATTCTACCATTGCTATTGCTACTCCATCATGAAATCATTTGTCCATAAGAAAAAGAAAGTATAATGTTATCATCCTTCCGAACCCCATGGAGCAAAACTCTTTCCTAAGTGCTCGCCTTATGGTATTAGTAAAATCCTAGTTGTTGACCTGAAATGGAAAGGTTGCAAGGCTTTAATAATGAACATACTTAGAATGTTGTAAGCGCCAAAGGAAAGCACTTGTCTGGACTCCAGAAACATCTCACCTTATCTAAAATCCGCAGTTTCCATGAATCACTCCTACGAGATGTGTTAGGCTCAGCATAACCATGTTGGGACTGGTTTCTTAGGAGAGGAAGCCTCGCAGGCACAACGGCGTCATCATCGCTGTCATAGTCAGTCTCAAGGTCAGGTCCAAGGGTCCTGAGTACCATCCCAAGAATGATTGATAACACCTGGAAGTGACGAATGTGTTAATAGATCACTCATGATCAAAAGCTTAGTTTCTCTTCAGAAGGTAGAATTGCTGATGCAGTTAGTCAAATGAAACAGAAGCAGAGGTCAAACAACTTTTCTTTTCCCTTGAAACAAGATAGCCCCTGATTCTATTCAAAACATCAATTGCTAACAATGTTAAACTAATTACTCGAAAAAAACAATGTTAACCAAATTAACATGACCATTTTACCAGTCACGTTTGGTTGCTTCTCAAGCATTCTTAACAGAGCAAGCGGGAGAGGTCAAATTTGTTTCCAAGCTTTTTACAAAGGCAGATTGTTAAAATCTAATAGGCTGTCATGATACTTGACTAAGCACACTAGTATCTTCTTTCGATCTCCATTTACAGGAACTTCTACAGCATGTACCGCACTACCGCTCGCTCATATGGAAGGTCGAATTATACAACGATGAAGATTCATTTTTATGCCGTAAGGGTGAAGAGGAATCTCACCTGAGCAGCCACCACTGAGAGGCCTATCCATTCACATATCTCAAAGTTTGATCTCACGAAGTCCTTGAATTCATTAAAGTTGCCTGATGGGTCAGGGGGGAAATCCTGAAGGTTCAAAATTTATGAAACAGAAGATAAAAGGAAGATAACTTAAACTAGCATAGTTCACACAACAGAGGGGCTATTTACCTCTTCCCAATTGGTATTCAGAAATACATCCACAGTGATTGCACCTTCCAGTATAATCAGCACAAATACGACAATCATATACTACATGTAATGTTAAGGGAAAAAAAGACCCATATCATTGTCAGGCCACACTGCACTGCAGTTTGAAGTCTTCTTTGAGAAAGTAGTAGCCTATACTCTCCATTTGGTTATACCATTTTTCTTTGTGTGCATCTCATATATGCGTAGTATAACACACAAAAAATATATAGCTTCAGCATCTAATTGAAAACATTGGATAAACCAGCACCAACTGTAGGTAGTCAGCAAGCAAAACAGAAATGATGGAAGGTGGTATATCAAACAACATGTAACTCCATGTATATAGCAATTCAAAGGATACACAAGAGAGGCAGTGACCATTTGCAGTTTCCGCAGCAATATGTCCAGAGCAAGTCAGCAGGCACAGAAATATCCCCAGGCCGAGAAATGTGTAGATGAACCTGCATGACCGGTAATTTTTTCTCAGTAAAACAACTACCGTAGTATATATAGATGCAAGGCACAGCTTTTGACATGGTACCAAAATATTGCTAAAAAATACATTTAATTACATATTCGTAAATTAGTATATGCATGCTGCCCTGACATCTTAGGTCCGTAAACAGCGGCAGATGCATGGACGCTTAGCCCATTTGATTAATATTACAGGTTAAGAATGGGAAAGCGATTGTTAAACATGGTCGGCTGGTCGCTATTTGGTTGTTTAACATCAGCGTCATCATTCTTTTCATATTCTTTATCAGTGCTCTTATCCTACCAATCAACCGTGGATCTCCTTTTGAGTTAGGCCGTCCCTTGCATCACATCGTGTGTCCCAATCTGAAGCCACATTGCAGCCGCCAAACAGCAACACGAAAGCCGATCACCTTGTCCACCGAATAGCACTAGCATCCACTAGACGGATACTACCTCCTTTTCTTTTCTGGTGCGTCAATAACTGTAGCCAAATCCGCTGCGATAGTGGTATCCTGAGGTGAGGTCCTGCCCATCACCCATTCAAAATGCAGTCTTTAACTGCCATACTATAGAAAAAAAAAAGCACTTTCGGTGGTGACCAAGCAGGTTCGTTTTGAAAGCCATTCCTCAGTCTCTCATTTCTGCACGGCATCCTCAAATGGTTGGTACAGCTAACCGGGGGGGGGGGGGGGGATGCTCCAATAAAACAGTACATCAATACAGTTTGTTGCGATGTTAGCTTGAAATCAAAACGCATTTCTCCAAGGGGCGGATGGATTGGGAGAAGAAACCAAGGACGACGACGGGGACAATTTGTTGCGAATTTACCTTGAAATCAAACGCATTTCTCTAAGCGAGGGATGGATTGGGAGAAGAAACCAAGAACAACGACGGGGACAAGAAAGCTGCAAATGTAGGAACTCAACTCCTAGCGCGCGCGCGCAGAAGCAAGAACGGAGACTGAGATCTGCTGAAGCAGGAGGAAGAGGATCGGCAGGGAGAAGCGGTTGCTAACCATGGGACCGGGAGGCGTTGGTCGAGGTGGGCCACCTCCCTGTACCACGCGCGGAGCATCCACAGCGCGTAGAGGATGACGGCCATGCCGGCGAGCTCCACGACGGAGTTCACTGCCTTGAGCGCCGTCTGCACGCAGCTCCGCACCATCCGCCCCGCCATGCCGCCGCCGCCGTCTCTGGCTGACCCGAGCAAAGACCAGCCCCCGCAGGCCCTTCTTCTTCCGGAGTCCGTCCCTCGGCTGGGTCGGCGGGGGGGTTGGTATGGTTCTGCGACTGCGAAGCGGTGGGTGGTCGCAGCAGCAGACTCTCGTGTGGGAGAAGCGGAGACCGGGTGGTTTGACGTGGTGGCGTGAGATTTTGGCGAAACGAAACCGAGCGGTGGATAGGTGGTGACGAAAAAAAGCGGCCGCGGCGAGATGTTGACGAATCGCTGCGAGGTGTGTGCGTGGATGGTGGGTCCCACGGGCGGGGACGGGTCTTCAGGGCCCACGCGACAGGGCCCACACCACTTCTCTCGTAGGAGAGCCGTCTCATAGTATTTTTTATTCATTGAAGACAGTAACTCTTGATGTGACCAGCTCTTTGCCGGTCACATCAATTTTGCAATCTTCAATGAATATGAGACGTCTAATAGCTAGCAAAGAGCCAACCAACATGCAAAGAGTCAACCCACTTTTGTACTATTTTAACACTGTTCATCGATTAAACAATCTAAAAGCTAGCAAAGAGCTGATGAATAGTAATCATTGGAGAAGGCCTAATAGGCTGCAGCGATTCTCGAATGGCTGAGCGCAGAGAGAGGTGACGGCGAGCCACAGACAGACAGCATCCGGTGAGCGGTGTCCTAGGGCCTAGCAGGTGAGGCGAGGCACCAGCTGAAACTGATAATGCCATTGAGGTTGAGGGCTAATCTAGTACCAGATTCAGGTTAAGTTTGAGCACTTTCCTTGCTGTTCTGTTGGACTGCAACTCGGACCAGACTAGCATTACACTTTCTGCCTGCCGGGTTCATGTTTCAGGCTTATAGCAGGCCTGTTCGGATTACAAACTAAACACTATTTATTCCAACATAGAACACGATTCTCAGGACTTAGCTATCTCTCACAGAACACGCTTACCAAGACTTAGCTGTAGTGTTTTTCTACGGCGACATTATTTTTTACCTCAATCTGAACATCTTGATGTCCAAAAGAGTTGCCATCAAAGGATCTTGCAGGGTTGGGATTATCAAACTGCAGGTAGAGTTTCCCCTCCTGATCGTCTTGAATTGTTCATCATAATGAGTTAGTGACAAGTACTGAATTTCAGGGTAGAAAGGATAGCTGGTTCATTCCTACCCAATTAGCTATAAATCTCTCTGCAACCTTGTTAGATTCATGAGTAAAGTGCGTCACCAGTCCCTAAACTTGTATTGTCGTGTCATCCCGGTCCCTAAACTTACGAATCAACTGTTTAAGTCCTCAAACTTGTTCGGTTGTATCATCCCGATCCCTAAACTTATAAATCATCCATTTAGGTCCTCAAACTTGTTCATTTATGTCATTCCGGACCTTAAACTTAATTTTTAGCCTCATCATAGTCAAAACAGGATGATTTGAAAACTTTATATCGAAAAAATTATTCATAACTTTTTCATATGAACTCAAATGAAGAAAACATATATATCAAAGTTATAGACCTTGACATGGTCTACAACTTTGTAGTTAAAAAGTTTTTCATTTAAAGTCAGTTTTTGTCCTAAAATTTAATTTTAAATTTCAAAATCTGTAACCATATAATAATATTTTGAGACCCTTAACATTTTTAATTCAAAAATTTTTTAACAACAAAGTTGTAGATCACGTCGAGATCTACAATTTTGATATAAATTTTGTCTTAATTCGAGTTCGTATGAAAAAGTTATGAATTGTTTTTTGATATAAAGTTTTTAAATCGTCATGTTTTCACTCAAATGATACTACAAACCAAGTTTAAGGACCGGGATGACACAAGTGAGCAAGTTTGAGGACCTGAACAGGTGGTTTGCAAGCTTAGGGACCGGGATGACACATCCAAACAAGTTTGAGGACCTAAATGATCGATTTGTCAGTTTAGGGACCGAGATGACACATCGATACAAGTTTAAAGACCAGCGGTGTACTTTACTCTAGATTCATCATCCAACAAAGAGGTTGCATAATATATCATTTCCTTGCAATTTTATGGTTTTCAAATCTCTGTAACCTCCACCTACTTGTCCCCTACTAATCAATGCTCATGATAAATGTATGGTTTACATTTCATCTAAGAGTTGACATTGGTAATGTTGCTGCAGGGCTTTATGGTTGTGGAGACAAACTTTAGAATGTATTCATACTCTACTTCCAAATTGAACGGTGAAATTTTGCGGCTTTTCTCAATGGTGAATGATTGCATCTCTTAACATTGTTATTTTTGTGGTAAATAACATTTCCTGATTATGATTGGTTGATTGGACTATAGCAGTTATATTGTACATCACATCATTTTGAGCAATTGAATGATAGCTGGTTCTTCTTATATATATTATTTTATCTAGGAAAAAGTATGTTTTACTCCCTTCACTTATTTATTCGTTTTACTCCCTTCACCTATTTACTGTGTTCATCCCAAGTCCTCCCATTATTGACAAGGGCTAGTAAAGTCGCTGGCGAGCGGGGGTTTCGTCCGTCCACCTCACCGAGATGCTGAACTGGTGTAGTGGCGGAGCTCACATCATAAATGCTTTTGTGCTGCAACAATATATTGTGGAGCAATGGAAATTTTAAGAGTGCCATGCGCCCGCTCGGAGCGAGCGTTTCGCGAGCCGCCGACTCCCTTCTCTCTCATACCTTCTCTCTCATCTACGTAAGCTTCTCGCCCGCTCTCTGCCGGCCATTATACATGTCCTAACCCGCTCACTTGTATAACACACTTTACCCCCTCTGTATTGATTTCATCGCGAACACCTTGGTTTATCCTTTTTTTTTAATAATGTAAACAAGTTAAATATCTAAACTTTGATTCTCCAGAGGTATATCCTTTTTTAATAATGTCATGTTCATTTAACTTGTGACTGTACATTCAAGTAATGTTCTAAAATGCATTCAAATGTTAACACAAGATGAGGCCAAGAAGTTTATTGAAGATGCTCCAAAGTACCATGGAAAGTGTTGACACCCGATTTTAACAGGTCACATCGGTGCCAAAAATAGAGCAGAGGTACAAGATCGAAATCAGAGTCTGGGAAATAGAGCAGATCAAATCAGAATCGGAGTCCGAGAGGAAGAGCAGTTTGAATCAGAGTCAGAGTCCGATGAGAGTCAAAATCGGAGAAGAGGATGATGACGTGGAGGAGTCCTGGGAGGTTACAGGTTAAGCTTATAGAAGGACCGAAATAAAGAGTCGGTTATTTTTTATAGAGTTTGAGTCGTAAACAGTTGTAAGAAAGACCTTTTATTTTGCGTCAAGTAAGTTTGTCGTATACGTTTAGGAGTCATAGTTATCAGGGTATAAATATCGACCCTGTGTGGTCATAGAAGTCTGTACACACCAACATCAAAAAAACCTTTACACTTTTCGCATCTTACATACATTTGTCGGCGACTTCGCTATTTTGTTTTCACGAGTTCTTCGAGCACGTCAAGGGTGATCAGATCTCAGGGCTTGCTTCGTAAGTTCCGTCTTTTACCGAATAATCCTTAAGCTTTAACAACTGGCGTATCGCTGTTGCTTCGTTTAAGTTATTCAACAGTTATCAGATAAGTATCTAGGCTTTAGTAACCGGCGTATCGCTGTTACTTCGTTTAGATTTTATTCAACCCTTATCCAGCTTAGAATAAGCTTTGATCGGCTGTTATTTATACTTCATTATCGGATCTGGTATAGCCGTTTAGATCTATTCTAAGTGTTGCTCTGCTTAGCCTGTTAGGTTACGTTTTAGTAATCTTACTCTACTTTGCATCGGAATCGGCTGATCTAGCCGACTCTCAATCATAGATCGGAATTCATTGCCGACCTGGTATTCATCGTCAAATCGGAAACCCAGCCGATTTCATTGTGTTATTAACGTCCGATTTTTCTTGTCAATCAACAGGTCAGATTGACTGGCACGCCCTGCATCATCGGTCACATCCGGTTTCGTGTGCTAGCACGTGAAGGTCTTTCCCGATTTGAAGTCTAGGCGTGAAGCTCACATGCAAGCCATAGCCAAGGTTGACGCAGAACTGCAAACTGTGGAAGCCGACCTGCAGCAGATCCCTGGAGCCTTGACAACCTTCGAACAAAATAAGCAAGCCCTTATTCAAAAGGTTGATCACCTTAAGGAGAATTTGAAGCCGATTGAGGGCTCGGCTGATGAAGATCGGAAAGCCATTTCCGATGTAGATGCTATTCGCCTGCGTGCGATCAAAGCGATCCAAGATTTCCTTGGGTCGTTGTGAACCTTTGCCAATGATATCTTTTGTGATGCATTTATTGAGGTCACCAAACTATTATGTATGTATAAATCTTTGACTTATCTTTTGTCCGATCTCTGCCAAATCTGAAGAGTCTCTATTACCTTTAATCAATACAATCAGCTGTTACAGTGAATCTTCTGAAAATAGCAACTTTTGACCAAAATGCATTGATCCTTGCACTCATTTATATCAAAAATTGAATGCTCTGAAACGAGTAGTTAGATCATTTTGCCTATAAATAGAACTATACGCAGAATCTATCATATCGCCTTCCTTGCTATTCAAACATGACATCTTCATCCAATGAGGTACAAAATAGTTCTCTTTCTTCACCTCACTATTGATTAAAGCAAACTAATCTTTCCAACTTTCAGGTTCAACAAGCACTGGAGCTCATCATCACTCATCTTCAATCTGGCGCTCCCCTTTCTTCAAACCATCGGCTTTTCTTGGCCACCCACAAATATGAGATTATGAACTTACTTCCTGAAGGTCTTACCTCAGTGTCTTCTTTCACCCATGGCCAAGAATCTCCAGGCAATGACATATCCAGGATTCAACGCCAAATTCATAACCTCGAGGACACCTTGAACAGAGAACAATCCCGACTCATCTATCTACAGAGCAGAAGGGATCGACTCTGGAGAGAGATTAACACAATCAACTAGTCTATTTCCAGGTCTGAAGCCAATATTAGCCACATTCATACTTCTATTGATTCTAGGAATCGAATCATAGAGAACCATGAGCAACATGAATCCCGAATGCAAGCCATTCAGTCAATTCAGAACTTTCTGAACACTCTGTAATGTTTTATATTTTTGCCCTAATGGCGATGCATAACACATCGCCCATGTATCCTTGGATATGTAACTTT
This sequence comes from Digitaria exilis, assembly GCA_015342445.1. Lineage (NCBI taxonomy): Eukaryota > Viridiplantae > Streptophyta > Magnoliopsida > Poales > Poaceae > Digitaria > Digitaria exilis. Next base: position 135,677 of record JACEFO010000144.1, read on the forward strand.
CTAATTTGCATGCACTACTTTCACTTATTTTTTCCGCTAGAGGCGATACTTTGTATTGGCTATTATCTTTTCCGATTCTTCAAAAATCGGCTCATGCATCAACCCAAATACTGGGATAACATTTTTTTCAAGTATTTTCCATTCAAAGCTCGAGGAAATTCTTCTCCTTCTAAAGTCTCCAATATATACGCATTGCCTGGAGCACCCCGATTTATTCGATACGGACCTTCCCAAGTTGGAGACCATTTACCGAATTTAGAATCTTTAGATCCAATCGGCAAAATTAACTTCCACACCATTTCTCTCTGAGAAAATTCCTTAACTTTGACCTTCTTGTTATACCATCTAGCAATACGCTCTTTATTAGCCTCTAGATTCTCAAGGGCTTTCAAACGGTATTGAGTTAAATCTTCCATCTCATCCTTCATAATAATCGAATATTCATCGGCCGTCAACTTATTTTGAAACTCAACACGTCTAGAGCCGATTTTCAACTCCCAGGGCAACACAGCCTCATGTCCATAAACTAATTGATAAGGTGACACTTTAATCGCACCATGACAAGCCATCCGATATGACCATAACGCCTCATGGAGCACTGCATGCCATCTTCTGGGAAATTCATCAATCTTTCTCTTTATCAACTTAATCACGCTTTTGTTAGAAGCTTCTGCCTGACCATTAGCCTGAGCATAATAAGGAGAAGAATTTAATATTTTAATCCCCATGCTTTCAGCAAACTCTCCAAATTCCCCTGAAATAAACATAGTTCCCTGATCGGTTGTAATTGTTTGAGGAATACCAAACCGATAGATAATATGCTCTTTAACAAAATCCACCATATTAGCCGATGACACAATCTTCAAAGGAATTGCTTCAACCCATTTAGTAAAATAATCAGTCGCCACTAACACAAACTTATGTCCTTTACTCGATGCAGGGTTAATCTGTTCGATTAAATCAATTCCCCATCCTCAAAAAGGCCAAGGCTTTAAAATCGGAATCATAGCAGATGCAGGAGCCCTTTGAACATTCCCAAATCGCTGAAAATCCTGACATCCCATGTAATATTTGAAACAATCTTCAAGAATTGTTGGCCAAAAATATCCAATTCCTCCTGATCATCCATTTCATCTTGAAAGTCGATTGATGTGCCCCACATACTCCTTCATGGATTTCTCCCATTAATATCTTAGCTTCTTCCGATCCAATACATTTGAGAAGAACTCCATCAATCGTCCGATAATATAGATCATCTTCGAGTATAACATATTTCACTGCCTGAATCCTTATATTCCGATCCCGATTTGGCAAAGGCATTTCATCAGAAACCAAATTATTAGCACGCTCTTCCAACTCTCTGCTAATAATCGGTCTATTTCCCAACCGATCATATACACTCTGCCTGCCTCCGATTCTTTCATGAACTGGAGTACGCCGATACTCTTCATCCCTATCCCGAATAATCGGCCGACGCTCCCTATCTTCAAATCGGGACCTTTTGAATGACCTATCTCTTCTATAGCCTCCATTGCACTCTGGGCAATCATCTGGAGATGGTAACTTGATTCCTTCTTCCCAGCAGTAAACGAAAAAAGGACATCTCTAGTGGTCCTTATGCCGATACATCCTTTCCTCTTGCTGCATTGTTCTTTCTTGCTGACATTGATATTTCTTGATCAACCCTTGAGAAGTAACATGTCTTTGAGGGTTCCTGGGATAATCATTCTTTTCCATCTTTCTTTTCTCTTTTAAATCAGAAGCAGAAATTTGCACTCTAGGATCAACAACTCCTTTTTCTTTTGCAGATACCGATGTTAAAAGTTTTGTCTGCAAAGCGTTTCCCTTAACTGGCTCTACCATATTCACTGGGAAAGGATGCCCGTCAATCTTCATCGGCTTGACTGGCTTAGAAGGAATCTCAAATTGCAACTTCCCTTGCTCAATTGCCGATTGAATTTGGTTTCTAAAAACTGTGCAATCATTGGTATTATGAGAAGTAGCATTGTGCCATTTGCAATATGTCATCCTCTTGAGCTCTTCTGTAGATGGAAGACTGTGATTGGCCGACAATTTGATCATCTCTTGTTTAAGTAGCAGATCAAAAATCTTATCAGCCTTGGTAACATCAAAACCAAATCTTTCTGTTTCTTTCTTACCAAATGGACAAGCAATCGGCTTCTTATTTTTTACCCACTCTGCTAAGCCGATTTCTCTATCTTCATTGGAATCGGAACTATACCCAAGAAAGTTTACCTTCTTATGATAAGGTCGCTTCTGTTCATACACCCGATTCTCATGGCTTGACATCCTTTGCACAATGTGGCTCAAGCTTTCAAATTCCTGAGAATCATACTTTTCTTTGAAATAAGGAAGTAAACCATCAAATGTCAACTGTGCCAATTGGATATCTGTTAAGTTCAATCCATAGCATCTATTTTTTTGTCTCTCAGATTCTCTGAATGAAGTTTGCTACCGATTCATCATTCCTTTGCTTCAAGCTTGTCAAATCAGTAATGGTCTTCTCTTGAACACCAGCAAAGAAATATTGATGAAATTGCTTTTCTAGGTCAGACCAGTAGATAATTGAATTTGCTGGCAATGTCATAAACCATGAGAAAGCCGGTCCAGATAAAGAACTTGAAAATAATTGGACCCTTAATGCATCAGTAGCAGCAACCTCTCCACATTGCACCAAAAATCTACTGACATGCTCAATAGTGGAGATATCATCATTACCAGAAAACTTAGTAAAATCAGGGATCTTGTAACGATGAGGATAAGGTAGCTAATCATAAGCAGGTGGATAGGGAGTTCTATAAATCACATGTTGAGTCTTGGGCTTCAATCCAAACTGATTTTGCATAATTTCAGCAATTTGAGCTGCCCAATCCACTTGATTTGCTCCCTGTGCTATTTCTAGTACTGGTTGATGCACTCTCTATCTCTTGACTTGCTGAATCGGCCTTACATATCCCTTTGGTGCCGATTCATTCTGCCCAGATGGTTCTGGCTGACCAATCATATGTCCTGAAGACGTATTTTGATTGGACATCTGACCCTGACCTTAATGTTGGGTATTGCGATAAACCTCCATAGCTGTCATAGTACCATGTGACTCTGACTGATTCGGCATATTCATATTAGGTGCTTTTGCCGATTCTAGTCTTGGAGTCCATACTTGGTGTATGATTCCCTTCTCATCAATTAAAATCCAATTAATCCCATCAGTATGCGGTACCCAGGCCATCTTTGGCTCCTTAGGTTGAGTCCTTTGATTTGATTTAGGAGAGGTCACGAAATATTCAGGAGGCATCCCCAACCCAGTTTTAGGATCATATCCCTTGAAAAAGTCTACTCCCTTTGACGCCGATGGTATCGGCGATGATGTGGTAAAAACTGCTGAGCTGTTTGTTGGGATCTGAATTTGAGGCATAACCAATGATGTTGTTGCTGGAAAACTTCCTTGCATAATCGGCCTCGATGCCGATTGCATCTGTCCGATCGGCTGATAGGATGTTGAGCCATTGTACACCTGAGAAAATACATGTTTTGCAGCCCTTGCCTGAACATCCTTTGCTGAGGTATCAACTTCAAACGGAGGAAGTTGTTGATATGTTGGGCCTTTAAACTGAAAATCACCATCACGCAATGAGCGAATCACTTGGTTATGTAATTTCATTACCCCATGACTTTGCCTTGATTTGCAAAAGCATGATGGACTGCTTCATTTATCATCTCATGTATCATTCAAGGTGTCTCAGCTATTTTGACTTCACAAGACAATAGATAGTCAGTTTTCTTGATAGCTTGGCCTCGTTTAGTAGTACTGAATGATTTTAAGCATAAAAGTTCAAAATCTTTAACTGCTCTTGCCACTTCAGCCTTCTGTTCGTCACTAAGATCTTCTTTAGTAGTGTCAATGACATTCTGATTTCCAATGTCAAAACGACCACCTTCCTTCTTTGACATGATTGAAGTTGTCTGGTCCCACTAGGCGTGCCAAAAGTGTGTTGACGCAAAAATCGGTAAAGACATTCACGTGCTAGCACACGAAATCGGCTGTGACCGATGATGCAGGGCGTGCCAGTCAATCTGACCTGTTGATTGACAAGGAAAATCGGACGTTAATAACACAATGAAATCGGCTGGGTTTTTGATTTGACGATGAATACCAGATCGGCAATGAATTCTGATCTATGATAGAGAATCGGCTAGATCAGCCGATTCCGATGCAAAGCAGAGTAAGATTACTAAAACGTAACCTAACAAGCTAAGCAGAGCAACACTTAGAATAGATCTAAACGGTTATACCAGATCCGATAATGAAGTATAAATAACAGCCGATCAAAGCTTATTCTAAGTTGGATAAGGGTTGAATAAAATCTAAACAAATTAACAGCGATACGCCGGTTACTAAAGCCTAGATACTTATCCGATAACTGTTGAATAACTTAAACGAAGGAACAACGATACGCCAGTTGCTAAAGCTTAAGGATTATTCGGTAAAAGACGGAACTTACGAAGCAAGCCCTGAGATCTGATCACCCTTGACGTGCTCGAAGAACTCGTGAAAAGAAAATAGCGAAGTCGCCGACAAATGTATGTAAGATGCGAAAAAGTGTAAATGTTTGTTTGATGTTGGTGTGTACGGACTTCTATGACCACGCAGGGTTGATATTTATGCCGTGATAACTATGACTCCTAAACGTATACGACAAACTTACTTGACGCAAAAGAAAAGGTCTTTCTTACAACCGTTTACGACTCAAACTCTATAAAAAATAACCGACTCTTTATTTCGGTCCTTCTATAAGCTTAACCTGGTAACCTCCCAGGACTCCTCCACGTCATCATCCTCTTCTCCGATTTTGACTCTCATCGGACTCTGACTCTGATTCAAACTGCTCTTCCTCTCGGACTCCAATTCCGATTTGATCTGCTCCATTTCTCAGACTCCGATTCCGATCCTGTACCTCTGCTCCATTTTTGGCACCGATGTGACCTGTTAAAATCCGGTGTCAACAGAAAGCTCAACAAGAACACCTGTCGGATAATGTACAACGACATTGCGAAGGCTCGTAGTCTTAAGGCTAGGGCATTGAGACTATTGGTTGCCTTGATCAATGAGGCCCAAATAGGTAACATGGAGCTAAATTCAGCCCAGCCATCCGAACAGGCTAAATCTAGTATTTTCTCTTAAAAATCAGCCCCAGCCAACCAGCCATCCTAACAGGCTGATTGCTCTAAAGTTTAGTTGGTGTATTTTTTCTAGTAGGACGAAAACTATTTTGATGGTTAATGTACAATTTGGTAATCCTTGTATTCTGCTTTCTTCTAATGTAATGTGACCACTATTATTGGAACAATAATATTACAAAGAGAGCACTCACACCTTTAGGTGGCTAGCCTAACATACTCATCCTCTCACTTCACTCCTACCTAGCACCTCTCACCTACCATGCTCTTGGATGATATAGCATGGCAAGGAGGGGGCTCTATTTATAGGCTAAGGGGAACCATGACATTGAGACAAGTGTCCCCCTTATAGAAGTTTCCAAAATATTACAACATTTGCTAATTTATTTAATTACTAAATCTAGAGTTCTCTATGGGAAAATATCTTGCTCTTGTATGGTGGAGAACTTTCTAGAAGTTTGCATTGCCTCTTGTACAGGCCTTCCATGTACACTAGCATATACGTACGATGCGTGACACGCGCGTACGTACGTTTATCTTATGGACATGGACTTGGTTCTAGAAACTATACATATGAGTGTTTTTTTAACAAAGCTTCTTGATTACTCAGACAGTAGGATTACAATCTGACTGCAGACAACGCAGTAAGAAGCTTGGGGGTTCTTGTACCCAAACCTGACTACCTCCATCTCTAGAAGCAAACTTCATACATAAATGTGTGGCTACATTCACCGACCTGCTGACATGCACTAGAGTGAATGCCTAGAAAGCCGCTGTAAAATTCTGGATGTACATTCACCGACCTGCTGACATGCACCAGAGTGAACGCCTGGAAAGGGCGTACCCAGTGCCGTAGGCTCCTACACTGTGCGGGGTCTGGAGAAGGGATATCTGCGCGTAGCCTTACTCACACAAAGTGCAGAGGTTGGGGCTCGAACCCTGGACCTTCCGGTTACAGATGGTAAGACACTACCGCTGCACCAAAGCCGCCCTTCTTAGTGAACGTGTGGAAAGCCGCTGTAAAATTCTGGTTGTCTTCTAGGATCACTGATACCTGCGATCTATACTTCCCCATCGATTTCCACAGGGACACAAGCTCCAGCGAGTCAGTTTCCGCCACCACTGCTCGTTGATCTCCAGGGTCAATCAAGCGCACACCAGCCCTGAGAGCTTTTGCCTTTGCCATCAGTGTGAACGTCGTGGCCGGTAGCCGCTTAGACGCCGCTTAGTTCAGCTTCAGCGTGCCCGACGGAGGAGGCGTCGTCCAAGCATGTACCTGCAGACCAGCATTGGCCTTCAATGGTGAGCCTGATTCTCCGATCAAATGGAAGCATCAAGCATGCCTCCACAGCCCCAGTCTATAGCCAACCATGTCGCCTGTCATTCCTAGAGCACCAGAGCGACCACATTCCACACAAGATCACCCCTCTTTCTTTTTCGGGGCAGATGGTGTCATCCAGGAGGTCAATTGTCCATGTTCTAGAACACAGTCTGGGCAGGGTCTGTCGGGTACCAAAATTAGGGGTACCCCAATTTGAGCCCTAAACCACCTGACAGAGAGGCCACATCGGTGAACGAGTTAAGCCCAGCTCCGCGGCCCAACAAGAGGCCCACCACGACGACACCCCCGACGACTGGGAGCTTCCGTCCCGCTCGAGGGTACCTCTTACCCTTGAGCGGAAATATCCATGACGATCGAGCCCGACCAGGCTCGAGAATACTTGCCACCCTCGAGCGAGCACCTCCGTCACGCTCGAGGCTCGCCACGCTCGAGACCGCTGGCTGCGCTCAAGGGACGCCGCACCAGTAAGAGTGCCTGAGGACCTGCAACGTATTCATTCCACGACATGATGGCTCGCCTCTGCGGTCAAAAAGAGGAGTCACTACACCACGCCACCGCCCCACGCCGTGGGAAAGACACCGATCAAATCCGCTCGCCACAGTCGCTCTGCGCAAGACGCTGTGCGGACAGGCCGTGTCAGGCCATGCTACTATGCCAACCACTCCACAACCTTATCCATCTCAGGTCTCAAGGAAGGACCCTCGAAGAACGGCCGATGGGCTCGACACTGCCCTCGCCACCACTCGAGGCCATGAACCGTCACAACTGGAGCGTCAAGTCAACGATAACGACGTCCATGCCGTCAGCCGGAGTTAGAAGGCATGATTCCCGCTCGAATAGTGCACGGTATGGATAGCCTGCCTGCATTGCGTCACGGTAGGACCACGAACACTATACACACGTGCACCAGTGTACTCACTCCTTCACCCTTGGTCTATAAAAGGGGGAGGGAAGCTCATGCAAAGGAGGACGACGCACGCACACACAGAGACGAGAGAGCACACAAACACTTAGCTCTCTCGCACGATATTGGCACCCAGCTCAATCACCAACCCAGGGACTTGGGAGCTCTTCTTCCTCTCCCACCTCGCTTGTACTCCCCTACTACGAGCAACACGAAACTCGGTGCTACGCACCACTGCTAACGTACGGCCGCTCGGCCGGAACCAGGATAAACCCTTGCGTCCCGAGTGCAACGCCCAAATCCGCCATCGGAGCGAGTGGTTAGCAGCGCAATCACTTGTTAGTGTCGGTGTGACCAAATCAGGCACCGACAGGGCCGTACCTACAAATTCAAGGCCATGGAACGAAATCCATAAAGAGGCCTTAAAAACTAAAAATATGGCATGATCAAAGAATATTTTGACTTTAGGTATAAAACCTCTACAAATGTTATTCTTATTATATTTCCAAACAAACCAAATATTAATAAAAAGTAGTACTCAAGCAATGACTGACCACATGTTATACTGAAAAGAATCATCCTTCTGGTATTCCTTGAAATGAAATCATCAATTATATTTTCATATTTAATTTTCTCTAAGATATTATTTTGAAGTGCTATTGTTGTCAATCAATTGCATCTCTCGCTATAACATGAATTTTAGATTCAATTTTGCACCTCTCGGCATATAGTAGTAAACGATATAATTTATTTTGGGGTGTTTGGGGGAGGAGTTACCTTTGGGACCAGGGTTGGAGACTTGGAGTGATGCGCACAAAAACTCTGCCAGGCAAGGCAGCAGGCAGGGCCACGCAAAAATTAATGTGAAAACGAAGAGTCAAACCGGCAATCCACTATTAGGCTTTCAAGTTGATGGGCTTTAATACGTGCAGCATTTTTCTAGTTAAACTAAGGCCAATCTCAACGGGAGTTTCATAGACACGATTATCTAGAGTGCCACATCATCTAAAAATGTTTGAAACTAGTATGAAACACCATACTCTCAATGCATAGTTTCATCTATTGTTGTTTCCTATGTTACATGCAAGACACAAGCTGTCTAGGTAACTGTGTATGGAGGGTTTCATCACCATGAAACTCATTTCACATCTCTCTTCATTAATTCACTGCCACATCACCAAAACTGCCTATGTGGCACTCTATTTATTACTCATGAAACTCCCACTAAGACTGGCCTAACCTTTGCCAATTAGTAGTAGTACAAATAGGTGATTTGGTCGCCCTGAACCGTCGCCCACCTTGCTCCTGCTGCTATGGCCTGAGTCTGGGCAGCATGATACCTGTCATCTTCTTCGTCTTCCTCCTCCAGAACATTGAGGCAAAGGTACACTCCGTGAGAGCATGGAATGTTGTCTCCTTTTAAAAGCCACATGTCTCACAAGCTCCAGTGGTTCTATGTATCTCCGGTGGAGTTGGCCCGTGAGGGAATGAAGTCGTGAGACTCGACACCAGAATACCCTCACTTTGGGTGGGACTTTTACCTTCCAGAGCTTCCGCCATCGAGGATCGTTGTTTGACGCCGAGTGAGAGGCCCTTGAAGAGTTGAAGTATTAGACTAGCCACAACGGCGAGGGTGAGCGATGCTGAAAATATGAGAGAGGGTTTGAGCATCGGATCATCCTGTTGTGGAGGCGATGCTGAAAAAATCAAACCCCAGCATCGAGTAAAGTAGCTGCATCGATGTAGAGAAAGGGTGTGAGTATGATAGCTGGGTCCATCTTTTAACTCAGCATCGATTGCCACTGCACTGCATGCAGCTTTTTAGCGTGGAGGTCAAACATCATAGGAATCTTTTGTTTCCAGCATCGGACCGCTGTGGGTAGTCTTATGGTTTCATCTACTCGTGTAAATAAAGTGAAGCATAGCATATAACAGTCTCAACAGCAGAGTTAGAATGCTTTGGTGAGATTGGTTGTTTGTAACTGACGTCACTGCCAGAAGTACCATCTGTCCTACGTCGAGATGGATATCTCGGATTTTTTTTATTTTTAACTATTTTTTTAAAAATATTTTAAAATTAACACCCACAGAGGTTTATTTACGTGTTGTGACCGTTTTGGCCGCGCCATACCTACTGGCGCGGCAAGAACAGGCTCCCGCGCCCCTGCAGCGGCAGTCCGGCTGACATGGACTGGGCTTGCCGCGCCACTCTTCCTGGCGCGGCAGCCTGCTTACAGCCGTGCGCATGGCCGCATGGGTCATTTCCTCGGCAGCAGCCGTACTCAATCGGTTTATAGGTAAAATAATATTCTTATCTAGTGTAGTATCATAGAACCTAGTACCTAGTATCTATGATAGGGTTTGTCTTGTGTGTACTCCTAGGAGACTAGGAGCCATGACGCGTGAGTGGGAAGTAGAGAAAGCAGAGGCAGATGGCTGAGTGAAGAATACGGGAAGGAGAGATGTGGGGTAGGCCTGTAGGAAAGCACAAATGATGATGCAGTAGCAAGTCCTCACTCCGTCACGTAATATTGTTACTTTCCCAACTTTGACTCGATTTGTAGAAAAATATGTGCAATATTTATATCTCTAATAAATTTGTTAAAAAACTAGATTCAAATATAAAACTAGATACAAATATAAATATAAGACTAATGATGTATTATAAATATTAATATTACTTTATATATAATTAGTTAAAATTGAAAGATGCTCTTTTTCTTGAGAAGCGAGAATAACATCTATTTTGGGATGGAGAGAGTAGAAGACATACGTTACTAGACTAAATATACAATTCTATACAGTACCATGGGTTAGTAGATTAAATATACAATTCTATACTGTACCTTCACCTGAACACAGCCCTAAGGTTGGCAGGCAGGTAAGCGTCTTTTCCACATGTCTTTTTTTTTTATTGCCACACTGTTTTCTTTCTTTCCTTGCCGTCACTGATCGGAGTAGCAGGCAGCCTCCCGTCAGCACCAGCACAGGACTGGGAGCAGCGGCCGCAGCTTTTTATGCCGGCGTGAACGCTACTGTGCCGCGCCAGCCTGAGTGCCGCGGCAAGCCCAGTCAATGTCATCTCGCGCGGTGAGACTGCCGCGCCACCTGCAGGGACGCGGGAGCCTGATTTTGCCGTGCCAGTATGTATGACGCGGCTAAAATGGTCAGAGCATGCAAATAAACTTTTATACGTGTTAGTTTTAAAATATTTTTTAACAAAAGGTTAAAAATAAAAAAAAAATTCGATATCTCGTGGGCGACTAAACATGTGTCCAAACTCCCATCTGTCTGACGTCGAGAGGGATATCCCGTTGGCGACTAACCATTTGCCCAATCTCGAGATGGTGACCTCGTCGGCGACTCAGACGCCCACGACTGTAAGGTCTAATAGCGTAACCGAGAGGGGCTAACAAGGGCTCTATAATAGCAATCCCAAGCTATTTTTATAATCTAGGTCACGACGACAGCAGCCTAAATAGTGACATATGCAAAAAACAATGCATGGGTGCCATGGCCTGCACTGGGCCTAACAAAACATTTTTTTTTCAAAATTTAGTACGCCCAACGAAAAAAAAAGGGATTCCAGGACCAGCAACCTGTCTTCCATTGACCAGATGATACAATATCGATATTAGTTCAGCTCCGACCAAGATTAAAAAAAAAGTATGTCCTATTGGTTCAACTCTACCCAATGCTAACATAAACCATTGGTAGTGGCTGACGTCTTTTCTGTCAACACACGAGAGCGCTAGATCGCGCGAGTCGAAAAACGAATCGAATCGTCGTGCAGCGAAAGGAGGTTAGACCGCCTAGCCCTGAGGTTAAACCGCCTGTATAGGTTAGACCGCCTGGCCTTGGAGGTTAAACCGCCTGTGGAGGTTAGACCGCCTGGCCCTGGAGGTTAAACCGCCTGTAACAGGGACACCACGAGATCGTTCGAAGGAATAGAATAATACAAGTTTTAGGCAATTTATCTCTCATGCCTCACTGTTATTTTGATTTTATATAAAGAACATGTATCTAGACAATAATGTGTTAAGAACTAGGTAGAATAATACAAGTTTTTAGGCAATTTATCTCCTAATACAAGTTTTTAGGCAATTTATCTCCTACGTCTCTGTTTTTTCACTTTTGTAAGTTCTTATCAAATCATTATTTTGCAGGTATCCAACATAAAACGAGGAAGGACTGGGAGGAGAAAAAACAAGATGTGCAGATTTGAAGTGGACCACAAGCAAAGTAATTACTTATGTGCAGTATAGCTTACATTAGTCATATATGTATGTGTTTGGAACTGCCAAAAATGCCAGTCTTCTGTAGATTTGCTTGTTCTTTGCTGTAAAATTTTGCATAAGAAATTTGGTTTGTTTTGTCCTCATTGTTGAATCTGTGCGGCTGTGGAGCATATTTGCTTTGGTTTCGTGGCAGTTGTGAACTGTATGTGTCCGGCAATTTATTAGTGAAGGATGAGTCCTGGAGGGGGTGGTTCCACCTGGCCTGTGGCTGCAGTTTGTGAGACATGTGGCTTTTTAAAAGGAGACAGCATTCCATGCTCTCACGGATGTTCTGGAGGAAGATGAAGAAGATGACAGGTATCAGGCTGCCCAAACTGTGTTCTAGAACCTGGACAGTAGACCTCGTGGACGACACCATCTGCCCTGAAAAAGAAAGAGGGGGTGATCTTGTGTGGAATGTGGTCACTTTGGCGCTCTAGGAATGACAGGCGACATGCTTGGCTATAGACTGGGGGTTGTGGAGGCATGCTTGATGCTTCCATTTGACGGGAGAATCACGCTCACCGTTGAATGCCAATGCTGGTCTGCAGGTACATGCTTGGACGCGTCCTCCGTCAGGCACGCTGAAGCTGAACTTTGATGGAGCATTCAACAAAAAAAAAATTAAACGAACCGCACGAGATTGTGCTAGCTTCATTGATGAAGAAGAGAAGCATTCAACAATAATGATATGACAGGAGCCTGCAGGTGCTGTTGTTCGTGAGTCTAATGGTGTTTTTGTGACTGCGGCGTCTAAGCGGCTACCGGCCACGGCGTCGACACTGATGGCAGAGGCAGAAGCTCTAAGGGCTGGTGTGCGCTTGATTGGCCCTGGAGATCAACAAGTAGTGGTGGCGGAAACTGACTCGCTGGAGCTTGTGTCCCTGTGGAAATCGATGGGGAAGCATAGATCGCAGGTATCAGTGATCCTAGAACTAGAAGACATCCGGAATTTTACAGCGGTTCTCCAGGCGTTCACTCTAGTACATGTCAGCATGCCGGTGAATGTACATCTGGAATTTTACAGCGGCTTTCCAGGCGTTCACTCTAGTGCATGTCAGCAGGTCAATAAATATAGCCACACATTTATGTGTGAAGTTTGCTTTTAGAGATGGAGGTAGTCAGGTTTGGGTACAAGAACCCCCTAGCTTCTTACTGCGTTGTCTGCAGTCAGATTGTAATCCTACTGTTTGAGTAATCAAGAAGGTTTGGTTCAGAAAAAAAAATACTCATATGTATAGTTTCTAGAACCATATCCACGTCCATAAGATAAACGTACGTACGCGCGTGTCACGCATCATCGTACGTATATGCTTAGTGTACATGGACGGCCCGTACGTATTTCCTGCTAGCTAAGACACCAATCAAACTAACATACGCACACGTAGATGCCACGGCCACATGCAAACTGATACGTGCTGCTCCAGCCATATCATTCATAGCATGGCTAGCAGTAGCGCGCTAGCAGTGCTTACATGGCCGTGGCGTGTTGAGTCGTGAGGAGCTAGCCGTGACGCGCGACGCTCTGCCGTCCCTTCTCCCTGGCCGTGCCCGTTCTTCATGTGCAGGATGATGTACAGCTTCGGCTCGACGGCGTGGCCCGGCACGAGCTCGACGGCGAAGTTCCACAGCACGGCCGCCGCCGCGATCTTCATCTGCACGAACGCCATCTCCTTGCCGAGGCACGTCCGTGGCCCGGCGTTGAACGAGATGAACTTGTACGACGGCTCGTACCGCAGCTTCGTTCCCCCTGTGGGTGTGTTTGGAGGCCTCTTTTACAGCGCACAATACCACCAATTAGTAGTGTAAGGTATGGAGAAGATCTAACTATCCATTCTCTAAGGATAGTTTAGTAATTATCACACACACGTTAATTTGGTATATACGGATACTTTTCCTTCCGCCTATTCCGTGATTCCCCCGGCTGTCTTCCTCGGCGCAAGGTCGAAGGCCGCCACCAACCGTCGGAACTCGATCGGAATTCGGAATCATGCATCATCCCCACGTCTGCATGCCGGCTTCAGATCTGCATACCAGTCCGGCCACCAGCCTGGCTTTCCTAGCACTACATTTACCGGACAGGGATGCTCCCAGTGGCGCCCCAGATCGTCGATATGGCGCCTGCGAGCCCCACCGCTGCCACCGATCAAGTTCGTCTGCTTCCTTCCCGTGCCGTCGACGCCCTGACCATTCGCTGCCCGTGCCCGAGGACCCTCTGTCCACATGATGCTGCCGGCCAAGACTGGAGATGCATTCTTGCATAGCCGATTGAAGTAGTTATTTAAAATTTTCTTTTCCTTGGCAATTTGATGAGGGCCTCCAGCTCTGTTCCTATTCTTGGGATGCCAACGTGAGATGGGGTTCAACAAGTAATCTCAGTTTGCTTATCCTGTTTAGACTATTACCGATTATATTATTAACTTTACTCACCTATGGTTAAAGAATTTAGCATTTTGTGCTAATTGATCTGGTCACATAGCGTAGTATATATGTATGTTTTTCAAATTCTGAATTCCTCTGTTTTGGGTATGCTACGGCTTTCAAAGTCCTATTTTTTTGTCATACATGTTCTTCTGTTTTTGTGCACAAATTGGATGGATTCCCAATTCCAACAGGCATGTCTATACATATACAGTGAACACATTTTAACTCACTAAACCTATTTGCAGTAATCTATATTCTTGACATATTTGTGAGAGCATAGTGCAAAGCATTTTTCTGTTCCTATATCTAAATTGTTAGAAATTATTTCTAATATAAACTGAAGTCCTCATGTTTACTTGTATATATTTAATTTCAACATCCTTGCTTATTGTCAAAGGTGCCCGATGCCGGTGAGGCTGTGATCTTTGATCTACCGGTACGCAAGCACACATTTTTTTTGGGTATTGTAGAAGCTTATTTGAATAAAAAGATGTCAATATACGATATCGCTGAAGCAAATATCAAAGGTTCTGAAGAACTTGAATTTTTTTAATCTTTGGTGTACACCTTCAGAATATTGAGTCGATTTGTACTGTACATACTACAAAGTATGCAAGTGGGAATGTTGTGTGATCTTCAGGTAGAAGGCCAGAACTCCTTTTCAGACCTATTGAGAATTTATTTGTCAACTGCAATAATGGATTCGTATTATAGATCACATATTCGGCTCTGCTAAGTTGCAAGTTGGCACTCTCTTCCTTTTGTCATGTATTTTCCTTTTAGTCAAATATTTAAGATTTCAAGGTTGTATTCCATGAATGCGATTCACTATGACCTGATGCAACAAAATGTTTATAGTCGTCAGACATATGAACTTTAACCAGTGATCATTCATTGAATTCTTGACCTGCTAGCTCTGGAGATATTTGAAGTTTTGAAACTGATATACATTTTTTAAGAACTTTGGTGCCGATGATCTGTTTCAGGCTATCAAAGTTGATCTGTAAGCCCAGATGTGAGGAGTGTCCAAGTCTCCAAGACAGCCAAAGTATGGATGTAGAGTTGTAGACCAGCTGATGAACCAATGTGCTGTGAAGTTGATGTTGTTGCTGGGAGCTCGTTCTTTTGTTTTGGGCTAAAGTTGTTTCTTTGTTCTCAACTACATTTTGCATTTCGGATATTATGGATAGTATTTTAAAACTGATGTATGTTTACGTGATCAGTGATATTATGTAAATTATGGAGTATAAAGGACTGAAGATTGAACATACAATTTTATGCGTCATAAATATGTATAAATAATATATGCAAATAACTGAATTTCGAAAATATATAGAGAGAAATGGATAATAACCTTAGTCCTTAGGGAAACAAAACGTAGAAAAAAAAAGAAGCCTAAAATTTTACTTTATCCCAGGATCGAACCTACCTACTCTGGTTTTCAGCAAACCACAGAAACCATTATACAAATTAGTGACATCTTGAAAATCACATATAGTAGTTTAATTTTATAATAATCACGCATGGGAAAGTAAAGAGACCAGTTGCATGGCCGAATGTAGAGGACGGTAAGCCAATAAGGCGCGAGGTGAGATTAATATGGTAGATAATTATGGTAATTAACGAATCGGACGAGAGGGAATATAGGAAATATGGATCTGGATCCATCTTTTACCCAGGAAACAACACCATACCTCCCTAATTTTCAGGATCTAGTGTTCCACGTACAACACCAGGAAACAACACCCCTTGTTTTTTTAGATCTAGACTCAACCAACACCAACACAACACCCATGAAGCGAAATGTGACTTCATATCTCTAATGTAAACTTATGAACAAATCAATTAATAACATATTGTGTTTTTAAAAAAATATTATTTATAATTTTGTATATATTACACTAATGCCATTTAAATTTATTTCTTATATTACCCCTATACCACTAATACTACTCTCATATACTACTTATATCACTGGAGTCATTTTGAGTAGTACACAATTAATCTCAACCGTTTGATGTTTACATACTAGTCCTTTTTTAACACTAGTATAGAGTAATATTGTGTATAGTAAAAGTGTTCGTGTTTGGATGCCTGCATATGGGCCATCTAGGCTCTTTAGATGCAGCGTGAATTTATTTGGTTGTCTGCATAAACTGTTGGCCCAGGCTCCGGCGATGCAAAAGGAGGCTCCAAGCCAGGCTCTGGCCATGCGGTTTTTTGGGCGTATCTCAGAATGCAGGCTCTACTGTTGCGGGCAGGAGCACTTTGGCTGCACGCGTTAGAGATAGGCGATGCAACCATCCAGGCATCCAAACAGCTGCTCACGACAGCCTGCATCGGAGCATTCAGGTAACCAAACATTGCATCTTGTATGCAATCATTCTGTCTCCCGCGAGCCTGGATACCTAATGCGAACCAGGCTACAGGGATGCAGACCCTAAGCCACCTCTCCGGGCAGAACTCCATGCAGTCCTTGCCCCACACGCCCGGCATCCTGCCCATAGAGTAGGCCTTGTGCTCGAACGGGACGGACGGGTACAGCCGCAGGCACTCGCAGAGCGCGGCGTGCAGGTACACCAGGTTACCGAGCTCGCCGGCCTCGAAGATCACCATTCGTGTTCCGACGCGCATTTCCGAGACGCCACGACGGGCGCGAGCTCGTCTACCCGTGGTGTCGCGGCCGGCGAGCAGAAGGTTCACCGTGGTGTCACGTAGGAACACGTCGTCGTTGCCGTCGCTGGAGTAGTCCTCGTGGCAGATGAAGGAGGTCAGCCGAGTCGCTGATGCCGCCTTGTTTCAGCTTATTATCGGCCCTGCGTTGCGGGCGATTTCCAGCCATCTCATCAGCTTCCAGCACGGCATGGGCCGGGGGTGATGTGCCGGAGGAAAAGCGTCTCGAGCGCGTCGTCCATCATGGACATCACGGTCAGGCTGATCGCGAGGCACCCAGGGTCGACGCCGAACACGAGGTTACATGTCATGTCGAACGTGAGCCTCAGGAACGCGTCGTGCAGGTCACACTGTAGATGTGGCGAACGTTGGAGGGGTCGCTGGTGATGAAGTACCTTGTCACGGCTGCGAGTATCTCAGAGACATTCATAGGGGACATGGTTCGTCCATGTGTTCATATATGGGGCGTGCATGTGGGGCACGTGTATTCCAAAGAAAAAGAATATTAGTGGTAATCTGGGTTTGGATGATAATAATGAATATACCAAGGGCATTGAACTTAGCTAGAGACAGTGAAATCATCTGTACCTATCATGACATGCATTATGTCATGACAAACTACTGAGGCAATCATCTATCTATAAAATAACAAATAGAATTAGAACGTTTCTCATCCAAATTGGATCACCTTACCTCTTACATTGGACCTACATGTGAACGGAGGTAGGATGAAGGTCAAACCCGCAAAATCGCACGTTAGAGAATGTTTGTACCAAAAACGGATTGTTTTTTCCACCGTAACATGTCCTGCCCTCCGTGATTCATAGCAGAAGTCGTCCCGAGCATGTTGCCTTCTGTGCGTATCCTGGTTTTGTTTTGACCAGTCAGCCCATGGGCTTCTCATAACCCACTCCCTACATGACCCCATCCTTGCTTTATGGGCCGACATGAATTCTTGTTGTGGGCTAGCTATTGTTTTTTCAATCAAACGATTCTAAAAAACAAAGCCGTTGCTCTTAATCAGTTCGGAGTGGGGGAGGCAGAAAACCATCACGTCCGACTGTTGTTTTAAGTAGAAATTTTCTTTATATATATATATATAAAAGGAGCATGGAACGTAACTCTATTTCTAATGTTGGTTATTTTACTACTACTTTCTCAGGTTTTTCATGTTATATTAGATTTTTCTAAGTCAAACATATGAAGTTTTGACCAAGTGAGTATAAAAATATAATAACAATCATACTACCGATTACAAAGACGAGTATATATATATAGAATTACAAAGAACAAGTAGAATTAAAAAGGTTTATCACCCAAATAGGATACACCATACCTTTACGTTGGATTATCTTATAAGGGCCGAGGGAGGTAGGAGGGTTGCAAACCCATCAAAATTGCAAGTTGAAGAATATTTGTGCAAAATACTAATTTTTTTTAATCATCACTTTAGTTATTTATCCATCGCATATACTTTTTCTACCACGTGCGTGTCGCACGTGCGTCTTTGCTAGTAATATATTAGAATTGTCCCGTCCATGTGCTGGATTGTATGATCTAATGGTCTAAATTACATTATTACACCAAGGAGTTTGTATTGTCAATAAATTATCGAGTTATTCTGAAAAAAGGAGAATTTACACCATTAAATTTTATGAAGATTGAATGACCTTAAGTCCTTAACTATAATTGTCCATGATCAATTTGAGTAACAACTAGACTACACATAATGCTTACCTAGCCTTATGTGTCTTTGTTTCTATTTAGTGGACTCTAGAGCCATATCTCATGTATACGTTTGGTGAAAAACACTTGTTTGCATTAATTATAATTGCATGAGCTATTTAATTAGATATTTTGCCTTTCCAATTGAGTCGAATCAGAATCTTATTTTATAATTTATCTATTTATCAATTGTATTTTAGAATAGAAATAGAATATCCATATTTTATATTTTAATTTTTTCGGTTATGCTATATGTTGGCTTATTGTGCATGGGCTGAACTCTGTATATTTAAATCAATTAATATAAATATTACTGTAAAAGAGCCTCTAGCCTAGTGATTACAACACCAGAATAGCATCTAACAGACTTGGATTCGACTATCTATGGGAGCGAATTAAATATATTTAAAATAAATAAAAAATAAAAAAATAGGCCAAGGTTTCCCAGTTGATGATTCTGTAAAGAAAAAGGTATTATTGGTTGCTTAGACACGTAATCCTTATTTTGCGTCTTAGTTCGGATGAAAAAAAAATCAGAATTATGCTAGACATTAACTGTTAATATTTGGCATGGACTCTTCATTTAGTTTAGACTCCCTTCTCACATACCTTCCCTCACATCCACGTAAGCTTCTCACCTGCTCTCCGCCGGCCATTATACCTGCCCTAACCCACACACACTTTACCCCCTCTGTATTGGTTTCATCACAAACACCTCGGTATTGATAAGTTTGCCTCTTACCACTGGAATAACATATTGAATTCATGTACCATGTATATATTATACACGGAGAGTTGCATTAGCACAACTCTCCCACCAGATAGGGCGTGTAAACGAAAGCAGTATCTATGACATCACCATGATATTCTGTTTTTACTTGACCTAAATCTTGAATCTTCGAACTCTTCAAATGGCAAGCCATAACTCTGTCATCCCATGTACACAAGAAGACCACCTCTTTAAAGGGGTGAAATCCAAATATAGAAATATACCCGCAGCGGTACCTTTCCCCCGTGTCTTGAATGTCAAGAAGATTATCATCATCGGAATCCCACAGCAGATCATCTCCCACCGTTTCTCCTTGGCTACAATCATCGTGTTGGTTATCATCCTGTAATCTCCAGGGTCTGTTGATTATGCAATCACGGTTTCGATAGAGGTGTGCTTCCAAGTCGATTTCATACTTGACGATCCATTCGATCCTATCACCAAGTTCGTCGAGAAACAGAACCCGAAGTCGCTTTTCATCATCATTATTATTATCAGCTACTGCACAGTACACGCCTTTCTTGGATCTTCCAAGGTAGATTTCATCATACACACTCGGATTAATACCTGCCGGCAACTTTATTACTTGGTAGTTGGAATCCGACAATGTTATTCTGCAAAGATAAAGTCGTAAGTTAGCAGATCGTACATATATATTTTTTTCCAGGAACTCTACGGTAGGCTTATGCCGACCGATCATACACATATGTACTCCATATATATTAAAAAAAACAGAAAGGGATGGGGGATAACAAAAATTAAACAAGTTGGTTGCTTACCGCATAACATAATCACCTTTGCAATGCACGTATAGAGTTTCACGGCGGTAGGCAGTGTGGCGATGCGCAGGCACCTCAGCAGAGCGCACATCGGCAATGGTCCCTGCGGCACCCCCTTCCCGGACAAAGGGCTTCGTTTCCCACGCCCCTGTCCTAGACGAATACACAGGTACCATGAACGTCGACGGCGGCCATTCTGATCCCTCGTCCAGCGTAGTATAACACAAGTAGCTGTCGATTAGGAGCACCTCGTAGTGCGGCGACACCGTGGGGTCGAACGCAAGGCATGCGTCGTGGCAGCCAAAGCCGCGAACCGGTGCAGGCAAAGCCGGGCAGGGTGGCAAGCTCACCCACTGCTGTGTCGCCGGCACACCAATGAGCATGCGCACACACCAACTCACTTCTTTAAACATACACACGATGACACGACACATACACTTAACCCTCCGTATTGATGATAATAAAATCGTGACAAGCACCTCGATATTGAAATATGATATGCGGTAAGCCTCTTATACGACGCTGAAATAAGATATTGAATTCTTGTACCATAAACGCACATACATATATTGTACACGGAGAGTTGCATTAGCACAACTCTCCCACCCGATAGGGCGTGTAAACGAAAGCAGTATCTATGACATCACCACGGTATTCTGTTTTTACTTGACCTAAATTTTGAATCTTCGAACTCTTCAAATGGCAAGCCATAACTCTGTCATCCCATGTACACAAGAAGACCACCTCTTTAAAGGGGTGAAATCCAAATATAGAAATATACCCGCAGCGATACTTTCCCCCCGTGTCTTGAATGTCAAGAAGATTATCATCATCGGAATCCCACAGCAGATCATCTCCCACCGTTACTTCTTGGCTAGAATCTTCGTGTTCGTTGTCATCCTGTAATCTCCAGGGTCTTTTGATTATGCAATCACGGTTTCGATAGACATGTGCTTCCAAGTCGATTTCATACTTGACAATCCATTCGATCGTATCACCAAGTTCGTCGAGAAACAGAACCTGAAGCCGCTTTTCATCGTTATTATTATCAGCTACTGCACAATATACGCCTTTCTTGGATCTTCCAAGATAGATTTCATCATACACGCTCGCATTAATACCTGCGGGGAACTTTATTACTTGGTACTTGGAATCCGACAATGTTATCCTGCAAAGATAAAGTTGTAATAAGTTAGCAGATCACACACGCATGTATACACCGTATAAGAAGAAATCAGAAAGAAAGAGGGTGGGGGATATAACAAGAAATTAAACAAGTTGGTTGCTTACCGCATAACATAATCACTTTTGCAGTGCACGTATAGAGTTTCACGGTGGTAGACAGTGTGGCGATGTGCAGGCACCGCTGCAGAGCGCACGTCGGCAATGGTCCCTGCGGCACCCCCTTCCCGGACAAAGGGCTTCGTTTCCCACGACCCTGTCCTAGACGAATACACAGGTACTATGAACGTCGACGGCGGCCACTCTGATCCCTCGTCAGGTGTAGGAGTATAAATCAAGTAGCTGTCGATTAGGAGCACCTCGTAGTGCGGCGACACCGTGGGGTCGAACGCAAGGCATGCGTCGTTGGAGCCGAAACCGCGAACCGGTGCAGGCAAAGCCGGGCAGGGTGGCAAGCTCACCCACTGCCGTGTCGCCGGGTTGACGACGCGGCCGTCGAGCAGGAGCAGCCCGTTGCAGCAGTCTAAGATCGTGGGGAAATCGATCGGGCTCGGCATCTCCACGTAGCCCTCGAGCCTTGCTGCGATCTTCGTCGAGGAGGGCCGGGCGCGCGAAGAACACCGGCGGCGCTGGCTCGTGCCCGAGGCCGACGAAGATGCCGCCCAGCGACACGGGAAGGAGGTCTTTGGGGAGATGGCAGCGCGCGTCGACGATGCATCGCCACTCTTTACAGACGCAGCGCGAC
Organism: Digitaria exilis; assembly: GCA_015342445.1. NCBI lineage: Eukaryota > Viridiplantae > Streptophyta > Magnoliopsida > Poales > Poaceae > Digitaria > Digitaria exilis. The sequence goes on from JACEFO010000144.1 coordinate 157,696, forward strand.
ACGGCGAGGCTGCGCGGCGCAAGTCGTTGGAGGATGGCCACCACCACGTCGTGTGGGACAAGGTCCATCGTGTGTCTCGTGGCCCGCCGCCGGCAGAGGAGAGGGACGCGGACGGAAGCTGCTCTAGGAATCGCCCCTGCTCTCGCTCAGCTCTTGAGAGGCCTGGGAAACATCTCTATAGAATCGCTATGGGATCCGAATCCGGGTCCGACTCGACATGTTTGCTCGCGGTGTCCGATACTGGCAGGTGTACCGCCTCGTCATGTTTTCTTCTAGTAGGAGTAGTTCTAGACGCGACGACCGTTGTCTGTGTGTAGAGATCCCAGAGTACTACGTAGGCAGCCCCCGGGGTCTCGTCACGTAGTTTTTTTTTTCTTTTTAGACGACGTCACGTAGGTCACACTGTAGTACGATAATGTTCGTTATGCAATATGGGCCTGCAATGCGCCTTGGGCTACAGCGGCCTGATTGGTAACCTTTGGGCCTGTGGGTGGGCTGGACCCGCGCGGTGTGAGCTGAACTAAACAAAATCATCATCAGTAGTCTATATTTAAGATTAGGTTGGGAAATCAAGTTCATACGGTGGATAGGTTTCAGTGACATGATGCAGACATGCAGTCGAGCAAGCAGCTCTGCATTCAGTGGAGCAAGCAGCTGTGCGCGACGCCAGATTGATCGTTCTGACCACATTGACGCCGGATCGCTCTGACCAGTGGGTTCAACGACCCTCATCGAGTTTCACATGCAGAAATGCACGTAACAAGTTGCAACCGTCGGTGCAAGTAGCTACTCGTACTAGTGCTGACTGCTGAAGGCAATCCGGCAAGCACAGATCAGACAAGCATGCAGACTGTTCTGAGTTGTGACTGGTAAACAGAAAGCTCGGTCGCTCTTCCCTGGAGAGAGGAAGGGCATGCAACATGGCCCCCAGTATAGTATTCCAAATAGGCGGCCCGGCCCTAGCCCTATCTGGCCCGACCCTATGCGGCCCGGCCCTATGTGACCCGCCTCCACCATAGTGCCGTGCCGTTCCGTGCTGTCGTGCCTGACCAGCGGCCCACACACGGAACGAAGGCCTATTTTTCGGGCCGGGCCGGCACTAAGCCCTAAAAGCACTATGCCAAGGCCTGGCCCTATAAAAGCACTAAACCCTTCAAACATCTCCACCATATTCAAAATAACTATACATTTCAACTTCAACAGAATTAAATTTCACATTCAAACCACACAAGACAAATCACAAAGAGAGCACAAATTTTCAAAAGTTTGAGCTTGTGCAATGGCTACCTCATTAAAAACCTATCTAGGTAAAACTCACACCTCGTGAGAAACCCTAGATAGGGAAAAAGAGTGCAGCCAGCTCAATCAATTCAAATATAGTTCAATAGTAGCTTATTACAGACCATATTCAATTACAAAAATCAAGTTTCAGAAGCAGAAGGGCCATCAAGATACAACTCAGAGTAACATTCCTCTTCAAGTGCCTTGTCCTCCACCAGTTGCTGAAGCCTTGCATCTGCAGCTTCCCAATCCTTGGTGCAGGTGAGAATCTCCACCATATCTGGGCTCAATCGTCGCCGTCGCTCCTCAATGATCTTGCCAGTAGTACTAAAAACAGACTCTGAAGAAACGGTAGAAACAGGTACAGTCAAAACATCTCTAGCTAAGATTGAAAGGACAGGATAAGTAAGTTTGTGTTCATGCCACCAGCTGATGATGCTGAAATTATCACCAAATTTAGAGACAGTGTCACTGTCCAAGTAGGTAGTCAGTTCATTACCAATACCCAAAGAAGCTCCAGCTGATGCACTAGTGGTTGCTGCTTGCAGCAAGGAACCGGCACTAGTTCTTCTAGATAGAGAGAGAGGAGTAGACAAAGAGTTACCACTTCCAAGAGTAAAAAAAATATCAGATTCACCTTCATCATCAGCATAAATGTCATCCCAAGCACTTTTTTTCTTACCAGCAGTGGGGGGTTGAGTAGGTGTTCTCATTTTAATTGCACCAAACTTGTCATCATATCTCTTAAACATGGTATTAAGTTGAGCCCTTACCTCAGTCAAGTACCAATAGTAATCAACACCAAGAAGCTTACCTAGCAACTTGATAACACCATTGAAACCCTTCAATTTAGCTCTAGGATCCAAGATGAAAGCAAAAGAATAAAGCATAGGAATGTCCTTCCAGTACTTAATATAAACATCTTTCATATGAGTAACAACAGGCCTAAGCAACGAATCATTCTCATTGCTCTTAAAGTGCTTGCATATCAAAATCATACGATGCAACATAAGAGGAGAGGTAGGGTAATAAACACCAGAAAGTGCAACGGTGGCATCATAAAACAAATCAAGGAATTCAAACATTTTCTCAGCAACAATCCAGTGATCATCTGTTAAAAGTCTAGACTCATTCTCAGCTCTAGGATAGTTGCTGTTAATGAAGATAGAAAAATTTTGCTTATAAGGGAGCAAATGCTTAAGCATGAGATATGTTGAGTTCCACCTCACATCCATATCCAAACCAAACTTTCTAGGACGAGCATTAACAGCAATACAAAACCTCTTAAAGTTTGCAATGCGCTGGTTTGAAGAATTCAAAAAATAAACAGCAGAGCGAATGTCCTCAAGATAGCTCTTAATCACATCCAGAGCACTTTTAACCATTAGGTTCAGTATGTGACATGCGCAACGCTGATGCAAGAAGAGTGTGCCAATATAACTAGAAAGTTTAGGAGCTAAAGATTCAATGGTGCCTTCATAAGAACCAACATAACAAGACAGTTCGGGAGCTAATTTTTCATAGCTTTGGTATTAAAAGAAGCATTGTCCAAAGTAACAGAAAAGACCTTAGGAGTTAAACCATACTCCTCTAAAACAGCAGAAACACGCTCTGCAATGTTCTCACCAGAATGAGATTCATCAATCAACCTAAACCCAATTACCCTCTTCTCCAATTGCCAATCAGGATTAACATAGTGAGCAACAACACTAAGGTAATCCTCCTTAGCATTGCCAGACCAAATATCAGAAGTGAGAGCAACAGATGAAACACCAACCAAATTTTCAATAAGCTTAACACGCAAACCATTAAAGTACTTGATCAAATCTCTAGCTGTGGTTTGTGCAGAGACATGAGTAAATCTAGGATTATGAGCACGCTTTATATACTCCTCAAAAGCAGAAGATGCACCAAAACAGAGAGGAAGATCCAATCTAGCAATCAAACGACATAACTCAATACGAGCTACTTCAGCACTATACTCCCAGTGACGAACACTACCATCAGAACTGAACGAAAGCAGAGACTGAGATTGGCGAATGCTTGCCTTTCTAGCATCGCAAACCTTAACATGCCGCAAGAGATGTCCAGTACCAATAGTAGAACGACCAGCATAAACATGGCCACAATGAAAACATTTGACACCGGTTCTTACCCTCTTACCATTGATGACCTCGTAGAGCTTCTCAAAGTCATTCCAGGCGTCGGAGGTAAGCTTCCGTTTCCTCCTGCCTTCGTCGTCGACAGGAGGGACGGCGCCGGTGGGCGGGCGAGGGCCGCCTTGGCCGACGGCGGTACCGCCATCGCCATCACCGACCTCGATTGGAACACTAGCAGATCCAAAGAGCTCTTCCCGATCCGCTTCGAGGTCACTCTCGTCATCGCCACGAAGGCCTTGCATATGAAGGTCCTCGTTGATGGAGTGACCCTGCTCCTCGTCCTCACTGTCGCTGGACATCATTCGAACGGAGCACCAGAGCGGCCGAGCCGGCCCCCTGGTTCCTCAACGCCTGCAACAAGAAGAACAAGTGAGCAAAGAGTAGAAGTGGACGAGATCTAGGGTTAGGGTTAGAGGATGAAGCTCTTACCGACGATTCCGGAGCACCAGAGCGACGGTGAGGTCGACGAACCACAGATCCAAGCAGGCGATGACGAGAATCGACCGGCAAACTACTGGATCTAGCGTCAAACGAGTCGAATCGAGCTCGACACCGGGTGTCGTCAAGAGGAGACAAGGAGTCGAAGTGTGGAGGACGAGAGAAAGAGAGAGGCAAAGGCCGGATGCGAGAGACGGCCAGACGGGTTAGGGTTTCGGGGGGGGCACCGCCGGTGGCGTGCGGCTTTATATAGCCCCCCTCCAACGGCCGGATCCAACGGTCGGAATGACCTGGATCCAACGGCCGAGAGAAGGGGAGGGGGAAGCAGGCTGCTGGGCCGGTGGGGGTGTAAAATTTAATGGGCTTCTATGGGCCGACCCATTTTCGGGCCGTGCCTCGGGCCGGCACTATGGGCCGGGGTGGCGGCCCAAGCACTAACGCCCCATCGGGCCGGGCCGTCCCGTAGCCCGATCTACCGTGCCTCGGGCCAGGCTAGGGCCGTGCTTTTTTGTGCCAGGCCTCGGGCCGCCCATCGGGCCTGGCCCATTTGGAATACTATAGCCCCCAGCCTAACCGAGACGTACCACCGTCCCCGACCACGCGTTGGGCTTGGTTTGTCGGCCCTGAACAAGAGAGCGATATCATGCGAGCGCACGGAACTCGTGGCCGGGAGGGAGAGTACGTACCAACCACTCAACCAGGACGAAACTGAACTGTAGATCGAGGCGATGGGCCATCGGATCCGTCACCTAGTACGGCGGCATCAATTCAGCGCGGATCGGCTTGCTGCTACGATTCGCGCGCGGTCATGGTCTCGCACGAGGAGCACGCGCCGTTATATAGAGGAGAGCGCTTCATCCATGGCTGCCCGCGCCGCGCGCCACCGGGCCGGGGTTGGCATGGCAGCTGCCGGCGTCCATCGCGTGCTCTGCTGCTGCGACCTGCGGACCTGCGGGTGCTCTGCTGCTGCGAGCTGCGAGCATCGAGTAAGACTGATCTAGATGTTCCACTGATGATACTTATCTGTGATCACAAGTTACAGGGATTGATGCTGCTTTATCAGGGACTACGACGCTGACTTGTTTCGCGCAAGTCTGATGAGCTAGCATGATAGAATCCCTGTACAGTCATCGTCGACATAACATTCATGGTCTGAAAATTGTGGCCTCGATCTTGTGCTTCACACTTCTCCCTGTTGAAGTACGTACACATGACGCATATGCTCTTGGACAGAAATAATTCCTAAGGGAAAAAAAATGGAGGAGGAAACTGAAAAGTGTCCAATCGGCTTAAAAAGATAACGAAAATGACACCTTAACATCCTTAAAGAAGAGGAAAAGGTACAGTACGTTTCTAGATTCTAATCATGTACTAGTAGGTTTGATTCGTGTCTCCAAATAAACAATGAAACATTAAAGGTAGCCACGCAGTTGTTGCAAGTGCTATGTGCAAATGGAGCATTGATGTTCCATTTGCACGCAGTTATCAAAGTCGGGAAACTTTGTGTCCGGTAATAGACAAGGAGGTAATTAGCAACGGGAGAACTAGGCGAAGCTAGGAAGGTTAGCAAAAGCGATTGTGCAACCTTTACTCACCGCCGCAGGGATCAAATTAACCTCATATTCGATCGATAACATGAAGATAAACGATGAGAGACAATGTCCAATGGAGCGTCTATTTTATGTTGCTTTTGTAAAAAAAAAAGGTCCATGGAAACTTTAAATGCCAACTTTATAATCGAGCATTCCAACGGTTTAAGTTTACCCGCCTACTCCAGGAAATCAAATGTTCGCCAGATGAGAGGTGGCAAAATGAAAATAAAGCTTGCATGGCTTGGGGCTCCCACAGAATTACACGCGTTCAGATATCACGTCATGTGACTGAAACGATGTATTGGACATCGCAACCTACTACGTATTCACATTTTGACGTACGTAGTAGTGCAAATACACCAAACTGACATACGCATATAGCTTCTAGAACCACGTGTACGTCCACATGCATAACAGGTACGTACGTACTACATACGTGTCAAGCACTCTAGTATATATGCTAGCGTACATGGAAGGCCCCTATGTTTCTCCTGCTAGTAGCGCAAAAGACACCAAATTCAACATACGCAGTTACGCGCACGTCGATGCCACCACGCCCACATGCATACTGATACGTGCTGCTAGATTCCAGCCGGATCGTAGCGTAGCTATACCACACTAGCTTAGCAGTGTGCTTACATGGCCGTGACGTGTTCGATCAGTCATCAGGAGCGCTAAGCTAGCCGTGACGACGCGTGACGCCGTCGTCCCTTCTCCTCCTTACCCTGACGGCGAGCCCGTTCTTCATGTGCAATATGATGGACAGCTTGGGCTCGACGACGTGGCCCGGCACGAGCTCGGCGGCGAAGTTCCACAGCACGGCCGCCGCCACGACCTTCATCTGCACGAAGGCCATCTCTTTCCCCAGGCACGTCCGTGGCCCGGCGTTGAACGAGATGAACTTGTACGACGGCTCGTACCGCAGCTTCTGCTTCGTCCCTCCCTCGCCGTCGCCGACGAGCCACCTCTCCGGCCGGAATTCCATGCAGTCCTTGCCCCAGACGCCCGGCATCCTTCCCATGGAGTAGCTGAACACCAGCACCTTGTCCCCGGCCTTCATCTCCTTCCCGCTCGGCAGCACGTCGTCGGCCACCACCGCCTTGTGCTCGAACGGGACCGACGGGTACAGCCTCAGGCACTCGCACAGTGCCGCGTGCAGGTACACCATGTTGCCTAGCTCGCTCACGTCGAAGGTCACCATGTCGTTGCAGGTCGTCAGGTCACCTTTCTGCTTCCGTGAAGCCACGACGGGCGCGAGCTCGTCCAGTAGTTTCTGCTCGACGCGAGGGTTCTTGGAGATGAGGTAGAAGAACCACGACAGCGCTGCGCCTGTCGTGTCACGGCCGGCGAGCAAGAGGTTCACCGTCGTGTCACGTAGGAACACGTCGTCGTTGCCGTCGTCCTCGTCGTGGCGGATGAAGGACGACAGCATGTCGTCCGAGTCACTGATGCCATGTTTCAGCTTGTCGGCCCGGCGTTGCGCGACGGTGGCGGAGACGAAGCCATCGATCGTCCTCCTCGCCGCGGCCATCTTCTTCTCCGGCCCTATCTCCAGCCAGCTCATCAGCTTCCAGCACGGCATGGGGATGATGTGCCGGAGGAAAAGCGTCTCGAGCGCGTCATCCATGGCGCGCGCGAAGGGGACCACGGGCAGGCTGATGGCCAGACACCCAGGGTCGACGCCGAACACGAGGTTACACGTCATGTCGAACGTGAGCCTCAGGAACGCGTCGTGCAGGTCACACGGTATGCCTTGGTCAGCGGCATGGGCGAGGAAAGGCAAGAGGCTCTTCTCGACCTTGTCACGGCTGCACCGTGCCGTGAAGGACCTGAACCGTGGGCCAGCCATGAGCATCTGGGCCTTGACACGCTGGCGCCGCCACGACTCGCCGTCGGCGTTGAAGATGCCGCCGCCGAGGACGTCGAAGATCACGGCGAACTCGTCGCCTTTGGGGTAGTTGGAGAAGTTGGACGTGAAGATGTGGCGAACGTTGGAGGGGTCGCTGGTGATGAAGTACCGGAGGCCGGTGCGGCCGCCGCGAGCCTCGAAGTTGCTGCTCGCGCCGGCGAGGACGCCGGTGGCCCAGTCATGGAAGTGGTGGATGTTGGCGACCAAGCCGGGGAGATGACCCACTAGTGGCCATTCGGTCGGCTCCAAAGGGCTCGTTTTCTTGGATTGCAGATGACGATAGTAGAGGGTGAGGAAGCATAGGACAGGGAACAGCTCTACGAAAAGGAGAAACAGATCCATGTCTGGCCGTCTGGGCCTCTGGGGAGGGATGGCTCGGGGAGGCATGGTGCAACTGGGCTATTTGTAAGCAACACATAGGCCATGGATTCTGAGGCAGTTGAAACGTCTGCTGTCAGTTCATCAGTAACAGACTGTATAATATAATATAATTGACGTATATATGACTGGCCTTATCGCTTCACTGGCCTTTTGTCTTCTCTTCTTCCGACTCAAATGGAGAATCCATCATTGAAACCATCCAAATATACTTTGAGATTTTGTAGCCTTTTTCTAGTGAACATAATATGTGGGTTGATTGGTTGATTTGAACTTTTAAAATTGCATGAATCTCCAGGCAGATTGGACTATGACATGCACGCTTGCAAAATCCATGTTTGGCCCAATAATGATTTTTTATTGCTTTTTAAGAAAAATAATATGTTTCTGGTCCTTATTGGTGGATGTGGCTTCACGTTTCACCACCAATAATCACCATGTGAATCAAAGAAGAAAATATCTATATAGATATTGTGGTTGAGGGTGTTCCTTTAAGAAAAAAAGAGAGGCAGCTTTCACCCGTATAGATTTGGTGACCAGATGTTGTAATCAAAGTACTAAATTTTTGTACGTGTACTAAAATGAAATGATCGCAATGTCTTTGTTGCACATACATACCAATTTATTTCTTGAAAGCTAAACGAATATTGAATTGAATTTTTGACAGATCCTAAGAAATAACGTTCCACTCTCAAGAATTGCCAGGTATCGCAGAGCCATTCATAGGGGATATGGTTCATCTATGTATTCATATATGGGGTGAGCACGTGTATGTGAGTGTTTTGCAAAGAAAAAAAAATCTTAGTGGTAACCATGTATTTGGATGATACTGAATCTATTGCGGGCATTGAAATTAACTAGAGATAGTGAAACCTATCATGAGTTTCATGCATGACAAGCTACTTCAGATGAATTAAAGTATATAGGGAGAGTATAACATGAAGCATTAACCCTATGGTGATGAATGCCCCCTGACAAGCATTGGCCTCTATTAGGAGGACTGCAGGAGGGTCTCATCGGCGAGGCAGATCAGGGGACACCAATATTACAATTTGCATTTTGTACACAGTGAGAAAATGGTAGCTTAGTTGAGGTACCAAAGTTGAAACCTTACAAGTTACCAAGCTATGATTGGTGGTAGATATTGTACACAGTGAGAAAATGGTAGCTTAGGTGAGGTACCAAAGTTGAAAGTCGAAACCTTACAAGCAGTTACCAAGCTATGATTGGTGGAACATTTGTACACACTGAGAAATAGTAGCTTAGGTGAGGTACCAAAGTTGAAACCTTACAAGTTACCAAGCTATGATTGGTGGAGCATTTTGTACATCACACTGAGAAATGGTAGCTTAGGACGGACGTAAGTTTAAAATTTTAAAGTATTCCCTCTGTTATAAAAAAAAATGCAACTCTCACTTACTCAGGAGTCAAACAATTTCAACTATTTAAGTCCTTCAATAGATTTTGTATAAAATGTAGTCCATGGTTACTCTAAGGGCAGCTCCAGTGTGCATCAAAACTGAACCGTGCCGTCTAGAAAACAAACATAGCACACTGGAGCAATCGAACCGTGGGTGTCTACATAAGCTTTCGCGGGGCCACGACAATCAAACGGCATCGATCAGTTTTTGCACGAGGAGAGACCAAGAGAGGAAGAATTATCAGTTTTTTTCTGTTTCTTTGGGCCCACCTATTGAACTTAGCACTGGAGAGATTGAACCATTGCTCCCGTCAAAAACTTTTCTCCCTGAAATCAACGCGATACTGGAGGTGCCCTCATAATACTTATTTTACATCATATATGTAAGATTTTTTCTATATAAGTTTTGTCAAACTTAAAACTGTTTCACTCCTCGGGATTCAGGAAATGAGAGTTGCATTTGTCGTGGGACACAGAGAGTACAAATTGTGTTTGTGAAGCCAACAACTCATGAGTTTAAATTTAGAACCAGTGGATCACATCTACACACGCCAGCCAATCAATTGCTGAAAAGGGGGGAAAAAAACAAAGAGAGTTCCTTTATTTTATTTAAACTATACAACTTATAGTATGACAGCCTTGATTAAAAAAGTGACGTGCCAAATAGCAGCTAGATGGAGAGCACAGAAGATAACGCGAAGATGAGCTACGGCTAGCTAGGTAGTAACACGCAACAGATGAGAGGCGTCGTTGCACGCACTGCATCAATGATTGACATGTGGGGACTGGGGATAGGGTAGTGTTGATATGATCCGTGGACCCAGTATTTATCAGTGACAAAATAAAGGGATTATTTGCATTCATTATCGTGTCGCAGATCTGGTCACGTGGAAGCAAAGGAACTGATCTGAACAATCCGTGCGCGCAACTGATGGTGCCCACAACACAACATGAGCCTTTGAAGTACGCAGAATCTTCTCTCTCTGTGTGACCACCAGCTCCAGCCCTCTTCCAGGTCGCCTCGTGATGTTTTTTTTTTTTTGGGGTGCAGGCTACTTGCTTCTCGAGCCGCCCCGTTGCCTAGCTGACGATTCCACGGGGACCACAGGCCACACACACACACCGCGCGAGGCCATGGCCATGGCCATTGGCATGGCAGCATGCGAGGGAGGTAGACAGGGACGCGGCACCACCTTGCCGCGGCACGGTGTCCCGCCCGGAAAGGCCCGCGCCGCCTAACAACGCATGGGTCGCGCGCTAGCCAACACGGGACGGGATGGGACACGCTCTACTGCCTCGGTGCTCTCCTCATCTTGCCCCCCGGAGCCCCAGAGCACGCGCGCCGGCCGCGCCCGCTGTGGTAGTATCGACGGATCGGGGTGTCCCAACCGCTCCTTTTTGCAGCTGATCGTCGGAATCGCGAGTCCTCACCTCACCGGATCTTGTCAAGAACACCGCTGGAGGATTCGTACGTACGTACGTGACGTAGTGTGCAGTTAGTACAAGTTTCGAAGTTTCACCAAAAAAATACACAAAAAGGGCACACCATATGCCTGCCACGCACAATACGTTTGAAACCTAGCACACACATACACGTAGCACACTAGCACTAGCTTCTGGATAAGCAACGATGGACGGAACGTACACGTAGTAGTAGTCGTCGTCACGTACGCAATACTGGAGTACATACGTACGATCCCAGCTCGATCAGGCCGCCGCCTGCTGCTGCCTTCTCCTGACGGTGGCCATGAACCCGTTCTTCATGTGGAGTATGATGGACAGCTTAGGCTCCACGACGTGCCCTGCCACGGCCTCCACCTCGAAGTTCCACACAACGGCGGCCGCCGCGGCCTTGAGCTGCACGAACGCCATGTCCTTCCCCAGGCACGTCCGGGGCCCCGAGTTGAAGGACATGAACCTGTAGGACGGCACGTACCGCACCCTCTGCCCGTCCTCCGCCACCCACCGCTCCGGCCTGAACTCCCTGCAGTCGTTTCCCCACACCTCTTCCATCCTCCCCATCGCGTACAACCACACCAGCACCTTGTCACCGCCCCTCACCTCGTGCCCGCTCGGCAGCACGTCGCCGGCCACGGCCTCCTTCAGCTCCTGTGGCACCGGTGGGTACAGCCTCAGCGACTCGCACAGCGCCGCGTGCAGGTACGTCAGCTTCCCCAGCTCGTCTAAGTCGAAGCTCACCATGCCATCCGGACCTGTGCAAGTGCCCTGCTTCACGGTCTCGAGCTCGTGAAGGATCTTGGCCACCACGCGTGGGTTCTGTGTCAGGAGGTAGAAGAACCACGAGAGCGCAGACCCAGTCGTGTCGCGGCCGGCGAGCATGAGGTTGACGGTCGTGTCGCGGAGGAACGCGTCGACCTCGTCCTCGTCGTCGTTGATGTACGAGGAGAGGAGGTCGGCCGAGCCCTCGATGCCGCGTCTCGCCTTCTCGGCGCGGCGCTTGGCGATCGTGTCGGCGACGAACTTGTCTATGGTGCGCCACGCCATGGCCATCTTGCGCTCGTACCCGATCCCGAGCCTCCTCGCCAGCTTCCACCACTTCATGGGCACGACGTGGCGGAGGAGGAGCACGCTCATGGCGTCGTCCATGGCGCGAGCGAACGGCACGTCCGGCATGCCGGCGGCGAGGCACCCGGGGTCGACGCCGAACACCAGCGTCGTCGTTGTGTCGAACGTCAGCCTCAGGAACACGTCCTGGAGGTCGAACGCCTTCCCGGTCATGGCGAAGTTGGAGAGCACAGGGAGCAGTGAGCTCTCGACCTTGTCACGGCTGTACCGTGACACGAAGCCTCGGAACGATGAGCTGGACATGAGGAGCTGCGCCTTGGCACGCTGGCGACGCCACGACTCGCCGTCGGCGGTGAAGATGCCGCCGCCGAGGATGTCGAAGATGTCGTCGAAGTCGGGGCCTTTGGGGTAGTTGGAGAAGTTGGAGGTGAAGACGTGGCGGACGTTGGCAGGGTCGGCGGTGACGAAGAACTGCATGCCGGAGCGAGGTGGGCCCGTGAAGAGGAAGTTGAGGTGGCCGGCGGTGAGGAGGGAGGTGATCCACTCGTGGAGGCGGTGGAGGTTGCCGAGGAGCGCCGGGAGCATGCCAACCAAGGGCCAGTCCAGTGGGATCACTGGGTTCTTACGCTTGGACCTGATGTGGAAGTAGTAGAACACCACGAAGCAGAGCAAGGAGAGCGAGAGCTCCAGGAAGGAAACCCAGGGCGCCATTGGTTAGTTGCCTAAACGCTGGCTGCAGACGAAGGTGATGCAGTGCAGTGTGCAGAGGAGGGAATGGCCAATGGCTGTGGATATCATGCGGACGTATGCTACAGGCCTTTTAATACCAGCTGCGAAGATGACAGGTGAGAAATACTCTATAGCTGAGGAGTCGATTGTTGTCATGAGCTTACCCCAATGATCAATCTGCATGCATGTGAAAGAAAATTCTAGTTCATCAGTCAGAGCGTCACCATCACGCTTTATAATTTCTACAGAAACGTACTAGTCTGCTCGCACGTCGTTCCAAAACAGGCACATCATGTCGCCGGCTTATATAGGATTATTCACAGCTTCAGTATCATTAAGAAAACGTTAATCTAAGACCGGATCTTTAGTTAACGGAAGAAAATCATTCGAAATTGTTTGATTTTTGCATTGTCCTTGCCCCAAACTGCCAAACAGACCCCGCATCTCGAATTGCATGATGATTGATCAATAATACACTGATACAGATGAGAGCAACATACTCAAAAAAGAAAAAGAAAACAACTAAATGGACTACTACGACTACTACTCCCTCCATCCCGAAAAGAATACAATCATGGATTACTTTTTCTCTTGATCGACTTTCTCGTCACGCGCCCGTTCTGGCCTAACAATAGTACAAGTAGTAGTAAAAATAGTAATAAATCGCATGCATTGTTGCATGGATTGGGACGTGAGAAGTTCAATAATGGTGCGTGGAAATGGTGCTTTGTTCGTCATCGCGAGCAATGTTAGCCTAGGACCACGAGGGCCGGTCGGTGCTCGCTCTCGTTGGGTGCCACTGCATGCATGGGTTGTTATGAGAACACGATAAGCTCAATCATGGACGCCGTGGCTGGATTGTGGCCAGTCCCGGCCCCCAGCAGCCACCCGCTGCAAGCAAGTGATATGATAGAGCTAGTGTACATGCATGCGTGCCATGCGCCCATGCGTCTTCGTCGCCCGGAACGACATGAATTGGTTGTGCCGTCTTTTCCAAGGCCTGTACGTGCCCCTTAGCTTGCTCTGCATGCCTTGGAAGTAAGCTAAGCTAAGCTTGCTGGTCAGCATCACGCATGCGCGAACTGTTGGCAGAAGTACGTACGTGTGTAGTATACAACTAACCTGGATGGAGGTGGGACTTGGTGCGATAGCGTGTTCCCGGTCGCCAGATGCCCAGATGATACCAGAGACGTGGCGTCTTCTCGATCGTTCAACCACACAGCTGGGCTGCGTCCGCCGGCCAGCCTGCTGGGTGCATTTGCATGTTTTGGGACCCGTTAACAAGATCTTTGGTTTTTCTTTTCACCATTCTTCATCCGTGTATCTTGGGTGTCCGAAACGTTTTGTTATTCCAGGCGGTGCCTATGCATTTATTATTGCATATGTTACCACACGTGACACGATGGTCCCGTTTCGCATGGCTCCGTAGACAGCTTATCGAGCACCTTCGAATGAAGTCCTCCAAAAGGGTGAGGTGGTGAACAGTTACTCCATCCATTTCAAATTATAGTTCATTTGAATTTTTTTATTTTAAATTTGACTACTCGTCTTATTTTAAAATTTTGTATAAATATAATCAAATTTAAGTCATTCACGAAGAATTTTAATTAAGAAAGCAAGTAATGATAAAAAAAAATGATATTTTTCAATAATTTTTTAAATATAACGAGTGGCCAAACTTAGGGTAAAACAAGTCAAGCGAATTATAATTTAAAATGGATTGAGCACAATGAATGAGCTCCTTAAGGGTGTGTATAGTTTAGGGGGAAAACTGCAAATCTAAAAAAACATTGTAGGTCTGTTGGAAAGCGTGTTTTGTGAGTGGGAGGGTTGGGATGAATAGGAAAATGTTGGATGAATAGTGTTTTTTTTTGGGGGGAAAGTTGGGCGTTGACCAGAGCTATTTGATGGAGTGGAAGCCGAAAAAAAGTAGCTCTCGGTGACTCTTCCGCCTCGGTTGTCACCCTTGTCCTCAGGAGGGACTCACAAGTCACAATTCAGCCCTTATATTGCCACAAGAGGTTTTACCAAACGTTTTTCTATCGAGACAAACCAAAGCCAAAAAAGAATGTTGTATCACTAGAAAATTCATAGCCATGGTCATTTTAGACACAGCTGGAGCCCTGCCAAGCTAACCGAAATCATATTCACAAATAATTGCTCTTCCATAGAAATCTAATAACACCAATTTGCTTAAAAATCATTACTCACTAATAGAGTAATTGTCCGTCAAAGGTAGCCTCAAGAAACAAAAATACGCTCAGTGTTTTTTTCTAAACAAATAAAATGGATGGAGTGCTAGCTAGTGGTTATTTAATGATCTTTTTAGCGCACGTGAAATAAATGGCTGGCTCGACTATGACGTTTTGACTTTTGGACCTAGTATACAGTAGCTGTCGAAATCACCGGCTCTACCTCAACCGCAATGCTGGATAGTGCAATATATTGCGCAAAAGCAGTCGCTAGCAAAGGCAGCTGTGCCACAAATGGATGACGTAGTTCCTAGAAGGACCATGCATCGATAGCTGAATGTACGTAAGAAAATGATATACCCTTGGTTAGCCTGGTTCGTTTTGGTCTGAAATGTTATTGAATGGGCTCCAAATCGTATGGAATATCTCGGTATGGAATTAATCTCAATCCACTCAAAATGTTTGTTCGGTTAGGCCTAGAAGGGTTTGAAACACAGCATGGTTTGGCCTCGTTCTATGCCAAAAAGGCTAGTTTCATTCCACGAGTCTGACCTCATGGAACCAAACCGCATGGTCTAAGGGTGTGTTTGGTTGGAGAGCGAGATAGAATGGAATGGTTCTATTCTATATTTTAGGGATGGAATGGTTCTACTGTTTGGTTGGAGGGATAGAATGATTTTATTTTTACGTTTGGTTGGGGAGCGAACAAGGATGGCTGTAGTGCTCCGTTAGTCACCGTTTAAGTGGGGCCTATCCGTCAGCCACATCTCCCACACCATCTCTCTCCTTCCGATCAGATAAGCTTCTGCCTCCAACGGCAGGTAGGCACCAGCTATCGACTAGTGCAAGCTCGCCGCCGGTGATGCTGCGTTGCTGCTCCCCGTCCGGCCGCTACTTGCCCAGCATTAGCCATGACGCCCGCCTGATTCCCAACATGCTAGTCGCTCCGCCCCCTGCGCATCGGCCACGACACCCACCTGTGCCGTGAATCCCGCTGCCCGCCGGCTGCCGCGAATCGAGTTCGTGATGCTTGCCGGTCGTGCTGCTCCCCGTGGATCTGCTGCAGCTGCCCGCCGGCCGTGCCGCTTGCTGCGTGTTGGCCTCGACAACCGCCTGCTGCGAATCGACTGCAGCTGCCCGCCGGTCGTGCCGCTCACCGCCGCCAATCGCGCCACCCACCGTCCGTCAGGCCTTGCCGCTCCCCGCCGTCGCCCGCACGTGGCTGGAAGCCCGAAGTCGAGTCCCAGGCTCCCAGCAACGCACTCGAAGATGCCGAGCGCGTGGACGACAGAGGAAGGAGACAGAGCGCACGGCGTCCGCGAGGGACGGCTCCGTCCGGTCGTTTTTTCAAGACGAGACCATCCCGAATCTTTAGGTATATTTTTTTTTCTGGGATGGCTTGGCTCCTATGCTCGTCGTGAACCAAACACTACCAAAAGTTGAATGGGATGACTCCATCCTATGCCATCCCATGAACCAAACACACCCTTAAGTGATATGTATGGAACCACTCAAACTATACATGCAACTAGTCCAGCTCGGGAATTAAACCCGAGCAACCAAACAAGGCCTCACATGGCCTCGATCTCCTGGGACCCGAAAGCCACGATCGAAGAACCTGCATGTACCTGTATATGCTGCCTCTGCACGATAGTCTCATGGCCATGGGTTTGCTGCAGCTAGCGCGCTGCTGTGTAAAGCAAGATGAACGTGTAAAGCAGCGTTCATCCTGCATTCCTGCTGTTTGTTCCGATCGTCCGAGACATGCTGCATGGTAGCTACTAGTAGCTAGCATCAGTAGTAGCTCGCATCAGTAGGTGGGTCACTAGATGTCTGGATGACTCGATGCTTGGTAATATAATGTTATCTTGTAAATAAGTTTATTTTTACACACATACTAGTGACTTCAATGTGTGCATGCTGTACCCTTCACGTACGGAGGCACCCGTATATATGTTCCACGCGTCGCATGCCCGGCCGGCGGTCCTCTTTCACGACAGAACTTAGAAGTGTCACTTGTGCTTCACGTTCTTGTTAAGCCAGCTAGAATCATAACACACTGTACTGTACTGTTCCACTTTTACACAGGCATGACATCGCAGCAGTGTTGGCACATATAGATTGACGATCTTGTCTTCGAGTACTGTACGCTACAGAAGCGCCCCATACCATTAGTCCACGGACCTGGATCGCGCGCGCTCCAATTATTCTGGACACTGTATATGATAATACAGTATGAGAGATCATCGCCAATTAATAATAATACATCGATCACGCATGCATCGTGAGAGTAGACGTAAGGTATCATTCGTCAATTTGCATTGCTAGCTACTAGCTTGATGGAAACGTTTAACTAGAGAGCGACGGGATGAGGCTTTTCGTGAAATATTTCTTGGGGATCACGTGGCTCTAGTACTGTGTACTGCTAGTGATAACGGCCAGCTGGTCGCCGTACTAATCCCCATCTCTCTGATGGTCGACCCTTCTGCAAATTTTCAACACACCAAATCAGAACGAAACGAAGGGATAATGTCGACTATCAGCAGCGCCTGCAGCGCATTATCGGCAAGACATTATCTGGACGGAGCTAGGAGTAGTATACGCCATCAATAGTATCCATCTGAAATCTGTGGAGGATCTCATCAGTCTGATGGATCGCGTCAACACGCCATTACTACTATGTCACGACTAACAACCACCATTCATGCAGCTGTCGCGTTCAATCATGGAGCTAACGAAGGAAGGGAAACGAGTTGGCATTCGGCCTCAACACATCCTGCGATGTTTGGTGTTACAGGCCAGTACGATCAGACCACATACAGCTCACACGCTTCGAATATTTCCTTTTTTTTCCAAGGGATTTTTTATGCTTTGACATGCCAAGGAAAACGGAAAACAATAAGGTGTGCACGTTACACTGAATTTCTGAAGGCTCTGTGTGCCAAGTGCCAGTAGCGGTGGCATCGGGATCGCTGAGGACAGACGCGACGCGGCTGGCGCACCACAAGTTCACACAGCTCGCTCGTCTCTTGTGGTGGCAGCGACCGGACGCTCGCTGAAGCGTCTCTATTCCTCTGACGCCGGCGTGCTCTGCTCCGTGAAAATAACGACGCCGTGAGGACGAAGGCGACGTTGGGATTGCATTGCAGAGAAATGCGGCGAATGATTTTGAAGCTTGATCGGTGATAGTACAATACAAGCTGCCGTTTCAGATGGAGTAATGCATTTCCGTTCTATCATTTCGAAGACTAACTAGCTCATCGTGTCCTTGTGAGAGGGGGTTTCTTTCGACAATTCGACTTGTCCTGAGGCCACTGATCAGTGATCACACAAGCAAGCAAGGTGTCACAACTCCATTGCTGGCTACTTTGGCTGACACTGCAGATTCATGTTGACATTGTTGTTTTTTTCTTCAAGGTGAAAACTGTCTCGTTTTCAAGAATCTGTACCGTCGAGAGGGAGAGCCACGTGGGATCGAGAGTAACATTCCGATCGGGATGTGAGCACTTCGGCATTCAGCAAAGCATGGACCAGCAGTGGCTCCTCTCACTCACTGTACCAGCGTACTGTGCCCGTCCCATGGGAATGAGATGTACGATGGACGGACGCGCGCGTCAGCAGAAGCCCCCCGACAGGTGCCCGTCAGATGAAGGAAACGAACGTTTCCTCCTCTGATGTGGATTTGAGCGAGACGATGAGAGTCTGGCGGGCATGGTGCAAGTGCCATCGCCATGCTTGAATGTGCTTGATGTAGCCAGCGAGTAACATGTAGTGTTGGCGTGGTAGCGAAGCCAAATCTTTCCAGTTTTTGTTATATAAGAAACTGATGACCAGAGATTTTGGCGCCGTGTCGTGGCGGGCATGCAGAGTGCATTTCGGGATTGCTGTCTGCGCAGAGCGACGTTTTTTTGCGTGGCAGGATGTACACGACCAGGATACGTGTCTATTTTTTTTTTACGACACCAAGGCTGAATCTGAACCCAGCGCGTAAAGAAAAGAAGGCTCGAGCACAAAGAGCTCGACGCTCGACGGGGTCTTTGTGTCGTTTGCTTGCGCTCTCTTTTTTTGCCGGCTGAGTTTAGAGAGTCCTCTTTTTTACGAGGCCCAGTAAGCGGGGCCTTCAAAAATGATGGGCCTGTAGGACCCAACGGAACACATTGCCCGGCCAAAAAGTTGGGCTCATATTCTGCCTGAAAATGGAAAAAGTCCTATTTAGGTCCCTCAACTAATGACCAAGTTCGATTTAGGTCCCTAAACGGTTCTTTATGATCGGAAAAAGACACCAGACGATTTATCAATCGAGATTAGGTAATCCTTTCACGCACCAACTTAGGAATGTATTTGGGGAGTAAAAATGACTAGAGGATAAATCGAGTAACACACTTGGCGATGACGCACGGATGACACCACGGAATGAGAGGTCAAGCACGAGTGGAGGCCATCCATCCCTTTCTGATGAAACCTTTGTTGCCTTAGCTTGAATTGAAGGTTTGGCTAAGGATGGGGATCCGGTGTCTTCATCTATACCATCAGAGAAGAAGGCTTGCCAAGAATGGATGAAGGTATGATTCTTTCAAATCTAGATTTGAAAGAAGGAAGCACCCGAGGAGCTCTGTCGTTGCCAGAGAGTTCTTGGCGAAGAGACCTTAGGATAAGTTGCTAAAACAAACGGAGGGGAGGATCGACCCGTTCAGTAGAATTCCGAAGAAAGACTGTTGGCAGCAGGTGGAGACATTTCTTTGGCCCCCTTCCAAATAAATGCGGGCACAGTATCAAAGATCTTTTAGAAGCGCATACTCCTCCGGGGGTCGATTAGGACGTGGGCATAAAGGCCTTTATGATACAATTAATAATTCGATTCATTTTCAATTAGGTCTTGCTCTAGCTTCTTTAGGGGTTATTACTTCCTTGGTAGCTCAACATATGTACTCTTTACCTCCAAAACCGGGTAAAACACATCCTTCAACTTTCAAAACCGTCCATATTACATCCCTGAGCAGTTTGGAAGAGCAGTTTCACTATAGTAACGTGGTTTTGCTTTGTTCCTCCTATTTATTCCTGCTAAATATTATTTAAAAATTACAAAAAACTATAGAAAAAAGTATAAATAATTTTATCGTACTCCATATAAGTAGATCTATTCTCTACTCCTAAAAAGAGTCTAATGTGTAGTCGTCGCCACCTGTGACACCTCGCGTCGCCCGCGTCGCATCTCGCCCACGTCCGCATCCCGTGTCGCCCGCGTCCGCATCTCGCGTTGCCCCGCAGTCCGTGTTGCCTTCCCGTGTGTTTGGTTTTGGGACGATGCGGGTTGGGTTGGCTCCAACCCAATTTTTAGGGTTGGGTTAGACCCATCTCTTGTTTGGATGAGAGGGTTGGGTTGAACCCAGTTTTTTGTTTGGATAGAGGGTTGAGAGAGATAGGTTAGATGGCATTCTAACGCCGTTAGTAGGGAGCCTAGCTGTCATTCGTGGGTCCATTTGTCAGACTCTCTTCTCATCTTCTTCTTCACCTGCTTTTTTCCTCGTTTCTCTCTCTTCCCGTGAAAACAATGGTCGCCATGGGTGAAATTAATCCATCTTGTTGAATCACAGCACAAATCACATGCATCCAAAGCTTCCTTGATGATCTGCGAACCAATTCCTTTGAGTATTATTGGTTTCGTTATTATACAAATCACATGCATCCAGAGATTGGTTTGGTCACAGCCATGCCCGCTTACCTGCCGCTGCTTCTGGCGCTGGTCACTGCCTCCTGGCCAAGGCCACCCATGCTTCTGCGCTTGGCCGTCAGCTCCGCCTGCTGCTCGCACGGCCGCCGCCCTAGCCCGCTGCTCGTCCGACCGCTACTTCTGCCTGCTGCTCGCCCGACTGTCATCCCCATCTGTTGCTCGCCCCAGCCCGCTTCTCGCTCGGCTGATGCTCGCGCAGTCGTCGTCTGAGCCTGCTGCTCGCCCGGCCACTCACCCTCGCTTGCGCCCGGCCATCACCGGCAGCACAAGGCCGCCACCTGCGCGCCCAGTGACCAAACGCTGCTCATCCTCCGTGGCAGAAGACGGCGCGCGAGACGGCGTCGAAGTGGGTTCGATCGATTCCTCCGATTTGGAGGGATCGAATGAACCCGCATATTGAGGGTATATTCTCTCACAGGTTGAATCCGACCCATGTGCCCATCCAACCAAACGCGGATCGATGTGGGTTTGACCCATTCCAACCCACATCGACTCGCTATCCAAACACACGGGTTCCTTTCTCGATCGGCCCTCCTGCTCCTCCGCCCGGCCGTTATCTCGCCTCTACACGCCAACTTGCCCTACCGCTGTCCTCCGTCCTCCTGCATCCACGCCACTCCATTGCTGATCGCCGATCGCCCGTCGTTGAACGTTGCCCTGGATCGTCGCCCGCGCGCCCGTCGCCCGTAGTTCGTCGTCTTCACTCCATCGGCGATCGTCGCCCGTCGTCGAGCGTCGCCCTCGATCGTCGCCCGCCCGTCGCCCATCGATCGTCTCCCGTCGTCGAGCGTCGTCCTCGATCGTCGCCCGTCGTCTAACATCCCCTTCCGTCGCCAGTCGGCCTCCTCGCCCCATCGCCCGACGTCACGTCGTCCTCCACTTCAACACAGTCGATCGCCAAGTTATCGGCGTCCTCGACCGCCTGAACACCGTCCGCGCCACCCTTCCGTCTGCACGAGTCGGCGTCCCCACGTCCGCTGGCCATCATCCACGCATCGCGGCGCTCCTCACTCGACCGATCATCACGCGCGCAGCCTCCTCCATCGCTGGCCATCACGCGATCGCCACGCCGGCCTTCGCGTCTGCTCGCCCCGGCGCCTCGCAGCCTCCGTGTACATCCACCACGCCATCGCCACGCAGCGATCCGCGTCAGCCTTCCACGTCCGCACGGCTGCCGGCTGCCTCTTGAAGGTTGGACGCCACCGGCTGCCGGCTACCTCTTGAAGATCGTGGCCGCCACCTACACAAGGGCGACGGCTGGAGACTGCCTCTTGAAGGTCGTGGCCGCCAACTACACAACGACAACCTGGTGAGAATCAGCCATGGTTTATTTTGTGGTTTTGATCCACGACGTCTTAGGGTTTTGATCCATGGCGTCTATATGTTGGCAGATCGTCAATAACGCCCATGCCCGTCCAGACCAACCACACTGCCGGAAGGATCAAAAATCGTCTCCACGCCCGCCCGACCAACCGATCATGGCCGCCGCCGACGCTGGCTTGTGCTCGCCGTCCCGTGCTCCCTGTCCAACTGTCGCACTGCCGGATCGCCGCCGTCTCCACGTCCAACTGCAGGTGCGAAATATAGGGTTTTGTTTCGGTACGCTCGCGGCTGTATAGTATTGGTAGCAATGGTTACCATCTAAACAAGGTTATGTGGGTGGGTACGTACATGGGTGGTCAGTAGTAGGAGGTCAAGGAATGGAGGCCAAGTACTCCGGTTCAGTCAAGTAGTTTCAGATTATAATCCTTGCTAGGTTGCGCATGTTTGGAACATATATTTTTTCTGCATTGCCCTTCGTATGACACCATGCATGGCAGCGTCGCAAATATTATAGTATAGCACTGAATTACTTTGTGATCCATTAAGTATAGTATGGCACTGAATTACTTGGTGATCGATAAGAAAACATTATCAGATGAAGTTGCATAAACTTTAGTTGAGCCTATGATATTGCATAAACTGGGCCAGTGCATTATTCAGGTGAATTTGCATAGACTTGTGATATTGTTCCAGTGAATATACTGGGCCAGTGCATTATTCAGGTGAATTTGCATAGACTTCAGGTGATATTGTCCAGGTGAATATACTGGACCAATGCATTATTATTAGTTCGTCCCCACCTAACCATACTCTATGTGTTGCAGACCAATGATTCTGAATTTTTTTTCTAGAATGTTCAATGTGATTTTTTATACAATTGTCGCCGTCCCGTAGCAACGCACGTGCATGAAGCTAGTAAATATATACTATGGTATCTTTTAGTACAAAATTTTTATTTCACCTTTAGATCTATGCTTTCTATAAATAAAATAACTAAGTTATATATATATATGATACAATAATATGATTTTTAGTAATTAATTGGAATAATTTATAGCTGTTGTTTTGTCACACCTATGAGATTTATGTTAGACTAATTATTGTAGGCTTAAACCGTAATAAAATTTTTATATTCAGAAGGGTCAAAACAAACCTAGATTTTTCATTATATAGCTTTTCTATAATTTACTATAATTTTTGAAAGATTTAGCGAAATAAATAAGGAAAATGAAATGATAAAACCACTACTATTATAGAAAAACCGCTATCCAAAAGCGCTTAGGGATGCAATATAAACGGTTTTGCAAGTTGGAGCATGTGCTTTACCCGGTTTTGGAGTTTAGGGACCTAAATCGAACTTGAGCGATAGTTGAGGGACCTCAATAGGACTTTTTCCCCTGAAAAACAATCCAACTGTTGGGCCTACCCAGCTTTGAGCCCGGTAAGTCCCAACGACCCCCTGTACGTATAGCTTTCTTCCTACACGGCGACGTGTGGGCCTCACAGTCGATGACTCCACGCGCAGCGTCGACACATGAATCGGGGCCGGGCCGTGCCGTGCGCGTTGCGGCGCCGCATGCAGCGGAGGGAGATGGGCCGCCGTCCCGTCGCCGCGACCGGGAATATGTCCGCCGGATCGACCCACGCCGATCCGCCCCAAGGCCAGCGTACCCCCACGCACGGCGCGGCGCCCTCCGCCGTGGTCAAAGCGGCGCTCGACGGAATCGGCGGTGCACCACCAAAGCGGGGACACCCGAAGCGCGCCGCGGATAGCCCTGCCGCACGCCGCTTTTGCAATTTGGCTCGGCTTCTCTCCGATCCAGCGCCAGGCCGGCCGCGAGGATTTGGCCTAGCTTAGCTATCCTTCCTTCTTCCCCCTCCCTCCCTCGCTCCCTCCCTCCCTCCCTGAAGTACAGGGGCTACTAGGCAAGGGATCCAGAGATTCCTCCCTACTAGAGCTGAGAGAGAGCTCCCCTTTGAGGCTCCCTTTCCCCGGGACTGATGGGCATTAGTTCCGTTTCGGTGGCCTGCAGGGTTCTCTTCTATCTTTGCATTTGTGTGCGTCAAGCCTCCGACCCGACCGGCGCCTTTGTTCTCGCGGTGCCCTGCTCCTGCTGTCCCTCTCCACCAGGGCCAGGACAGGCCACCACCTGCAGGTACTTCATGCGTACTACTACCAGCCCTTTGCATCTCTCTGCACGCATGATTGCTTTCTTTTTTCAGCCTGCGCCCGTCGTTTTTATATGGTAATTTCGGCACCCGCGCATTGACATTGTTCCGTCGTCTTCTTCTTCATCAGTTCAGGAGCTAGGCTGATCTAATGGCTGATAGCCATGGATTCGCTCCAGGATCGGACGTGTCGAAATGGCACTACAGCTACAAACCCCGGCCCTAAAAAAAAAAAGGAAATAGCACACTAGAGCCTTGCAGCAACTGTGTTACCGTACCGTATCGCTCAGCACGGCGGCCGGCAACGATCCCGGCGAGGGAACGCGGCACCGATCTTGCCGGATTTAGCTGCCCCTGTTAGCCACTCCACGTGTCGACCCATGGATGCCTGCCGCCGCAGGGTGCAGGCCTGCAGGGGTGCCGATCGAGCCGATTGCCGCTAATGCCACACCGGCAGAGGACAGATCCCTCCATCAGTCTGCCTAAAACGGATCGGAGTTCATTTCGCCCACACACGCAAACACACAGTGTAAAACATCAATCACTCCTAAACGAGCCGGTTTTCGTTCCACGATCCAAATCTCTCCAGTGCACAAGAGATCGGCAGCGTCTCGTCACAAGATCGGAATCTGCAGTCACGCATGCAAAAGTTCTAGGTGCCAATGGATCGATCGACGATATGCTGAGATCTCCATCGATTGATCTTAGTTCACGCAAGCCAATGCAAGCTACTACTAGCTGCAGAAAAAAATAAAAATAAAGTGATCCCTACATATATATAGCTAAATAAAGGCTCAGATATATTAGCATGTTACCGTCGTACGAGATCCTTTGGCTAGCTCGATCACGGCTTCAAGTGGAGCAGTATCATGTCGACTGGTTGGCTAGCTCATCCTTGAGGATGAAGAAAGATACATGTGTCGAGGCCGGCAGTGCAGAGAGCTGATAGACTGATGGATAGATAGCTAGCTAGCAAGCCAGCAAGCTGAGACAGACACGAAGTGACCCCAAAGTTGATCGACCACCCGACCAGATTCCAATAGCATTGTCGAATTCATTACCGAGGTTGTCTTCCCAGCACACACAAAATCACGCCAGTAATCACCTGGCATGAGCTAACCAAACATTCCTCAAATGGGCTATGTGTGTTTACGTAGCCATCCATGCAATGCAACGTGTTAATTCCCTGCATGATGCCTGCCTGTCGAGTTGTTTGCTCTAACCAATCTCGATCAGTTTGTTATCAGTTGGTTAATCTCACCTGACGGCGCCACCCAAAGATAGAAAAAGGATGGCCGTGCAGTTGCCGGGCACTGCGCCGTCCTCTCCTCCCTTGACCCTTCCTATAAGTACCCAGCTCCATCATTCGCCATGGTTAGGCCAAGCCTGGCTAGGCGACTTCGAATTCACTTTATTTGACCTTTCGTCTTCCTCCTGACTGCCATGCCCAACTAGCTTCATGAACCCATACCTCCTCGTATACCGTGTAACCAACGCCGGCGTGTAACCAAACCCCTCGATAGTACATACTCATAAAAGATCAGATATGATGGTGTTCCAGGAGGATGCAGCCTGCATGGTGATTCCAGATGGCTTCTGCATTGTGAGTCTCTCTTCAACCTTTTTTTTTTTTGAGGCAGAGTCTCTTCAACCTTGATGACTAGCTGTTTCATAATTTCTGTTCTTTTTTTTGTATATAAATAGCTCTTTGATTCAATTTCATTTGTTATGTATACGCACCACTTCGTTAGAATTGATTTCATCTAAATTGCTACCTCGATAATTATGTGTATGCATAGTATGCTGCTAATTAATAGGAAAATTGGGTGCTAAATGATGCATTGCTTCCTTGAATCACATATATAACAAGTACTCCATCTGTTTCAAATTACTAGTCATCTTGACTTTTTACTAGATTCATGCTATAATGTCTAGGTTCATAGAAAATGTCATAAATTTAGACACTTCAAATGACAACCAGAATGGCTAGTATTTTGAAACGGATGGAGTAATTCATTGTCCTAAGCAAAACTGCTACTCACGGTCCTTTTTTCATTATCAACACACTATTTTCTCAGCAAAATTACTAATTTGGCATGATGTATCTATTCATATATTCCGTACACCATGAGTAATTTCGCTCATGCAAAGTCAAGGCTTCAAGGAAAATATATTCCATACCTGTTAAACACCCCGTCAGACGAGGTCGTCGCATGCCCCGGTCTATCAGCCTTGATGAGTGACCAAATTAGTTGAGACTTCTTTCCAGAAATAAGCACAGCTGCGCAAAAAATAGCATCCGCATTAGACCATGCACATGCAGTTAGGATACCCTAGTTTTGTGTTCGCTGACTTCTTGGTTGTCTTTTTTTCCTATCCCGTATCCCTCCTAACCGCATTTGTCGGATAGAAATTTCTGGGTTCTGACTTCCTTGGTGTCGTCATCTTGGTAAATAGCCATGTGCATCTGCATGGCTAAGCTGGCTTTATTTTCGTTCCCCTCTCTTTCATTAGCCTATCTTCCTCACACATGCTGATTCTCTGTTTACCGACACAACAAAGAAAAACCGCCTTCCTTCTCAAGGATCAATATAACATTGGAGGAAACTTGTCCGAACAGCTAATCTGATCAGCTTTGGTGAAGATTGACGGTGCCTGCCATGCTTCCTGACGATTGGATCACCGTAATTGTTTCTCTGCACTAGATCTTCCTCTGTTCTTATTAGGTTTGCAATGATGTTCTAAATCCAATCAAGAAATTCCATTTCCTCCTGAAGATCTTTCACAGCCATCCTTGATTTTTCTTGCATCTATTTTTGCATAAATGCATACTCATAGTGTTGTAATTGAGATTGCAATGAGTCTTTCCCGCATATGTAATGCATAGTTATGCGTTATAAAGCCAAAGTGCAGCAATGTTGAGATGAGCATTTAAATTCTGGTTGACATCTTTCAGATTTGGCACTCCGGCATGCCGGCATTACTAGATAATAGATAACGTTCTCTTTTTGCTTCTATGCCTGAGACAACTTTATATCCGAAGGATGCAGATGTATCTTACATTTTATTTGGACAAGTTCGCTTCAATAAAGAAAGACAACTATTCAGAAAATTGCACATGGTTGCATTTGCATATGTTTACAGCTTTAGATCCTCTAACAAAAAGAAATGATGCACCTAATATCCACTACTCTCACGATGAGTTTCTGACGTGTGACTATCTATACTAGGTCTGAAATTCATATGTGGTTTTTGTGGTTCAATGTTAGAAGAATAACCGTTTAGCAAAACGAAACTCACATGTTTTGTTCCTTCTGAAATTTACAGGAGGACATTTCAAGCCCCATAGCCGCTCATATTCTTGACTTCTGTGACGACGGCCTTGGTGATGACCTCTTTGCTGCCGTGACTAGCACCTCCGATCCCTTCCCAGCCTCCTCTGATGATGTTTCATCATCTACCACTACCACTCCTCCTGTCTGCAGCTACAGCGATGAAACTCCAGCTGTTGTGCCCACAGCCTACTCCCCATTGCCCTCCTTCGACTCCACTCTTACAGCCCTCCTTGAGCAAGAGCAACGCCATGATCTAGATACTGAGCTCCTTCCCCCTATCGATGGGCTTTCGGAAGTAGCATACTATCCGCATGCCACCAATGAGGTCAGCATAGAGCAATTCAGCCAAATGGAACTTCCAGGGACCATTGCAGAACAAGTGCCCCCAATTCAAATGAGCAGCAGTGCACCTGCCTTGATGCCAATTGCCTCAGACTTTGATGAGTGCTTCACAGCGGCACTAGCTGGAGGATTCATGGGTCTGGATGGAGCCGTGTTTCAGCAAGCAGGAGCAATTCTTCCGAGCTGCAATGCAGAGGCGCCACAAAGAGGATTTTTCAACAGTGCAAGTGATTGTAGCAATAGTATGTCAATGATTGGCGAGTTTCAGAAGATGATGGAAGATGAAGGACTGACCAGAACATATAGCGACACAGATTCCATGCAAGGGGCATTTAATAATGCAGAGGTGCAGGTAACATTCAGAACCTAGGTGCACATTGAGCATCATTCTACATACCACCATGATGCCAGACAAAAGGACATGCCAAGTAATCGCCTTACCATGCATCGCTTTGGCTTCTTACACAGGTAGTAGGAAATAATCAACACCTGACGAACGGATGCAATGGGAACCAAGCAACATTATCAACAGAGTTATCAGGATTGGAAGACTCCACATTCAAGGTTGTCCGCTTGTCACCTGAAGAGCGAAAGGAAAAGATCCATAGGTACATAAAGAAACGGAACGAGAGAAATTTCAGCAAAAAAATAAAGGTACTATTGAGCATTTCAATGGAGCTATACTTGTGCAAGGACGTGTAACCGATTCAGCTGTGCTGATAAACAACAAAATGCAGTACGCTTGTAGAAAAACCTTGGCAGATAGCAGGCCCCGTGTCCGCGGAAGGTTTGCGAAGAACGATGAGCTATGTGAAGCAGGACAATCAAGCTCCCAGAATCATGAACAATATGAACAAACTGTAAGTTTTGAAGTATACTAGAATGTCTTGTTAGAATTACAGTCCAGATAACTAATAGAAATGATAACCTGATGCACATCTCATGAAATAAATAGCTCATTTGTTTCATCCATTTTTTCATATATTCATCAGTTAGGACACGTATTGACTGGGGAGACTCATGTAGATGAGTTAGTACTGGTCTAACTAAATTGAAGATACATTATTCCTCTTATGCATTTTCATTGTTTCCAAATGAAACCTGGTATAATTCTACAAATAGTTAACAAGAATTCTTACCTTTTCCAGGACCGTATGAAAGAAGAAGACATGATGGACACGTCAGATATTCTTGCACATCTAAGTGGGTTTAACCCCTACAACTATAAGTACAAATGCACCATCGAGTCCTGGATATGATTCTCAAGGCTCAACCATGCAAATTAAGAACCCAGTGTTTTGTTTCAAGTTTTCCTACCATTGAGTGCAGTTTTCCTTTTGCATTAAAATAAACTTGCAGCATTAGAAGCTTACCTGCAGAACAAGCACCTAGCTCAAGTTCAATTAATGTAGAATTAATCTATTAGTCAAACTTTTGTCACTTTTCTCTCCAGAACAGTGATTTGTGTATA
The DNA here is from genome assembly GCA_015342445.1 of Digitaria exilis. Classification (NCBI taxonomy): domain Eukaryota; kingdom Viridiplantae; phylum Streptophyta; class Magnoliopsida; order Poales; family Poaceae; genus Digitaria; species Digitaria exilis. Next base: position 186,691 of record JACEFO010000144.1, read on the forward strand.
TAACCATGCCTTTTATAGAAATAAAGAGTTCCGTGGATCTCTTGGACATTTCTGTGTTGCAGAGTCCAGATTTGGTCTGCTCAGAGATTTCACAGGACAAATTGGCACACATTCTAATTCATGGAATTAACTAAATATCACAAAGTCATCTATTTGGCACATTACATCAATAGCAGGGAAAAACAACTATCATGGACCATGAACCTCCTAGAGAACTTCCAGATATTGAGCATAGACCAAAAGATTGCAACCAGATAGAACACACTAAAGACTGAAACGCTTCATGGCAGATTTCACGGAGTCCAAAATATTGAAATAATCGTAGAACAGGGAAGACTGTTTGCCCTCCAAACCATCTCTGTGGTGACGGTTGCTCCCGGTCAGGTTGTTGCACGGGCTGCCCCCAATAACTAGGTCGAAACCACCAAATCTTTTAACATATTCCTCGATCCTCTTCGGAGTTAGTGTTTGCACATCAGCTATCTCAATCAGCGTGCCCGTTTGCGTCTGATCCCACCAACTCTTTAGAATTGTCCTGTTCACTTCAGATATCTCAACTGAAATCACCGTGTTCATGCGGATACCAAGCCTGTGGAGAGCGACCTCTGCTCCTCCAATACCAGAGAACAAGGACAGCACGTTCATGCCATCTGGAAACATGTCCTTGAGTACTGAGAGGTGGTAGGCAACAGTGTCCACTTGAAAAGAATTGCCTAGGGACCGATACCTCTCCGTCCTGCTGATTCCTCTGGTGTGATCCTTTGGGAAACCAAGCAGGAACTCCATCTCATCCGGCTCAAGAGGAGCAACCTTGTTAAGGCCAACCCACACCAAATTCCATTTTCTGCATTCTTCAAGCACATACTTCTGAACATTTAGGGGAGGTGGATCATCATTGTCTGTTAGGGTTTTACGAATCCTCTCTGTTAATCTAGCACTAGCCACACAGGTCTGAAGGCAATTAAACTGCCGTCTTGGGTCCCATGAGGGCCACCACTTCTTGGTTTGAGGGAAGGCCCAGATATTGTCTTTGGGGGTAAGGGAAGTAGAGGTGACCTGTTCCCAAGAGGCAGGTTATGTATGTAGCCTCTCTTTCTGGCAGCGGCACAGAAGTACTTTGAATCCACAAACTCAGGTATGATATCATACAGGAATCTTGATATTGTTGGCCAAACACCCTTTGGAGCAAGTGCCACATTTTCATAGTAGAAATAGGGTGGTCCTATAGCCTGATCGGGTAGTGATCTGTTTACTGGCCTTGGCCCATTTGGCAAGCCAAAACCAATCATTGGATTTGGGAGAGGCATTGACTCATCAATACTAGCATCTAAGCGCCCTCTACTTCCCTGTGCTTGGCCTTCATACCTCTTTCTCTTTCTCATGTTCCCTTCAGTGGGCCTTCCTCTCCTTCCATTCAAATTATCCTGCAGAATTACAATATAGCTCCACTGTCAGCCCATTAAATTAGAACCAAACCTTTTTCCAGATGTAAATTGACAATTAAACAAAAACACACCTCATAACCATATCCTGCTGTCTGCGAAGCATAGATCGAATCAGCCAAAACAGAGATGGATGCATCCTGCCTTGAGTAGTTTGAAAACACAAGCCACGATAGATGGCATAAGGTGCATGATCAGTGAACAGGGTATTTGAAATATAACATAACAAGTTGGATGAATAAGTTCCTAAACACCCCAGTTATTTCTCTTGTAGGAAACAATATTTATCGTATGCCCTGCTATCTAAAAGTTACACAGGAGATAAGCCAAAAGAAAGTTTGACTTTGACATAACATTAAGGAACATTAAACATGGCAATGCTATTATTCAACATATTCTATATGAGAACACAGCCTACTTTGAAGGTTGAAGTATGTAACCTTGAATCATGGCTTCTGAAAAAAATATGTTTATTTGCTGAAAATCTAAGCCATACAAAGGTTATAGAGCATACCGCATCTAGTAACAGCCATGGTAGCCTCATCTTCTGGAAACCCCAAGTTTACTAAGGTATTGATTTTCTCATCCTTCTGCGACATCTCATGTAAGAAATCCTGTGTAAGAGAGCACAGGAAAGCACTGAGAATACAATTGATGCAGCAACATATACTAGCAATACAATGAACTTCCAAAGGACACAAATAGAATTCCTGAATCATCATCATAAGTATGGACAAAGGATTTACGATTGAATAAAAATAGAGGCATAGCATGTTTCTCAAAAAGAAAAGTAAATGCATACAGTATCCAAGGGGAAGCATGAAAATACCTCATCACCAGATTCATCAGAGGTAGGATCCCTGTTTCTCTCACCAGCATTGTCATCATCCCAGTTTTGTATAATGTCATCATCACTATCCTCGGCCACTTGGGCAACACAGCTAGAAGCCGAGCCATTATTCACAGAAGCGTCATGGTCTATTACCTGCATTTCACATTACTTGTAAATGCATATCCTCTTTCATACCATGCAATAAGGCCATCAAAGAATAACTTTTTTTTTCTCGGACCATAAAAGAATAACTTAAAAAAACAGGCCTGTAGATGAATACCTGGTAGGTAAGAAGAAGCTCAACTAATGAACCTGCACCTTTATCCCCTGAAAGCAAATGCAACGGTCAAATAGAGTATATAAAAACACCTGGAACCTGAATAAGTGAGAAGAAATGGGTTATTAGGTAACTACCATTATCCTTCATGGCCTTCCGAACCATCTCCTCCGGGAAACCCATATCCACATATTCCTGAACTGAAGCGGCAGATGACCAAGCATTCCCATTGCCAATACCAACCTTTTAAAACAGACAAATAAACAATCAGCGCATTACTTATTTCCAAACATAGCTCCAAGAAACAATGTAACAGCAGCATTGGAATGTTCAGACCAGTTTGGCACAAACCCACCGAAGCCAACTGGGGAAAATCCGCTAATCATGATCCTCTCTGTTCATGAATAGTGTAATTTCCCCCCAGCCAGTTTGGGCCAGTTGCCAAGCTGGCTTTACACCCCTGAGTGACATGAACTGAGAAACAACTAATTGGTGAGTTCAAGCATTGTTGCATATGCATCGATCAGCTAAGTGCCTTACTCTTGTTGACGGGCCAGGAGAATCGATGTTCCTCGAGGCCAGAGCTGAGAAACTGGCACCAGCATCCTCCCCATCACTGTCCCACTCAAATTTATCACTGTCGTCGCTGTCGCTAACCCAGTCCTGTGGCACAAATTAAAGAGCAACGGGCAGAATTAGTATCAGGAATTCACCAAACAAAAATGGTATACTTCTCTTTCTCTCTACAGTACATGGAAGGGGAGAGAGCAGAGAATACGAGGGGACGAGAGAGAGAGAACTCTCACCGCCATTTTGGAGCCTTTGCGAAGTGTATCGGGCTACCTCTCCCCCAGAGTCCTCTGTTCTTCCTTGCCCCTCGCGCGATGAGAAGCCGCGGCGACGGAGCCACAGACCGTTCCGCCTACAGCCCTGCTCCAGAATCTGCCCCCACGGATGACCTCCCGCCCCTCCCTTCTCGTCGCCCTCGGCGTCGGCGCGCTGGAGGCGGTGGCAGAGGAAGAGGAGGAGGCCCCGACGGCTACCGGACGGCGGCGGCGCCTAGCTCCGCCCTCTGATTGCTTTTAGATGAGAAACACGAGGGGAGAGGGTGCTTGAGCGCAGGACGGTGCTAAAGAAAGGATCCCCGTGTGGCGATTGATCCGTGATCACCGTGTGGGGAAATGCCTCGCGCGGCCGCGCCCCATTCGAATTTTAGGCACACCAGTGGGCGCAGAGTTATCTGGGCCGCAGGGCACGTCTCAATGCAAAGCGGTGGCGGACGAAGGGACAAAAATATCCTACTCCCTCCGTCCTAAAAGGATGACGCTATGGGATGCGTGCACGTGTTACTTTCTCAACTTTGACTAATTTATATAGAAATATATGTAATATTTATATCTCTAATAAATTTGTTAAAAGACTAGATTCAAATATCTATCTAATGGTACTAATGATGTACTATAATTATTAATATTATTTTATATATAATTAGTTAATGCTTAAAGATACTGTTTTTATTGGGAAGCGAGAATGATCTATTTTGGACGGAGGTAGTATCTTTTTTCTACGTCTATTATTGGACTAGTAAAGATGGATTCTACTAACCTCACGCTGATTTGTGTACCCAGATATCTAAAATTCTCACAATTGTAAATAAGATTAATTGTTTAACCCTTCCTTGTTCTCTCTAACCTCCTCACGCATACACATATGGGAAGAAAATTAGGTGGGGACCGTCCCTAAACACCCTCCCATGGGACCCGTGCTAGATAAAGGACGTGTGGTCATCCAGAACATCCCACGGTCATTGGTGGAGTGCCCTGCCGCTGGCTCCGCAACGCAAAGCCCGCTTGCTCGGCTCCACTTCCCAATGGCAGAGGCTCGTGGCTTCAATGGGTTGGGGCCTGGTGCCAGATCACCGCCTGCCTTGAGTCTCTCTTCTCCGGTTCTCCCCCTGTTTGCCGGCGCCGCATCTCTCCTCCCCCAGCGCACGCAGCCGCTTGCTCGCCCTAGCTCTATCAATGGGAGTCAGTCCAAACACATTGGGTTGTTGTGATCTCTGTTGCTGATCGCTGTAAGATTTTTATTCATTACGTGCTTATTCAACTTGATTCATGGGTGTGAGACTCAGGGGTTGCTTGAGGGACAAATTCAACATGGCCGGCCAGCCGGCCAGATGGTGCTGGCTCTCCAGTCTCCAACCATGGGCATAGCTGAACCTCTCGTCTCGTACATAACGACGGCTAACAGCAGCAAATTCGTCCTCTTCCTGACCTCCTTGGCTACCTCTGATTGATTGCCTCCTTGGCAAGACGAGCGGCAGCGGCAGCAGTAGCAAATTGGGAGGGGCATCGGGCATGCACCGTGTGCTTCTCTTCCGCACGGTCGAGCCCAAGGAACAAGGGATGGAAGCCGAGCCCAACGAAGCCTTCCGCACGGCCGAGCCGAGGGAACGAACGGAGGATGGAAGCCGAGCCGAGTGAAACGAGAAAGGGGTCTCAGAGGCGGCCGTCAGATCAGCGGGATGCCCACGCGTCGTTTATCAGGCGCGGGTCCGCATGAGTACATTCGAGGACGGTCCCCATCTAATTTTTTTCCACACATATGCTCCCTCGATTCATATAGCGTTGACGCTCTCTGGCAATTGAAGAGGCTCTGTCGTGATGCGTCCAGCCCGGTACGCGTCACCGCCTTTGGGACGAGCCTTCACTCCCCGGCGCCGCTCGCCACTGTCGGAACGTGTCATTGCCGCGGCGCGGAGCCACGACGCCATAGTTATTTTATTGTTTGAATTCTTATTTGCATAGCTTTAATAAGAAAGCTTCGATCAACCCTTTTCTTACTGATTAATTTTGCTAATTTTAATGTGTTTCTTGGCCCAATTTGTTATGGTTTACAATTCCTGGTTCAATCCCACAAAGCCTACATTAAAATTTCAGTATTAAATTTTAGCCTTTTAGGAGAACTAATGAAAGGAGACAAGATTTACGTAGAGAATTGTTTTTGGATGGACCTATGGGAGAATGTATGGATGACACCCAATATTTAGGGAGAGACAATTGTCATATTGTTGTCTTAGAAGTCAGGTTTCGAAACTGGATTTTTGGTTTCGCAGCCGAAATTTATTCTTCTTGTTGTCATTTGATATATTAGCCAGTATTTCTAAAAAACAAATTGTCCACCAACCTGATTGAGATGACATGTACATAAGCTTATAGATTTAATATGCAATTTATACGGAAGTAGGATGGTAGGAAAATGTGTTTAAATCTTTTCTATCAGCTACCACTTTAAATATTTGCCTAATAGCTGCAAATACTATGAATGCATTTGTACTAGATATTGGCATATTCGCATACTCACAAGTCACCCTTCTGCTTACATGAACTTCAAGAAGTCACAGAGATCATCACATTGAAGTTGTTAGTGACTATTCATGGCCAGTTTGTGGTGACTGGATTCTTGAAGCAGGACATAATATGACTCGACAGTGGTTGTAGTCAAATGTTGATGCACCTCATGATTGTACCTGTAACTAAGTTTTAATTAAGGTTGTGTTTAGATTGGGATAGAAAAAGGTTGTGTTTAGATTGGGATAGAAAACATTGTAGCTACAGAAAACACTGCAGCTAAGTCCTGGGAAACGTGTACTGTGAGAGCGAAGAATAGTTGAATAGTGAAAAGTTAAAATGAAATAGTGTTTAGTTTGTGATACGAACGTCTTATAAGAAGTAAGATAAATCTTGCGTTTGATGTTTATCTCCGCTTGTAATCTAGAGGGTTCCTTTCGCCAGGCGTTTGTCGAGAAGGATCGAAGTACTCAAAATAGGCATAGCACACTGAAAGTGGGCGTTTTTTGAAGCTGCCTCTAGTAGTACCACCACACAATTGGCACACAATCGGCGCAAATTTCCGAACAACTGGCACACAAGCTGTCAGCGTACAAATTTGCAACTCTGACTGAACACAACTGTACAGTTTCTTGATCCAAGCTCGTGTGACATGCAGAATTAGGATGCATGCAGTTGATCAAAAACCATCTATACACATAATAATCTGATTGATATAAGCAAATGTACAACGATCATGTGCTAACTCACTAATGTTGTCACCTGGGGCACGGGCACAGCAAGGGAGAGCAATTCTGAGGCCCCTCGCTCCTTCAATTGGCACCCCTCTGCATCCATCTCAGCTATTACCGGATCGAATCCTTGTAGTACAACTTGAGGTTCAGATTTGGTAGATCCAAGCAGGACTAAACTGCTGGGCCTGCTGAAGCTTCCAAGGAACCTGACGCAGCGACTGCTTCGATAACCCAAGAGATGGCCGGCGCCGACCCAGACGGCGACCTCGGAGGCGATGACAGCGACCTTGACGACCACCCCGAGGGCGTCGATCCCGTTCCTGAACCCCTTGTGCACCTGGAGCCCAAGGAATCCCTCGACGATCTTGGACGTGTTCTTGGACAGCTTGTACCCCGACTTGAGCACGGCGAGCACGACGACGCCTGCCGGCGACGCCGCGGGGAGCGCCGGCGCGGCGGTGGCGAGGCGGAGGAGCGAGGCGGCGGCGAAGGCGGCCTTGAGCCGCTTGGACGAAGGGAGCTTGGGGAGCCCCGCCGCGGGGCCGAGCGTGCGCGCCGCCTTGTAGGATTTGGAGGCGGCCTTGGACGCGGCGAGGAGCGCGGCGACCGGGGAGGACGCCGTGGCGACGACCCGCGGCGCCCTGAGCGCCGCCGCGGCGGCGGACGTCGCGTCGGCCAGCGGCTTGAGCGCGCGCGAGCGGGAGAGGGCGACGACTAGCCGCACCCCTAGCGCTATGCCCAGCGTGGAGGCCACGGCGGCCGCGATGTCGTGCGGGGCAGGGGGCGGCAAGGCGGACACGAGGTCATGCGCGGCCGGGGGCGGAGACGGCGGCGGCATGGCGGCGGCGGCCCTCGTGGGGACGCGCAGGCCATAGGAGGCGAGACGGTGCGCGTGGAACGGAACGTGCGTGGTGGAAAGGTCGGGAACAGGGGAAAAAAAAGGTCAGGGGCATGGGGCCAGGCGCGTGGAGACGAAGGGGATGGACCCCGGTAGGATGACGAGGGGCGACGTGGATGCGGCCGCGGCCGTGACCCCGTGCGTCGGCCGCGCCAGCCACTCGTTCGGTCCGTCGATCGGCCGTCCGCCGCGGCGACGAGCCGGGACGGGACAGCGACGCCGGCATATGCCACGGCGGCAGCGGGGATCGGCGACTGCGGTGCTCTTCTGCTCCCCGTCGCCTGGCCGCCCGGTGGGCATATCCTTCTCGCCGAATCGGCACCCCCGGCCGAATCAGGCATCAGCCAAGAAAGAAACTATTTTTTGAAAAAAAAAATAATCTGAGCAACGAAATTCCTACAGCGATTGACTAGCGAGGCCGTAACGTGTGAGAATTTGACCGTGAGTTTCGAATGGACGACGACGGACGGACCCAGCACAGCAGAAGGCTCGCGAACCCGTCGTGGTCCAAAGGCCCAAGTTTGGCGTACCAACTATATGGGCTTTGTTTAACGGTTGCGTGCTTGGTGGTGGGCTCCTAGCCAGAATTCCTCTTGGGCCCCTTTACTCGGTTCCGAGACCATCAAAACTTTTTTATTTTGCTCCGGAAAAGAAGACAGATGAGCCGTCCACACTGCTGCAAATCGATGCAGAGAGCCAGAGACGAGTACTAGTATACGCCTAGCTGCAACGAGTGGCCAGCAGTACACGTAACACGTGTGTGATCCCGACGAAACGATCGCAGCCGGTAGATCGCATGCGAGTTGGCCAGGTGTCAGCGTTCAGAGAACACTATCAATCCGGAGCTCTCTCCAATCCGAGTATCCGACTGTTGGAACGTCCATGTAGCAGGAATTGAACGAAAGAGCAATGAACGAACTGGACCGAGGTTGGTTGCATTCCTCCCGAAGCCACGAAAACTTCTCCATCCGCCATGATCGAACGGAGCCCCCCACGGTCCAGAATTTTTTTTCTATCCGAGGAGATTAGCTCTGAGTTGGCACCATTCCTGGTCACTAGTTTGCTTGCTTCGCACCCGACAGAAAATGCATCACCGATTCACAGGTCACGGCGATCAGCAAGCACGGTTGCGTAGAGCGGCCGAGTAAGCGACCCTCCCGAAAAGCCCGGCAGATACAACATTTCTTTCCAATACCTAACGATACCACGCCACGTACTCGGTACACAAGCGTACATGACTGAAGTAATTCAACGAGAAGGAGCCGCAGGTCAGTGGCAGCATGCCGTGCTAGCAAACCACTTTTTGGGCTGATCAAGTGCAGAGCCGGGCATGTACGTGACGACGGGTGCTCGCTATCTTGCTTGGTCTTCATCTAGCGTTGTAGTATGCGTGTACGTTACACGGTGACAGGGATTGATTGGCCTGAAAAAGGTATCATGATCCACATGCCGGCGGTACTGTCAGTTGGCGCTGGTTGGCGGTATCTTATTGTGCGTAAGTACCTGCACATCTTATTGTGCGCAAGTACTTGCACTTTGAGGAGTCAACAGACTGAAACGTAACCAAAGCACTTCTCCCGGCACGTCTGTCTTTGACCAGCTCGTAAGCAACCTCTCTCCACCTTCAGTTTTTTTCTTACACTAATCCCTGCAGCCGGAGCACTACCTGAAGCCGGCGCTGTATCTGAAATTCTTAATTCTTATCCCGAGTTGTTCTTTGCTTGCCGTCTCCCATGCATTCTCCCAAGGTGGATGTCAGGCCGGCAATGGAGACCAGGACCAGCGATGATGCCGGTGATCGTGATAAAATAAAAACAATTTGGGTCACAGCCAAATTGTCTTTTTGTTTGCATTGGCCTGAAAAACTGGATGAGGTCCAAGCCACATGGTGCTATGCACAGGGTTCACAAAACCGGAGGAAACCAAACGGTTCCCGCGAGAACCGGCCAAACTGCCCCGGTAGCGGTTCGGGGCGGTTTCAAACCGGTTAAATTTAAAATATTTAAATTTAAATTTAAAATAAATAAATATTAAAAAAATTTCTAAAAATACTCCAAGGCATATGTAACCTATTGGTGTAAAAAATTTTGAAATATTTGCTCATTTGATATTTTTTGCAGGCATTATAAGTTCAACAAAAAAAAGGAAAAGAAAAAAACGGCTCATTGAACTTCTAATGCACACAAAAAATACTAAATACACTAATATTTGAAAAATTTTGACACCATTAAATTCTACGCACCTTGAAATATTTTTAGGAATTTTTTCTTTTTTAAAAAAAATGTTTAGTTAAATTTGAAAACATGACAAATTATGTATTGAGCCGGCTTACCGTCCAAACCTGCCGGCTTACCGCCCAAACCGGTCGGTTAGCCGTTCGTAACCGAGTACACGGGGGATTTGAATTCAAAATTTGAATTTATCCGGTTTTCACCGGTTCCCACGGTAACCGGACCGGTTAGCCGCTACCGCCGGCCGGCGGTTCGGCCAACCGGTTCGGTTTTGTGAACCCTGGCTATGCATGGGCGTAAAACCGTTTCATCCGACGTGTTCTTGCTCGACCATTATCCTTTTCTTTTTTTTGCCGGGAACCATGGATTCATCATTCATGACTAGGAGCACAGTAAACACTGACGGTGGACGCCGGTGAGCTTTCCCGGTTGTTCGCATTTGACCAGAAAAAAGGATCGACACTACAGATCAGATCAGGCCCCGAATACTCAAGGCAATTTCAGGTACCGTGTTGCAACGATTTGTCGGCGAGAAACAAGATCATACGTGATGATGATGCTCATGTCACGGTCGCATGCATCTCACTCGGATTTGGTCGCTTGCCAATGTTTGAAATGGTACGTTTATAGCGCGACTATCTGGTTGCATGTTCCAACAACAACCGAGAAAACGAGAGGAATGAGTGAGAAAGAAAATTGCGAGAAGGAAATGTCTGCCTCATCACGAGTGACGTGGCCCTGGGGATTAAGGCTTTACCTAACACGCCCCCCCAGGGGCGGCGATGCAGGGAATTTGGCGGCTACTCTGCTCTGCACCAAATCAGGCCAGTGATGAACCCTGAAGGCTGTTCACCCCAGGTCAGAATAGAGCAAGAATCTGTACACCGTACACGCTAGATGAACCCTGAAGGGTAACATTCTTTTTCTCAAAAAACAAGGATGCACTTAAGTAAAAGATGAGTTGACTTTGGTTCTTACTGTTAGTTGTCTCTGGTGTGTGAATCTAGAAACAACCCTTCGTCGGTAATGCATGTCACGCTCCCTGTCGCTTCGATCCATCCTCCACTTGAGGATGGTGAGATCGATCTTCCACTTACCTCAGTCATCAGCAACATAGATCGTGGTGTTTCATTAAGATATAAGAAAATTAAAAAAAACTGAGGTGGTGGTAGTGATCGTGGCTGCCAAAACCAGAGAGATCATTGTGGTCAATTTGGAGCCAGCTTACTGAATTGCCGGTCCCTGTCAGTAACACGGCGACGACGCACTGTCCCGTCCCTTGGTGACGCCTTGTAGTTGTGCCGTTGTGCAAGACGTTGCCTGGCCATCTCCCCGTTGGGTGGGACATGAGAGCTGACATTGCTGGACGGCACATCCTGCCTGGAGCGGTCCGTTTGAACGCATTTTGTTTGGTCAGGATCGCGTTACTTCTTTTGGAGTTGTTTAGATACGAGAGATTTACTATTTCTCCTATCACAACTATTCTATCATTTCTTATCTTTTCCTCACTATTCATTACGACAGTGTATATCTGCTATAGGAAATCTCCACCAATCTCTACCAACTAAGGGCATCCGTATTGGTGAGCCGCCGAATCATTCCTGCCACCTAAGCACTTTTCTTCTCTCTCCAGTACAAATCGCCATCAATCTACAGTGCTGAAAAGTAAAAAAAAATACGTTTTCTTCTCACATGCACAACAGCCGGTGACCTTTTACCTTTCTTTAGTCAGAACGAGTCGGCTCATTTTGTTGAATTGATTCACTCTCTCTCCTCAGTGAATCGATTCATTGCAGTGGTGATGATCCGATTCTTTTGGCCACGTCCGCTCATGACCCGGCCAGTGGAGAAGCCCTAAACACCCTCTTTAAATTTTAGGTGGAGATGAATGCACAGCACCAGAGGAAATATTTGTAAAAAAAACATGGAGAAAACGTTGACAAACTCTCGGTGCGTTACCTCACAGGGCAACACGTTAAGCTCTCGTCCCTGTCGTTTTCCATTTTTCTGTCTTGGAAAATTGTCGTTTTGGGGGATATTGCATGCCAGAATCATACACAGCTGACAGTTTGGTGTTTACACAACGCAGAGAGCATTCAGTTTTTTTTCTTTTTTTCAAGACAGCTGTGTGCAAATTCAAAAGGGAGTCCTGGTCTTGCCGGTACTGCGCTGCACACAGCACTCGCAGCAACAGTCTGAACCACCAAAGTACCATGACCCTGGCTGCGGCTCAACGCTCCTCTGAAAGTTTCAAACCTCATCGATACCCTGGTCTACCAGAACGTACACGCCTCGATATCAAAAAAAAAAAAAGAAGAACGTACACGCCTCGTTCGTCCGTTTCGTCCCCCTTCAGTTTGGTTTCACCGAAGACTCCCGTTCGCCACGGCATGCCTGCCGGTCACACACAACTGACAAGTCATCACAATAGAAGTCGACGACGACGTAGGTATCCCTGGGACTGGGAGGAGCCAGATCGACGCCCGGCTGGGGTCATCTTGCTCCTGCTGCTGCTCCACGGGCGTGTCATCTTCTTGCTCTCGCACAGCCGCACCGCATGGTCTGGTTGCATGTCCCGGTGAGGTGAAAACACGCGAAAAGACGCGGCGGAAGGGAACAAAAAGCCCGGGCGCGTAGGGGGAGAGCAGCTGCCCGTGGGCGGCCGGTCCCGGCCGGGGAAGTGTCCGTTGGTGGTGGGCGCCTCGAGGCCGGGGGCCGACGAATAGACCGGGGCGCGGCGTGACTAGACGTACACGTCGCCCTCTCTTCCAAAAGGAGTGACAGGTAAAGTCAGAGACGTCCATGCTGCTTGCGCGCCACATGGAACACAGCACAGCACGCACTCTGATAGTCCCTTGTTTCTATCTGTGCGCTGTTTTTCTGGTCACGAAAATGGAAAATACCAGCTGATTTGTGAACGAAATTGCAAGTCCGTGCAAGCACCGAACAAGTGCAAATCACCCTACAGCCTGTACATGCACGATGACAAGAAGGATCGGCTTTCGACACGAAAGCTTTGCGGTCCAACACCCATGGCTCGCTCGGCTCGGCTGCTCGTGACACCACCACCCCGTCTAATGTCCTTGTCCGCTTCCACTGCCTGCCCCCAAGTGCCCCGGCCCCCTTCCACTACGGCGAACGAACGCCCTAGTCCAAGCCGCAACGTTCGGCCACGAGCACGATGCCGCAGGTGCCGCCGTCGTCAGCCGAGCCGCCCCGCTAATTCCAACCGCACCGGCCCCGCTCCCAGCAACGAGCCCTCTTTTCTTTACAGCTTCCACTGCAGAATTGAGAACCCAACAGCACGCAATCAAGGAAGGATCACGCGTGCCGAGAACTGAACCCCAGAGAAATCAGCGCCAAAGCCAGGTTTTTTTAGCCACTTCCCGGCCGCCACTGCGGGCTATCACCATCAGTTTGCCTCCCCACCATCACATGGTCCGCGTCTCTCCCACGGCAATCCCGGCCAATCTCGCCCACTACCACATCGCAATCGCACTTCTCTAGCAGTTTTCAGGCTTCCCCGCCCGGCCCGCGGCTCGCGCTCTTCGGTTCGGTTACGCTACGCCTTTGCTTGCTGACGCTTCCCTTGTCCTGCCATTAACTAGCTGTTGCCGTTCAAGACCAGCCATTAATGGCGAGGGGGAGTTACGCCTCGCTGCTCTCTGAACCTCTCTGTCTGTTCCTGTAGGCGTTCCGGCGGCCACTTTCCTCGGCCGATTGTTTTCTTCTTGCATGCGTAGGCACAGGCAACCGAGCATGGCAAGGAGACTGTAGCTCCACGAGTTGCCGAGAGTGTCCTAAGCCGTCGTCGTCGTGTTAGTGGAAAGAGACGAGTGCTGTGAAGAGTAGTAAAGGCGGCAGCCTTGTTGCCGGCCTCTTTCCGTGCTGGAACAAGTCAAGCCCCCCCGCTCCGCCTCCTCTCGTCTCCTCTTCCCCTGGCCATCGAGCTTCCGGCTGGGCTCCCTCCCGTTTGCCCCTCCATCTCCTTGCTGGTTTTGGGGTGCTGTTAGGAGCAGAAAAGCTGGGCGTTTTTGTCTCTTCCGCTCTGTTCTAGCAAGTGGCATCCTTGCGCCTCGGCTTGATGCTGCCGTTGGTCGTTCCCGTTGAGAGCGCCTCTGGGTCCTCTTTCACCTAATCTTGTTTCTAGTTTCGGTTGGTGAGTCATCGGCTAGCTCTTGTTTGTTGGCCCGGTTCTTCTTGGACTTGGAGTATATAATCTCCCGGCCGTCTTCTTCGTCTCTTCGTGTGTGCACTTCACATTGGCCCGTCGGTCTCCCTTCTCCGTTCAAGGCGAACTTCCTCTCGGATCAAGAAGAGGACAACTCGTCTGTGCTGGGAGGTTGGGAGGCAGCGCTTTGCTTCAGACGAGTCTCGGATGCTGCGTGCCCATCTCTGAACTTGAGGTGAGGAATCTGGTGCCTCCTCCACTTCTCTTCTCCTTTCTGACTAAAATTATGCAATCTTTTGCTTGTTTTATTCGGATTTCCTTTGAGAGAGGAAGAATGGCTGCAATCTTTTTTTGGGGTGCTGTAACCCATAGGCTTTCGTTGGCTGTCGTGATAAAGGCACCAAAGTGCAACAAAGTGATTTTCCGGTGAGCCTGGCCGTTCTTTACGCCGGTGATGAATGCAATTAAGGTTATCCCTTTTCAGTTGGGCTTTACCACTCTTTTGCCGCGTGGGCGCGCATGCAACTTTTGTTTTTAATGCCGCTTTTCTTTTCTGTTATTGTGAAGACTCCTACTGATCTGTTTCATCCTAGTCTCAGACTCTCAGTTGTTGTGGGGTTTCAGAGGATCGGTGGTCAAGTATAATTTGAGGTTTCTGAAGCTTAGTTCCTGTGCTTGTACCTTTCCTCTGGTCATCTCCTAAATGCTACAGAGCATAGATGCAGAGAATGAACCCATTTCTCAACACACTGTCCTTCTTTGTTCAGAATATGTTTGCAAGTACCACCAGAGCTTCCCTGGCGGCTGGCACCCATTATCCACTGCTTTCATAGGGGTCGCCGAGGGCAGTGAACTGGTTGTCATCAGCCTTGCGGTTTAAGCAACCAAATCAGTTAATACTGAGTACTGAACCCTTCTGTTGATACGGACAGGCAAAGTCTTAGATGCCTTATTGGTAAATAGAGTGTACGCCATCAATCATGTAGTGTAACTTGCATTTATAGGGTGCTTATTTCTGCTTAGTAGTTCTTGAGGAGTTAATGTGCTGAGGACAGAGTTTAGCTGCTTTCCGTAGGAGGAGGTTAGTTTTATCTTGTGGCTACTGCTTACTACTACTGATTTCAAGCATTTCCTTTGAGCACTTCTGCCCCACTCTTGGGTATACCTGCCTCTGTCTAGCTTTATTTTGAGCAGAGAATGTTCCATAATAAATGAAAATAAATGGAAGACATCACATGGGCACTTCTCTAGTGGATGCTATCATTTTCAATTTTTTATCCAATTTAATTGGTCAACCATGAAATCATGCTACATGTTCCTTACTCCCCTGTATTGTATGATCATAATTCACGTTCCTTGCTTCATTGTATGATCTGATATGGCATATTTTAATGCTTTAGGAAATAAGTTATCTTTTTTCTTCATACACTATATATTCAACTGCAATTGAGGGAAATACCATGTCTCTATTTTTGGTTATTTCTAATGTAGTGTTAAAATTCTGAAAAGTCTGTCCCGGTCATCAGAGACAACTAACTAGGATTTCTTTAATTTTAAAGCATATGGTTGTCAGTAGAATTTGCTTCTTTGTGGGCTGAACATGTTCTTATGTTATTGACGTGCAGGTGATCGAAGACTTGTTTGAGTTTGACTTGTTTTGAGCAGACATGGAACTTGTATACATGGATAGGAGAAATGGATTACATGACGAGGGTACAATTCCAGAGTTTAGTGGAAGGCCAGGAGAAGACCAGGACCCGACTATTGCTGTATCCATGGTTCAGTCTGATTTGGGTCAGATAAACATCAAGAAGGCATTGCCGTCAGATGAGAAAAAAAGCAAGAGCTGCCAGTCATGCCACGAGTCACCGTGTTTGTGCGGTGGTGACACACACCATTCAGATTTGTTCTCCGCGCTGCCTGCCAAGATGATGATCTTGGAGTTTCTCATCAGAAGCCTGAGGCACCCTACAAGAACCCATAATGTCACTGATCTTGACGACTTGATCACTGATGGAGTCAACCAAGGGAGTGTAAATCTTGGTCCTTCAGAGAAAAAGGTGCTGGACTCTTTGCAGGCTCTCGTAAATGCAAAAACAAGACCAAAAAGTCCATCGCCTTTTCTGGCAGGATCTAAGATGAGAAAAACTCGGTCAAAATCCCACATCATCACACAGTCAGAAATACTGAAGCTTATATCTCCTGAGACATGGGAAACCTCCTCCCCTGGGACATCTTCAATGCAGAAAGACACAGCTGAGGCCCGTATCCATGAGAAGATGTCACCCTCATGCTCGCATATGACATCTATGAACTCGAGCCAGCCTGTCCTATCCCACTGCCCATCATCTCTTAGTGCAGGTCTTCTACAATGCATATGGAAGGATGGGCTGCCTCATTTTGAATTGTCACTGGACAATCCTATTTTAGCATACACTGCAAACCCAATCAGGGTGCAGGACAATGACAGGACCCTTGACTACGTCTACATGATCCACTCCGGCGAGCAAGGAAGAAAAGATTGGATGGGTCACTCAAGCAATGTGTCCAGACTTGTGGGCAAGATGAAGGTGTCAAGTTCTTTAGTGCTAAACTCGGAAAAGTCAACTATTTTGGAAACTGAGTTTGTGCTGTATGGTTCTCCAGATGACTATTTGAGGCAAATGCATAATTCTTATAGTGTTCCAAAAGGAAAGGGACTAGTGAAGAGAGTGACGGAAATTATAAGAACAGGAAATGTTTCCTCTAGCCCTAGACATCCCTGGAGGTTTGGTAAATCTTCTTCTCATCAGTTCGATGACTTAACTGAAATACTCGAACGCGAAATGATCAGTGCTGGAGAATCAGGTCTCACAAACCTTGACGCCGATGATCTGCCGACCAACCAAGAGTTAGCAGCAATTGTGGTGAGGGAACAACGGCAAAAGCGCCAGAAAGAGCCTGTTGTGGGTGGTTGGGGCTTGAAGTTCCTTGAGAAAGCAGGACTAAATCATTCAGAAGGCACTGACGGTTCTGATGTTCAGAATAGAAATGGTGCCGCAAAATATATAACTGCCATTGTTCCCAGAGGTTACCACGGCGGTGTTGTTTTGAAGAGTAGCGGCCCATCAAGTCTCATCAAGAGATGGAGATCTGGAGGAAGCTGTGATTGCGGTGGATGGGATCTTGGCTGCCCTATCAAAGTGCTGAACAATGATGGATGTGCCTCCTTGCCTGAAGAAGAGTCACAAGACAGCAGATCAGTAGAGCTGTCAATCAAGGTAATTAGCCCTGGACTTGTTTGCAGTGGAATTTCATGGTTTCAATCAGATATCAGAATTTCTGCTAGGTCATATTTTTGTTGTTTTGTTTATGGGTAATTAAAGTCTTTGTGCCCAAACATGGCTTTAGATTCTTATATTACTTACCATTAATTTTCAGGGCGCAAAGGAAGAGACAATCATAAGACTTGTCAACATCACTGAGGACCTGTACATCCTCTACTTCGACACCAGTCTTTCCCCATTGCAATGCTTCTCAACAGGGATAGCAGTTGTGCACAGCCAGGCACCACAGCTTTGCCCAAAACTGTGAATTTGGAAAGGTTGGTATAGCGCTATGTAGATAGACGAGTAGAGATAGTGATATATAGAAGAGATGCGTTGCCTCCATCCAATGCTTACAGTGATGTGTAAAGACTATGCCATGTGTATTTCACACATACTAACTGTTAAATGAAGGTGGGTTTGTGGCAATTGTTTTCTGATAAAATTCAGATATGAAAAAACGACATTAATTTAAAGGGGTGATATTTTTTCCAAAAAAATGTGCTTACTTTTATCACTCTGCTCGTATGATTCATTGCTTAATTAAGAAATTCAGTAATCAGCACATGAACACGAAGTGATAGTAAGATTTCAGTAAGTAACAAGCAAGAGGTTATTTGTTTTCTGATTAAATTCAAATATAAAAATCGGCAGTAGTTTAAAGGGGAGATTTCAATCTGTTTGTATGACTTATTGTTCTTTTTTTTCGAAAATACGCAAGAGAACTGTGTATCTTTATATTAACAAGATGACAAGTAACGTTTTAGAGGTTACACGCGGGTCTATGAAATATGACTTATTGTTTCATTAAGAAATTCAGTAATGAGCACATGAACACGCATTGATAGTAAGTAGGGTGAAGGAATACGGCGATCGCTAGGTTCTGAATACCATTGGCGATGGATACCATTGGTCATCGTGATATCGCGGTAATTGACAATCGATGACGGCGGCACCGCCAGAGATCGTGGTAAAAGACAATACGATAACGGCATCGACTTTGTGCAAGCGAGCCGCCTAAGTGGTCTTGATCGTGATGCAGAATTCTTAATAGATTGAAAACACAAATACTCCGTGCAACCATTTTGTAGGACTGGTTGATATGTCCAACATTTTAGCGTCGAATCCATAGCAACACGCAAGCACCATCAGTAACGAAAGGAATTAAAAAAAAAAATAGCGTCCAATTCAGTGACCATTAGAGAAATCTAGCCTCAGATTGATTTTGCTATCAACAAACGCGAGGCAAACGGTATAAAATGAACATACGATGAATAATTGTAACAAAAATGGCTGGGAGCAAACTGATAAACACATTGTTATATAGATCCTCATGGTAGACAAATTTCTGTTCACTACAAAACTGCTGAGTGACCAAACACAAGTCCAACAGCACTCTAAGCAACAGTTTGGAATAGATCCTGAGATCATACAGAAGTCTTCAAGGCTCTCAAACGATGGCATTTGCAGCACTAGCAATCCTAGGCCAAAGGTCAGCACACTCCTTACCAATTGGTCCAGTGATAGCAGAGCCTGCAGAGAATGGATGGCATCGTTAAATGACAGGCACCATTAGCCAGATGATTATGCTGTAAGGAGACAGCTCTAGATTATACCTTTCATCTCACCCTTGGGATTCACAATAACTCCAGCATTATCTGAAAATTTAAAGTATAAAACAAATTACACACGGGCACTTCATAAATTATAGATACCAATAAGCATAAGGCAAATGTATGTCTCATGGCTAGTCCCAAAGTTTCAAAGCAGCAATGCCACTACCCAGGGCAATGGAATATGAGACCATTTTTACATGGAGTTAGACCTCCAAGTGTAAAACCTTGAAGGTGAACCTCTACATATAAAAACTTTTTTTCTGACGTTTGCTCTGGAATATACAAACATGAAATGTTTGCTCCAAAAAAAAAGAGCTGAAGAACCTCGGATCCCTTCCGTCATTAAAGTGTACCACAACTAAGAAGCATCTCAAATAAAATGAAAAGAAAACAGATACCAATGCCATGAAAGGGCAGAAATGTTTGTCTCATGGCCAGTCCCAAAGTTTCATTGCAGCAACGCCGCTGCCTAGGGCGATGGAATATGAGACCGCCTTCAGATGGAGAAAATCCAAAAGGAAACTCTCAACAGCAAAAGGCTTACTTTATGACGTTTGCTTAGGAATATGCAAACATATGTAGTTTGCTCCAACAAAAAGCTGAAGGACATGGAAGTCCATCCGTCAAACTATAAATTGTCCACTGTCTACTATCATAATGAGATATTGCCTACATTCACTTCTGATAACATTTTCTTCAGCATCAAAATCAGAACAAGATCATGTAAAATTTCACACCATGATATGCACCATTAACAATTACGCCTGCCAACTACTACAGCAGATCAACAAGGAATTGCATACAGCATAAAACACATGGTTCTAAGCAAGCACAAGGATAACATTGTAAACAGGTGATGTTTTGAAATATGAGCCTCATGGCCAGTCCCAAATTTTCATGGCAGCAACGCCGCTACACAAGGCGATGGAATATGAGGCAGCCCTCTAACGGAGAATCTCCATGAAAGGGTAGCCTTTCAATGGAAATCCTCAACATCAGAAGGGTTAATCTATGACGTTAGCTTTGGAATATGCAGATACTATTGACTTCTGCTCCAGCAAAAGCTAGAGAGCCTCGTGGCCCTCCCGTCAAACGAAAATAATTCACATCCAGACCAGATCGTAAGCACGTACTACGAAAGCTATTGGCCTAAAACTTATCTGACTACCCATTACCTAATCAATTACGGATGAGGTAGGATCAGGATGATATACCTTCGAAGTACATGTAGACACCGTCCTTGCGGCGCCACGGCTTGCGCTGACGGACGATGACCGCGGGCATGACCTTCTTCCTGAGGTCGGGCTTTCCCTTCTTGACGGTGGCCATGACCATGTCGCCGACGCAGGCAGACGGGAGGCGGTTGAGACGCCCCTTGATGCCCTTGACGGAGATGATGTAGAGGTTCTTGGCGCCAGTGTTGTCCGCGCAGTTCACCGTCGCCGCCACCGGCAGACCCAGCGACATGCGGAACTTGTTCCCCGCCGTGCCTCCTCTCCCTGGATCAGATCACGAAACATCAGGAGACGAAAAAAACATCAGGGGACGCCAGCACTGCTAGATTAGGGCAACGTGATGGCTCATCAATCGACTAGGAAATGGGCGAATCGAGACGGGTAGGGGAGGGCGGATGGGAGGTTTACCTCGCTTCGACATGGCGGCGGCTGGGGTTGAACCGGATCGCTAGGGTTTCCCTGGGTCGCTGCTTATATAGATCCTCCAGGCTAGGTAGGGTTTTCGATGCCCCTAAAGACGAGATCACGAGACTACCCTTGGCGCCGTTAGGACGCTGGTTTAGAATGCGAGGACTGTGAGGTCTTTTATGCTTGATGAGGGGTTTGACGGCGGCGGCGTGGGTTTGTAACGGGCCAAGCTCGGAAGAGAAGAAAAACCTTTGTCAGCCCATGATTTGGGACTGCTAAGGCCCATGTTAGCGAGAGCCAGACTCTCCAAAAAAAAAGGTGAAGGTTTAGACTCCAAAAAAACAAAGGAAGTTTTGATCTTCTGTTTCTTTTGAATAAAGAGAATTTGATGAACGTCCTTGTTAATTTTGTTTCGAGAGAACATCCTTGTTAAAATTGGACCACAAAGAATGTCAAAGTACGGTCAATGGGCATACTCTCGCCATTTGCAGTGCATAATTTAAAGAACACCACCTGCAGGAAATATTGGTGGCATAACACCACCGGCAGGAAATATTGGTGGCATAGTTACAGTTTTAATAGAGGCACTAGACTATGCATTTTGGTTGATGTCCGTGTGGTAGTTGACACTTGTCCGTGTGGTAGTTTTAATGAAGCCATAGCACCTCCAAAAGAAGTTTTATATATAAAAAAGGTACCAATAGAAGCAATAGCGATTTGCCATAATTTCAGAATTAACTGGCAAGCACAGGAAAGAGACTCGACAGTCATCAAACAATGTATGGTTTAAACAGAAAAAAAAAATCTGCAGCAGCAAATTTCCTCTTCGTGACACGACGACGATACAATACAAGCCTCACATCCACTCATCGCCAGGCAGGCGAACGCTGCGCTTGCGGAGGCGCAAAGTAGCCCGACGACGCCCATGGGCCACATCAATGCATCATCAGCACTTGGAGTTGGAACAGGAGTCGTAGCAGCAACTTCTGCGCCCATGGGCCACATCATGGCCAGCTGCTAGACGAAGGGTGCGCCTGCGGATGCGCAAACTAGCCCGACGACGCCCATGGGGCACAACACCACCACCACTTGGAGTCGTCCGAGTCGTAGGAGCAGCAGCAGCTAGTGGTGCATTCGTCGTGAATCTGGCGTCGAGGGATGCTTTGCGGTCAGCGTCCGACAAGAAGGCCCAGGCGTCGGCTACGAGGCGGGCGGCAGCGGAGAAGGCGGGATAGCACGGGTGATGGACGTGGGCGCGGTTGAGGCATTCTCGGTTGAGCAGGTCGGAGGCTTGGCGATAGTAAGCTTCGATGCGGGCGGCCGGGACGTCGGGGATGAGGCCGAAGACGCTGTAGGGGTTGGGGTGGCCGGACGGGAGGCGGTGGCGATAGATGGCGCGGAGGGCGACGGCGGCGACCAAGAGGGGATGGCCGCCTCTGACGAATGCGTCGAGGCAGAGGGCCTTGGTAACTCCCGGCCGCGCTCGATTTTGCCCTCCGTGATTTCGCCCGAGAGGATGTCCTGAGCGGTGCGAACAAGCGGGAAGCGTGGATGGAGCCTGTGTGGCGCATGTAACATCTTCCATGTTGTACTCCATCGTCGTGGGCCTTAACCTTGTCCAGCCACTATGTGGAATCAAAGGAGGTAGTGCTGGTTCTCACCTGCAAACCAGTCCTCTCCTGCCGCGATGTTGTGTCTCTGCCTTTGCTCCCACATGTGGAGGTAGTCTTGATGGGTCACCCTCCAGTCATTCTCGGTGTACCTCTTCGTCCTTACAAACCTATACAAACAAACATATTAGAACCATGTTCCAATAATGCATGAAATTAAATAGAAGTGCTTCGGTGTATTACTGGTGCAGAGCTTGTGAGGTAGACACTTCAGTTGGAGGCAAGATCTGTCTCTTGCCAAACTGCCGTGTCACCCTATGCGGCAGGTGCCACTCAACAATGTAGTAACAGATCATTGGTACCGGTGTCCTCCACAAATCCTGATCTCTGGTACACATGAAGGACAGATGGGCAACAAGCTCGTTGTGTCTGTACGGTGTCCACTCAACCTGTGCATAGACGTTTTCAGCAGTTTAATCATTGTGCCCCGTAAGAGAAGTAACAATTTAAACATTGTGCCCCTCATAAGAGAAGTAAATGCCTGTATAACTGGTTCCCTGTCAAGCAGTCAATCTCGTTGGTGTAGGATGTGTAGCGTCTACGAGGAGGTCCACGAACAGCCTCCGCATTTTTCCACAAATAAGCTTACAGGGGCATGGAATCAGCAAATGGTCAGGCCTGTCAAAACCAATAAGTCACAAAAATATATGAACGTACTAACATAGATCATATTGAGAATGATATACGTACTGGTGGAGCCTCACAGAAAGGTCGTCCAACTGGAAGTCGTGCCCAAGCCCAAATCTGAAGTAGAAAGGCACAACCTCCTATGTTTGACCCATCTTTGGACCGTCTGCAAGCCAAACACAATTACCTATACAACCAGGCAAGGGCAACCGAACCCCAACTGTAGTCGCTTATGATGTCCCAGTCTTGAGCAAGAATGGGGAGGAACATCCAAAAAACAGTGCTTCCGGCAGCGTCGGGGAACAGGAAAGAGCTGACAAAGTGCCACAGCCATACTCTTGCGTGCCTCTCAACAATGTCGTCGTCAACATCTGCTGGGCAGACGTTGAAGTGCTGCCTCAGCCAAGAAGAAGTAACACCTGAAGTCTTCTTTGCTCCTGAGTTTGGAGGCCGCACACCTATGATACACAAAAAAGTTTAATAAGTCACGAGATAATCAAAACATAGTATGAAATATAACGACAGAGAGCCTAATACCTATGTGCTCCTAGACCATGTCCTGCCAGCCCTCGCTCTGGATTATTCCTGTTACTGCTGCTCCTTCTAAGGGGAGAGCAGTGATCATCGCCATGTCCTCCAACGTCACCGTCATCTCCCCACAAGGCATGTGGAAAGTGTGCGTCTCTGGACGCCACCGGTCAACCAGAGCGGTAAGTAGGGCCCCATCCATGGGGGGTAGGCCCATACAAACCGTCCTCGCTATGGGCAGGAAACCAGCCCGAAGTACGTAGGGGCGTAGCGGCTGTCCCAGTGCATGGGTGCATGCACCCGTGCGCGTAGGCAAGGTAGGACCTGAAACAAAATGAACGATTATTACCATATGCACAAATTTTTACCATATTACCAGGATATAAAACGTATTAAGATATGCAGAGATTATTACCATATTCTGATCGGCAATCATGTGGGCGCGGTGGGTGTCGTCGTACGCCAGCTCAAGGAGCGGGAACCGAGGGTGCGCCATCCTGAAAAATTAAATGACAAAAATATGTTACAATAAATTTATAACAAGGTAACACATTAATTAAAAAAACAATGGTTTTAACGAGTAAACAAATGTAAACAAAGGTAACACCATCATTACAAACATTCAAGACGACATTTCTATTTTACTAACACACAAACAATATACTACCTCAGCACGAGGAGTTTTGTTAGTCCTTTTCCTCTTCTTCTTGGTGCGCATTTGCAGTCCTTAATGTGACACTTGGAGCACCGATTTTGAGACCTATCCTTGAATCTTTCTTTCGTATGCACGCCGCAAAGCTCCTTCAACTTTTCAATTATCTCCTTCTTCTTCTGACGATGCCACATGTTAGCTGCAAAGTGTCTCATGCACCACCGGTGAACTAGTGGGGAAAACCCGTCCAAATGGTCGTTCACACAATTAAGAAGCCCAGCGTGCCTGTCAGAAATCATGCAAACGGTCCGTTCAGGACCAAGGACATGAAGGCGAACAAGAGTCATGAACCATGACCAACTGTCGTTGTTCTCACTTTCTGCAATGGCGAAAGCAAAGGGCACAAGCTGTTGCTCCGGATCAACAGCTACGGCCATCATAAGTGTACCCTTGTACTTTTCCGTCAAGAACGTGTCATCCACGAGTATAACCGGACGACAATGCTGAAAAGCAGCGGCACACTGTGGAAAGCACCACCAAACCCTCTGCATTACGGGCTTGTACACTCCATCCTCAAGTTGGACCATGTCACCTGTGTGGATAAACCATTTCACGCCCTCATTGTAGTAAGACATTGTGCAAAGGCGCCGTGGAACCTGTGCATATGACTCCTTCCAGTCTCCCCACAGCAGGGCTATGGCGTGTTGTTTTGCACGCCATGCCTTAGAGTAGTTCACACGGTATTCACTAAAGGCGAATACCGACTCAATGAGAAAGGGAATCGATTCGTCATTGTTTTTCAAAACAATGCCCAGAATGCGGTGCACCAGATATGATGCTGTCAACTGCGGGTGCACTTGCTTAAGCTTAGAGGAACGACACTCATGAGGTTGCTTAACTCTTGTAGCCTTCCACTTCTCTATGCCACGCACCTTGCGACACCAAACACGCCACATGCACCCTTGCTTGCACATGACTTCATACCTCTCGTTCTTGTCAGAGTGAACAACGGTGAAAGGTCTATGAAATCTAACCGCATGGTCAGCCAAGAAAACTTGAGGTTCTCAAAGGTATCAAACTTCTTTTTTCCTCAATCTCAGAGGTCTCATATTATGGCAAATCTTCGTCTTCTGCATGCACTAAGGTGGTCTCACAGATAGCCCTATCGTCACGGCTTATGTCCTTGTCATTGGCAACATGTGGAATCTCTACATGACATTGCTTTAGCAGATCGAGCTCACAAGCAGTATACGTCACAGAGCCACGTTTATGAGCACCATCCGCCATATGCCGCACGAATGTGTCATCATCATGCGGAGGGCAAAGGTTGGTTGGTACAGGAGGTGGTACAACATGATGACTGTCTCCTGGAGGTGGTGCACTGTCCCTTTCTAACTCTTCTCCCTCGAATTCATACCCATCATTGTTATCCCCACCGTCAGAACCTTCTCAAATATCATCATCATCCTCCTCAGTTTCCTCCATCTCAAATACATCATTAAGGAAATAATATACATCATTAGGGAAATAATCATGTGTCGTACCTGGTTCTATCTCATCAAAGCTAAAGGTCTCGCTATCAGAATCATCAGCACACTCTGTTCCCTTTGATTGCATTTGCTCTTGTTGGATCACACCAATACCTAGCTGTGAGATTGTTGACTCCTGTGTCCCATCTGAGGCACTAACTCTCTACCTCCCTCTCTACCGGCAGTTTTTCAGCTAGTAACAACCACGTCCAAATAAGCACACTAGCTTGCTCTACTACTCTCTTAAATTGATCCATTCCACATCGGTTTTCAAATCTACTAGAGCGTATGCCGCTCTTCCTCTACCACAATCAACACGGCCTTTCAAGCTGATCTCATCATCTACCCCACAACTAAAATGACTCCGAGCACATTCAACTATCTCATGTAAACACGGGGCAACTTCAAACATTCGCGTGACATCTTTCATATTCTCAAACTCCCCATTCTCTTTCACAACCCCACCACGAAACCAACGGACTAAACAAACCATGTACAAAATAACCATTTCAACAAGAATTAGACAAACAACATGAGTTTTCACAAATGTATTTCTCCTAATATACCCTACAAACCTAATCGCTTCACAACATCGTAGAATAAAAGCATGCAACAAATTCTACACGTTCAAATCGAGGGCATAGCCAAATACTACGTTCATCCTAACCATCACATCGTAAGAAACAAACGTATAAATCACTACAATTTCAAAACATATCACAAACCCTAAAACACCTAAACCTACTCATATCTTCCAAATCCCATTGTGGAACAAAAGAAAAAAGGTGGGAATACCTTCACGGGAGGGAGGGGAACGATTTCCCCCGCTTTTCCCGGCCAAAAACAGCCAGATTTGACCGGCGGCGGCGGCCGGCGGCGACGCCTGCTGTCTGTTCGCGCGTGCAGAAGAAGAAAGGGAGGAGGAAGAAAGAGAAGAGGGCCCGCGGCCCCAGTTCAAAACGTCCTTGCCGCGCCAGGCGGGGTGGCGCGGCAGAGCCTGGCCCACTGGCCGCCGCGCCGCATGCACTGGCGCGGCAGGACGATTTGGCCGCGCCTGTCGGGGTGGCGCGGCCAAAACAGCTACCCAGTGCAAATATTGCTGTGGACCGCTTTTATTATAATATTATTAAAAAAAGAATAAAATTAAAAAAAATTCCCGCCCAGCGCGGCACCGCTAGCTCGTCACACACCGCCGGCTCGCTGTGAATTACTAAAAATTGCCCCCCATATTGGCCGAAAGAAAAGTGCTCTTGTGGGTACAACCCAATAGTACAAGGCCCATCAAATCAAGAGAGCACAGCACAATTGCATGCATGTCTTTACCTCAAAAAAAAAAATTGCAGAAGTTCATGCCTGATGACAAGAAGAGGCGTTGGAGACGACGCCGCCGTGCCCATTTCTCAAAGCTCGCGGGGGGCAGCGGCAAGAAACAAGTCCAGAATGCGGAAGGAAATTCATTATCGAAATTCCAAAGCCAGAGGGGGAGAGAAGCAGAAGAAGAAAGGTATCCACAGACATAAAAAACAATTGCACCAGCCGGGAATCGAACCCGGGTCTGTACCGTGGCAGGGTACTATTCTACCACTAGACCACTGGTGCTGTTGTGCTTGGCGTGTTTAAATTTGCTTACATGACTATTTTTTCTTCAGCTCAGCGGTAACAGTTTGCATGATCTTTGACCCAAAGTTCTAATGACTGAATGCGCTGGCCTCGCACCATCCCCTGCTGTCTTCTTCCTCCTCACACAACTGCTGCTGCTTCGGTGACGCAACCAAGCGCGGCTGCGCGGAGCTACCAGCCACAGCTCGAACGGAAAAGCAGGGAGCCCCTAGGCGTATACTACATCTGAGCAGGCAGCCAAACAAAACAAGGGAAATAAAAGAGGGACTTGGCGTCTATAGCAGGTGTCCCGATCATTTCATTGCAGTTTGGGCGTGTGAACACCGCGGATGCCTCGGAAGGTCACTGCCATGTAGGATAAGAATGGGTTCGCAGCTCCAGGGCTCGGACAGCTACGCTTCGACCCATATCGATGGATCCATCGGGGCCATCGCGTCGGATGCCATTATTTGGTGGTTGATGCTGCAGGCTTAAGATTCGGAAAGAGAAAGGACCACGGCCAACCGTAGAACAGCCGCGGCAGTTATGCTCTCATCACGGAATGTCGCCTCGTTAATTTGTTCGCTTCTTCTCTGCTTTTTGTTAGATTAGAATGATGCAGGAGAAATTGTACATTGAAAGACCATCTTAGAATGAAAGACCTAAATGTAGTGTACTAGCATAAGACCAGTGTGTAGTGCGCCATGGCGTCTGCATCTGCTAACGTACGTACAGTCCAACGAAACGATGACCCTGTAGATTCCAGGATTCTGGCGCCATTGCTGGCTCGATCACCGCGCGCGGGTCTCCGTCTCCGTGGGCAACTTCGCGACGCCGACGAGCGAGCCTAGCTATCATCAGTGGAGACTGGCGACCACGACAGCCACGAGCTACTAGTAGCTAACAAGGCATAGTTCGTGCAGATCGATGGCGACGGTGCCGTGCGTGCGCGTACATGTTCCTTCCTCTCGTGTGTATCTGTATCCTAGCTCGACCGTGCACGAGCGGCGGTCCTGCCACGTACGGACGTCCGAAAGCAAGAGCTCCTGGCGTCCCGGGCCTTTCCTTCCCACGCCGGACGACGCTGATTCCCGACCGCGAAGGCCCAATAGCCACGCTTCAGTACGTCTAATAAGATGGTTTCGATCTATTGCGATCCAAGGTACGTAGTAGATGGCACATCAACCATCATTACATTACATCCCCACCTTTTTTTTTCTTAATTTCTCACCTACTAGAATACAGCAGAGAATGCACATACACACAACAATTAGTGCTAGCTCTCCGTGTCATCTAGTGCTTGAATTTTAGCAAAGGGCGGAGACATCGATCGAGCTACTGGATTGATATCGTTGTCGTACCATCGCAGAATCAGAGCACTGACGCAGGCTTGAGGCAACAGGCTTGGACGCTGGCCAACTCCAGCCTCGTCACTCATCAGTACTACTAGTGAACAACTTGTGACTGCTTGTTTCGACCTGAGCATTTCCTCAGCGGCCAGATCTTACGACGCTGCGACTACGCTACACTGCACAGCAAAAGAGCTGCAGGAAGACACGGCGAGGCCGCGTGCCGGAGCCCCGCGAAACTTGTCTAGAAGAGTAGAAGGGCATGGCAGCTAGCGTACCAGTAAACGCGGTGGTGGGGACGGCTTGCGCAAGCGACGTGCATATGGCAGTGATGATGATGGTGGTGGTGGCCTAATACGGTGGGGCGTCTATAAATGCCGGTCCCGACCCGGAGGACGGAGCTAGGTACACGGTGCTGAGCATCAGGCCGGAGCCGAGAGAGACACTGCGAGAGATACCGACAGACCGTCACCGGCCGTTCCTCCCGAGAGCAGATAGCTAGAGCTCTTTCTACCGATGGCTGCGACGGAGAAGAAGGCTGCCTCTGCTGGTGCCGGGAGCAACAAGCTGGCCATGGAGAGCGGCGGCGGCACCGCGGCGGAGGAGTACGCGCAGGACGGGTCCGTGGACCTGCGCGGCAACCCCGTGCTCCGCTCCGAGCGCGGCGGCTGGAGGGCCTGCTCCTTCATCGTCGGTGCGTCGTCTCACGCGTTCGTCTAGCTCCGAATTGTTTTTTCGGACTTTGTGCGACAGGTCTGAATTTTGTGACGACGACGACGATGCAGTGTACGAGCTGTTCGAGCGCATGGCGTACTACGGCATCGCGTCGAACCTGATCATCTACCTGACGGACAAGCTCCACCAGGGCACCGTCGAGGCCTCCAACAACGTCACCAACTGGTCCGGCGCCGTCTTCCTCACGCCGCTGCTCGGCGCCTACGTCGCCGACGCCTACCTCGGCAGGTTCTGGACCTTCGTCGTCGGCTCCGCCATTTACTTCTTGGTACGTGTACTATACGTTTGTTGAGCACTGTCCCTCTCTCCTCTTGCTAGCTGCTCTGTTCCTTGTGGACAGAGAAGCATTGCATCATTGTTGTTCCATGTGTTGGAACAGAGTTTTAGCTCAATCATGGTCACGTCACGCGATTCACGCGTGCCTGGCCATGAAACTATGTTATGTTCTTAAAAGAACAGATTCGAAAATAGTACAAGTAGACTTTACTGTAGGGACCAAAGACAATCTTCACATGAACTGCAAGCACTAGAGATTCTCTCTCTGTTTTTTTTTGTCCTTTCAATCCCAAAATGGAAGTACAACAAGATGGTTTTCATTGAGACGTGGAAGTATAAAATGTTTCAACAGAAGGGGGCGCAGCCTGTGAATTAACAGTATAAGCATCATCACTACAAAACCGAGGTGATGGATCGTCACCTAGCACCGTAGATATTGACTGGAATGCCGTAGGCCGTAGACGATTCAGGCTGGGCAAAGCTGAACTTGTTTTAGTCTCGTACTGGGTTCAGATCAGCAGATGAGCCTTGGACGTATGGTCGTCAGGTCGCAACGTGGACTCTCATGTGTTCCAAGCGGATCTACCCATGAATCCTTTTCCACTCTTGCAAGATTGCATGGACCCAACTGGTGTGTTGCTCGTATGACTAAACGACATCCCTTTGATTTTGACAGATGGTGACCTTTTTTTTTGCGAGAAGATTATGGCATTTATTTCGTGATAAGATTAGTGATTAACAGCCACAGCCTGCACCATATTCAACACTAGTAGATAAGATTCGTCTCTGATTGCACGGTTAGATTTACATGAGCCACGAAAAGGTTTGAGATAGCACTACATAAAAATGACTGTAAAAATAGACTTAATAGATTTTTCTTGTGATTTATAGTCCATATATATAATTAGTTTTGTAATTAGTATATGTTTAATACTTATAAATAGTGTCAACATGTAACAAATTTGCAAGGTGTCCAAGGTCATGGGCTACGTAGCCCGTTCTTGTCACTTCAGTATTCGTTTTCTGAATTATGATGTCAGGGTTCAGAATTTTTTTAGTCTGTAACGCAAGCTGCATGAGTACAAAAAGGGCACCAGTATTCCTTTGACTTGAATCATTGGATGCCACATTGAATACAGGATAAGAATTGCCTTTCTTTAAAATATGGATGGGAATGTCTGGCGATAGTTATTTTTTGGAGTATTTTTTATATGATTAAACTCTATATCTTTGTGTTATTTTTATGATAGCTCTAAAGGATTTATGATAAGGATCACCATTCCAAAAAAAAAAAAAAACTGGTTAGGAATGTCAGGACTCAGTTATTCTTGGAGAATTTATTTACAATTTCGCTGTGCCCCTACAGAAATTAACATGAAACCGTTCTAGTTTGTATTGTCTTCTTATTGAAAACACCCTGCAATCAGAATTTTTGAAGAACGTTATAAAGATCATCTCCTAAATTTTGTTTTAGATTTATTTTTTTTAACCTGATGAAAAAATCGTCACCGTGACGGGGCAATGTGATGCAGGGGATGGTGTTGCTGGTGCTATCGGTGTCCCTGCCGGCGCTAAAACCGCCGCCGTGCCAAAGCAAGGTCTGCCCAAAGGCCTCAGCCCTGCAGCTCGGGGTCTACTTCGGCGGTCTGTACATCGTGGCCTTCGGCAACGGCGGCACCAAGCCCAACATCTCCACCATCGGTGCCGACCAGTTCGACGAGTTCGACCACCGGGAGAAGATGCACAAGCTCTCCTTCTTCAACTGGTGGATGTTCACCATCTTCCTCGGCATCCTCTTCTCCTCCACCGTCCTCGTCTACCTCCAGGACAACGTCAGCTGGTCCGTCGGGTACGGCATCCCCACGCTGGGCCTCTTGGTCTCCATCGCCATCTTCCTCGCCGGCACCAAGCTGTATCGCCACAGGGTGCCACAGGGCAGCCCGTTCACGAGCATGGGCAGGGTGCTCGCCGCCGCGCTCTGGAAGTGGAACGTCCCCGTCCCAGCCGACGCCAAGGAGCTGCACGAGCTTGACCTCGACGTGTACGCGAGGAAGCGCAAGTTCCGGATGGACTCCACCAACGCCATGAGGTTCCTGAACAAGGCCGCCGTGAAGGACGACGGCAACGGCGGGTCGCCGGCGAGGTGGAGCCTGTGCACGGTGACCCAGGTGGAGGAGACGAAGCAGATCGTGAAGCTGGTGCCGCTGCTCGTGACCATGTTCGTGCCGTGCACGCTCATCGCTCAGACCAACACACTGTTCGTGAAGCAGGGCGCGACCATGAACCGCCACATGGGCCCACACTTCCAGATCCCCCCTGCCAGCCTCGGCGCCTTCGTCACGCTGACCATGCTCATCGCCGTGGTGGTGTACGACCGGGTGTTCGTCAAGGCCGTGAGGCGGTACACCAAGAACCCGCGAGGGATCACCATCCTGAAGCGGATGGGCATCGGCATGTTCCTGCAGGTGGTGACCATGGCCATCGCGTCGGCGACCGAGAACCGGAGGCTGGCGTACGCGCAGAGGCACGGCCTGGACAAGACCGGCGGCGAGCTCGGGCTCACCATCTTCGTGCTGCTGCCGCAGTTCGTGTTGATGGGCCTCGCCGACGCGTTCCTGGTGGTGGGCAAGATCGAGTTCTTCTACGACCAGGCGCCGGAGAGCATGAAGAGCCTGGGCACGGCCATGTCACTGACGGCTTACGGCATCGGCAACATCCTCAGCAGCTTCCTGCTGTCCACCGTGACGCGCATCACGGGCGAGCGTGGCAACGCCTGGGTCACCAACAACCTCAACGCCTCCAACCTCGACTACTACTACGCCTTCCTCACCGTGCTCGGTGGCATCAACTTCATGGCCTTCGTCGCGCTCAGTGTCATGTACAGGTACAAGGCCGAGTCCAGCGAGACGATCGACATTGACATGGGCCTCGAGGTCGAGAAAGCCAAGCTTCAGGCGGAACCACTGGCTTGACGAGAGGGAGGGCCAGTCTTCAACCTTAATCCGATTCGGCGCGCGTGTTCATGCTTGTATCGAGCTGCAGAGCATACAACATCGCGTCTCCACTACTGTACTGTTGTCTGCTGTGAAAAAGCACAGAATTCCGACAAGTAGTTTTTGTATGACCGCATGAAAAATGGGGATAAAGAACAACAAAATGTTGTTTTCAGAAAATAGGTACCCCTGACAGCAAAGTGTAGTTACAAATGTACACAGTCATGGCCGCGGGAATGCACTACTGTCGTGCTACTGAACATACAAGGCAACGCGAGTGTGCAGATCATCAGTACTCCAACAACATGGAAACATTGTAGTGTGATGCGCCCTAATTCATCCCTGTGATGCGTCGTAGTCTCACGAAGCTTTATCCATACCATTCTCTGGTATGATCCATGACTTATGTGACAACTGAATAGGTTGATTTGTGACGTGACGGTGTGGTCATACACTCAGATCTTTCCTTTATCCGTCAATGTGGCGCACAAAATCTGTGATAGAATCCCCCGAAGTCTCCTGCAGCCGTCAATGTGGTGCACAGCGAAGGGGCACGAGTGGCACCCTGACAGGCGAATACACGGCACATCAAATGAATGTGGCCATGTCAGGAGTCAAAATTGGCATCGCTGCACCCAATGAAGATAACCATAGGCTTTCCAAGTAGCTCATCTTCAGAGACTTTCAGTGAGCCTGAAATGGCGACTGTGTACCGTCAGCAAGATGCCAAGATCATCGATGTTGCCCGCCCGCATTGCACATTGATCCGCTGTGCGTGGTCCACGTTGTCAATCGGCGAAGATTCGACCTTTTCCAATTCCAGCTGCGAAGATGTCATGCTCATGATGCCAAGCTTTCCATCTGCTCTCTCTACTGCTCTTGTACAAAAACACAAGGGTTTTCCTGAGCAGGTGCTATTTTTTTAGATAAAGGAAAAATATTCAGGCCACTACACTCACGCATGAGTGTAATAGCCACATGATAATACAGAAAAGATAGCACTTAGGCCAACAAACACATTAAGAGAACAAGAACACACTAAGAGAGCAAGTGCTACTGCTGGTGACAACTGACAACGGTGCCGTCTTTCATTGATACTTCATCAGCATGCCGTGCAGAACAGTTATTCCGGTACTCCAAAATCTTTCGCAGTTCTTATCTACAGCAAGGTGACACGATTGACACACTTTGACAGCACGGCGAGGACAGGTGTTTTTTTTTTTTCTGTAGACGGCAGCACAACGCATCAATCCCTAATGGTACTGAAACTAGATCGGCGAAGATAATCACAGGCTGTCCAAGTCACTCTAGTCGTCTGCAGAGACTTTTGGTGTCTAACCGGTCTGAAGAAAATATTGACAAGAACTCATCGACAAGATCGTCGACGTTGCCCAGCACATTCAGAATTGAAGAACCTCTGCGTCCACATTCCAAATTGGTGAAGCCGGCTCGTCGCCAACTTGCCGCCACCCAAATGCCCCGTTGATCCATGCATCAAGGATTCCGTGCTATTTGTTCGCAGTAATAACCTACTGACAGCGAAGCAAGCATTGATATCCGTCGCTGTTTTTTTTTATGGAACAATATCCATCGCTGTTGCAATCAATTGATGAAAGCCACTTCTTTTGGAAGCTGAATTGCAAGCCAACAGCAATGATCCACGACCCAATTCAGAAACGATCCATATGAGAACACTGAGGCATGCGATAAGCACAACGGCATTGAGTTACCCGTATTGCTGATGAAATGATGAGGAGATTCTAACAAAGGACATCGCTGTCAGTATCCCTGGTGAGATTATATGCATGAGAAGATGAAGAATGTCGCGATCACCTGGGCACCGATAGCATGCTGACGGTTTTCGTATTGGTCCTTGTTTGGGCTGATTTTCTGAAGTCTGAACATTCATGGCTCTGTCAGCAGTGCTTTGGACTGAGGAGCAGTAAGGTTGACTGGGAGTCAACGATGGCTGGCAAATAGCTGCGGTACGGAGTCGAAGCTTCTGGGCCCTATTCAATGCAGCATTGTTCAGTCATTGAATGGTGTGCTGGATCAGCACTAGTACATTGCTGACTCCTGACCACTTTATTTATTAACTCCTGATGCATCATCACAGCTTTTCAATTAGTGGAAGTTGAGAGAAGATAAGAGCGTGCACAAAAGTGATTTGCCATGTACGAGTACTATACTAACTAGTACATCGTATGTGCCAGAAACCGGATGCAAACGAATAAGAATTATACCTTTTTACTTCTTTTCCCCCGGGAGAGGAATCATATGGATCACCTGCCGACTGCCGTGCGTCCGGGTTTATTTTTTGTTTGGTTGTTGGAGCCAATTAGCCCAAAACTGACCAAACAGATGGATGGGCCGGGCCGGCCTTTTTCGCTTGGTCCACGGACCCATGACCGCCGCTTTTTGTATGGGCTATGCTGCCGATAAAGCCCATGCGACATAACCGGCGGATTCCAAAAGATCCGCGCAGCCAGTTGTCATGCTCACCTGGAGCAGCGGCGCGGCGAGCGGCCATGGCCATACGCCAGCCTGGCACCCGCAGGATGGGGAGCACGGGCACCCCCCTCGTCCTCACCGCGGTCTCCGCCCCCTCCCCCTTTCTCGCCTCTCCCTGAGGCCGAGAGAGCCAGCACCCGCTGCTGCTCGATCGGCGGGGGAAGAGGGGACGGACCATGGGGCGCCTCCAGCATCACCAACGCTCGCGCTCCGCCTCCTCCTTTACGCGCTCCTCGGAGACCGCCGCCACCGAGCTCGACGCGCGGAGCCTCGGATCCATCGCCGCCGCCGCGGAGGCCGTCGATTGCCCCTTCGGAGGCGTCGATGGCCTCTCCCGCGCGGAGCTCCGGGAAGCCGCGTACGAGGTGTTCTTCATGTCGTGCCGCGCCACCGGAGGCCGGGGAGGAGGGCTCAACTATTTCCCGGCGGGTGGCGACGGCGCCGGGGGAGGGGACGGGTCGTCGTCGCCGACGATCGGCGCCGGGCAGAGGGGAGGGACGGGGATGAACGTCGTCAGCAGCAGGGTGAAGCGGGCGCTGGGGCTCAAGGCGCGGCGGGCGTCGCAGCCCACCACCGTGCGGAGCAGCTTGAGCGCGTCGTCCTCGCCGGGGTCGCCTGGCCGGATGCGCGTGATGAGAGACCAGCAGCCGCCCGGGTCGCCGGGGAGGTCCCGGCGGCCGATGACCTCCGCCGAGATCATGCGGCAGCAGATGCGCGTCACGGACCAGAGCGACGCCCGCCTGCGCAAGACGCTCATGCGCACCCTCGTCGGCCAGGTCCGTCAAGCACCGCCCCCATTGATGCGCCGCGTCGCTTTGGATGCGTCGCGTCTGGATATATGGACGCTTAGAATTGATGATGACATGTTAAGGTTGCAGGTGGGGAAGAAGGTGGAGACGATCATGCTGCCGCTGGAGCTTCTCCGGCAGCTGAAGCTCACCGACTTCGCCGACAGCGGCGAGCACCACCAGTGGCAGCGCCGGAAGCTAAAGCTCATGGAAGCCGGCCTGATCCTCCACCCGTCTCTCCCCCTCGACAGGCTCAACGCCCCCGTGCTCCGGTTCCGGGAGATCATGCAGGCCGCCGACGCACGCGCCATCGACACCGGCAAGGCCTCGGACACCACCATGCGCGCCCTCTGCGACGCCGTGCATGCTCTCGCCTGGCGCTCCGCACCCGGCGCCGTGTCCCCCGGCGACGCCTGCCACTGGGCCGACGGCTACCCTCTGAACGTGATCCTCTACGTGTCGCTGCTGCAGGCCATCTTTGACCTCAAGGAGGAGACCGTCGTGCTCGACGAGGTGGATGAGCTCCTCGAGCTTATGAAGCGGACGTGGACGACGCTGGGCATCGACAAGATGCTGCACAACGTGTGCTTCGCTTGGGTCTTCTTCCAGCAGTACGTGGCCACCGGGCAGATCGAGCCGGACCTCGCCGGCGCCGCGCTCACCATTCTCACGGACGTGGCGGCCGACGCCAAGAATGAGGACCGTCACCCGGTGTATGCCCGGGTGCTCTCCAGCGTTCTCGGGGCGATACATGACTGGACGGAGAAACGACTGCTTGACTACCATGACAAGTTCGGGAAGGGCATTGCTGGCACCGGCAGTGGTGCCATGGTGAATGCCCTGTCCTTGGCACTTTCCACGAGCAAGATCATCTCAGAGAGTGTGCCGGGCATGGGCATCACTTTGGCAACTGACTCCGAGAACGAAGGCGGTGGTGTGGGAACCTTCGCTGGCAACCGTGTTGACTACTACGTGAGGTGCTCCATGAGAAGTGTCTTCACCAAGGTTAGCCACATAGGTGGCCACAAAATTCCATTTCAATCCTCTGCCCAAATTAGTGTTTGAGAATTGCTCTGATTTGATGCCACGGCAGGTGCTAGAGAACGAGCTTGGGCAAGGAAACAGCACGATCATCCGGCGCGACGACGATCCGAGCGAGATCCTTGCACGGCTCGCCAAGGACACGGAACAGCTGGCGCAGTCAGAGCGCGATAACTTCAGCCCCGTGCTGAAGCGGTGGCACCCGTTCCCGGGCGCGGCCGCCGTGGTCACCCTACACAGCTGCTATGGCGTCGTGCTGAAGCAGTACGTTGCCAAGGCAACCGGCCTGACCAACGAGCTCGCGCACGTGCTGCACGCGGCGGGCAGGCTCGAGAAGGCCCTGGTGCATATGATGGTCGAGGACGTGGCGGACAGCGACGACGGCGGAAAGGCGGTGGTGAGGGAGGTCGTCCCCTATGAGGTGGAGTCCCTCGTGCGGCGCTTCCTCAAGACATGGATCGATGAGAGGCTCAGGATTGCCAAGGAGTGCCTCGTCAGAGCCAAAGATACTGAGGTCTGCCAAAATTCTCCTTGTCTCTCAAAGATGCGTCTCTTTGATAATCGAAGGTTATGAGTCTGACACTAAAGAGGTGCCGTTGTATGTGATGCTATCTAGACCTGGATACCGAAGTCCAAAGGCGAGCCATATGCACGGTCTGCGGTGGAGCTGATGAAGCTGGCCAAGGCGACCATCGACGAGTTCTTCGGTATCCCAGTGGCCGCAAGGGACGGCATGGTTCAGGACCTCGCCGACGGCCTGGGGGCGATCTTTCAGGAGTACATCTCTTTCCTTGCGTCTTGCGGTACGTTGATGAACACGCCCAAGTCGATCTGCTGCTTCTACAGATGTAATGTAATGTTGTTGGCATCCCAATTCTTGTGTTTCAGGCAACAAGCAAAGCTACCTCCCATCGCTGCCGCCGCTGACGAGGTGCAACCAGGACTCGAGGATCATCAGGCTCTGGAGGAGGGCGGCGTCGCCGTGCCAAGCCACCGTGACGAGCCCACGCGGCGGCGTGTACCACAGCCAGAGCAACGTGTCCTTCTCCGGCGGCAACAACCCGCGCCCTTCCACCAGCCGCGGCACGCAGCGCCTCTACATCCGCCTCAATACCCTCCACTACCTCCTCAGCCACATCCACGCGCTCGACAAGTCGCTCTCCTTCTTCTCGCACGCGCCGCCGCCGACGTCCACCGCCGCAGGCCGCCACCTCGCGCAGGCGCAGCCCACCCACCATTTGGACCATCCCCGCGCCGCGGCTCAGTCGGCGATCGTCCGTGTCGCCGAGGTCGCCGCGTACCGCCTCATCTTCTTGGACTCGCACCACTCCTTCTACGGCGGCCTCTACGTCGGCGGCGTTGCGGACGCACGCATCCGCCCGGCGCTCCGCACGCTCAAGCAGAACCTGTCGTTCCTCGTCACCATCCTCGTCGACCGCGCGCAGCCGGTGGCCGTACGGGAGGTGATGAAGGCGTCGTTCCAGGCATTCTTGATGGTCCTGCTCGCCGGCGGCAGCGAGAGGAGCTTCACGGCGGAGGACCACGCCGTCATCGACGAGGACTTCCGGAGCCTGAAGCGAGCCTTCTGCACGCGTGGCGAGGGATTGGTGGCCGAGGAGGTGGTCGAGGCCGAGGCCCTAGCAGCGGAAAGCGTCGTCGCGCTCATGGGGCAGACGGCGGAGCAGCTCGTGGAGGAGTTCGGCATCGCGGCGTGCGAGACGACCACCGGGGCGGTCTCCGACAGGCAGCAGCTACCGATGCCGCCGACGACCAGGCGGTGGAGCCGCACCGACCCAAACACCATCCTGCGCGTGCTATGCCACCGTGACGACGAGGCCGCCAGCCACTTCCTCAAGCGCACATTCCAGCTTCCCAAGAGGCGGTAACTGTTTGAGTGCTCACT
Organism: Digitaria exilis; assembly: GCA_015342445.1. Lineage (NCBI taxonomy): Eukaryota > Viridiplantae > Streptophyta > Magnoliopsida > Poales > Poaceae > Digitaria > Digitaria exilis. The sequence goes on from JACEFO010000144.1 coordinate 225,391, forward strand.
AGGCCCGCTGGATCTTTTTATTCTAGCGGCCAGGAGGTGTTTGTGTACTGCAGATTTAATTTTGCATATTAACATGGGGTGTATGTGAATTACAAGAACTGGAAACACAAATACGCTTGGATCATTTTCAGTATGTAGTTTTCATTGCTGGGATGAAAGGTCGTGGTAAGAGATTTGAACTGAAGTGATTTCCGCATTGCACATGAAAATCCGATTAGCGTCCCTATTTTCGGAACCAGACAGCAAAAGTGACTCTTCTTACAGGTTATTGTGACTGTACAAGAGAAGACGGGGAGAGCCAAGCAACACAATTCAGATGGGAAAAACAGGCGAGCATAGTTCAGAAAGGGGGAACATGATCAATTGCAATTCATCATATTGACAAAAGAATAATGTTGAAGTAATACATCATATTGACAGTGCCATAGAAAAACCATGCTAGAATATGGATGACAATGTAATGTTTACAGCATATGAAAGAATAGATGGATCACAGAAATGTAACTGGTTTCACAATCTCTCAGCATTCTCAGATTCTGTATCTTTGCATTTCCCAACACAACCACCGACCTTGTTTGCTTGGCGCAATGGCGCTCGCTTCCCTTCTAGCAGGAGGTTTTCATCGGCAATTTACTGTCTCATCCTGCAAAATTCTGCAGATATTTACCATCAGAACATCAAGCATATGAAGGTCACCAACAGTCAGATTGGTGAGGTTCTACGCTCACCTGGCCAAATCTGGTTCTGGTCCTCATAAACCCTCCTCTTGTCACTGGATCAGCCCCCTTGGCACTGCAGTTCCAGTAGGCCCCCACAGTACCCAGGATGGGCATGTCATCCGGGCTTGGGCTCGGGGACCTCGACCTCCTCGGCGAAGAGTTGGCCGACGATATCTTGATGTCCTCCACGGTCAGGGCCCCAAGGATCGGCCGGTCCTCACGGCTGATCGGCGAGTAGGACCGGACCGAGTTGCTCTCAGGCGTCCCCGAGGAACCGAGCCAAGTGGAGAGGCTGGCATCCACGGAGGCCTCCTGCTTGCTCGGCGTGCTGGGGGTGTAGCTGTAGTCCGAGAGTGCCGGTCTCTCATCCTTCTTCTTGCTCGCCACTGCTGGCTCGACGAGGAGGTCCATCCGATTCTCCTGCTCAAGCGTGACGTTCTCCTTGTCCGAGGAGTTCGGCTTGGCGGCGGCTCGGGGCTTGGCTTCCTTCCATTGGGTGAGGTTCTCCACCGAGTTGAGCACCACAGGGGCCTCCGGCGCGGCCACGCCGGGAGCCTCTACCTGGCCGCCGCTCTCCTTGGACGTCTTGCTAATCGGAAGCAGGAAGAGCGACTCGCAAACCTCCTCGTCGCTACGCCCAATGCCGAGGAGACCGTGCTCTTCGTCGTCGTCGTCGATCGCGCACTCATCGATCCCATCCTCTTCTTCCTCATCCTCCTCGTCGTCTTCGAATTCGTCGTACTCTTCCTCCTCAGCGTCCTCGTACTCGCTGTCATTGTCGCTGTCGGCGCAGTTGCTGTACCTGTGGTTAAAGGGAAATGCCTCAGACTTGGCGCACTCCGGCGTCAGCATCCACTGTTCCTCCTTTCTAGCCCCATCTTCCTCCGGATCGGCACCCTCGCCTTCCTCCTCCGGGATCGTGGCCGCCTCGTAGGTGGTGACGTTGGGGTCGAACGTCACCTTCTTCTTCACGACGGCCAAGCACATGTCATCCGTGGAGTCCCTGAACAAACACAGAACGCCACATGAGACGAATTTCCCCAACGCGAACACCTCATCTCGCACATCGAGATCGCAGCCATCTCATCCACCACGAACCTCAGCTCGAGGAGCGTCGCCAGGAGCGGCGCGGCGGCGGAGACGACCTCCCCATCCAGATCAACCTTCTTCGGCGTGACCCGCGGCGCGGCCTGATCCCAACCAAAAGCACAGATCCGATCAGATGACCCAACCCTAAAATTCGAACGAACACCGGGAGAAACAAAGCAGGAAGCGGATCGAGTCGGTTACCCGGGCGCGGCCGTTGGGGGACTGTGCCGGCGACCGCTTGCGGCGGCGGCGGCGGCGGCGCTCCTTGGACCCCCCAAAGCAGCCAAGGAAGCAACCCATCGCGGGTTCCGCGGCGACGGCGAGATGTGGCAGAGGACTGGGAGGGGGAGCGGGGCGCTGATGGTGACTAGTAGTGATGAGGAGGCGGCGGCATTTGGGGGGAGCGGGAATGGAATGGGGAGGAAAACCAAGGGCAGGGATGAAGCCGTTGGGGAAAAGGAGAAGGAGAAGCGCCGCGAGTGGTAACGGTCAAGTTTGACCCAGCTGGCAAGCCAGCAAGTGACCGTTGAACGGACGGAACTCGTGTCGTGCGAGAGCCGAGAGCCGAGAGCCTTTCGCTGGGGCCCACCTGGACGAATCCGAGGGACACCAGTGAAATGGCCTGGGTCACATGGGCCGATCCTATGTGGCCCACGTTCATGCATGCGCGTCGACTACCGAACACACAATTCAGCCCAACTTGAGAGAGCTGGCTTGCAATTATTCGGTGGTTAAAGACTTGCTACTCCAGTACAGGCCAGTCAGTACTGGTTACAGTCTTGCAGCTCCAGCAAATCACATCTCAGAAAGTGTTTGTTCCCAAGTAGAGGCCATAGCGGCACAAATTAGATGCAAAGAAGGAATTCCATTGATTATTTTGTTTAAGATTACACCTTGTAACAGCTGTCTGAACATTAATTTCCTGTAAATGGAATAACAGATGTGAACAGAAGTACATAAAAAAAAAAGCAGCATCCAAAGTTAATACATCAAATACTATTGACAAAATCGATCTGAATCATGCATTAGTATTGTCCGATTCTAATAGCATTTGCATTATCATATAAATCATTACTCGGCCAAAAACTCAGGATGATGTGGGGATCCAAAAATAAAACAAACAAAGGCAATTCTTTTTCGGCTCCTTTTATCCTGTCTAACTATTGTAACCAGTTGATCATTTCTAGGACTTTGATGTAGCTCCAAGTTAAGGCCAGCTAAATGTCCAACAGATCCAATGCTGCTTATCACCAGTTTGGCCACCATTGCAAAATGCGCTTCCTTGCGTCGAGTGGGGGGCAGACAGAGTCTGTTGGGATGAACTTTATGTATGCATGACTGTTACTGTTAGGGCCAAGCCAAAGACAGTAATACTGAGATACAGCTCTTTATACACATGATAGAGTCCGCATGTGCAAGATGCCCCAGAGATTTAGGTCTGTAGTATTTACATGATTGAGCATATGCAAGTATCCAGATATTCATCATCTGAGTCGCTCGAGTCACTGCAAATTATGTAAAGGATGCAGTTAGAGGAAGAGATTCATAAAAAATATAGACGCACTAAAAATCAGTAGGTCTTTTTCTCAAACAGCCGACATGAACAAGATATCAAGATCAGAGACGCTTTAAGCATAACATGGAGGATTTTTACACACAGGAGCAATGAACAAATATACCTATACCTGGTAAGGAGAAAGGTTTTTCTCAATTAAAAACCAGATTCACAGTCCATAATGTGGTGTTTTATTTCCTCAAACAACCTAATGTTGTGTTTTAGTATAATTTGAATACTTTATGCTGAGAGGTTAGATTTTAGAAGACAAGAGTAGGAAACTAATAGTTTTCAAAGAAAAGGGTAATTATGTTATCTTCAGTTGGAAAATATAGTGGTGGGCACTGACCAAAAGTGCCCACTAAAGATAATTGTTTATTGCAGTACAAGATTGACTAATAATAATAAAGAACCCAATGAACCTTATGATTTATTAAGATGATAAAAAAAAACACCGTTATGTAACGAAAATCAGAGCTGATAACTTAGCTGGTTGCCTAGTTCCCAGAAACTAAAAAGTGTGACAAATGGAATGTCCTAAACATGTAAGAGAGACAAAAACAAGGTAAAACAACAAAACTTTGTCACAACAGGACATGAGGTAATGCTACTCGCCTCATTATTGCCCAAGAGAGCGACAAGCCTATAATAAGTCCCACAAAGATGTGGGGTTCAGTAACTAATAATGCAGAAGAAAATGTTCTGTTGGTTACGGTAAGCATGTGTCTTCATAGCAAGAAATCTGTAAGATCAAGCCAACAAAACAATACTCAAGTACATTGACATGTTATTGCCATGCTCACAAGGCTATGGCCTACAATTGCAAGGAAGTTGAAAATTGGCATATTCCTGTGTTGACTGTCCCACGAACTACAGTTTCATATGAGAGTTGCTGATCTTGGTCCAGATAATTGCATGTATTGAATAAATAAAACTAATTGGACAACTACTTGACTAATGATAAATTCCCATGAGGATGGTCTCCACAAAAATTCTTCCTGGGTAGTGGAAAATAAACCTTCCGTTACATTATGGTCAAGCCCATTGTATATTTGCACATGTAATCATATTCCTTTGCTCAATTGGGTCACCAAACAGTCTGGGAATCAGAATTTGGATGGCCATGTGATCGTATCTAGTTCCAGCTGGCTCCTAGATATACTAGGACAGAGTTTTGACCACCATTTCATTAATGAAAAGTTGCAAACTAAAGCTTCAGATCCCATGAAAAGCGCTAGATAGGCATAAAAAGCATTAAACATTTCCACTTCAATTCATGAGCAGCAACAAAGTCTTCTTTGGTGCAGCACAGGTTTTGTAGTTTAAATACTCCACATGTGATCAGGTTCAACTTGGCTAGTTGACAGTACAAATATTAAATTATGCAAATCATAAATTGAGCTCTAGCTGTTTTAGATGTTTTTTTTCCTTTGGAGAACTAATTGTCGTAATTACCAAGTACTGGACCTTTTTAATAGACCAAAAGAGTATGAATTCAACAATCTACTGCTGATTAACATGTGCAGCTCCACATGCATAATTAATATTATGTTTGGAAAACCACAAATTTCAATTCAGCTAGGCTGCCTAATTAAACAAAGTGACTGAAATCATTAAATGCCATTGCTCAACACTTGACTAAAACCCAGAAATAGCAGAGTCTTCATACAACAATTTTAATCGCTAAAACCTATTTTGCAAAAATGTATACAAATGAACACCAATACATAAACTAAACTTCACAATAACACCAGCAAGTACCTTTTTGTGCATGCAATGCAGCAAGAATATGCCCAAAGCAAACAGCACAAAGTTTCTATTAGCAGATAAACAAGCCTTATTACTGTGTCTGGGGCAATAGAAATACAGTAGAGTTCAAAATTAAATCCCTCTCCCCAAGGTTATTTCATTTGCAGTTATTAACATTCAGATGGGGACGCTTCATGTGCCTACTATCAGTTGTAGTGAGTTTCCTGATGCTTTACACAATCCTTTCCATATCTGCTTGCAACATTTAACAACAGAGGCCATGCCTTTAGTCTTCAAACTATTGGCCTAACTTTAGTAGGCAAGAAACCCACATTTAGAGTATGTTCTGTACCCTGATGATGACAAACCACAGCTTATTCGGGTCTTACTTCAGGAAAAACTAACCACACAGGCACTGAACCAACTTTCTTGAATTAGATGACCGAAAGCCCCCAAGCCCAATCATTCCGTTAGCCTTGGTGTCTTGGTGAGAATGGAAGATTATGACATACCTAACAAATCCACGTTCTAGCGTCGCATCCTAGAGGACAACATGTCGTCCAATGACTGAAACCACTTCAAGTTAAAGTTGCAGCTACAGACAAACAATCGTATGAAGCATCATTTCCCATTTCCCCCCTTTCCTGCTATAGACACGCTCCTAACAAATGTTACAACAGGACAGTCACACCTATCCGGACAACTCCATTTATGCAAATTTATGCAGCCTCTCGAACAAGTATAAGTTAAGCATAACCCATCTAATCCCGTAGTATGCTCTAAAATCAAAGGAATTTTGATATCTGATACATCATCTAATATAATTGCACGGATACATCGACAAAGTATGCATGCATAAAATATATAAGTGTGGATGTCTCTTCCCGACGTACCTAGGTTGGAACTCCAAGACCTCGGTGAGCTTCTTGCCATGCCTATCCTTCCACTGCACACGCCGGTTGGACGCCTTGCGGCCCTTCCTCGCCATGCCACCGGGCAGTTGCCGCGGCAGAAGCGCCTTGCGCTCGCCGGCAGCGGCGTCGTCCTTGGAACCGGTGCCCACGACCGACGCGGACCGTGAGACCGCCGCCGGCGAGGAAGGAGGCGGGTTCTTGCCGCTACCGTTGCACGACGCGCTCCTGAGGATGCGGCGATCCATCGCCGGGTGGCATCAACTAGGAGCCTGATTCATTCGATTCGCTTTCTGCGGCTCGCGCCCGAGGCTTCTCAGACTGGCAGCTAGGAAAGGATTCGACGCGAATATTGCAGGTTAAAAATCTGAGCCGGATCTTGAGGTGGAGGCTGCTCATGAAATTCAAAAGGTCCCATTCAATTCCATTCAGAAAAGGGAGAAACAGCGACAAGAAATCAATCCAGAATGAAGGGGAATCCAGAAATCTAACGTGCAAGAGAATAAACATAAACCGAATCCAACCACGCGATTGGCGATAAGCTCAGAGAGTAAACTAACCGAATTTGGCGCAGAATCGGTTGGGGGCAGGGGATTTGCGGATCGAAGAAGGTGGGTTCGGAGCCCAAGGCGATGCAAGATCGCGGGAATTTCGAGATGTTGGATTGGGTTGGAGAATTGGTGGGGAGGAATCGCGGGCGAGCGCGATGAGGCAGCGCACCGGGGGAGGGGAGGGTGGGGCGCGCCGCGAGCAACAGCGCCTCTGGCCCTTTGGGGATGGCGATGGCGACGCCTACCCGCGCGCGTGTACCTTCTCTCCTCTCCCGTTCCCCGCTAAGCGTTAACTCGTGAGTCGTGACCTACATTTATCCCCCAAATCATCCTTATGTGTTCATATTTTATTGAGGTAAAAGGTGAAAATACCGTTGCTGGGAAGCGTGAGTGAGGTGAATAGTGAAAAGTTAATAAATAATAAAAGATTAAAATGAATAGTATTTTCTTAGGGAATCTGAACAGGATAGTTAAATCTTCGTTCGGTAATCAAATTTTGGATTTGAGTAATTCTCAGGTTCCAAATGAAACGAGAGGGAATATTTTGCCATTTTTCCATGTGGGCAGACTAGGTGTATAGGCGATGTTTGCTTAAACTCGCACCTTTGAACGCAACCCCGTTGATCATTAAAAAGACATATTTTGAGTTTCATGCACATGCTAAATTATTTATAAAATTTAATAAAAATAAATTTTTCATTTAACGAAAAGTAACTCTCGAGCTCCAAAATAACGAGAGCCTATGAACAAAGGTAACGAATATTATTTTTGAAAAAGGTAGCACTAGTTTTTCAAAATGTAGTGGGAATAATAACAGATAAAATAAAAAATTATTCATATTTAATCATCCAAGAGGATGTATGGTATTAGTGTTGTGTTCAACTCTTCTAGAGCTGACCGAAAAGATCACATTTTTGCTAGCTCTCTCTCTCCTTTTTTTTTTTTGAGGGAATTTTGCTAGCTCTCTTGACTCGGTGGCATACTGCCATTAACTTTGCTAGCTCTCTTGCTCGGTGACGGCCCACCAAGCCCATTAACAGACTATGTCTTCGAGTTCAAGCCGCTTGGCGGTGGTGCGCTGGGTGGGTGGGCAGCACAGGCGAGCAAGCCCAAGACCGTCGAATGTCGATGGTTGCTAGCCCATCAAACAGGGAGCAGCCCACGAGCCCACCAGGGTGCAGCGCCTGCGCCGGAGCCGAAGTGGACGAGCTCGAGAGCCAAAACGAGCGGGCTTTTTTTTTCCCCCGTTTCATTCACGAGCCGAGCCAAGGCAGCTCGTTTATGTAACCAGCTGGAGAGAGCCGAGCCGAGCCGACCTGGTCGATATCCACCCTAAACCCGTCGTCTCCTCTCTTTTCTTTCTCTTGTTCACCTCTCTATCCGCCTCCTTTCCTCGCGGCGACGATTGGGCGGGCGCCGCCGCCTTCGCGAGATCTTCGCCGGCGACGAGCACCCTCACCAGGTATTCCCGTTCCTATGCGAAGCCACAGCACCCCCAAATCCTATTGTCAGCTATTTGCATTCGGATCTGATCCTTGTTCTAGGTTTAGTTAGAGCAAGACGTCGTGAGTGCTATCGGCACTAGTCCGAGGTATCTACTAGAATTAAAGTTGTTTTTGTCAACATTTTTCCAGTTCAATACTAGGAGTGATTAGATGTAACACTGAGATACGATGTCCTGCTTGATTTCTTCAGTTCACGCGCTGTAGAGGCAAACGATTTGGCAGGTTCCTCATGTGGTCGTGGCAGATTTTAAAGAACTAAACCTATCTCATTGTTTGAATATAGCTGCTAATGGCTTCTTATCAGGATTTAGAATCCTAAAAGTAAAAGAACCTTGCCTCTTGCACTAGCATGTATATTAGATGGGCAACACTGTGATATTTATTTCTCTATGGCTTCTAGGGCTTTTAGTGACAAACAATTAGGGCTATTACTCTCGTGTGTTTAAAAACAAGATGCATATCGCATCATTTCGATCTTGAAACTGGAATTCTGGATACTGATGGCTTCTGTCAGGAAATTTTGCTTCGTCAAATGCACACCTTTATGTTATTTTTGTTGACTCTTGGATGAAATTACATTTGCATCAACCAGTCTGAATTGGCTCTCTGTCGCTTTTACACTTCCATTTCTTGTGATGCCCTACGTTACAGTGACAAATATGCTGCAACATTTTCACACCTCTTTTTTTATATTCTTTGCAGGAACATGCTGTTGAATTCTATTGTTGGTTTGTCTCTGGGTGTACTCTAGTTTATTTAGCTTAGGTTCTCATTGTTCTTGAGTCTTGACAAAATTCTTGGCTCAAGGAGCACGATGAGTAGAAAAGCACATGGTGTAAATGACCCTCAGAGAATCACTAGTGAAGGGACAGCTGCCCGCACAAGGCCTGTGAGCATTCAGGACATTATGTTGCGGCGTGAAAAAAAGGCTGCATCAGAAGCTAAGAAAACCAAGGAAGAGCTCCAAGAAAATGATAAAGGTACATCTAATCACCTGGATCAAGGAAGAGGATACAAAAGCAGAAAGGATTCAAAAGATATGCCTGTGGAGGGTTCAAAAAAGAATATTAGAGATACATCAAGGGAGGAATCCAAAAAGGGAAGTCGAGTTATACCAAGGGAAGGCTCTAGAAAGGAGGACATGAGATATACAACAAAGGACGTCTCCAAGAAGGAAAACTCTAAAGACAGGTCAAAAGGGGGCTCCAAGATGGATGACCTGAAAGATAAACCAAAAATCTCAGAGAAGGAAGACCTGAGAGATGCACCAAAGAAGGGCCCCAAGAAAGAGAGACCCTCCACGAGAGATGATTATGATTCAGTTGGAAAAGATAAAGGTTTTGGTATTTCACAGAAACATATGTCAAGCACGAGTAGCCGAGCTGATGAAAGCAAAGATAGAAACCTTGGAGAGACTGAAATCCGAGCACGAAATGTTGATGCCACGAGATCTGAATATCAGAAAGGACCTGGGAAAAGAGGGAATGATGAAAACATTGACAATGATAGAATCAAGGATAAGAGTGAGAGGTTTCATAATGAGACAAAGAGAAAAGGTCGTAGTTTTGATAATGAGAAGACTTCAGAGGTCGATCGACCAATGTTGAAGAAACAGGACTCTGCATGGTTCCAAGGTTCCAAACATTCTGATAGAAATGATGGAAGGAATGAGTATGCAAAACCTTACCACGGAGAGCCAAGGTTGAAAAGGAGAAGGTCTAGAAGCAGGGATCATAATCGAGAAAGACATGGCAGGTCTATCTCACCACCACCAAGAGAAAGAAGGCATAACTACCGTGGACATGATTTTGGCAACTATCCTCACTACTCAATGGAGAAATCAAGGAGGAAATATGCTGAAGTTGACAAACAAAGGTCATCTGGGAATGGTGGATACAGTAGCGGGTCACACCAGAGATACGAAAGTCGGCTTGGTGGATACTCACCAAGGAAAAGAAAAACAGCACCACAAGCTGAACAGGCAATGACCAAGACTCCTCCCCCGGTCATTCAATCGCCAGAAAAGAAATCAACCACATGGGATCAGCCACCTACGAAAGCAAACCAATTTAAATTCCCTACCACTTTACAGCCAACTGTTGGACAGATGGCTCCATCTAATCCGTTTAATTTTGGTCTGCTAAAGGACCCTTCAACTGCAGTTGAGACAATATTGGCAGGGAATAGTTTGTCTGCAGATTCTGTCCAGCTTACACAAGCAACTCGTCCACTCAGGAGGTTACATATTGAAAATTTACCTGATTCAGCAACAGAGGATATGTTGATTGACTGCTTGAATGACTTCTTGTTGTCTACTGGCGTTAAATATACCCAGCGGTCTAAACCATGCCTCAGTTGTACGGTGAGTAAACTGGTTGTCACCTTTCATTCCTACTGTCTCCTTTTCTTACGAACATGTATAAATACCATATTTTGCTTCAACGCAGATAAACAAGGAAAAACGTCAGGCATTTGCTGAATTTCTTACACCGGAGGATGCTACAGCAGCTCTATCTTTTGATGGAAGGTCTTTAAACGGATCTGCTTTGAGAATTCGGCGCCCCAAAGATTATGTTGAAATGGTGGTAAGATTTCCAACCCTCCCCATAAATGTTGTTGCAAATATACTTAGTTTTTTTTCATGTGTATGACCTTTGAATTTTGTGCTTTTGTTCTTGCTGAAACAGCCTATCATAATTTCCAACTCTGTTTTGAGAACCTGATAATTTCTACAGTTTGTGACAACTTGTTGAGGCATGATAACTGTGGATATTGCCTTATCAATTTATTCCGTTTTGCTTGAAAGACTAAGTCTAGTGGGCTGAATAAATATCTTAAACCTTGATTATCAGTACATTTTGCATGCTGCATACCCACTGTATGAATGCGGAATGCTCATTGTGCTGTCTTTACCACATTTTTATGACACCAACGTATCCTTGTTATTTGTCTGTGAAAAAATTGTTTAGCTAACATTTTGGTACAGAATTGCTAGTTAAATTGACTTGTGTAGTTTTCTGTGTAATGGTTGACCTAGTCAGTTTGGAAATGGTGTTTTTATTTGGGTTTAAATTAAGTCACCTTGATGATCAGGCGTCACTTGACCTTGTTGGTATCAATTTTCTGACTCCTGTTTTTCTTTGCTGTCTGGTAGTCAACTGCGTAACTTAATTTATCACAAAGTTGCTAAAGATCTCAGATTAGTGTTCTACCCTCTGGGCCACATGTACTACACTTTTTAATTTCTTAGATGTCATCGTGAAGCTAAATGTTGCAATGGTTGTAATATTACTTATGTGACTCTGGTTTATACTTGGTGGAGAAGGCGTTTATGACATCCTTAAACCTTTCAAACGTTGCCTGCATAGATTGAACTTGTTTTTATGCAAAAGAAAGCTTCCTCTTTTGAACGGAAATTTGTTTAGCAATAAAGATTGCCATATTATTAGTTATAAGACCTTCCCTTAACTTCCACATTCTTTCCATTTAACTTCATGCTTGGTTGATATCTCTAACAGTTGCGTGCTTGCCAAAAATGGCAAGATTTCTACACAGGTTTCTTTTATCACGACCTATTTTGCATCCAAGTAATGAAAATCATAGTGACCATGTGTGTAGGATAGAATGTCATGCTCAACTATGCCATGTTTTACTTTTGTCCTATCAGTTGCAAGTGAGAATCGAGGAATTAATTGGTTAGCAGTCGGTACCCTTCATTTTTGTTTTGATGGTGAATCTTGTAATATGTACACTATATCTGTTAGTGAAAATTATTCTAGAGTAGCTATATTCAGATTTATTCATGGTGCAAAAAGTATTCTACAGTTGCTGTTTTGGATTTGTTCGTGGAATATATTTCTATCATTCGACAAATTCCTGTCTGACGGTCATATTGAAATCTCTCAAATAGGGTATTTTAATTGGGTGTGTCATAATTCACGTTCAGCAGCATCATGAAGCAAAGGAATTGTAAAGCAGACTTCCTGGTGTAGGCCATTATTATGTGACTGCTGCTACTTCCAGATTTCATTGGCTGATTACAGTGCTGGCAGAAAGGCAGAGTCCTTATGGTGCTCAGTTCATGGAAATATTAGGAAGACATCATGTACAGCATGGTTCAAGTAAATGTAATCTTAGCAAAGATTGAGTAAAGCTTAATTATCCAAATATCTACAGCTGAGTGCAATTTGTTGGCAAGAGATGTCATTTAAACTTTGACAACTTTAAGTTATTCTTCATTTAATTTAACGAACTTTGACTGCACTATTGCTCTTGTTTGCGTTGTATCTGTAATATTTTCTTGCTCAATTTATTTCATGGAGATTGCCCTACATGCTAGTTCCTCTATTTTTTTATTTTTTTTATTTTTTTTTTATCTCTGGCCTTAACTTGGCCTCTTTACTTCCAGTAGGACAAACAAGTTACTTTGCACGTATAGTTATATATGGTTAGCTGTTCTGCCCGGAGCTGACAACCGATAACGGAACAAATACCATAGAGACAGGTGATTCTTCCATTTCAGTTCTAAGGGATTAGTCTGGTGCACCTTATTGCATGGCTAGATGGCCTTATTTGGGGTGTGGTCCAGGTCCCGTGCTGTATACCACCAACATGACTAGCTGGACGGATCATGCAAATATGCGACACTAGATCTCTGTTAGTATTATGGTGTTTAAGTCCAAGTCAAGAACAGGCTTTTCCTTTACACCTAACAGTGATTGTTTTCCGTCACAATTAGCTGCCCATATTATCTTGTGGATATGAGCCTTCCCTTACCTCTTAGGTTGTTCTGTGTGGGAGTCTTGCCCTTATTTCTTTCTATAATATAAAGATACACAGCTCTCCTGTGTGTCGATAAAATACTATTATGTTTGCTGCTTGACAGCAGAAGTAACTGGGTTGCTTTTTTATATATATTTTTCTGTATTGTATTTTTTGGATATTTATATATTTTGAATATGGGGACATTCGGATTTTTAGGTATTGCTTTTAAATGTTAAGACATACTTTTTTGTTCCTGCAGAATGCAGCTCCTAAGAAGCTTGCTGAAGAGACTGTGTTAATATCTGATGTTGTTGCAGATTCACCACACAAGGTAACATACATAATTGGTATCAGATTATTCTAATATTTCAAAAAGAAAGCTGTTCAAGGAATTTTTGGACATTCTTGGTTTCCTGCCTGTTTGTAGTTTCTTGGTGGTTCTGCAAAAACTCAGTTGAAGTAGATTTGCTTGTTGGCAATTCTGAAGTTACTCGTATCTTATTTTCATAAATTATCAAGTCTAGTTGTTGTGACTTGGCAAGTGTATCTGATATTTACACCAAATATTTCAGAATAGTTAAGCACGAGATTTTTACACCAAATCTGACTGTTGATTTTTTTTATAATGTTTATGTTTCGTTTCACCTTTGAATTTTACAGATTTTCATAGCGGGAATTGCTGGAGTGATCTCATCTGAGATGGTAATATACTAATATGAGAGTCCACAAGTATCTCGCTTTATATATTGATGAGTATCGACTATTTTTGTTCCTGCTTCATGAATATATATATTATAGATTATGTTCCTGACAAGTAACTGCATTTCCTTCTCTTTCAGCTAATGGAAATTGTTAGTGCATTTGGCGCATTGGCTGCATACCGCTTTCTTTTTAGTGATGAGCTCGGTGGGCCCTGTGCATTTCTTGAGGTATGAAGTGCAGTCTGCATAAGCTAGAGCATATATGATCATCATATTCACTTCTGATAAATTCGATGTGGACAGTATGCCGATCGCTCAATTACATCCAAGGCATGTGCTGGCCTCAATGGGATGAAGATTGGTGGATGCGTACTGACTGCTGTCCATGTGTTTCCTAATCCTCCTGTGGAGGTACAACTATTTTTACCTATTCCTTTACCATCCTTATTTACTCCATTATTTGAAATAATATAGTGTTCTATCGAATTTTCAGGCTGCCAATGTGGCTTCCCCATTTTATGGTATCCCTGACAATGCCAAATCACTTCTTGAAGAACCAACAAAGGTCCTGCAGCTAAAAGATATGGTATGTTGTAGTTTTATCGTTTTTCACTTTAAGTTTCTAGTTAAATCAAGAATGACCTCCAAATCAAAACAATTTGTGGCTTCAGAGTTTTGTTTAGTACTGTTTGTTTTTCGATCTCAGGGGTTCAAATAAATAAACAATTAAATTCAATCATGGAGGTTATTGTATGATCCTGTTCATTGGTAAAATGATACACTGGTGATGCGATCTTGAATTCTGAGACTAATGCATGTCACTGAACAAATATATCAATCCATCACATGATTTTTACATTTTCAAAGTTAGTAAAAAAATCCTTTGCAACACATGTAGTTTGACCGAGAAGAGTATATGCTACTTTCAAAATCTGAGCTGGAAGAAACATTGGAAGATGTGCGTATTGAATGTACAAGGTATGTATGATTCTTTTACATTTATTTCATATCATCAATTATGGTGGATACCAGCTTTACGCTGTGGACAAGATTTACAGGTTTGGAGCCGTCAAATCAGTAAATGTAGTTGAGTATGCTGCTGATGGCGATAACGCCACTGAGGATAACATAATTAAGCTGGAAGACAGGCCAGTCAAGATTGAGTGCACTGGGTGTGGTAATACTGAAAATGTTACAAGGGCCGGATCAGAATCTTCTGTGCTGAATCAGAGCATAGATATTCTCAATTGTCCTGATGCTACAGATACTAAAGATGTAGATCTTATTCCAGAGAGTCAAGATAAGAAGGACGGATGCATTCCATCAGATGCGGCACTATGTGAGACTGAAGTACCTGTAGCAGATGAGCACATATACATAGATGACATTCGGACTAGAGCCACTCTCCCCAGATCGCAATATTATGAAAATGATTATACTGAAGCAGCTGTGGATGAGGATAAGCATACATTAGCAGCGGAGGCCACCACTACCACAAAGGATGATGATGCAGTAGAAAAGAGACATCAAGACCCAAGTACATCAGAGATCTGTAGTCCTGCTGAGCCTGGAGACGAACTGGAGAAACCTGGAAGGGACTTCGAACAGCAAGGTTCCATTGATGTTACTGAAGTTCATGCAGAAAAAGTACCTGCTGTTGAAACCAGTGACCCTGTTTTCAAGTTTGAACCTGGTTCTGTGCTTGTGGAGTTCATGCGGAAGGAGGCTGCATGCATGGCTGCACATTCATTACATGGACGGCGTTTCGGCAGCAGAACCGTGCATGCTGGATATGCTCCATATGATATCTACTTGCAGAAATACCCAAGGTGATGCTGCGTTTGATACCGCTGCTGCTCTCTGATTAGCGATTATATAAGCTGTGTATGAGCGAACAGTTGTAGAGCCTCGTAAGTTTTGAGCCTTTTGATGGTTCAGTCTGGATAGTGGTGCTGTTTGTAGAATGAAATATTAGATGTTATTCCACAGTAGGATGAAATGTTGGGTAAACCAAAGGGTACTTGATACCAATACAAATGATCGTCACTCATCCTTCTTAAATTGATGTTTGTACCCTTTTGTACCTTCTTAAATTGATCGTCGCTCATCCTTCTTAAATTGATGTTTGTACCCTTTTGTACCTTCTTAAATTGATCGTCACTCATCCTTCTTAAATTGATCGTCACCCGAGCTTTGAGCTCTAACCTTCATCGTTCTAAAGAGAATGCTTCGCTATCTATATTGTGCTTTCTGCCGTTCTGCGCAAGTTCTGTTTACAGATGTTTTTGAAGATGTGCTGTCCGATTGTCCTTGGTGTCATGAATTTGGTCGACCAATATAAAAATTTGAATATGCGTTCTTATCTTTTGTTCTTTGGTAGGGTTCCATAAGCATTGCTTTGCGCTCTTTCAAAATTGCAAGTAAAAGAGCGTAGCAAGATCCTTTTTGGAACTCACAAAGAGGCAGAGTATATGTTAATAGTGTCTACAAAGTGTGATCTATAGCATGCTGTCAGGCATTATATTACATCAATAAAACGAATGATTATACATTTTTTTTTCTATTCTAGGCACTTGCACTACTTTCTCAGACACATTCTACAAATGGGAGATGAGGAAGTGGTGAAAAGACGCTGCGTACAAAAAAGTTGAAACCTTTGTGTTAAAGTTGCCTTGCCAATCCTGCAAAACGTCTGATTGATTCATGGTTAGTTTCCATCGTAAGTGTTGATGTCATCTGAAAGATTCTGCGGGGGCAGTTTCTTCAAGAACAGCAGCTGCCTTGAAACATTCAGCAGCTTCAGTCGCTGCACTGTCACCTTCATCTTCGTAGAGTAAGCCAAGGTTGAACCAGGCAACATGGTTTGTTCTGTCTACTTGCAATGCATCGGTTAGGAAGCATCTCACTGCAGGCAAGGGTTTCTGGCAAAGCTGTCGAAGAACCGTAGCTGATGATATCAAACTTGGTACATGTTTAGGTTCAAGGTCTAATGCTGCTGAATATGCTCGCAGAGCCTCCTTCGCCAAACCTTTGGCTTCAAATAGCTTTCCTACATGGCAAACTTCTTCATAAATACCAAGAATGACAAGATTTTGGATAAATGATGATTCTATAACATCATGAATTATGGAATAGACTTGCTAAGATCCTAAGAACTGGATAATTATAATTAAATGGGTAAACCTGTAGCATGGCAAGCCAAGAGGGAGCATGGGCTGATAACTTTTATCTTGGATATGCAAAGTTCTGCATCCTTCCACTGCGACATTCTTAGGTACAAAAGGGCAAGATCATACCATGTCTTCATTTCCAGACTTTTATCAGTCTTAGTACCCTACAGTGCAAAACACGTTGAGCAAGACTATAAGAGGGTTTTCTTTCTTCAAATTGAATCCCAGAACTGCATGTAGCCAACAAAATTATATTCTCCCTTTTGCTTTCAGAAAATATACCATGGCATGACTACTGCTATTCAATGTTCAATATGTAAACTTAAAAGATCTTTATTTCTCTAACAAATACGTGGGGAAAAAACATAGATGATATTCGAGCTGGTCAAGTATACGCAATAAGAAAACTGTAGAAAGAATTCAAGCATATGAAGTATTTAGTTTTAAAATTCTCCGATTTAAAATAAAAGATGGCCACCTGCAACACAGAAATCCCAGCACCAAAGCTCGTCATCCTAAGTTGGATCAGAGCAAGAACTTGGGTATACGTCTCAATTGCTTTCCTAAATTGCCCCTGAGCAATCTGAATTTTGGCTTTAGTTTGTAATAGATCTCCTTGAGACCACTTCCCAGCCTGATCTAATGCAGCGTTCACAATGCACTCAGCATCTTCAAATCGTTTTTGGGCACTCATTATTCGTGCCATAAGCAACCAAGTCTTCAATTCCGACCCAGCCTCTAATTTCAACAGCTTCTTTGCATAACGAGCTGCTGTATCTAATTTTCTCTGCACGGCATTTTCAAGGCTGAGCATGTATATTGTCCCGAAATTTCTGCTATGCATTTTCTTTCCAGCATTACCAAGCACCTCCAATGCTTCATGCTGCTGAGAAGCTCTCTCTATGTCAGTTGTAGCATATCTAGCTTGATTGGAAAGGGATATGCCAAGCAGAAGACCTGCCACAGCCTCCATTTGATCACAACCTCCATGCTGATTGGCAAGGGCTCTACGAGCATATAAAACACCTTCTCCAACATGCGCACCACTCTCACCACAAATTTTTGAAGCCAGGAGAAGTTCTTTAAGACAATTTGAATCTTCTCCAGATTTCAGTACCCTTCGAAGCAGGTTCAGTGCAGTTAAATCAGCGTCTGCTGCTAAGTAGCACAATGCAACACTGTACAACCACTCTCTATTGTCAAGAACACCAGGCAATAATGCCTCAAACTGACGAGCTAGAGGTTTCAGCTGCCCAGACACAGACAGTGCAAACGTAAGGTGATGCATCACAGTTGGATCCCTCTCAATCCTCCTAAGATTGAACTTCATTAATAGAATCAATAAAAGAAGAATAGCTTCTTCCAGATTGTTCTGAGGTACAAATAAACCATCCAATTGACACCGAAGTTTGGGAGGGCTAGCTTCACAACCACTGTATAACAGAAAAATAGCAAATTCCTTCTGTATTTTAGCAATGGTCTTCGCATCAAGGTTCCAGTTAGTAACAAGAGCCCTCCTATATGAAGAGATAGTTTCAAGAGGGAAACCTCCTAATTTCCAAAGGTCAGGAAGTAACTCAACTGCTCTGCATATTGTTTCATTCAGGTTGCAATCATTTCCTAGGTTGGATGGTAAACCCTCAGGTACTGCTGATTCCACAATATCCAATATTGTACTGCACTGACGTGCAGCTTCTGCAAAACCAAATGAAGTTACGTTTAAAATAGTCTTGAACAAATAATTAAAAAAAAAGGTGCAGAGAAGCTGGGTCTTTACCTTCAAACCTTCCAAGATCATGAAGTGCTAGAGATTTAAGATATATAGTCTCCATCAGCACAGTAACAGCATGGAAGGGCAGTGCTGGGGAGCTGGCATATGGGCCAGGCTTTTGCTGGCTCATTTTCCTGGCGATAGATATTTTCATCTCAGGAATTAGTGCATATACTTTTATCCCATCAAACACTCGAAGTGCTTCTTCAATATGTCCTCTTTGGTATTCTACTCTTCCAAGCAATGCCCTTGCTTCCTGAATTTTTTTTTTAACAATTACACACAATTTGAGCTCAATATGTTGTCACCAGACTATTTATGCCATAGAATGGAGCACCAACCTCATAGTTAAGGGAGCCAACTCGCTGGAGGGACAACTCAGCTTCCTCCATACCAGCATTGTTGACATGCTTCTGAGTCACAAAATTTGGAGACGAGTATCGGCTGTTGAGGCCATCCTTGATGTCTATGTTCTCCGATAATTGGACTGCACGATCCATCCTGTTCATCTGATCCTTGGAGCACAGGCATTGCATCGACATGCAGCATATAAATCTGCTAAACCTCCCCCTCTTTTTCGTACCCTTCATCGTTCCACGTCATGTTCAGTCGGCTTCTCTGTTGCATTCACCAAATTTTCGAATATGAGATCTCTAGCTATTTTAGTCAGAACTTTGCATAGCTTGGAGCTATTCGAGAAACTACAATGATCCTACAGAAGCCACTGGTATGTACTCGATGACTGATGCCATCAACTAAATCACAGTCGAGTATGCTTCAGAGCTCAGAGGATTAGCCATGCCAGTTAACCAGCACATCAACTAAATCACAAACGAAGAAATTTCGCTTGCACCACAAAAGGAAATGAAGAATATGCACTTGAATTCCATCCTAAATTCCTATACTACTAATTGCAAAGTTCAAATAAGGGAAAATGATCACTAGAAATAAATCCCAATTCTACTGGCCCAAATCCCAAGTATGAATGCAGAATTCTGGAGCTACAGAGCCATCAACGTAAAGATAAGAACAAAATCGAAAGCGAAGCCAGTTGCTCGCACAAATAAAGGCAGAAATTACCAATAGAATAACGAACTCCCGCACCTTCCCTCCGCGAAAGCAAAACCTCAATTTCCGGCCAGCTGGGTAGTCCTCAATCAAACGAATCCGCCAACCAAAATCAAACCCCGTCCTCTCCTCGATCCCTCCGATCACCAGTCGGTTCCTAATTACAATCGAACTGGCGAAATTGGGGGTCTCCAAGACGACGATCGCCGGGATCGTGGGGTTCCTTCGACCAAGCGACGGAAGGAGGCGAAGGGATTGAGGCGAGTGGGAATCGAAAGGGGACAAGCCGCGATCCTTGTCTCGGTCGCTTCAAATTCCGGAGCCAAATCCGAGAAGCGCAATCGGAATAGGACGTGCCCAGAGCCACCCGCCAGAAATTGTTTATTCAGTTGGCTGAGGAACCGAGGGCCTCATCGTAATTTGAAGATCTCCGAGGGGGCGGTGGCAAGATCTTTTTTTTGTTTCTAACCAGAAATTAGGCCCAAATCATCCCCCCTCGTGCGTGCATGCTGGCTAGTGGTGTGCGTTCGCTGCGTTGGCCGCTGAAAGGTTCGAATGGATTTGTTAACCTTTTGTAAAATCGGAGGGCTAATTGGAAACGTCCAACGCTACCCTTTTTTTTCTTCGTGGACCTTTCTGCATCTCCAAGCATTTTCGTACGTGGGCCCCGATCGAACACGCGTGGAATTTTTTAATTAATCGACAGAGAATAAACGGATTTAAGAAACAGAAAAGCAGCCTGGTTTAGCGGGACACACAGGCTTGTTCGTGTACGGACCCACGTGTCATTGAGTGTGCCGCACTTCACAGACTAGTACTCATTTGTCGTTGGAGACCGGGCCCATTCCTCCCGTTCCCGCGGCAGCCCATCGGCGCCCGCGCGTGGCGCCTAACTTTGACTCCGTTGTGTGGTCGAGTCGTGTGCGGCGGCGAGCCCTAGGTGTATGGGCCGAAACTGTGGCAGATTGGGCCGAAAGGCCTGTTTCTTTCATGCGGAAAAGAAAAGAAAGCAGCACGCACGGGTGCACGGTGCACCGCGTACATGCGCCACACTGAACTTCACTGTAACTGCAAGCTTGAATGCACCAGGAGTTAGTGATTTGATGTTGATGCTTAACTGGTGCGTGGCAGCGGTACTTTACTGTCCTTTTCGACCACACTATGCTGTCCTTTTTTTTTTCTCCTTTCCATAGCTAGAGACGAGCTGAGCAGTGAGCACTCAGTAGTGAGCAGCTGCCTACTATGCACATCCATCCCGGTAAATTCACGCCGCATTCATGGTTAACCTGATGCTGCGACAGCAACACAGGGTGAAGAGACGAGACGACTTCACGCTTTACGCAGCTGCAGTGTCTCCCGGCACTGTTGCAGAAATCAACCTCGGTAGCAACCGGGAGTCAACGATCCCCAAGAGGCAGTTATCTCATATTCGGTCCTTCAGTGAATTCAGTTATCTCTAGGCTGTAAATTTTGAGCATTCTTTCAGTGGGACGTGAATGCTCGATGATACAGCATCCATGTTGGCCTCAGGTAAGACATATTGTCTCGTGCATAAAAGTGGAGGTATGGAGTTGCACACTTGTTTTTTTTTATGGACACAAAGACGAAGCTAATGAGGAGAAAGTGACACCATTCTTCGCCCTCCGTAACAGCACATCTGAAGCTCGTGTGTTGATGGTGCTCAGGGCATCTCAGGTCTCGAATGCAGAAAAGTCAGAAAAAGAATTCTGCATGCCGTACCGCGAGTGTGCTTACGGCCGCGTGTTCGTACTCTTTTCTAATGAACCGGCTGCCGTCTTAACTACCATTTGATCGTGCAATGTAAGAGATCAGGTAAGCACTTCATGCACAACAAGTATAGACCATAAACATAAGAATGTTACGTACTCCCTCCGTTGTCCGTTCTGGAAGCAGCATCTCGAAGCTCCTACAACACCATTAACAGTCCAAGTTGTTCCAAGCTTTTGCAGTCAAAATAGCTGAGCATGGAGAGCAGTCAAAGGAACTAAACGATGATCATTGCACAGTCTGCTGTGTCAGCAGGCATGCAGCAGCCTCTGTGGTACTTGTAACTTTGATTGCAGAGTGACTTTCAAACTTTTCGCGCCACAAGATGTACGCCTTCCCTTGGAGAAATTCAGAAATGACTCTTGCAAGTACGCATACCTCAAAGGTACAGAGAAACTGCTTTGCGTTGTGTCCAAAGGGCTTTGCATTTGGAAGTGGTTGCTAGACAGAGATTAATCCAGAAAATGCGTTTCATAACAGAAACAGGGAGCCTAATCCTCATGTAACTAAGCTGCTAATCTCCAGTTAGAAACACTGCCTCCAGGCTCCAGCTTTTCCATTCGCCTAAGACGCACACGAGAGGGCCGTGCCGTACAAAGCTCACGAGTGAGTGCCAGAGCTCAGTAGCTACAGCTGCTTGTCATCACAGTAATCATTAGCCCCACAGCGATCACTTGGCACCCAAAAGGGAGGCAGCTCCAGCTATGAACTGTCCCGTCATCTGCTTGCAAGACTGCAAATCTGCAACGCACGTAGTAGTACAGTATACTGCAACTTGCAGCGATCACTTGGCCGTGTTTAATTCCAAAAATACTTTTTACTTTCTATTCATTCTCCTCGTAAAACATGTATCTTTAAAAATAAATTTTCATCTTTCCTATTCAACCCCTCACGTAACACGTTATCTAGACACCCACATCCGTTTTGGTTTTTGAAGCAACGACTGTTCCGGATAACCATCGCAGAACAGGGCCGCCTGATGCATCCAAAATCCTTGGCTCGGCTGGTGTGGGGAGACCGGGAGAGAACAGCTTGTTTCAGATGGCAGCGCCACAGGATCGTTTGCGTTTTTTTTTTTTGAAGTTAGTCGTTTGCATTTTTCAGGATCAAATGTCTCCACAAATCATGCTGGAAAGCAGTGTAGCGTAGCATGACTAGAACAGCTGGCGCCATATTTTGAAGGGTAAGCTACTGTCAATTCCATCAGAGCGGCACTGTGCAAACTCTTACTTCACCAGAATTGGAAATGCATGCAGCTATTTGCACTTGAACCTCGGTTTGACACGTAAGACACCTTGCAAAGTCCACTGCAGGAAGAGATTGAAAGAGTTTGCAAAGTCTACTGCAGGAAGAGGTCGCAAGAGTGATTGATACAAGCAAAAGCATGTGGCATCGGCAAAGCCTGTTACAGCCACTAAGAACAGGTTACCCGTAACCAGCAGCAATTTCAGGCAGCAATGCTGGGAGCTAACTTTGATTAAACGGGAAAGCGGGAAAGACGATGTGAAAAAGGACATTTGTCGAAAAGTAAAAGGAGCAGGCCGCAAAAATTCCTCGATGACCTCTAGTTGGCTAGTTGACTGAAAAGATGGACTTTAACAGTAACCTGAGTTTAAATCATAGGAGTACTCCTACAAAGAACAGCACTTTCCTGCAACATTTCACAGATGACTCGTCACTGCTGATGCATCGGTTGCTCCAAGTTCGACCACCATGGCATCATGCCATCATTCAGTGACTACCACTCTAAGGCTATCTGCGCTCCTTGGCCTCTATTTCCAACCTCTAAAGGAATATTCTCGTCTAGTCATCAAGATTTCAACCTCTATCCCAACTTTCCCCACACCAATCAACCTCTATATTCAACCTCTACATCAACTACCGTGGGGCCTGCACGTCAGATTTCATCTCTCTTCCCCGTCTTCCCTTTTCTTCTTCGCTTCCGCATCTGTCGCCGGTCCCGACGCGAGGCACGCAGAAGGCCGCTCGGCACGAGCTCTGGGTCGCCGTGGATGGGGTCGCCGGCGGCACAGCCGAGCACAGGGCTGTAGCGCCTCGCCGAGGCAGAGGACCAGCTCGGCGGCGCCTGGCTTGCTCCCATCGACGAGGCTCAGATCCAGCTTGGCGGGCTACGAGGTCGTCGTCTGGTGCCGCCGCTCGAAGACGCCGTCGCCCATCGCCGCTGGAGAGTACACGGTCGACGAGTCCGCCTGTGGGAGCTTGGACT
Source organism: Digitaria exilis (assembly GCA_015342445.1). Lineage (NCBI taxonomy): Eukaryota > Viridiplantae > Streptophyta > Magnoliopsida > Poales > Poaceae > Digitaria > Digitaria exilis. Next base: position 248,959 of record JACEFO010000144.1, read on the forward strand.
CCGAGCCGCAACAGACCCTCGTCTTTCACTGCACAGCAAGGTCAACGTCCTGCCGGCCTCTCTTCTCCTCTCTCCGTCGTCTTTCCTTTCCAATATACTTTAGGCGTCAAAAGATTTGGTTATGCGGTTGAATAATCACTCTCTTGCTGCCTCGCTGGAGTTTGTCATCTATTGTATATTTGTATTCACATGATTCAACACCTTTACTTGCATTCTGAAACTTGGGGAAGATAGCAACTTTCTTCAGGTTTCTATTTGACATGTTCACGGCTGTACAACATTGTAATACATATTTTTAATTATGGCAGGCGTAATTTAATCGTACAAGATGAATTGGACCAACGGCATGGGCTGGTACCCAAGCTCCTTCCGAAGGTACTGGATGATGGAGGAGGAAGACGATGCTATTTTTTTGCTCGCTGATGATGATGAAGCGGAGGTCGCAACCTACAATTACCTGGTGGAAGCAGAGAGCTCTCGGCCGCGGCGGCGTCAGTTGGATGCTCCACCAAAGATTATTCGACCGAGGGACCTTCCTTCCGGCCACAGGCAGATCAAAGCTGATTACTTTGTTGCGGATCCTGTTTACAATGACTACCAATTCCGTAGAAGGTGAAGTTCTGCATATTTCGAATTTTGATCACAGTTTGTCTCTTGAGGCTCATAGTTGTTGTGCTTTTCAGGTTCCGGATGCGTCGACATTTGTTCAAGCAGATTAAAGAGGCTGTGAAAAATAAAACTACTTCAAAAAGAAGTTTGATGTTGCTGGCAAGGAAGGACTATCGGCTCTGCAGAAGTGTGTTGCGTCTATGCGCATTCTCGCTTACGGTGTCCCGGCCGATGCCGTTGACGAGTATGTTCGTATTGCTGAGTCAACTGCTCGAGAAGCACTGCTTCATTTCTGTAGGGCTGTCATTGATGTATTTGGCAAGAGGTACCTACGTGCACCCAACGTCGCTGATGTAGCTAGGCTTCTGCAAGAGGGTGAGGCTCGTGGGTTTCCAGGGATGTTAGGGAGCATTGACTGCATGCACTAGGAGTGGAAGAACTGCCCTTGTGGATGGAAGGGTCAGTTCACTGGAAGGAACAAAAAAGCCTCTATGATCTTAGAGGCGGTTGCATCACATGATCTTTGGATATGGCATGCCTACTTTGGCATGCGTGGAAGTAACAACGACATTAATGTTCTTCATAGATCCCCTGTATTCTCAAGTTATCTGAGGGGTCGCTCAGCACCTGTGGAGTTTGCAGTCAATGGAACCACCTATAACATGGGGTACTACCTTGCCGATGGGATTTACCCTGAGTGGGCAGCCTTTGTTAAGACTCTTCGTTTCCCCATTGATGAAAAGGCTGAATACTTTGCCACTCAACAGGAAAGTGCAAGAAAGGATATAGAGCGTGCCTTTGGTGTCTTGCAAACTCGTTTTGCAGTTATCCGAGGACCCGCATATGGTTGGAACCGTAGCCACCTAAACGATATAATGATGACTTGTATTATTTTACATAACATGATTGTGGAGGATGAACAAGGCTTTGCCCATAATACTGATTTCAGCCAGATAGGAGAGCTTGCTGTTCCACATGCCAGCCATCCGAATAGGCATGAGTTTGTTGCAGCACACCATAAGCTTCATGACCGAAACACGCACTATCAGCTACGACAAGATCTCATCGAGCACCATTGGATGAGGCGGGGATCTCTTCAGTATCACTACTGAACTTGTAATATTTTAAGTGGTCTTCTAGTATTTAGTAAGTGGACTTGTAATATTTCTAGTGGACTTGTAATATTTCTAGTGCTCTTCTAATATTTAGTAAGTGGACTTGTGATATTTTAAGTGGACTTGTAATATTCCTAGTAGACTTGTAATATACAGTAAGTGCTACTGATTCTGGCAGGTTTCAATTTATCATTTGCACTCAAAGAATATAGTAAGTGTATATTATCTCATCTGCGCTGAAATGACTATATAAAATAAATGAACACTTCGACACCATGGAATTAGAACTGGTTCTAGTTTATGGTGCCACCCTGAACTACATGAACCAGAGGAAATTATGAGAGGATTGAACTAACAAGTTGCTTGCAAGTCAAACCTGATTGCAAGCATTCACATGTCTGGCCACAATACATGTGTCCAATGCAGTGGCCTGATCACATGCATTCACATGTCTGGCCACACGTGACAGATAAATTTGCAACTTCGAATGCAGTACTGGACACAAATAATATCCCAACTAAGATAATAGAAGTGACAGGTTCAAGGCTATTACAACACAAATAATATCCCAACTCACATAATACAAGTGACAGGTTCAAGGTTTACAACACAAATAATATCCAAAGTACACAAGCTCACAATTGGAATAAACGAATAACTAATTCCGAATTGCACACTCACATGACAACTAATCCATAACATACACAGTACAATTCCAAGTACACATAACAGACTGGGTGTGACGAGCAACAACAGATCAACTAATGTCCAGGGCTATGTCTCTTTTTGCGCCTAGCTGCCATCTTCTCTAAAATTTCTTCCTGCGGCTCCTCATAATACCGTCGCTGAGCTGGTGTGACAGCATCTAGATCAACGCCAAGGATCCTTTCATCCTCTTGTTGCTGCTTGTTTTCCTGCTCCTTGGCATACTGCTCTTGCTGAAACCGAAACTTATCTTGCTCAATGGCCAACAATGCTTGATTGCGGTTTCGCATTTCGACATAGCGTTGCTCATCTATACGGTCAAGCATCTCGAAACGTTCATATTTACGCATAGTATCTTCTTGGATCATAGAAGTCCTTTGCAAAGATAGTTCTTGCATCTTCGAAGCATACTCTGCAGATGAAGCCGACCCTCCCCCCCCCCCCCCCCCGCGAAGAATTTGCTGCCTTCTTCGCTGCTTTAGCTTGGTCCCTGCCAATAGGCCTCTTTTTAGCTTCTCTGGTTGGGCTACAATTGTCAACTCCAATGTTGTCCTCTCCAAAACCTTCACCTGCAGATGACTTATCATATGCTCTGCTCTTAGGATCTTGCCATTTGGGCTGATCCTTCAGGATCTCCCAACAATGCAGGTATGAATATTGGCGTTTCAGGACAGCAGCAAAATTTGCTGCGGCATGAGTAGTCTGCAACAAATAAATAATTGTTGTTTAGTTCAGCAAAGGTTACATTTAGCAGGAATAAAATTTGTGTTGAATTCAGCGATAGCAAAAGGTAACAGAACAAATGGCAAACCTTATCGGCATCAGTCATCCCACTAGGATTCTCTCAGAGGACATCAGCATAGTAGCCCGCGAACTTGGAGGATTCAGCCTTGATAGTGTCCCAACGGCTTTGTAGAGACTTCGAAGTCCGATCTGGGTACGATCCCCTCTTAAGGTTGTATCGTTTCCGAATCCTTTGCCACATTTTTTCTTTCCTTTGTCCATTAGCTTTAATTGAGTCAAGTGCTACTTCAAAATATGACCTCACCAGGTACACATCTTCCTCAGGGTTGAAATTGCTTTGCTTCCTCCTAGTGCCCGCAGTTGCTGAAGGCGCTTCACAGCCAGGTATGTCTGCCACATCTTCATGATCGGGTGCCAATGCTGCATTGCCTGATTCAGCCGGATGAACCACTTGTGCACCATTGCTACTTGGATGCATCATTGAGACATTGGGGGGAAACTGCTGCATTCCTTATGGATACCAGGATGGTTGACCTTGGAAGCCATACATGAATGGGTTCCAGCCACCCTAGTAGGGACCCATGGTGCCACCTGGAAAACCTCCTTGTGATCTATCAGTGGGATCCATCCTGAAATAAACAAATTTATGCAATATCAAGTCAGCCCAAGTTGCAAGCAGCCAACATTGCCTATCAATATAAATACTTTGCCTCTGCTATTTATTGCCTGTCTACTACTACATTGCTCTTTTCATCAATTGAGGCATCATCATATATATCGAATATTGTTCTTTAAGGGCATACCTAGGTAGAGTTAATTTGTCACTGACCATGCATCAGCTTCTCTATCCAACAGCGGCTGCATAGAAATAGAAGTCCTACCAGCAAGTGCACAACACACAACTATGGTGTGCAGACCAAAAAGGGAGCTTCCTTCTCCATGACAATCTATATGCAAATAGCCTTAAGTTTTCTGATATGCATTTTCTTATTAGCCTGTACAAAAGTACAATGCATAAGGTAAACAGGAAATTCCTTTGTTTCTCCTATGGTACTACCAAAGGGCTTCCCACAAATTTTCCTATGTTTCTGTTTCCTATACGATTGGAGAAACATGGCATCTCAATTCCTGCATTTTTCCCATTCATATAGTTTTCGTATCCTCTGTTCCAAACAAGGCTTAAATATAGTTGCAATCTACGTATACAACTTTCCCTGAGTGCTGAAATTAACTAAACTTGGTGCTAAAATTTGTATTTGGCAGAGACTGACAGACACAACATCCATTGATTGCCGGCTTATACAATCTCAACATTTGCACAATCACAAAAACAGACATTGTATTGCTTCCTCATCGACGGCGTGAACCAATAGACATACCTCAGTTGGCAAGGACGACGACAGGAACGAGCGGTGGAGTGCGCTGTGGAGCTCTCGGATGAGGACGGTGAAGGTGGTCGCTGCCGCTTGCGCCCGCGGCTGCGCACGGTCGCCTTCTCCAGGATGGCCGCGTGCCGGCGGACGGAGGTCTCCGCGTGCCGCGAGCGGGGCTGGAATGGGCGGCCGTCCGGGGCTGCAGGAGAAGCCAACAAGCTTCGGGTTGCCGCCGCCAGCACCAACAGGTGTTCCCCGCGCGGATCGAAAGAAGGCGTCGACAGGGCCGGCAGACGGCTGCGGCGCCACCTCCACGATGCGGATCCACTCTTCCCTCGAGCGGATCTGGTGAGCAAGACGAGGGAGAGGCCAGCCGTCGCCGGAACAGAGGCGGCGAGGACGGTCTTCACGCGGCAGCACCTCCCGAGTTCTAGGCTGCCGCGACGAAGGACACATCGGGCCGTCGCCACCGCATCCCGCACAGGGCGAGAGAGAGCGCGTGGAGCCCGGGGCGAGACAGAGCGCGGGGACGCTGGGGCGAGAGCGAGCGACGGCGGCGGCGGAAAAATGCGAGCGAGCTGCGCTGGGGCGAGAGCGAGCGATGGCGGTGGCGGAAAAAATGCGAGCGAGCTGGTGGTCGTTGGGCCGATCCCCTTTCTCTCTCCTATAGCGGCCGCCTGGGGATCGCTATGAATACAAGTCTGGGAGACGGTCGCTATTTTACCGGCCGCCGTAGAGTCCCCACTGCGGAAAATTATATGGTAATTTGGCCTGCAAGTCCGGTTGCCGTTCGGCTCCCAGGCCCCAGTGCGGATAGCCTAAGGTAACGTCACGCAGTGCCTGACTTAAGCCACAAGACCAAACTCCCAATGCAACACAAACCAGTTCGCGGTTCAATTAGGGGATGTTTGGATTGCTACCAAAAGCAACCTTACCAAATAATTGGCTAGCCAATGATATTTGGTAGCTGTTTGTTCATAGCCTATCAAAGGCGCGCCAACAGAAAATTGGCAACGGCAGTACAACACGTGGGCGAAAACTTGGGCGAGCAAAACGCTCCCCAAAAATTTGGTTACACTGTCTACCAATGCATGCTGAGGTGTCAACATCCCACTGATTGCATGGAGTATGGAGTTTTTTGGATTCACAATCTTCTATAGCTAATATCTCTTAAATGATAAATCCAATTTATGAATTGATTTCACATATGTGTTTCTCGCAATTAAATCTACAAAACAAGATCTCACTCGACTATATTTTGACGTGGAAAAAAAATAACATATGAACCCCACATGTCATACTAATAGGTTGGCAAGATTTGGCAAAGTTACAATCCAAACGAATTTTCGCCGCACTGCCACCTATTTGGTCATGCCAAATATTTGGTAGGGTAAACTCAGGCACAATCCAAACATGCCCTTAGCCCTGGCGCTACAGATTCCACGATGCCATGGCCAGGTCATGATGAGGCCCTGCGCCAAGAGCCCAAGACACAAGCACGGAGAATCCAATAAGTTTCCATGTACAGATCACTGTCGAAAAGCAAAGACGATTTCCATGCGAATCTAACTCTAATGCATTAAACTAATTCGAGAACGAGTGACAGATGATTAGGCCGACACTACATTACATGAGATGGTTCGGTTACATCATGAGCATTGAGCAGTTAACGGTTACAGTGAGGTTGAGGATCTGGGTGTAACTCAGTGCTGCGCCTGTTCGTTACACAAGATCATTCAGCTACAGGCTAACTACTCTAATTTTTACAACAGACAAGAAAGCTAATGCGATCCAGTTGGTTGCACCCCCGCCAAGGCACTAGTCATTGTTGTAGACATATCAGATAAATTGAGTTCTTGTGCCGAAAATCTAGCAGTCTAGCCTCGACCATTCATACCGTCCAGGAAGAGGACAGTCGTTCACAGGGCAGAAGTTATACCTGATCAGAACAATGTTGCAGTTCAATGTTAGACAATGCAAAAACTAACAGAATGCCCAAGTCATAGAAAAGAAATCCAGACGTACTTCTCCCTGAAGGTATGCTGCTCCTGTTGTTCAGCCGCTGTGAAGAACTCTTCCATCTCAAGTGAACTTGGTACGAAACGGCAGACTGAGGCTTCCATTCTGCGACGGGAAGTCATTGAGTTGCTTGTTTTGCTTTTAGTTGTGGATCCTGGAGTGCTTATCATCTCTGAGTTCCTGATCAAACTGCAAGGCGTCGTCTCTCTGGTACTCCTGCAACCAAAAGAGCCATAAGTAAAAAAAAAAACTCAAAAAGAAAAACAGAAAAGTGCCATAAACGCACAAGTACCATTGCAATGCACAATTTTTTTACTGATAAAATCCCATGAGGCTGCCCAGTGCCCAGAAGCAGACATCAAGGCCAAAAATCTGACACACTCTTCAAGTTACTGTTCAGCCTTGTACTAGTGCATTACTATATGCAAACCGGGCAAACATAATTTGCTCCTAGACTGTCTCCATCCCTAATCCTAAAAACAAGAGCTTCGAAATGTGGCACTTGCAAGCTGGATTGGTGAATGACATGACAACAAATGGCAAATAATTGAGCACATTATCTCTTTCCTCATAAGCTCTTGTCTCTTCCCAGCATATGCCCCACAATATGGTACTTCAATTATGCTGCTGCAAGCACTCTTAATACAGGCAAACAACAAGTGGGCCTAACAGAGACAACTGAGGTAAACAGACTTCTCAACAAGCATATGCTAAAGATGGCCCCATGTACACACGAATATGCGATCAGTGTTTACACATCTCATGACACCGAAACATTTTTCAATCAGCTATTCAGCTATAGAAGCCAGGGCACCACATTGAACAGCAGGTACCAGAAAAGTCTTACTCCTGTCTTTCATCCCTCCCATGAAGGGCATGCACAAGACATTTTTCGAAGAACTATAGTGGTTGATGCGCCACAATAGGGATGGAGGGAAAACTCCAGTTCATGTTTGCATTAGTGGTCCATCCCAAGGCCCAGCAATCCCAGGCAGCGAACAAGCAGGAGGTATTCAATGGTGGTGGCACTCTGGTAGACTGGTACACGGCTAATGATGAGCCGCTTGCCGAATGACATGCCATTTAGTTGCCCTCCAGACAGAACCCAGTGGCAAGTGAGCAGAAATGCACGAAATGGATCTTGAGTGCGACAGGGTGCTTGCCTTTCCGGCGGTGGGCGATTGAAATTTCTCACAAAAGGGCCTTTGATTGGCAAAAGATTGGGAGGGGCACTGCCGAACCCCAGCACTAACGGAGACTCAACTAGGATAGCACAAGCGCAAATGCAAGAGAGCGAAGGGCTGCCCGTGCAGGGAAGGGTAAGCGGGAAAGGAAACAACTTTTCCCCTCCAGCTAATTGGAAAGGACAAGGCAACCACTAGAGAAACTCCACTAATAAGAGGGCTGCTTTAGTTTGGACAAGAATGCGAGGATTTGACATGCAACTAACTGAGGATTGCTTGTTTCTTTTGTGCAAAAAAAAGGGTGCATTTCTTAGGTCTAGTAGGTTTTTTAAAAAGCTAGAGATTATTTTACGCTAAACAGGATTACCTCTCCAACCACCAGAACAAGTTAGTGAAACAAATGGCATGGCTGCAATGAATAAAAAGACTTTGGAATATTTTAAGCTAAGTACTGGACAAAAACATAGCTAAATACTAGTAGTATTTGACGGTGTGTGTGTGCGTGTGTGTGTGTGTTTTTTTTTGGGGGTGGGTGGGTGGGGTGGGGGGGGGAGTACAGGTGATTCTAGACGCATGATACGAGCGCAAGAACTGAAGCAAAGAAGCAGCCTTAACCATGTTTAGAACCTTGGGACGAGACTCTAAAAAAACTTGGAACGAGTGACTGCGTTGCTCAATTTCAGCCAAGGAGTGGACTTGTCGGGCGAAACGTTCGTTGTCCCAATAAGGATACAGTAGAAGATTTCACACAGTGGCTAGGATAATTGGGGGGAAACGGAAACATTGCATTCGGCGCCAAATGTTAGCAGCATCCAACTGCAAATTCAAAGCACTGGATACCCCACGGTGGCGCCAATCGAGTGGAATCGAGAATATAGTACAAGCCCTGAAGGCGCAAGGTAAACCCTAGCCAATCCCCCTCGCGGCGAAGGGAACAGATTGGATGAAGACCGGAACAGAGGAGTTCGAAAAATCTCACCTTTCCATGGCGTCGAAGTCGAGCACGTTGTCCCCGAAGGAGGCCTCGAGGTCGTCGTCGGGCAGCGCGGGCGCCGAGGCGGCGGTGGCGGCGGCCTTCCTCCCCACGCCCCTCTTTGGCGTGGCCGCGGGCGCCGCGGGGTCCTTGTGCGGCGGCTTCTCGAGCCTCCGGCTCCTGAGCTCGAGGTACTCCCCGGCGGCGGCGGTGTGGTCCGGTTCCCCCTTGTCGAGCGGCCTCTGCGCCTTCTGCAGCGCGAGCGTGCGGGAGCGGGTGCGGACGCCGAGCAGCACGCCGCCGGGGACCTCCATGACGGCGACCTCCCCGGACACCTTGCCCTTGCGCATGTACTTCCCCATGGGGGCCCTCGCGGCTGGGGCGGAAGCGGAAGCTCGCAGGGAAGCGGGGAGGGGAGAGGCGCAGCGCAGCGCAGCGGCGGTAGGGGTGGGTGGGTGGGTGGGGCGGGGCGCAGTCGCTGCAACAGGGGAATCCCGGGAATAACGGGGAGGGGAAGACGAGGGCTCGCTAGCGCTGCACTGCAGAAGGCGCGGTAGAAAGAGAGGGCGGACGCGCCTTGTGGTGCGGTGCCCCGCGTTGGCTAGCGGGAAAAGGCGCGGGAGGACGGGTGGTGTCCCGCGCGAGCGCGCGATGCCATTTTTCTAGAGAGAAGGTGAGGCGGCTGGGCTTAGGTAGGAGAGACAGTGTCTAGTTCGACGAGATTTTTTTTTCTCTATTGTTTATCTCTTTCAGAAAATACGTTTTCTAGAAAAGTTCTCCTTTTAACTTTTTTTCACTTTTCTATTCATCCCTCTCACAAAACACGCTTCCTAAAAAAGATCTTTTTCTCCTTTTCTCCCCTTCCAACTAAACACACCCACATAGAGATGAGAGATTCTCGGGTGCCGCGTGGGGGATGCTTGGGTTTTGGGGGTGGCGGAGGCCGGCAGAGGGGAGGATGGATGTTGCGAGCGGGGAGCGTTTCACTGGGAAAAAGGCGATGCTTCCTTTGAATTTTTCTAACAGAGGTGATGCTTCCTACCCTTTCTGAATTCCTTTCCGAATTCACATTTCTCCCTCCCTTCCCTTTGGCGCCTTCTCACGTGAGGATATCGAATTCAAAAATGGATTACCGACACGCCCTCGCTTTAATTTTGTTTCTCTTAAAGGTGGAACTGCAAGTAATCGCTCCCTCGTGCTATGTGGCTGACGTCTCACATCTCATCTCTACCTGCAGTGTTTGGTAGCCGTTTCTGGTTGTCTGTGTGGGCGTGCGATTTGAACTCGAAAGACGGTGACAGGAATCTCCTATCTCGACACTGTACCGCGGCAGTACACCACTCCTCAGATTATAAAAAGAAAAGAAAAAAATGAGGGTGTGTTTAGATTGTAGGAAAAAATACTGTAGCATAAGAAAAACACTGTAACATTCGTTGGGAAACGTGTTTTGTGAGGGAGGAATAGTGAAAAATTAAAATAAATAGTAAAAGTTGGAATAAATAGTGAAAAGTTGGGAATCTGAACATGACCTGAGAGCAGAAAAAAAACAGCAGTACGCGGAATGGCCAATAAATTGAACCTATCGCGTCACTGCACTACTGCAGTGCAGTCCCCCGGTTTCAATTCCACAGGACGCGGCCATGCGTTTGCCTCGCGTCACAACTCTTGCCGCTGGCCTAGCCTGCTACAGTTATGCTATGGTTGCCCGAATGGCGTGCGCGTGGCAATGGCGGCATGCAGCCGGCATGGTGCAGGAGCACGGGGATGCCTCGCTCGACCGGGCCCGGAGAGAGACTGACGGCTCGTCACGGGGCCACGCCCGGCACCAACCGGCCGTGCGCTCGTGTCGTGGGAGCACCATGGTTCAAGGATCTTTAGCCTAATTAGTTGAGGGGTTTTTATGATGACATCAATAGATCCGCATTTAATTTTTTTGAGCAGATTTATTATGCTAGTTTTTTTTAAAAAAAATATCTTTCTGACATAGCCAGAATTTACATGTTTTTCTAGATATTAAAAGGGTTACTCTTCCTGACAAAAACTATGGGGTTTTTCGCCTCACAGAATCTTATGTGTGTGGTTGCCCGCACGAGGACTACCCCTCCGTCCCGCTTTATTCGTCGCTCGGTAATTGTGACCCCTTCACAACTGCGTTTTTCAAGAAACAAAACGGGATAGAGTAGTACTCGCATTGTTGCGATCGTATAGACTCAGGCCTTATTTAGATGGGGGAGAGAAGTTGGCGAAAGTTGGTTAAATATCACATCTATTCTTTTGACACTAATTAGGAGTATTAAATATAGACTAATTATAAAACTAATTACACATATGGACTCTACATCGCAAGACGAATCTATTAAGTCTAATATGTGCCGTCATTAGCGCTTTTTAATGACGGGTTATGGTAGCATGACAATGCCTAATGACGAATTAATTAGGCTTAATAGATTCGTCTCACGATGTGGTGTCTATCTATATAATTAGTTTATTTTTATACCTATGTTTAATACTCCTAATCAGTGTCCAAACATCCGATGTGACAAGTTGGCAAAATAAGTTGGCGAAAGTTGGCGATCTAAACAAGGCCTCAGTCATAGAGATGAGTGTTTAGGTGCTTTGTATGAGTAGATGTAGTCTGCATGAGGGGATGCAAAAATACGTCTGCATCCTATCCTGAGGATACACTTATATTGGGAGTTTAAGCACTTAAAACCAATAGATAAAGCTATACATCCAGAGTTCGAGACAGTTGCTGCATCCTATTTTAAAATATTTTTAAATAACGTGTCTTTGTGGGTAATCATGACAACGAAATTTGCATTGACAATGGCCGCAGTCAGCGCAGAGCTTCACGGGGTTTCGTGGCGAGGGCCCTATGGTTGAAGGTACCCTCCACTCCTAGCTAGGGCGATCGAGCTGGGAGTGGCGCACCCGCACCCCTGGGGTTTCTGCAGTACCCCTACACGAAACACGAGTTGGATGTCAATGTCATTCAGCGCCGCTGAGGGGATTGCAGGCTCGGCCGGATGGCCCCTACAGTGCCCGCGAGCGTCTTCTTCGGTTGTGTTTGGATTGAAAAAGATTCTTAAAAAAACACTATAGACTAAAAAACACTGTAGATAAATAGTATTTTGTGAGTAGAAAAGATGTGATGCATAGAAAGGAAATTAGATAAATAGTATTTTTTTCGAGAAATCTTTTTCTAACTAGACGCACCCTCAATCTCCACCGTGCGTGCGCACTTGAGACACGAATCATCATCACTGAATTGAAACTCCACGTACGTAGTACGTTTCAAAAGAAAAAGTGGGGGCGCTCTATATTCCATCGGTTATTTTTTTTAAAAAAAAGAACCAGCTTTTGGACACTGTAGCCTCACGCTCAACCTTTTGGCGGTGTCGCCGTGCGCGGCAGCGACTGATCGTGTACCGAGGCTGCAGGTGTACTGCGCCACTAACCACGATCGAATTTATTCAAACCTTGTAGTAGGCGTGCGCTCGCTCGTGTCCAAGAGCACTAACACGGCGCAATCACCCGGGCTGTACCCTCGGCCGGTACCCCATATCTTTCTGCCGTACCCGCTCATTACTCGACGGCCGGATGCGATGGGTACACACAGCGACCTGATTCCATCACCGATGGCCACACGATACGGCCGGCCGGCACACAAACTTTTTTGTTTCCCTTGGAATACCAAGTGTATTATGTAGTTCTCGTGCTCGCTAGCTACGGGTACGTGAGAGCATACGTGATACGTAGCCTGTCGCTGCACCCGGCAGCGGCAGCATAGTGGAGTTAATGCTCGAGGTGATGTCTTGATGGCCGTCCTGCCCGCGGCGATCCCGCTGGTTACTCATTCGCCATCCTCCGGCTGGCTTTTCCATACAGCGTCGATGAGCGGTCCGATTCTGATCCTCCTTGAATTCAGCTTCGGCGGCCGCCACGTACGTCGAACTAGGCAGATTCCGTACGGGGCCAAGGGCGTGGCGATGCTACAGTAACCGTGCTGCATCCGAATCGGCAACAAGTGGAACTTGAGTTTCTAGACGGCAACTGTCCACACATGATTGAGGGGTAAAATAATGGCTACTAGCTCATTATCGTAAAGAAAAAATTACTCCAAGCAGAAAAATCAACAATCTGCAAATAGAACTACTGCTTCTGCTAAGCCAGTGTGCTTTCCCAGGTTTGATGCATGCAATGCAGCCATGCAGGTTGCTCAGCCAGCAGGCAAAGCGGTGCACATGTTAAGCAACGTGTAAGGTGGTTAGCTCTACTGTAGTTTTTACCAGCTCTTTGTATTGCCGTTGCGTGAAAAAATTCACTTTCACACTCTGCATGCATGGCGATGGCGTCCCAGAAGTGCAGAACGGACAACGGAGTCAGAGGACGCTCTGTTTTCCATTCTTGGGGAGGAAAAAAACGAGTGAGGGAATAAAGTGATCTGGCGACTTATTGAAAATCTACATCAACTTTTGGCATCATCAAGGCAGAAACCTTTGGCATTAACACTGCAAACAATTGTAAACCTAGCGTCACAAATTTGTCAGAGCCTGTCGATGAGCCACTCCCCCTGGCCACCCGTGGTTCAAGCTCAGCCGTAAGTAGATGAATGACCAGACTTCCCGCGCACCCGAGCCATAGGATGCCAAATTGCCAACCCCATCTCCTCTTTAAACTCGCCTCACCTCAATCTGCCCGTTGCAAAGCTCTGACTTTGGCATCACCACCAGCTTAACACAGCAGTTAACAAAAGCATCTCGCGAGCCTCGGTCGCCGCGAGAGCACGTACGGAAAGAGCAGTAGAAAACACAAGGCCCCCGGCGGCCATGGGGATCGCGCAAATTAACCGCCGCGACTCTGCGGGTTTATCTCTGATCGAGTTGATGACGCTGCTGACGGAGCTGGCCGTGGCGACACGGCCGCAGCTCGCAGCATCCCGATCACCCCCAATTATTTGTCCCGCCACGTGCACCATTCCCCACGTAAGGAGACGTCAAAAGTTGCGGCCATGATTCCTTCCATGAGAGGGCCCCATGCTTGACAATCCTCTCCAGTCATCCGGTTATTAACATCGCCACGTGCGGCATCGCCGTCAGGGTATCCGATGGCACCGACCCTGTTCCTTCCTGTCCTGCAGTGAAGATATGCAATGCAAGTGTGCAATGGCGATATGCCATGCTGCCATGCACGCACACAGACAACCCAATCGCCCCACTGTAGCCGATAATGCCCCATTGCTCGTCGATATCTTTTTTTTTTAATCTCCCCCTCTCTCTTGTGGTTAAAACTTCAGTGGGCAACGCTTTTCTTTCATGAATGAATCTGGCAGTGCTCGTAAAACGCAGCATACGGATTTGGAATTTCAATTACGAATGCAAAATAAATGTTTCCGATATAGATGTGGATATTTGCTTAATTCGCTTTTATTTATTTTATTCATTATAAACACATTTTGAATGCATCGCTAAATCATTTTATACAATAAAGGGATTAAAGTAGGATTGTATATCTGTTCTAGTCATAAAAAATATTAATTCATAAATATTTAAATAGTTCCATTAAATACTTTATTACTATATTAAATTAATAATACCAATCATTAGTTATACTGATAATTCTTCAATAGATTCATATGTATCGAAATTTACTGCTACGGACGTGGAATGGGATATAGAAAAGAAGAGAAAACATGTTCGAATACTTTTATTTTTGTATCGCATTTAAATTGTATACGGATCCAAAATCCATGTTAGGTATGGATATACGGATGAAAAAAAAAATAACCACGTTACCAATTCCCCCTTTCGTGATTGTACCCCATGCAGGAATTCCCCCCTTCGTGCTTGTACCCCATGCAGGAAGCCGGACGGAATCACATCCGCGTGATGACCAACGATGGACACGACCTGTGTCCTATCGGACGGAATGATGCAGGTTTCAGAGCGAGAGATTCCCCTCACTTTGGTGAGTGCCCGTGTGTCCTCTTTCTGCGTTGGTAAAAAAGGCGAGGGGCCATGTACAGATTTCACCTCCAGCCATCGCCGATGCTTCTCTACTACTAGTAGTTCTCTTCTTGGGCTTTGAATCTGTGATCATCACAAAACTACCGCTACCATTCTTTCCTTCTGTTGTGCCAAGGGCTCAGCCACACAAACCGAACATGTAGAAAAGAGCCCAGGCTATCTGGATCACATGATTTCTTTCTACCTTTTGAAAAAGACGCCCAAGCTATCTTAGGATCTCTTTGGAAAACATTGAAGATATACAACAGCGTATTAGGCCAATATACGAAAATTACCATAGTCATCACAATTCACAAGTGTCTTGTTATTGACAGATACACCACGTACCTCAAAAAACGTGCAGGAAAATGTAAGCATATGCACTGCTGCGTTGCGAATTCTGAAACCATTGTTATTGCAGGTAACCTAGCTTGCTGGACAAATGTGGTGGCTGAGATCGCCAAAAGCATGCGCTTGCGTTCTTGAAGCTGTAGTGAACTCTGCCCGCTGCAAGCCAAGCGCCAAGCTGCGTGCCGGTGCTGTTGAACGACCAGGGTATGGCCACAAGCTGGCGGACCCTGTTGATGCTGTTGACCTGACGGCCTTTTTTTTTTTACCCAGCCCATGCTGGGCTCCGGCCCCACTCCCTGACATCCTTTGCTCGTTTTTGTCCGGTCCCGTGTTCAAAAGCTGGGATCTTTCCACGTTTGGGAGCTGACCCCAGCCGATGCACAGAAAAGCCGCCTTTTCCCATGGCCGAATTGGTGGTTTTGCCGCGCCGGGCCGTCTCTTGGGGGATTTTGGGCATGTTTACTTCCAAAAGATCTTTTTAACTTTTCTATTCATCCCTCTTAGAAAACACGCTTCCTAGAAAAATTCTTTTTCAATTCTCTTTAACTTTTCTATTCATTTCGCTCACAAAACATACTTCCCAGAAAAAGTGTTTTTTCTTCCTAACAACTAAACACGTGTGGTGAGCCCGGGCCTGTGCTGTCTGTGGTAAATGTGCCAGGTGTTGCAGGCTGCGGGAGCAGGCTTTGGATGTGGGCATGGCATCCAATGCCCCCTCCAAGGCCTCCAATGCCTCACGCCTGCAGCCAGAGCCAGTACAGTCGCTGGCTCGCCTCATGCGTTGTTGTGGCACTGGTACATGGCGTGTAGCCGGCCGTGTATGTGCACTGTACTGTACTCGGTGTCTATCTCCATCGATGGAGTTGAAATGTTGTACGTAGAAAGTCTTGGTGGTAGAACCTGCATACGTCAGAGGTCGTCGACAGGCAGTCTACAAGTAGGATCGTACTCTACTGGCTGTAGCGTTGAAGACAAGATCAGGGTACTACACGCTTGCCATTGTTGTTGCCGGTGAGAGTGGCATGCATGGTCCATGGGCCATGGTGAAAACCCAGATAGAGACGATGGAATTGGAACCCTTTTCCGCCGCAGATTCGCCCCCCCCCCCCCCCCTGCGTGACGCTCAAACCGCCAAAACCGAACCCTTCCCGCCAAAAATTGGCGCCAAAAGGCGCCGCCGCCGGGCGGGCGCGTGCTGACGTGCGGCGCCGGAGGGTGGGTCAAACGCCCACCCATTCCTCGCGTACCTTTCCCAATGATGGCACCGCCGCCGACGTGTGGGCCACCCACCCTCCTAGTCAGGGTCGCGACGTACTATGGGGTAGGGCTCGGCTCACCACCGTCCGTATCTGGAGAGCGAGAGCGATGCGTGTCAGGAGCGGTGGCCAGGCCCACCCGTCAGGAGGCCGGAGCGCAGACAGGGACAAGCACCGGCGCAGGCGACGGCGAGGTGAGCGGAGCCCGAGGCGCTCGAGAAGCTAAAAGAAAGGCAAGCACGGCCTCGTTTCACGGGTCCATCTTCTTGGGCATCCGAGGCCGAACAGCCAGCATGCAGCGTCGCGCCCTACTGTTCCTGCTTGGTGAATTCTACGTGCTTCGCGTCGTATCGTTCAGTCGTGAAACTGGTGGTAAATTTCCCTTTCTGTAGGCAGCTGTGAATTTACGGATGATGTTGGTGTTCCTATCCTGTGCTACGGTGGCGCCGAGCTGCCTGCGTACAGGCAGCTACAGTTGCACGAGTCAGCTACGCTGTGGAAGGCCGTGGCGAGTGCGTGCGCTTGGGCCGCTTGCCTTTTCTCGTTGGAGGGAGGGACGAGAAGGACCAGTGGTTTGCCACAGCAGCAATAGCAAGATCAGTAGCGCACGCACCGCGAGGCTCGTGGACCGATTGCCTCGGACTGCGCGTCCCGGAAATTGGCTGTGTTTAGTTGATGAAGGAAAAAGATGTTTTGTTTCTGGGATGCATGTTATGTGAGGGGGATGAATAGGAAAGGTGAAAAAGAAATTTTTAGGGATGCGTGTTCTGTGAGGGGAATGAATAGTAAGTGCAAAAGATTTTTGCATCTAAACACAACCATTGCCGTGCCATGCCACCGCGCGCGACCCCACCACCGGACGCCGCCGCATCGCCGGGCCAATCGCCAGTCCATGCGATGCGCGCCGCCTGCCTGCCCCCTTCTTCCCAGTGAACACGTCGCGGCTGTTCCCTGCAGAAAGGTGCAGCTCCTGCACGTCCAACCGGATCACACGGTAATCGTCGTCACGGGCACCAAGAGAGAGATTCCTAACGGACACCGTTGTTCCTTTGCCGGTGGACGCGGCATCGGCGAGCAGCGCCGCTGCAACGGGCCAAGCCTGCTGCTGTTACGAGGGACCTGCCTGCGTCCGTAGGTCTGAAAAAGGAATTGACTCGTCCGGCAGGGTGCAGGAAATGGCTGGAGCCGTTTAGAGCAGGGCATTTGGTTTTGTGCAGTTGAAGATTGTGGATTTGTGATGGCACGTTGCAGTTTGCCCTTGCAAGTTGCAAACAACATTACTTCAGTGAGACGGTGATACTACTCCGTTGCTCATCTGAATTTTACGGACTCGGATTACATCACATAACTCAACAACACATGGGCCGTATTAACTAAACGGCTGGGCCGAAACATTTTGGAAATCATGGGCCGGGCCTCTACTTGCGCCAGACCAGCGTCTGTCTCATCATACTTTATTTTTCCCATTTTGTTTTCAAGCATACACACGCCTCGTCGCCTTCGCCGGCCGGCCGCGCCATCCGCCCACACAACGGCAGCAGCCACCGCGCGCCGCTCGCGGCCAAACCTCTCGCTGTCGTCCACCTCCGCCGCTCCGCCCCCGCTTCTCCGCGCAGCCAAAACCCCCCACCGCTACCGCTCCCCACTATGGTCTTCGCCGTGCTGCCGGGATGGGGAGGCCGTCGGCGAGCACCGCCGGCAGGAAGCCGCCTCCCTTCCTCTCCCCCTCCGCCTCATTCTCCTCCTCGTCGTCTTACTCCAAGCGCTCCCGCGCGCCCCGCCGCCTCCCGTCTCTCCCCAAGCCGCCGCCGCCCCTCGCGACGCCGGCGCCGCGGTTCGCCGGGAGGAGGCGGAACAAGGCGCCCGCCCGGCTGTGGATGAGGATGGATCGCCGGGGCGGCTGCGAGGTGTTCGTGTGCGACAAGGCCTTCGTCGCGGAACGCTCTGGGGTGCACACGCGCGAACTCCGCCTCATCGGGCCCATTCTCTCCCGCGGCCCCAGCATCCTCGGTAAGATGACGCTCTCAATTTTTGGTCCGTGCCAAATAAAAACAATTGAATATCTGTAGCTAGAATTGTGAGCCCCACAGGTTTTCAGTCTATTAATTCGCAATGATGATTTCCTGGTTCCAGCATGTCGTAAAGTGTTCTTCGTAGAGATATTTGTTATCCGTGAGATTAATGTTAGGTTTTGCCCGTTTTGCAGCTAGAGAGAAGGCTATGGTAATCAATCTAGAATTCATAAGGGCTATTGTGACTGCTGATGAAGTCCTGGTGCTGGAACCTCTTGCCCAAGAGGTTATCCCTTTCATTGATAAACTGAGGAACCACTTTCCTTTGAAAACCATGGAGCATGATGTTGGTGCCACACAAGAGGAAAAAGTGGATGGCAGGCATGCTCAAAATGGTGAAGAGTGTGAGCTTCCCTTTGAGTTTCAGGTGTTGGAGCTCGCCCTAGAAGCTGTATGCTTGTCATTTCATTCAAGCCTATCTGATCTTAATAGGCATTCAGTTCTCGTGCTGGATGAACTGGCTAAGAATGTGAGCACTAGGAACCTTGAGCGTGTTAGGAACCTGAAAAGAAATCTCACTTCCCTGCTTGCTGGTGTGCTCAAGGTATCATTAGAGATACATATTTTGGTCACTCCTTGTTTCTCAAATATGAAGTCTTATGCACATTTAGTGTCTATTGTTGCAAACGAATGGTTGACCTGTAATGTTTGCTTGATTACCACTGTGTATGTAGCATTCGAACTACATTCTATTCCTGTGAATTTCTGAAGAATGGCATTAGTAGTATGTATATGTCTGCTGTTGATTAGGACACACAACTGTATGCTGCCTGTATCTTTGTGAATATTTAGTTTATGTAGTAGGCACATGAAAATGATAATGTTGTCTTACTTATACTCCACAAAACCCTCCACTGTTTTTGAATAATTCTAAAAGGCTTTGGTGATATTTGATATTGTTTTCTTAAAATCGTAGGTCAGAGATGAAGTAGAGCATCTTCTGGATCATAATGAAAACATGGCACAGCTACACCTATCAAGGAAACAAACAGAAATTCGGCAGGACCAAGCTTTACTGGCTTCTGCTGCTATAAATAGCAATTTTCTTTCAGAATCGAACCTGCATGGACCAGATTTTATTATCAACCAGTCCATGGTCATTGTTTCGAGTGCGTCATTGGACACTGATCCTGGAAACCTAGAGATGTTACTCGAATCCTATTTCAAGCAGCTGGATGAAATTCGCAACAGAATTGTGATGGTATGTTCTTGTCTCTGCGTACTCATACCCTCCCGAGGGGGAATTACTTGAGACTTAAAGTATACCTCTCATTCGGTCTTATATGAAAATCTGTGCTTATTTACCATTATATCATCATCATCTAAAAGTTTTTTTCGTCTTGTTTATTATGGAGCATTAGCAAGCTAGTGAACATGGAAAATCTAGTGCAATTCCTACGCACTTTCGTAGTAATTTGTTGCAGTTTCATTGGACTATTGGAAGCCTAGCATTTTGTTTGGGCAGACGTCCATATTACATTGTGCAGATAATTCTTCTTTGGTGCATCTAACAGGTTCGAGGATATATTGTTGACACAGAAGACTACATCAATATCCAACTTGACAACCAACGGAATCAACTGATTCAGTTTCATTTGGTCCTGATCATCGTATCCTTTGGCATAGCCATCAACACATTGATAGCTGCAGCGTTTGCCATGAACCTACCCCATAATGGGGATGTGAAAAACACTACAGTAGGTCCTTTTTGGCCATTTGTTGGGGCCACCTCATCTTTTTGCTCGTTGGTTGTAATCGTGTTGTTCGCATATGCTTGGAGGAATAGGCTACTTGGCAGCTGAAGGCAAGAAAGAAACCATGGAAGCAGTGCCATTATGTTGGTCACAGCCGCAAACGTAGTTGTTTTCATAAGACAATGCCTCCTGACCGGAAAGCTTAGCAAGTCATTTCTATGGGTATACTATGTCGCCGACCAAGGAAATTCACATATTGATTGTAGTAGTTTTTTCCTTGTGTCCACCTTAAAACTTTGGTCATAAAA
Source organism: Digitaria exilis (assembly GCA_015342445.1). NCBI lineage: Eukaryota > Viridiplantae > Streptophyta > Magnoliopsida > Poales > Poaceae > Digitaria > Digitaria exilis. The sequence goes on from JACEFO010000144.1 coordinate 269,367, forward strand.
TGCAGAGGCTGTGTGACCTGTGAATGGTCTTATAATGGTTGTATCACCTCCATTTAAGTGTCTTGATATCAATATAAAAAATACCTTTATCTAAGGTTTTTTAGTCATTGACAGCCTAGAATGCAATCTTCACTTCTTCAGATTCTTCAGAATGGTTAATTTGTATAATAACATCATTTTGTTTTATGCCATTTAGTATTACAGACAATATGCTTGTTACCTACGAATGGACGTATGCTTGCTACTGTCTATTCGTTTGTTTTGGTAGCAGATATGTATGTTTATATAAGAATATGCAGCTGCGATATCATATTGGCATACAATGCCATTTACTTCAACTGCGAACAAATATAAGGAGAATGATATGCTTTCTCTTACATTATTTTGCTTTATAATGGGATGCCTCGTGTGATAATAATATGAGTGAGTAAATCTCCGAGAAAAAAAATCAGAAAGAAGCAAACCCCCAAGCTATTCTAGCCAAAGTTAGAAACTGAGCCCAAGCTGCAGGCCGAATGCTGCATGGATTAGAAACAGAGTCATGATGCCACTGCCGAGTAGGCCATGTGTAGTCCTAAGTCCTGGGTTCCCCTGGCATCAGAGGACCAAGTCATTCATGCTAGCTATGTGAATCATCAATAATGATAGAGTATTTGTTCGAAAAAAAAAAATCAGTAGGTTTCAATGGGCCTGTTATTTGAATTCCGGAAGCAACATATCTTTCAAGTTGAATTCTGAAAAAAAAAAGCATCTTGTTGAACTGCTGTGATCATTCAAGTTACCTCAAACAATTTAGGAAGAATAGCCTGAATGGTCAGGAGTGCAAGGCCGATGACTCCAGTTACGGCATGAGGACTGTGAATCCATTGCAAAAGGTTCACAAGGCGGCCTTAGCTTTGCAGAAGAAAGACAGTATTCTGAATACTGAGTTGTGAGAACAGTACCTTTCAAAGATTGGTTTGTCTGAGGTAAGAAGGGCGGTGACACCGCCTGTGGCGCCGAGTGCGAAAAAGAAGAACATGCCGGCAAGGAGCTTCGGGTGGAGATCTTTGGCCTTGGCCTTCTCTTCCTGTATACAATTTCCACGCCCGAATTAAGAGCCTTCTAAACGGAAGGCAAAGTCCATAGGCAGAAAAGGGTACTCTCTGCTTATGTGGCCTTGGGAGTTGAAAAATGTCCATATTGGTGGATATAGTATAACTTACTGGATCATCTGATAGTTTGATCCTGAAGCCGAGGTATGTCCCGTAGCCACCCATTGCAAACAGCACCACTGCCTGAAAGGAAGACAGAGAGTTACCATACTATCAGACAGAGTTCTGAAGGATATTTTTCTTGTCTGCTCAGCTACATAGCTGGTCCGGAAGGTACACAATTTGATCTCTCTACACTCGAATGGGAATTGCAAGAACGTGAGCTGTGAACAGTGCACGGTCTGAGGCGGCGTACCATGTTGCCGGGGTGGCCCCAGTGCACGAGCCAGCCAGGGAGGTCCCACGTCTTCACCAGCTCCACGAACGGCGCGAACACGGACGCCACCGGCTCAGCTGCTCCACGAGGCAAAGCGAAAGCCGCCGGCGAAAGCGCAAGCCATCAGCACCAACCACCGTGCACGCACTGGCGGCAAAAGAAATCGGAGCAAGGAACAAGGCTCCTCCGCGTACCTCCCGGCAGCAGCGCGGCGAGCAAGAGAGGGTAGGGTGCCAGCGAGTAGAGCCGCGTCCCGGCCGGCCGCCGCCGCTCGCCGTCGCTTCTCGCCGGAAGGCTCGGCTGCGCCTGTTGGGCGGCCACCGATTGAAGCCGCGGCGCCGGCAATGCCCGGCGGGTAGTAGAACTAGGAGGAGGAGGTGGCGGCGGGAGCGCGCACCGGAAGAAGGCGCGCGGCCGGAGGAGAAGCGAGCTCGCCATCGTCGACACGGCCACCATCCCTCGTCGTGCTACCTACTGGGCTACTGGCCAGTCACTCGAACTTTTGACCTGGCGGTCGTGAGGTGCCCGACGACGCGGAGAGATAGACCGACAGAAAGGGGATGCGGGGAGCGTGGCGTGGAGACAGCCCGGCCAAGTGAAGTGAGGCGAGCACACGCGCGATCACGAGCGTAGGGTCTGAATTCTGATGAGAGACACTGGACGGCTCGGACGCTATCCTGTGTCAAGAGGGACTTGCAACGTTAGGACACGCAGCGCAGGCCTCCGCCCCAGCTGCACGATAAGCTTCCATCGGTTCATCTCGAGTCTAGTCTCATTCACCAATCACAAGAACCGGCAAGCAATTTAAAGAACCAAAGCCCCTCACATAATACATGAATTTGACAAGAACAAACTCAAGAATTTCACCAAAATAATCAATTTGACTAACCGCGAAAAAACCCAGTATTCCCTCTGTTCGGGTACAAGTGCCCCCCTTATCATCAGAGTTGTTAACTATCCTCATGATCACAAGCCCTTGGGCGTTTTAATTTGCCCCCAAAATCAAGCAGCATCGAATAGCAAAACAGGAAAAAAAAAAACATTGCAAAGAGTAAAGCTTCTGCTCTAATACAGTCCTCTCTATTTTCAAATCTCGGTTTGGAGTTGGCTCTGATGGAAGCAATCCACAAAACAAGTCCAACTCCCAGACAATAATACTCCATTGGCCAAAACTATTACCAAAAAGGCTAAAATGGTTGAGCTGTTCTAGGTATCGCTCCAAAGCTTATGTTCTTGGAGACAGTATGTAACGCTTGTACTGTTTTACAGGAGGCGAACCGGCTCATCAAGGCTTCACCGATATGGCCACGCCAAATCTTGAAGGCGAACGCACCACCTTTGGATCATACTCAGCTGAAAGAGTCACGAGGGACTTTGGCCTCCACTCATGCTGACAGAGAAGTCCGACCTTCCCAGAGTTGCTGAATCTCGTCTTTAGCAATGTCGAAGAATCAAGGGCATGGGAGCTCCCAATGGTGAAGTAGTTCTCCTTTGTTTTCAGCTTGTGTGTTACCTCAGCCGCCACTGTAGCACCATTGGTTGGGTTGAACAGATGAATATAAGATGCCTTTAAAGTCTCACCTTTATCAGCCCTATGTAGAAAAATGTGGAAGGATAGAGATCAGTACACAAGTAAACCAGAGGTTGATAGAAATTGTTATTTGTTTGTTAAACTTGCAAAAGTATCAGGCAACAAAAGGACCTACATTAATCATGGATTAACTTTTGCACATGGGGACCAGAGATGTAACTGATTACAACATCAAAAGCAATGCGTAAATTCCGATGCATGCCTAAACAAAAAGCATAAAGTTGGAGAGCTTACAATAGTAACGAAGCAGAGAAATCCGGCTTGTTGTATCCGATCCCAGAGTTGTACTTAGTAACAGAGGCTGAAGCGCTGTCAAATCCGACCTCAGCACCCAAGCTAAGTTCACTTGTGCCAACAGTTGCAGCCAGCTCAACCAAAGGTGCCGATGTCAATCCAATGGTTGAATTCAGTGCAAAGCGATTGTGAGCGTACTGCAGATCAAGCTGTCAACAACAAAAAACAAAGGTAAGTAATTGATGGGTTAAAAAAATATTTCACTGGAAATTGTAGGTTCATAAGCCACTAATGTAATCAATAAACACAATGTGAGTTCAATAAAGTTCACTCAAGACTTCGTGCACATATTGCGCTGCTCATTTTCTGTGTTAAAGTCACACGCTAACCTTCCCAGACTTGTGATCGGGAACCTTGAAGCTGAATGAAGTCTTCAAACCAGTGAGAGCTTCATCAACAGTGACTGTCGTAAAGACCTGCAAACAAGACGGCCCCAGTAAGAACACAAGTGCAGGATGTCCAATGCAGGCATGATGAAGGAAGACCATAACTAGAGCAGAAGTGGCTATTATGGGTGCACAAGTGCATCTGATAGAAATGATATAGTAATCCACATCCGTTTAAAACTCACATTCAGAAATCCCATTGTTCTTTAAGTCGGCAAGTCTTCTTAGCCTAAAAATGGAAGGAGATCCCTTTTAATATAGGGATCATTTTCGTATGCTTACCACTTGCTAAATTCTTGGCCTAACAGTGTATGTTTGCTGCTTACTATAAGTCTATAACGAATGCATGTATCTGTACACTATGAGGTGAGTAATGTAATATTTCTGATGCCACGATATGTTTATGCCTTGAGCAAGATATTTAGTGACTGCAACTGCAATGCCAGAATTAGCAGCCATGATCCAGGAAGTAGAGAACCTATGCTATAAAGCTCCGCCAAAAAGAATTCAAATACAGAAAAGCAAAAGAAGTTTACAAGGACCGTACTTTAGAATCACTATCAATTATGACATCAACAGTGGTTCTACCACTTTTATGCTGTGTCCGTATATCACCAATGAAGTCTTCGTTGATCTTCACACCAGTGGCTGTGAGATTCTGGAAAAAAAACAGAGGTTATCAGAAAATGAATTCAAATAGAGTTTTTGGAAGGAGCTAAACAAGAAGTAGAAGCATGAACGTCTTACCAAACCAGTGTTGCTAGACGTCGACAAGGAAAACTTTTGGTCAAAGTTGTAGTCCTTGTACAAGAGATCTGTAAGTACAGGAAGTTTTGACACATGAAGTTCACTAGCACAGAAATTTGACCATACAATGCATATGTACATGTCTGTTGTGTCGTATCACAATCACATACAACAACATACTTTACATCATGATTGTTCCAAATAATATGTTAACAGGCAGCACAACAGAATTGAGCTTCTGTCTCTCTGCCCATAACCTATCGATGCAGATCACAGCAACTAGATAATGGACAGTTTTCTATGAAGCTACCCAAGGACTTGAACAAATAACTGAGTATTAGGCATGTAATGATTGTTGTATGAATCCTCTAGCAACTGACAGCGTAATTCAGGTTGAGCTTGATTCTAAAAAAACCCCATGCATCTTATTCAGAAATACTGAATTCTTAGAGAGAGAAAACAGTACATCCTAATAACCATCCGCAACACAAATTGTATGACACTAGAAATAATCAGACAGAACGCATAGAATGACATGAAGCGCAACAGTTAAAACTAGGGTATGAAAGACTTTGATAACCTTTTGCTCTCTTCCCGATGTTGACGAACGGAACTGGGCCTTTACTCATCCTTCCTGATCTTATTAACAATGCTACCACGATCTACATGTCAGGAAAATAAGTGCACATTAGTACCATGATCAATCAACAGAGCAAGAGGTGGATGGATGAACTGGCTACAGCTTCTAAACACGCAGAAATCAGTCTTCCGACACATGCGATTCTCTTGTTAAAAACCAATTGACAACCAGTTGTTCAGCAAGGCAACAGCTGCATCATCGACAGAGGCGGATGCCACGCGGAGGCAGGAGGTTCAGTTGAACTTGAGCCTCCAAAATATCTAGGGGGAAGCTAACCAATGCTGATTCCGCGGGGGCGTGCGCTCAAGCAGGAGAAGAACATAATCGACGAACAACGGATGGATCATAATATACTAGATTAGTAGCGCACCCACCACGGAGTCGACAGCTAACTCAATGGGCGGAGAGGAAGCTGCTTCAGATGCGATCGAGAAGAAAGCCAGCTCTCATCACAACAAAGGAATCAGCCAACCCGCCACCGAGGCAAAGCGAGGCTTACCACTTACCAGCAAGAGAAGAAGAACCGGCCCGCGTCCGGACGGATCTCCACAACACGAGACTCAGCGAAGAGGAGGGGAGCGAGTTCGCGAGGATCCGGCGGAGATGTGGGAGAGGAGACGGGAGGAGGGGACCGGCGGCGCGGTGTGCTTGCTTGGCTGGGTATGGGAGGAGAGGCGGAGTCCTCCTAGGTTTGGAATCCCGATCGCACCGGCAGGCAACAGCGTGCGTGGGTGGTGCCTTGGCCCACGACGGCCCACATGCGGCCACGCCACCGGATCCGTCCGTATCCCCCGTGGATTCCTTCCCTTTCCTCTCTCGCTGTAGTTGCATCTCGCTTTCGTCAAGTCCAAGATTCTCGCTGGGTGCATATAGGAGAGAGATTCTCCCTTCCAGGAAAAAAAAAAAGGAGAGATTCTCATTCTCCCTAGGCTAGATCGACACTTAGCACTCACTAAGCAGAAACGTTAAATTTGAATATGATTGTCGAATTCAATCAACGGACAAATTTTGGTGATCACACGTGATGGAATTGAGAAGTGGAATATGCAGACAGGTCAGGCCAAGTCGCCGACAATTTGGCCGCACAGCTTCAAAACTGAAAACGAGAACGAAAGTGGCATAATCAGCTAGATGATAACAAACGGAACCTTTCCAAAACAAACAGAAGCCGCGATTTACTGAATTGTTCTACATTGCCTTGCAAGATCACAAGTCATACTAATACTAACAAAAAGAAGCGACGATATACAGAACTGTTTTACAGCATCGTCTGAAATCTCGTTCATACACAAGGCCAAAAGATGTGGAATCATCAGTTCGCAGCCAAAGCTTCAATATGGAGTGCAAGTGTACAGAACAGTTTTCAGTAGCAATATGTTAAAACTTGCACCATATCTCAACCATATAGATTTCTTTCTTCTAGGCACTGCCATTAATAATAGGAAATCTTGACACATAGAGATTGACAAGCATAAATATGCATCATAGCTCAACCATAAAGCTTCTTTCTTCTAGGCACCGACAAAGAGAGGATGACAAGCATAAATATGACATGTTTCTTGTGGTTATAAGAGCTTAGATTACATGAAAAATCAAGATGGCAATATCATCTAGGATAATTTGAAGTATGTTTAGATACGTCAGGTTCATCATCAAAATTTCATGTGACCGACACCTCTATCAAAACAAATACATCCAAAAAAAACAGAGTCAATCTACATAGCTGTACAGTAAGAATGAGAGATTGAGTGGTACACCAGGGATTTCAGGTGATAAAAGATGCTGCTGTAAAGAAACAAAAGTGTGTATTGATCTTGAGTTTTTTTCTTCAGGATTGATACAGATTCCAATCCAGATCAGGTTGTGAAAATACTTCATAATCCGTGGGACCATCTACAAAGCTATTAACTGTCTGCATCCCTTCTAACAGAGATGGCTGGAAACGATCACTTCGAGAGGGCAGCAGCTTATAGAACACTAACATCCCAAGTGTACATATAGCCTGTAGCTTCATGGAATCACCTTGAACAGCAAAGAAGAGCAGCATTGCAGAAAGGAAGAAGATCACACAGAACTGCATGATGCACAGCACTCTGTCCATCAGTTTCCCATCATTGCCTGCGGGAAAACCTCTAACTCTGTACACAAACAAGAAATTGTACTTGTCCACAAGATACCGGTAGCCAAAGTATGCTGCACCCACAGGAACCACGAGCGGAGCAAACAGAGAGTAGATCATTGTGAGTGCAAATATTGTAATGTCGAAAGCGTAGTACTGTGCAAAGTCAAATTTTTGCTTCGGCATGTGGAAGCTCCTGTTTAATGGGTACAGGGAAAGATCATGCCCCTCGATACTATCCAGAAGGCCACTGTCTTCTCTCTCAGGCATTAGAGGTGATGTCAAATTATTAGTTTCTTCACCATTCTGCATCATTGGATAGTCCTCATTTTCTTCAGGGACCAACTGGATCATGTCATTCTTTCTAAATTTCTTCATTATATGCTTTATCCAAGGGATTGGTGCCAAGAGATCAAAAGAAATTCCCAGAAAGGTACATGTTATCAAGAATGCCAGGGAGGAAAGTGATGATCTTGATAAAAAGGATGGGCTTAAGTAGTGTTCAATCTGCTTGCAATTTGGACTCAGGTAACATCTTCCCATGCTAAGTATCCAACTTTCAAGTGAAGATTCTACCAGCGCACGCAGAAGAATCAGATTGACCAGGAAGAAGCAAACCATCTTGAGTAACGCAGCTCTCTGCTCCCCTGACACCGTCAGATGGCACTCAAACTTGGAGAAGTATGACAACACAGATGGGATGATGATATACATGCTCAAAAAGACGAGAACATTGGGAAGAAATTGAAAGATTATGGTCCAGAACCAGCTTGAGCCTTGAAGCCAGGCAAGCCATGATTTAGCATGATCCATAGCCTCCACATTGATGATCCGTGCCGCACTTTGCATCCCGCTGATGATTGACAAGGGTGAACTAAAGAACAAGAGCATTAAAAGTAGGCAGGTGTTAACTGCAATCCTCCTCAACCTCGAAGATGTCTTGCTAAGACCTAGGTGATTCCAGTAAATGTCTGATGCTGGTGGTGCCCTCTCCACTTTCCAACGACTTCTCTCGAGCTGGAGCTCCATGACGGGGAAAAACCTGCCGATCGGGGTCTTCTTCCTCTCCATCTTGAAATCCCTTACAGCCTTGTTTGCAGTGTAGACATCCTTAAACACCACAAAAGCTATGCCAGCGCCAGGGGCACGCCCTTCCTTATAATCTGATAGCCTGCTTCCAAGCACAAGTTTCTTAGTTTGCAATTTCCTCAGCCTTTCCTCATCAGTAAAACCTAGCCTCTCTGCTGCCATCGCCCACGTCTCTTTGCACCTTCTCACAAACCAATGCTCCCTTGATCGAGCTGCTTCGTCGTGTGCAAAGTCGTCAAACAGGTCACGGGCGCCCAACCTTGCCTCCAGCCAAGAGATCTTGTTCCGGACCTTCCCCATTTCCTGGACGAGATATTCCAATGTGCAGAGATCGAATGGCACGATAACACGGTAAACTTTGCCAGGGTACTTGTGCTCGAAGTAGTCCTTGAGCGGGGTCTTGTCTGCAGACAGCGTCTTGGGGATGCCCTGGATCATTATGGTGAATACTGCCACGGAGCTGGAATTGGGGTCGCTGGGGTTGCCGTTGCCGTCGCGGAAGCGTGTGATGCGGAGCGCGTCCTCCATGCGGGAGATGCCGAGGTGGGCGATGGCGACGACGGCTGCGGTGAGGAGGAGGTGGAGCCAGAGGAGCGGCGACGACTTGGGGATGTGCGAGGTGGTGGTGGCGGTGAACTGGTCGACGATGGCGGCGTCCCCCGCGAGGAGGTTGAGGGGGAGGGCGGCGGCGACGGCCGCGGCGGCGACGGCGGCGAGGATGAGGAAGGAGGCGCGCTCGAAGAGGAGGAACTGCGCGGCGTCGGCGCCGCAGTGGAGCGCGATCTGCGGCGCGGTGGCGTGGTAGACGGCGAGGAGCTTGGCGGCGAGCGCGGAGGGCCCAGGGATGCGGCGGTGGTCGAAGCGGAGCTTGACGAGGAGGAACAGCAGCACGCAGGAGGCGGCCCCCACGGCGGAGATGTTGATGAGGTACTGGATGCTGCCGTACCACGCCTCCGGGTCCCCGCCGCCGCCGGGCGCCGGCGGCTGCGCGGCCGGGGCCATCGCGCGGGGGTGGCAAACCCTAGATTCGGGGGGTCGCCGGAGTCCGACCGCGAATATTCCGTTCGCCGATGCGATGCCTCGCCGGGGGCTCGTTCGTGGTCCTCCTGGTGGTGGGCGGTGCGTGCGGGGCGGGTGGCCGATCGGGTCGCGGCTGGCTAGATCACGGGAGGGAGGCGGTGAACGAGCCGTGTCGCCATGCGCTCATCGTTGAGGTGTGCGTGACGCTGAGAGGTGGGGACGCTGCGGGGAACGGAGGATATGCCTTCTTGGTTAGGACTCGTTCGGTTCGGCTGGATTAGGCCGTTCCCCACCTTATTCCTGGCGAAACGAATCGGCCCGATTTCAAATCTGACCCAACATAAACTTGCTATTCGTTTCAACCGGGCCAGAATCCAACTAGGCCTGAAATGAATTCTCCTCGTGTTTACCGGGACCAGAAACGAAACCCTACCTCCAACCATCGGGAACCAATTCCCCAGCGCCGACGCGAGGGTCGCGAGAGACGGGAGGCGGCGCGACCGGAGCTGGCGTCCCGTGATGCGACGAGGCGGCGGCGCGAGCTGGCCTCCTTGCGGTGCGAGGTGACCACGTGGCGGCGCAACACATCCCCGACGGCGACGGCGACCACCTCTTAGGCCTCGTGTGCAGCCTCCGCCCACTTCTCGCCGGTAAGTGCTGGCCTCTCTTCCTTCCTCTCTCCCGTCCAGACGTTCTTGATCTGGTTGTAGCCTCTCCAATCCTCGCGTTGTTGTTGTTGGTCTTGTTGATTCTCATGGTCGATCTGCTCCCGATTTAGTTCTTGCCTTAGGGTCCTCGTGCAGCGGATTGGCGAGAGAGATGTTGTGCGTCCTTACCGTCTTGAAGTGCCGCCGGGACGCAAGTGTTGCCCTGTACTAGAGGTTCAGAACTTGCCCCCACATATCGTTTGTTCAGTTTGAGTAGTGCGTGCATCTGGTGCTCTGAGTGTCGGGGGCAACACCTGGTACTACACCACCTGATAATTTCTGTTAGCATGTGTACTATAGCATAGCTGCGACTTTCTGTGGTGCTATTAGCAACATATTGCACACTCTTTTTTATGCAATTGTTTTGCAGTTTAGTTAGCAATTTGGCTTGATACAATTTAGTATGATACATGATAAATTTTAAAGAAGTGATCCACGTTTAGTTTGTGGATGAAGCCTTTATGTATGTTTGTGCCTCAGGTCATGTTCATAATAGATTGCTAGGACCATCAGTATGCCTCGGTTACTAGTTTTCTGTTGCTCTCTCTTAGTCACGTGTGAAATGAACTTTTAGTTCGCTTTCCGTAGCTGCTGGTGAGGTTAAAGAATTTTTGTACAAAATTAGTTATGCAGTCAATTAGCAGCCCTTATTTCAGTAAGCCAGTTGTCAGCTCCTTATTTTTGTAACTTTCACTATCAAGTACCTTTTATATCTGAGTAATAGACCAAGTTAATGAATGTTTCTTCAAGATGGATGCGAGCTGGATGTTTCTTAGCATTACCTACATATGAAATCTGATGTGTTCTTGAAACTGGGCACTACAACGTTTCATGTATTGTTTGCAACAGGAACATGAACTGCACCTGTTGGTTTTATTAAACTAATACTTAACTCAACCTTGGTTTTATTAAACTAATACTTAACTCAACCTGTATGATGACTGGTTCAAGTAAAAACCTAAACCAAGATTGTCTGCTAGAATAGTTGTAGTTTACACTTTCTTTTTCAGAGAAACAAATTAAATAGTTGTAGTTTACCCTTACTTTTTTATAGACTTTTTCGTACTCAACTATGATCACGCTCACTACACAAGATGGTCTTCAACTGGTTTTGAGCTTTACGATTTTGTTTCAGGTTTGAAGGATGGTGAAAAAAAAAAAACTTTGGTCTCCAAGTCTGAAGGAGTGTGAAAGGACAATCTTATTTTAACTCTGCGGTTTTGCTTTGTCTCAGAAAAATCATGTTCTGATATTCATCCTTGTTGGTCATGGAACCAAAAAACTGCAACTTTATTTTCATGTTTGAGTGCAACAGTTTCTATGTGACAATTCTTGGAATGGCGTATTGTGGGATAGTTTGGATGTCCCAAATTTTGGACAGCTCATGCAACAGCTGAAGTTGTTAATTAATTAGTTGAAATCCTGTTCAAGTCCCGTTTTTATTCCTAGTGCAACCGAACACTAGTTTTCAAACAGCCTGGTTTGAATCCTGTCCAGGATTGGGTGGTCGCCAGGATCGAGTGATAGACAGGGATTCACTTGATCCTGGCCAGAGATGAAAACCGGCCAGGAATCAAGTCAGAGTAACCGAACGAGTCCTTAAGGGACCTGCAAAACGTGCCGCAAGGTATCAAATCGAGTTTATGAAAGTCATAAAAGTATAAGTTGTATTTAATTTTAATGTTGGTATATGATTATCTAAATCCTGGTGAGAGTGAGCACAATAAAGTTGTGCATGAGCTTGCTTGATCTTGCGTTAAGTTCAAGTGTGTCGTGTGTGTGGTTTGCAAACTTTCCAGAGTGGTCACTCTTGCTTGTAATGACTTTGGTTAATCAATAAAGCTCTCATTCTTGCGCAAAAAAAGTTTATATAGGTTGAAACAAAGACTGGTATTATAGTTTAACTCGATCCTTCGTTTTTATAGTCATTACGAGTCAAATTACATGTTATGGCCTAGTAAACTCATTTTTTAAAAACCGGAGGAGTTAAATTTAGATGAGATTGATCTGATATTTACATATGATGATGCTTTGTTTAGCTCAAGCCAAATCAAATGGTTTAGTTTTATTTAATTTAATAACAAAGATGTCATGTACACATAAACCTTTCTAAGTCGAGCTGTAAATTAGCCACTTTTATGTGACACTTTGTTCCAAGTGGTTCCAAGCTCGCACTGATCCAATATTTGCCGTGCCATTAATTTGCTCATCTTTGTTCCAAAAGTAAATATCCAATTCAAAGATCGGTGAGTAAAGAAAAAGTTCAGCTTGGTATAATTTATAGGGCTGTCGGACTTGTTGCATTGATCTAAGCTGGTGATGGCCATACTTCTTAACCACAAGCTTAAGAAGTAAACAGAAGGTATTTCTCAAAAGAGGATATGGGCACTGTATCATTCGTGTTCTCCCCGATTTTATCGCTTTGCATCCGTGCGAATGCTTCGATTTTTGCACAAGTGCGATTGCGACAGGTTTACGGGCAAGCAAAGTAAAGAAGCATTCCGCCTTTTTACTCCTCTGCTAACTAAAAAATGGAAATCAATAAAAAGGCGGCGAACAACACTAAAGATTGTATAATCCAGTAGATGTTGTACTCCGTACTTTGAAAACTACAAGTGTCATGTCACCTTTACCTTTTGTTGAGAACCTTGTTTGATCCTGATAGGCCTTTGCATAATCAACATAAGTCTTACAATAATTTGTGAATAAACTATAATTTGTCCATTTGGATCTTTGTTATAATATATCTTATATCACGAACTAATTTGAACCACAGAAATAAGCTCATTCCCTGCTGATTGCGGAAGCTCAGCCTTTGTATTTTCAACATTGCTTTTTTGTTTTCTGTATACTTCGGCCAATAGTCATCATATTATTTTAGTCTATACACTGGCTCGTAACTATACCCATTGAGCTAGTTCTGATTTTGATATGGTCGCATTATAAAGAATTCTTTCCAATAACTCTTGAAGTTTTTTTTAAAGCGAAGAATATTTCCAAGTGGCAGCCGAAGCCAATTATTTGGATTAAAAAAGAAGGCCCGCCTTGGAAGCTTATCCAAACTCCTCCGAAAACAAGCCCAAAAAAAGGCCAAACCCACAAGACAGGGCCGAATCCACCCACCCTTGAAAAAAATCATCCGTGACGAACGGCAGCAGAAGCCGACGACGCACAGTAGCACACGCCCCCACACTTGACTTGAGAGGCTCCAAGCGAGCGCAGCCAGAGAGAGCGAGAAAATAATGGCCACGGCGACGGCCCTCTCCCTCGGCGGCGGCGGCCGTGGCGGCTGCGGCGGCACTCCCCTCCTCCGCGGGTACGCGGCCTCGGCTGCGGGGCGGTGCTGCGCGTTCCCCCGCTCGCGGTGGAGGCCGCCGCGGCTCGCGGCCTCCCGCGCGGACGACTCCTCGCCGGCGCCGTTCGAGATGACGGTGGAGGGCGCGCTGAAGCTGCTCGGCGTCGCCGAGGGCGCGTCCTTTGACGAAATCCTGCGCGCCAAGAACGCCGTCCTCGCCTCCTGCAAGGACGACCAGCACGCCGTTGCCCAGGTCCCGGAGACTGCTTCTCATCCACTCCTTATTATTATTCCATTCGCCTCCGCCTTTTGTTGTGCTCAGCCGCTCCGGCGAATAAGGCAATTCTTTATTGGGTCCTCGGTACCTCCGATCGAAGCTGCTAATTTAGTACTGCAAGCCGCCTGGATCAATAGGGAATGTGAGAAGTGATGTGGATCACTGTGATACATACTAGCGCTTCTCAAATGCAGAACCAACGTTTGTTTATGAACACAATTCGTTATACAGTGGGGGAAAAGGGTGGATGACTTTATCTAGCAGCTTATTAGTTTGGTGATGGACTGGTTGTTCATTGGTTCGTTCAATTTTGTGCGTGGTCTCTAAAAGGCTTGGCAGTCACTGGTTAGCTTAAGCCTTAAAGAGGTACTGGTCTTTGTATATCCATGGTGGGCATGATCATATATGTATTTCCTTGTTTGAGGTAGTAGCCTGCTTCGTAGCAATATAGGATTTCAAAATATCGAAACTTTGTTTTTGCGTGTTCCTGGTGCTCAATTTCTGTGCAACTTACTGTTATTTTATGAAGTCTAGTTGCCTTTCTTGTTCCAATGAACTAGCTTTATTTCCTTCTTGTTTTCTTCTGCAAGTCGTCCTCTTGATAACTACACTTGCTTGTGGCTGTTCCTCAGATCCTTCCCTAATTTCTGAACTGTCTGTTTCAGAACAGTTTTACAAGTAGATACGGCTGTTCCTCAAGTGAATAGAGATATCCAAACTCATACGCTTCCTTTCGCGCCATATCTGACCCCCTTTCCTTGTTTCAGGTGGAAGCTGCCTATGACATGTTGCTTATGCAGAGTTTATCACAGCGGAGAGCTGGAAAGGTTGCTGATAACAGCATCCGCTATGCTGATGTTAAACCTGTCAAAAGCACAGGAGCAGGGACGATCCCACAGTGGATGCAGGCAACCATGAAGAATGTACCCATTACATTTGAGGCTCCATCCTCAAACAGCTTGGGCATCCAGTCATGTGTTTATGGTGCACTGATGGTTTTCACCTATGCCAGTGGAAGCTCTACATCTTTACCATCTACGTACACTAGCCCTGATGTACCAGGTTTTATCCTAGCAACAGGATTTGGTGCGTCACTGTATTTCTTGGCAAAGAAAAATATGAACCTAGGTAAGTTGACCCACCACTATTACTCCATAGTTATATTCTTCGATGCTTTGTGTTGCAGAATGTATACATCAAAACCAGAAGCATATTAATTTATTTTGGTAAAATATGAACTTAGAATGCATACAGCAGAGCAGAGTTTTCTAGGCTAGCACAGTGAGTATTCAGAAGCATAGCAATGTTCCTTTAAAGAAGAAGTTGCAGTGATTCTGTAATTCATATCAGCAGTGACGATTCACCTTTTTTGGCAAAACGAGTTTAGCTCATCCTGGCGCAATACTTGAGTGGCATAAAGTTGTCCACTGTTCATCATATGTAAAACCTACATTACGCTCTTGATTTTTGAAGCTATGTTGTCATGGTAGTTTTCTCACAAACTAATACCTGCCCATGAACTCATTTAATTTATTTTAGCCATTTTTCTGAGTATAGTAACAGAACCTAGAGGTTCCACTTCCACCATGGCGCTATGCATTTAGCCATTTACTACTAAGAAAGGTTCCTTAATCCTTGTTAACTATAAGATTGATTATGCAGAGCTTGACGGCATTAGGTTATACTGGACAAAAGCTATTTCTGTCATAATCCAATGCTAGTATGTCTCATTCAAGCTTTTGGATAAGGTGTACGGATTTCCCAATTCCCAAGATACATGAGCAGCCAAGTCAAGCATGCTGCATCATCCTTTTATGTGGCCATACTTCTGTAGTGTGTCCCAATAGGCGTTTGCTCATGGACCATTTCATAGGCTTCGGGTGACAGTGAGGTTTGGTTCAAAGAGTTATAGGCTCCTGATGAAAAGAAAAGTTTAGCTATCTTTAAGGTGGCACATAGTGTTAGCCCATCAGAAACAAATACATATATTCATGTACAGTAGTAAAAAGTAGATAAGATTTCTAGTGTACAGAGCTACACATGCTCCCAACAAACCTTTGCCATTGTTGGGTTTTAGTCTATCATGTGTTTGTAAGCTGTGCCCAATTTGATATCCACAATCATTTACCACTGTCCACTATAGTCCTGTGGTTAACTAACTTGATCTCACGGCTACTAATTTACTGTACTATGGAATACCATGATTTTGAATTGCATGTCTAGAATGCTGATAGTGAGTGAGCATGTGGGTTTGCTGGCATAGAATTCCAGAAAAACACTACGTGCTTTTGTGCATATTATGGCATTGCTTACTTAGGGGAGGAAACCTGGTTCGACATTTAGGTTCATGCTGCTCTTCTGCCAACCTTCATGTATAAATTTAGCATGACATTAAGAACTTTTGTGGTCCTTTATCCAGGGAAGGCTGCATTGATCACCGTCGGAGGACTTGCAGCTGGTGCAACTGTCGGATCTGCAGTGGAGAATTTCCTGCAGGTTGATATCGTGCCCTTTCTAGGCATCCACTCCCCCGCTGTCGTTGTCAGCGAATTTATTCTGTTCTCCCAATTGTTAGTGTCACTATTTGTTAGGTAGGATCTAAGATCAAGCTGTCAACCTGGCGTGTAATTAACTGAAATGGATCGTGTTCAAAGAATCAGGAAAAGTGCATATTTCCACAGAAGATGGAAGCAGCTGTGTATAGCAAACAATATATCAACATCTTTGCCCCTTATAAAAAAAAAATTCACCTGTATCTAGTTCTCTCAAGCTCAATCTCAGTATTTATGAAAGAAGCTTGCACGATTGCAATGTGAATTTGCCCTACAAAAAAAAAAGAGCAAAGCATGTAATCCTTTGGAATGTATTGCCGCTGCTGAAAGTGACGAAGACAAAGGTGCGGGATTCCTGCCTTAAGATTTTAGTCATATGAGGAGCTCCGTTTCATTGAACTTTGTATACAGCTACCGTTCTTCCAATAGGTTTGGATCTAGCTATCTTTCGCCTCCATCAAGTGCTTCATCAGGGTTGCAGTCCTCCGAGAATGGCTATAGGATTGCCTCAAAGTCACATCAGATCATGTTTCTCGCATCCCCTTACTTTATGATAAGATGTAAGTGTGAATCTGAGACATTAGCATGATTGATGGGATTTTTTGCTGGAGATGGCTTTGGAGTTCATCCAGTCTCTTAAGACATGGATTGGTGTCAAATAAATGAGTTCCTTCAGCATGTGAGCTCATTTGAGCTTCACTGAATTATAACATGCAGCAAATGATGCAGACGGTGATATAAACAACTTATACGGATTAGTTAGTAACACCACTTGAGTTTGAAACTTGGATCTAGCTAAGGACATGTTTGTTTAGCTTGCACCTGTTGGATTCCTGCTTGCAGATTGTACAAGCAGGTCATATCCCCCGTCCTGCAGATAATTTCAGCCCACATGCTGCTTGCTTCATGGGATCACTGTCCCGTGAGCAATGCCTGACCCCTTTACACTCGTGTGCCGACCTGCCACTAACCTTCAGGGTCACAAAATCGGTACTACTGCTTGTGAATTGTGATTTTCCTTACATGTCAAATAGTTGATGCTCTTAGGCTCTTAGCTGTCTGATCAAAATCACGAACCGGATCAACCTATGAATGGCCAAGCCACGCGTCCAGATCTTTCATTAAAAAAATGTCGAAAAAAAGGAAACCTTGCAGCTCAGTACCTACCTTCTTGAGAGCAACGTGCTGCAACAACACATCATCAAAAGTTTGGATCCAAACTAGTCAAATCATGCGCCCCAAAACATTATCTTGAGCAGTGATGCTGCCGCCTTCATATCAACACGAAAAAGCGGGATATGATGGACTATTACGGAAAACATGTTCTGGACAATTTACAACCACCTGTTCTCTCATGGATGATAAGAGAAAAGGGATAAGAATAAAGAGAAGAAAAGAAAAGGGGAAAAAAAAAGGAAGGATTTGCGTTGCTACGAAATAATCTACTTTTTATACCTCGCTATCAGTACACTAATTACCAGGCGGAGTCTAGACAGTAGTTTCGCGAAGGGCAACACAGCAGGTGTGACACTACACTAGATTTCAGCATCTGCTTTCATCTCCTACTGCTCTGCATTGTGCTCTTTCTTTCCAGTATAGATTCTTCAGTAGGTGCTGTTCAGCTGTGCCGGAGCTGAGAAGGGCGCAAGGGATTTCGCCGGAAGGGCGACACCTCCCCCTCGAAGAGAAACCGACGGGCTTTTGCTCCAGCTAGCTTTGCTCATGGCATTTGAGTCAAGGAATACCACGACGACAGTTATATCGTCGTGGAAATGCCGCCTCACCCCACGATCGATTTTCTTGAGGTCTGAGTATCTCATCTCCCTCTTCTTGGCTGCTTCTTGCATCGCGACTTTCACTAGCCTTCGAGCGATTCCCTGGTGTACACAATTGACAAATTTTCAAGAAGGAAGCAACCAATATCAAGCCAAAAGATGCATGAATTCAAAAAAGAAAAAGGTAGCAGTCTAGAGCAGTGCTCTGTCTAACGAAAGCAAATTGTGCTATGTTTTTTGGAATACAACTGAAGTTCAGAGGAGAATACTGCAAATGAACAGATAGCCATCCAGAACAAATGTAGGATATAAATATAACTTGTGCTATGCCGTTCAGAATACAATATACAACACAATGATGAGTGGGTTCATTTCAATACGATGTAAATATAAGTATATAACCAATCAAGTCAATGAGGGATGGTAGTGGTGAAGAATAAAGCTCTGTGCAATGCTAAAGCTTAAGTCCACATTTTACATCCATATATTGTATTCTAACATTAAAAAATCACCCATCAGTTCAGCTTGGTTCAAACAACTATAGAATTTGAAAAGGCCACATTTTATATATTTGACTAAAAAATTAACACATTAATTTTAAGATTAATCACTATCCAGTAAAAACACAACATAGTTTAACACCTGTTTATCCATATCCATTAAATGGAATAATATTGACAATTAGATTCCAACCATGGCAATTGTAGCAGAGGAGAAGGAAACATACATTACGGGGACTGTTTTGGACAAGGTCAACTGCTTCCTGATTGCTGAGGTGCTCCCATAGCCCGTCAGAAGCAAATATAACAAACTGATCGTTGGGCTGTATTCGGTGTTCGGTAATTTGAGGATCAGAACTGAGAATTGGCCTCTGGAAGGTTTCTCGAAGCCGAAACTTGCTATGAAGAGGTTCTCTGTTATACTCCGGTCTCTTTAGATATACATCCCCAATAGATCTTGAGATCTGCAGATATGGCCATACCTCATAAGCAATAGCATGGATAAAGCATATTGACAAGGCTCCAACGCACTAACAATGCTAAATTAGCTTGATAGTTATGTAATCAATAGCAATGTTGAATGCATCGTTTTCTCCTGTATATGGTTGGTGCGCTCAACTTTCACTAAAGTGAAAGCACAAATAGGAGGGCAAGTGGTATCATTGCAGTAACATAGTATATTGGCCCAAGGGCTACATCTTACCATCCACATATATTTTGAGATATATGACAAGTATCTCACATGATTATTGACAACAGATAATGGACCTTATGATGACATAACTATGAATAATGCGGACACCTTTATCTCTAGGAATGAGATCATACCTGATACCTAACTTACGAGAAATAATGCTAATACAAAAGTAATTATCCGTACCCCACAATGAGAGGTAGTGACTATGATGAAAACAACAGATGATGTCAAAAAGTTCAAACACTTTCAAAGACTAATTAGCTAGACAAGTCTACCCAATGAAGTGACAAATTAGCAATCTGATATTAGAGTACAGATGTTTGTCTACCTGAATGAGACCCTTCACGCGCCAAACATTGTGTTTAAGAACCACAATTTGTGGATCATCAGGATGTGCTGACTGCAGCTCCTGTCTAACTTCTTCATAGCACGCATTGTGCTCCGAAGACAATTGCATGGCCAGAACCTCTCCAGTTGCCTTAACAAGTCTTCCAAGAACTGCACGCGAGTCACCAAGGTTCGCAACATAGAGTGTCCCAGAACAAATTACACCAACTAGGCAGCATGAGCCTACTGATGCAATCTGAGGCTTCAAAGACCATTCCCTGCTGACCAGAGAAAGAAAGCCCTCCTCAGTTGCTTGGAAAGCTTTCCGGATCACATCCGCTGACATGCACTTGTGCTCAGTTGCAAATTCTGGAAAAGGAAATAATTTTAATGCACCCAACAGATAAAGAAAAAAAAAAGTGATGCAACACACCCAGAACAGTATAGCACGAAGCCAAAAAATTCAAATAAAACGATGACTTTTTTTCTGGGAGAACCTTGACACAATTCTAACAGCCATCGCCTTATCCGATCATGCTGTGCAAATTAACCAATCAGATCTAACAAACCAATTATAATTTCTGTGTGGAAAGCAATAGGAACCAATGCACTTTTTGAGACATACGGTCAACATCTTCATCATGTACCCCATAATCAAAGCAGCACAGCAAAATTAAGGATTTGATCATTGCATCATCAATTCATCATCGGTGCCTCTAAAACTAAGAAGAAGAGAAAAAAAAAAAGAAATCAGCAGCAGCCACTTCCATGTATTGAGAGTCCTTACTCCTGAGATGGTTGAAGAGGTGATCATTGATGAAACGGGACGTCTCCGGGCCGCCATGGCCATCATAGACGCCGACGAAGGTGCCCTGCGGGCCAGGCTCAGCCAAGGAGAGCGATCCGGACTCCACCTGGCTCTGGTCCTCGAGCAGCTGGTTGGCCTGCACCACGGCCATGGAGAACTCACCGGTGGAGAGCTGGCCGGCGTCCTTGTACCAGAGGAGACCGTCCTGCCGGCCGGCCGCATCGGAGCCTTTGCCCCGGTGCCCCGACCGAGATCGCGGGCCCCAGCAGGAGCTGAAGTAGTCCATCACCGCGGCCAGCATCCCTCATCTCATCGCCCTCCCCTCCACGCGGTTTCTTGACGGCATCCTCAAGGGACCCAACTTGCTGTTATCTCCACCGCCCTTTCAGGCTCTTCCACCCCTGTGGAACCGAAACAACAGAGGCAATCAAAGCGAGTTAAAACCCAATAATTGTTATGTGCGTGAGCTGGTGGATCGTATGCAAGGATCAAGAAACTGCATCCGACTCATTATCACGTAGTATGCATCAAGCGTTTTGCAGTGTGGACAAATAAAAACAGATCAAGAAGCAACAATTAAAGCTTACCAATCGGAGCTAAGACTACGTGACGGACAGTTTGTTTAGCAATGGTGGACGGATGAGGAGGGAGAAGAAAAAGGGCCTCACCTTTTGCCTGAGAACTCCCTGTCGAGTTCGTGCTCGATTCCTGGAATCCACCAAGCAGGTGCCTCAGATCTGGAGAGCAATCAAAGCTCCGGCACACAAACAGCAAGGATTAGTTGGACTGGTGGCTGCTCTCCGGGATCAAAAGAGAATCAAGCAGGAAGCTGGATAAAAAATTCTCCTTTTGCCCCCCCTTGAGCTCTCTTTTACTCTCTCTCTCCCTGCAGGCACCTCAGTCCAATCTATCCTCCTGAAGACTCGAAGAAACAGCTCAGAGGTCTCTCCTCTCTCTGATGCAGGGAGCTAGTATGCGCCCAGATGAGCACAAGCGCAAATCCAAGGAGACAAAAAAACCCAATAAAAGAAGGGGAGCAACGAGACGGGGGAGGAGAGGTCAGAGCCAGCGAGGCAGGGCGCAGGGATGGGCTCTACCAATCCTAATTTGTGTGTGACCAGTGGTGGCGTAGGGCTTTGTTCGGTCCCTTAAAAATCAGTTTCCACCCATTCGATTCACCCAACCTGCAAGAAAAGCACCTTTCCTAATGAGCTTCTTACTTTGATACTCTCTCCGTCCCATAATAGATGACGTTATGAGATACGTGCACGTGTTACTTTCTCAATTTTGACTCGATTTTGTAGAAAAATATGTGCAATATTTATATCTCTAATAAATTTGTTAAAAAACTAGATTCAAATATTTATCTAATGATACTAATGATGTATTATAAATATTAATATTATTTTATATATAATTGGTTAATGTTGAAAGATACTGTTTTTCTTGGGAAGCGAGAATGACATCTATTTTGAGACTGAGGGAGTACTTCCTAATTAGTACTGACATTATTCTGCATTGACGTAATAGTACTCCTACAGTTATGGCTCTTTTTAAGTGTACTACATGGACCACTTAGAAATATGCATAAATCAGCTGAATTTCCATGTAGTTCAGGATAAAAACTGCATTAGTTGGTTATCCATCCCCCTCAATTCAGTCAGTTTTTTTTTTGTTTCTCTTGACATATTTCTTAGGCCATTCCTGCTCGACACTTTACCTAGGTACAATGACTTGATGGGGCATCTTGACGTAACAATGTGTATACGGGCAATAATAGGTCAAAGAGTTGCTTTCTCTCTTGTGAAGAAAACAAGTACACTTAATCTTCCCCATGCTTTTTTTTAAAAAAAGAAGTGCTCTAGAATTTTATCAAAGAGAAAGCAAGTACACTTGAACTTCCTTAACAGGGGAGAGGACTGGCTAGCTGCACCTTTTAACATCCAAAGTGTGAGTTCGTAGGCTCTGCAATGGCTGCTCGTTGCTGTAACAGGGAGAGAGCCATGGTGACTCGAGAGAGCACGCCACGTTGGAATGAGAATGAAGAGGTAAGAAGATGCCAAACGGCATGACAAGAGCGTGTACTACGCGATGTGGCCTGTTCCAAAAGCCGGACAAGCTTGGACGGGTCAGACAGGGGCGTGTGCGCCGCGGTCCCTATCCCATTCCTTTGGACCCGTTTATTCAGCTGTCGAAAAGAAAGCTTTTTTTCCTCGTTGAAAAACAAAGGCACGGAAAAATCATTCGATTTCGCGAGCTGATGAGTAGTAGTTGCACTTGCACAGTACTAGTAGCATTGATCCACAGTTTCACACGGCCTGCATGATCTGCCGATGAGGTCACAGTATTCTGGAGTGTGCCTGTGGTCGGTTACTACGATGTACCGTGCACGGCATATTCCAAAAACAAAAACAGGTGCCTTATCTGTATCTGCAAAAAAAAAATGCATTTCTGAAGATGAATTGGGATAACGGACAAGGAGGGGGACTTCGGGTGGAGTAACAAGCATTTGGAAGGACG
This sequence comes from Digitaria exilis, assembly GCA_015342445.1. Taxonomy (NCBI): domain Eukaryota; kingdom Viridiplantae; phylum Streptophyta; class Magnoliopsida; order Poales; family Poaceae; genus Digitaria; species Digitaria exilis. The sequence goes on from JACEFO010000144.1 coordinate 292,181, forward strand.
GCCATCGGCTGGGGTTCCGTTTTCGGAGTGGCCATGGTTAGATCTGGGATGGTGGTGTAGTGACATGTTCCTGTTATCTCCAACTAGGGTCCTGTTCGGATGGTTGGTCCAGCCATGGCTGGGGCTGAGCTGGTCAGCACCTAGAATGAGAGGCCGATTGGTGGGCCTAGATGGCCAGCCCAGCCATATCAGTCGCCCAGCCCAGAGGGCTTTTAAGGACGGAATGATGATGTTTGGAGTCCGCAGAAAAGCCCTAGAAGATGGCCAGCACTTATTATATTCCAAAAACAACAAGATACCGGTAAGCAACTGATATATCTTTTTCTTTTTCCTTTTTTTCACAGAAAATAATCGGTTGTCTACCAGTGTGCAAATGTGCTTCTACGTCTGCTGTTACAAATGAAAAGGCAATTAAAAGGACACACAGTGTCGGGAAGACAAAGATTAAAGAGCCAATTTCAGTGACCTTTTCGTGTCTAGAAGGCTTCAACCTCTCTCTTTTTTTCCCCTCATAGACTAGAAATTTCTGGAAGACGTCATGGCGATAGCAACTTGACAATTTTAGCAGCCCCCAGCAGGTATAGCGTGTGTCGAGTGGATCAAGCCTCCAGCTTATCTATGAATCAGGTCGGCGCCACGACGTATCACCCTCGCGAAAAAAAAGACCAGATATCCCCCGGCCGGCCCGCGACGACTAAAGATTGACCACCCCGTTTCCGCGGCGAGAGCGAGAGCGAGGTTACCACTGCGCTGACACACTTGACGCACCCAGGAGGGAGGGGTCAATGACAATGGTGCGATGTGGGGAAAGGAAGGGGAAATGCGTGTGGGATTTGATGGCGAGAGCGACCAGATTAGGTCGTGACAGTGCGGCGTGGTCCACCCCCACTCATGCATGGCACGGCACCCCCAAGCAAGCACAGGGCGAACACCCACGGCCTCTTCCTCCTTTCGTGCTAGAGCGAGCGAGCGAGCGAGCGAGCTGTTGCTGTGGCCGTGCGCTGGTGCCTTGCGGTTGGGCGAGTGGCCTAATCGCGCAACTAGCCAGGCGACGATGCGCGTGTCGGGCGGCCGGCCGGGTTGGATGCCGGGGTAGGGTAGGGTAGGGTAGGGTGGGTGTGGTGCCGAGGCGTGGCTGCCTGCCGGTCGGGGTGGTGGCTGCGGCGGCCAATCCCGGTCGCCGCGCGCCCAAGGACGTACGGGGGGACGACGACGAGCTGAGCTGGCATCATTCGCGGGCTCGCATCGCATGACACCGGTGGGACCGATCGAGGCCCGGGCTGCCCCACCGCCAGCTTGCCCGGGGGTGGTCAAGGCACGAGGCGTCGTACGGCATGTTGTTGCCATTGGCCATTGCCACCCGACCGATGATCGTCGTCAGGCGTCTACGTAGCGTCTGCCTCGTCCATGCAAAACGTGCGTGAGCTGGGGAGCATGCATGGCCCGACAGTGGGCGGTGCTTGAGCTGTTCTCCGCTCGCGGACTGACGGACCGCACGGCCCCGCCGGCCGGCCCACCGCCGTCGTCGCCATGCGCCGGCGACCGGTACGGTTGGCTGGGGCTGCATGCATGCGCTGTTACTTGTTGCCAGCAGCAGGTGTCCGATCCTACGTTCACCTTGCTGCCATAGATCGGTCCCAGAGGCAGACAGAGGTGCAAGGCTGGACGCTGCCTGCACGCACTTCAATGATGCCAAAGAACGGCTACCTCTTATGGCATGGCTCCATCCTCCATCCATGCTTCTGGTCAGCTGGTCCCGTGGCCATCCGATCCGTCGCTTGTGGTCGGTCCAAATGCCACCTGAGCCGTCCGATGCGTTCGTAGCTATTTTCGGCCGGAATGCTACAGCTGCGGCGACTTTTACAAGCTGCGTGCAGTTTTCTAATGCCCGATTCCCTTCACGTGCTCATATACGGAAACGCTAAGGTCGCATCGCATCGAGCTCTACATGCCGTCATGGCGTCATCTGGTACCCATCCCATGCACGAAGCTGCGTGCTCGTTGCCTGAGTCCGCCCCGGCCCAAAGGAGGGAGGATGGGAGGATGCATGGGCAGCGCGCTAGCTACGACGACGTGCTCCTCAAATCGTATCTCTAGGTAGGCTTACGCTTAGCCACTGGAATTAGTAGTAGACAGCGAGAGCATTTTCTACGCACCCACCGGCACGGCATAGACGACGGGTGCTGTGTGTGGTGGCTGGCCGGCGGTGATGACAAGGCACGTACCCGGCCCTACGGCATTGACCTACCAGTGCGAGGCGCTAGCCCCCCCCTACCCAACAAACAAGGCGTCCGATCCGCGCCAAGGCCCATGACCTTGGCAGCAGCTGCAGCACGGTGAATCGCCACGTTTTCCATGACCTCAGCAGCACAAGCCGACGACGACGACGGCCAACGCACGGGCGACGACAGAAGACATTGCTGGCAGGGGGTCCGGTCCGTAGATATGGGTGGGGGACGAGACGACGACTGGCTCTGGTGCTGGTGGTCTCTCCATGCATTGATTACCAGGAGAGGAGCGCTGCGTCGACGGATCCGCCATTCCGTCCGCTTTGGCGAGGATCGGAGGAAGGCGACGCACGCAGACGCAGAGTGTCCAGCGCTTGGATTTTCTTGCCCCACTGCGAGTAGCAGCCAGATCTTGGTACCAAATGTTCCCGTGTGCGGATCAAGAACAAATCCGTCCCCAGCCTCTTCTGACCTGTCGCCTGGACCGTGGTGGACTGCCATTTTTCTCACTCGACTCCTTTCACCAAGATCCGATATTCAGATGTGTGCCGGGCGAGGGCGACGACGATGTGATCGATACCAACCAAAGAGGCTGGACCGTAGCTGCCGCGCACGTACGTACTGTAGCGCTCGATCGTGTGGCGGATACAAACAGGAGTGCGTCTGTAACGACGTACGGGAATCTTCTCCGTTTGGGATCTGCTCTCGTGCCAGCAGAGTGTATTCACGGTCGTCGACGGACCAAGGAGTAGCTTGCGGTTGCGGGCTTGGCCGGCCGGCCTTCCAGGCTGGAGGTGGCGACGCCGGGAAAAGGAAAGGCTGCTGCCTCCCCGGCACCAAGCTAGTACGCAGACTGGCAGAGGCTCCTGTGAGTGTGGCTGTGCTCTACCGCCAGGCACCAGCTTGCAGGTGGAATCGGACAATGACGCGACGACGATAACCCCGTCGTCTCCTCGCCCACATCGATCGACTGCCCGGCCCGGCGCTGTATGCGTGCACGTAGCACGTATCGCTGTCAGACAGTGTATCCATGGATCGTCGATGTCGATGAACAGAGCGTACTACTATCACACTGGCCTTTGTAGTGTAGAAATGGGCACAGCTCGGTCGGGAAAAAAAAAAAAGGTGCTCCTTTTGATCTCTCTCGCCCGAAATGGGTGATCCATCGCCATCCTTTTGTAGGCACGTAGTAGTACGTTCACCGAGCAAAACCGTATCGGCCGTCGTCGTCGTCGTCGTCCCTACCGTTCCATAGCCACGCTACAAGAAAGGACTCTGGTCGTGGTCCTGCTCCAGCTAGCGCGCATTGCTCTGCTCGCTCTCCGACCTCTCCTCTCTTGTCCGCAGGCGCACAGGGTTGCGTTCGTCGCGTCCGTCCGTCCGCTACTTCGCTCGGTCTCGTCGCCTGCTTGCTGGGTAGCGTCTAGCTGCACACCCAACAAAAAGCGGATTCGGTTGCGGCATTGGATGGGCATGGGCACGCACGCTGCACGCGCGGTGTGAGCTGTGACACGCCATGCCCCAGCTACAAGCTACAGTATACTACTAGGAGCGAGAGGGTTCCTCTCCTTTCCGACATCTCCTGTTCCTCGCGCACGCACCGCTAGCTGCTGGTGCTGCTCTGCTAACAAACAGTTACTACCTGCCCTGTGTGCTGTGTTTGTGTTCCGTGCTCGGTGTCCATATTGCAAGGAGACGCCACGGCTCGTCAACACGCCGTTTCCGCGTACCAAACCGGCCGAGGCAGGCGACGGTTTCGCTCCAATTTCAAATTCAAAAATCTATGCAGCGGGCACGACATGATTCGTTGACCGCCACGGATACACATTTCCATTGCTGCGAGCACAAGTGGGTTACGCACGCTAATAGCAGCATGCTTATCTCTGCTCCATGCGCTAGCTTAGCTGGCTGCTCCGATAAGAAGCCTACGTGGTGTGGATCGACGAGTTGATGGATCGTGCACGCAGAGCCGCCGTGGGGGTTGTATAAGAACACTGACATATTAAACACAAGTGTACATAGACCTGTAGCTCCATTTGAGTATTTCGTTGCAGCAGCAAGTTGGCGTATATTATCTTTTTTTTGCAGCTACTTTGATGCTACGGAGTAGTTTTTAATTTCTAGCTTACCGGCTTACGTAAAACTAGTTTAATCTGTCGTCCTACGTCAGTGGGGCTCTCCTGCCAACCATTATTCAACTCACGCTGGTTCATGCGCGATATGAAAAAACCCACTTGCCCTTTGCTGATACGTCGGATACGTGAACGGCACCGTGATTCCTCCTCATGAACGTGATTTCGGCTCGTGATCTGACGACTAGATAAGTGAACCATGAGGACGATGATGCATGTGTTGTCGATGATAAGCGCAAGTCAACAGCTAGCTAGCTGCTGATGATCTACTGCCTACTCACATTAACGGAATCGATCAACTTGTTACTGACCCCGGGAGTTTAATTTAAAGCCAGCAGGGCACCTGACACAGTGGACGCACCGAGGTCGCGAGGTGTGCCCCCCGCAAGTTAAGCTCAACTGAAAGTATAAATCGCCCCTTATTTTTCAGTCTGTTGCACATGTGTGTTTTCAACTGAAAGTCTGAAACTGATTCACGCGGCTCTCCTCTCCTGTCGACAAGAATCAATCATCGGGGCCGCCATTTACGAGCACAGATACAAATATAAAACAATCAGAATTGAAGCTGGATTCAATGTACTGCTGCCGGCACTTTTGCTTGGTCCAGTAGTGCCATATGTTTAGATCCAGAAGTTTTTTGACTCTACTATTCATCTCTCTCAGAAAACACGCTTTCCAGAAAAGTTCCCCTTTAACTCCTTGGCCGTGTTTAGTTCCCAAAAATACTTTTTTACTTCCTATTCATCTCCTTCACAGAACACGCATCCCCAAAAATTCCTTTTTCTCCTTTCCTATTCATCCCCCTCACATAACATGCATCCCAGAAAAAAAAAGTATTTTTTCTCCACCACAACTAAACACGGCCCTTTTAACTTTCCTATTCATCCCTCTCACAAAACACGCTTCCCAGAAAAGTTCCCCTTTTAACTCCTTTTAACTTTCCTATTCATCCCTCTCACAAAACACGCTTCCCAGAAAAAATCCCTTTTAACTCCTTTCAACTTTCCTATTCATCCCTCTCACAAAACACGCTTCCAAAAAAAGTTCTTTTCCTCCCCTCCCAACTAAACACACTCGCGAGGCAATGACAATCAAACATTCAAGCTACGCTGTCGTATGCTCACATCTATCTGCCGGAGCATAAAAACAAGGGGACATTCATGCGTTGTCCTGCCGCCGCTAGGGGCCAAAAACGAAAAGGCAGAATCAGATTATGAGTCGAGCAGAGGCAGAGCAGGCAATTAGATTTCATGATTCTAACAAACTCCATCAGCATCATGGGGCGTCACTAATCCTCCCCTAACCCAGTGCCATGCCAACGAAAAGGAAGGCGCCACGTTGGCACGCTATCATGCCTGCTCGCAGTTGCCAGCTTCCTCGAACACGCCATCCCCCGGATCCGCTCTGCTCGATGAACGCACGCGGATGCAGGAGCAGGACGCCACATTTGACTGGCCTTGCCCGAATTAGATTAGACGTTATATATATATATATATATATATATATATATATATATATATATATATATATATATATATATATATATATATATATATATATATATATATATATATGCAGAGGACACGCGGATTCTTGGTCGTCTACATACTCTAGTCTAACCCCAGGGGCAGTAATCATCAGGCGCAGCGTCACCTGCATGCGCCCGCCAACGCCCTGGTCGTCGTCTTCTCCACTTCGGCCTTGACGACGAGCCCCTCCCCGGCTGGCTATTCTATTCGCCGCCGCTGACCGCTCCGGCCGGCAAGGCCACCGTACGTTGGCCTGGCCGGGCCCCGACCTCGACGCACCTGGCGAATAATCATCCCCGACACACAAGTGGCCGCCGTGTGCGTGCGTCCCGCGACGCATCCTATATTTCTATTCTTCGTGGTCGGGGACAAGTCCCCGGCACGCGTCTCCGAAGCCGAATAGCAGAACGTACGTACATGGTCGAGTCGAGTTGCGGCCTGGCCACATGATGTTTGTGATACGTTGGTGGAATGGTTAATGGCCAATGGCATGTCATATTGGCAAAGCATGGCGCGTTACGTAGCAGGCGAGATACAGCCTCGTGAGCGAGCGAGCAGGATAAGCTTTGATAATCTTGGTTCGTTATCGTGGGGATTCGATCAGTGCGTGCAGTGTGGGTTCAGACAGAGGGAGAGCTCGGCCCGGGAGAAACGGCGCCACATGACCACTCCACCGCGTGGATCTGCCACCAGGTGACGATCGAATTGAACTGAAGTGGAGGTTTCCTTTGATAATTTTTTAGTGTGGCCGGGAAGGAAGCCCAGGATAGGACGAGCTCATCAGGAGTCCATGGCCTGCATGTAGCCAAAACACTGAGGCGTCGCCGTACGTCCGCGTCGGATGAGATGGTTTCTGTTTCCGGATCGATCTACCCCCGACTTGTTGTTTAATGCAGCAGTTTGGAAATGCAACGCCGTAGTACAATATTCAAATATGCTCACGTTGTATATGTAGCGAGCACTGAGCTCTCAGCTCGATCAGCTGGGTCGTTGGAGACTTGACTTGTAGCCGAAAAGGAACAATCCTCACACCAAAAATGGAAAAAGAAAAAAACAAAGCGTACTGGAGAGTAGAGACAAGTACTAGACAACAGGACGAGAGGGAAGAATGGTTTGCAACGTACATATAGGCCGTGCCACATTTTATGTGGTAGCCTGGTAGGCCTTTTAGGCCTGTAAAAAGATGGGCCGCGAGTACGTGTGTTGAACTGACGATGATGATGGGCCACATGCAAGAGGCTAAATACCTGGGCCGTAGAAGTTGCAGGCCTGGCGCCCCTGCTTTTGTTTGATTGATTGATTTTGCGTTCGCTCAAAAAAAAAAAGATTGATTTTGCTTCACGCGTGCATGGCGCCCAGCATGAAACTGGTCAGTGACTTTTGTATCTGGGCCATAAAACCTCGACAGGTACAATCTTATACTTATACGGAGTACTTAACAGACCAGAAAAGTACAGTACCGTACCGTACTTACGGAAGGTTTGGGTTTCCAATATGACGAGAGAAACATCTACCTCAAAGTAGTAGCACAACGCCAAGTCTCAAAGTAGTAGTACAATGGACTTTGTTGGCTCACCAAGCTTATCTGGTAGAGGTTCATATTCAGTTACATTAATTTAGGGCATGTAAATCAGAGTGCCAATTGGTAGCCTTAGCCTAAGGGTAAAACCGACCATCTTTAGTTCAATCACTTAAAAATTGCTTCCAAAATAAGATATTCCTTAATCTCTAATTCAGGCAGTTTAAATCTTCACTTCTGAAATGGAATTAAGAACAAGATAGCTCAATTGAAGACACTAAGACCCTATCCAGATAGCGAAAGTTGACAATTTTTTTCTGTGGTAAAATTTTACCGTAGCAAGAGTTTGTAAGAGGGGCCACTTTTTTTTTGAAAAGAAAGAGGGGCCATAATTTTAATGGAATGAAAGTGTGAATATATAGTAAAGTTGAATCAATCTACAGCGGCTAAATCTATCCACATCGTCGTTCTATAGTATAGTCAATCGAGCACAAGGAACTCCAGAATCTAATGCCCCGCCAAACAGGCAGAGGGTGAGTATGTTTCCTCGATTGTACAGAGTTGCAGATGCTACGATTTCTGGGTGTCACGCGCCCGTCTGCCAACCCGGACGCTCACTTTCTTGATGATGGTTAAATGATGCGGTTTATAGAAGGGAAAAAAGCTATCTACGTTTGTTGCTCTATACCAATCGGCATCCATTTTTGGCACTCTCACATTGCTCCTTTCTGTTACAGTATGATGGTTGGCTGGCTCATAGGTTTAAGGATAGAGACAGATAGCTCCATCATTTCGTCCGAGACTGACAGCTACGTGTACCAATATGCTCGAGTCCTGCGTACAAGAGCTTCTCCAGAACGAAGACAAAGGAGCCGTGGGAGACTATGAGACAAAACTTGCAGAAGCTGATCTCCAGTTCCTGTAAAAAAGGAAGACAGATGATACATTGCACGTTATTTTTTTTTTTTTGAACAGCTCTATCCAAGTTCTCAGCTCACCGTTGACCTTTCTGAAGGAGAATGTCACAGGAACTTGCAGAAGGCCGAGTCCACTTCATCCCATGAACATCGAGGAAGCGAAGCGAAAAGAGTTTTGTTCTCTTACATGTTTTCTTATGCGATCCAAACTTGTCAAGGGAAGCGTCGTTTGGCTTCCACCTGTACCGACAGAATAATGGTACCAAAAATATATAATTCTCGAATATTTTAAGTAAAAATGAAATGGGCCTATCAATCATTTGTTGAGGAACCAAACGTGGGGGCATGGCAAGGAGCCCACCGGAGCCTATCATGAAGCAGATATACAAAAGCATTTCAATCACATGCCCTTCATTTTTCTATTGTTGCAACTTTGCATGGGACAATTAACGGGTAGCTTTCCTCATCATCGATTCGTTTGCAGAACATATTCTCAGCTGTGCAGTGCTGCTGGTATACCGCATCGATTGATTTGTTAACAAGTATGGGTTGCAGTTACAGTTAAGCTGCCATTTTCTTGGATGAGGTACACCATTTTCGATAAGAACCGGTGACATTTTTTTCATGCGTGTTTTATAGTCTTTGATTTTCATGTTTGGCTTTAAAATAAACCGATTAGAGTACGGAAAGTCAATTATTTTCTGTGACGTTAATTTTCGGCGAAGTCCATTGATGCGGTCATATAGTTTTGACTCCAACAGCGAAAGAATTGTGCTTGAACAGCAAGGCATGCACATAGTCGCAAGATGATGCATTTCAAAAAAGGGGTTATTGAATGAAACTCATTCAGGACGATATAAAAAAAAACACGGGATCAGCTGATATCTCAAAATGCACGTGGTTCCACACGACCAAGACAACATAGATGAACCATGTTTTTATTTCGTACCAAGATATTTTCCAATACATGTACCCGTGATGACTGTACATCTTGTTAGAAAACCACTAAAGGTTCCAACATACTTGAGTCTGCGACTAATAATGAAAGCAAAGGTCTGCAAACAAAAACAATTACAGCACAAATGCCTACATACACTAACGATACAGAGACAAGATATTCAACCTAGCTTGCGACTACATATTCGGTACAATAGCGACGGATGCTCCTTCTGATGACCTTTAACTAATATGCGGCAATTTGGTGTTGCCATAAGCTCACATTTTCCTTTTCTGTTCAGTTGGAACATCACTAGGTGAAGCTCTCTTAAGCCAAGCCCAACGCACCAACGTACCGTGTAGCTTGGAGCCCTGTAGCCTTGTAGCTGCACAGAGCCATGTAGGCTTGGAGCCTTGGATACTACATGGAGAGATGATGCCTGATAGAGGCTTGGAGAATGACCTGTCGAAAAAAAAACTAGTTACTTGAACTAAAAAGTTGTGGTCCAAACCTACTATGTAAGAGAGACAACCAAAAGAAGAAAATAGAAAAGCTGGTAACTAAATAGGCATAGCAGTCCCTTTCTGCTTTTCCTGTACTGGGAGGCATTGTAGCTTGGATGGATGAGTCCAACATGAGCAATAACTTTTTTTTTACTGGGGCTACCCTCTTGGGTGTCCACGTTGGGCTTGCCCTTATAGTTGATGATGCCCTTTCTATATGGGCCTTGGAATGCTACCGAGTACCGACAACCAATTGTGCGTTTAAAAGATAGTAAGGCTCAAGCGTTCAAAAACTGTGCCTTCCACAATTCATGATAGATGATTCGTGTAATCTTACAGTAGTATTACAAATTTCATGAATTTGAGCAAGGACTAGTCACAATAATTAAATAAGGCTAATCAGTCAACAAAATTCACAGTAGATAAATGCCCTGTTCGGCTTAGCGCTGGCTGGCTTCCAACCAGCCGAACACCCCCAAACAATGCAATGTCAACAAACTACACCTAAAAAATTGTTGCTGCAAACATATCTTGCTGATACTTTGGATCGACGAACCAATGCAAATGTCCTAAAGAATGAAAGATCAAACCAATGCAAATGGATCGCACATACGTCCTGGACGCCTGGTAAGGTAAGCTCCGGAGGTGGCCTTTTAGCGCCCGTAATCTCTGCCACGCGGGCCCACGGGGTTGGCCAACGGAACGGAAGGGAAAGATATTCGCACCGTCACATTCGCCGATTGGCCCCGCCTCCAAGAAAGAAAAGAAACATCCAAGCGAAACTTCACCTCCGCTGTCCACCGCGGCGGCGGCGGCGCGCAACCCGCGCCAGCCCAAACGAAAGGAAACCCATCCCATCTCTCGGCAAGGCAACCCTACTACTACTACCGGTCGCTCGCCTTGCGCCGCGCCGCGCATTCCCACCACGCGTCTCCCAAAATTCGCGGCCGCCTATATAAAACCTGCCCCCACCACTTTTGCCATCCACCCCCCGTCTCCCTCCTCCTCCCTTTTGGCGCAGCGGCCATGCCTCCCCTCACGAGCGCCCTGCTCTCCCGCTCCACCACCGGCTCATCCACCACCACCACCGCCCGCGTCTCGGCCGCCGCGGCCGCGGCGATCTCCGGGCCCGCCGCGCCGTCCTCCTCGCCTCCCGCTCCCCGCCCGAGCCCGAGGCCGCGCGGCACCAGCGCCGCGTCGCCCTTCGCGTCCGGCCTCGCGGGCCGCCTCTTCGGCGGCCACCGCGCCGCTTGTCGCTCCGCGTCGTCCGCGACTGCCGTCTTCGAGCGCCGGTTTGCCTCCGCTGGTATGGCTTGTGAAGACCTAGATTGGAGCTAGCTGGGTCAAATTTTTGCATCGGTCCTGTCCCGGGTCGCCCTCTTAGCATCGGCTTGTTTTTTCCCCTCTCCAGCGACCAGGAACACTTACGATGAAATCCTGACGGGCCTAGGCAGGCCAGGAGGCGGAGATGAGTTCGGGAAGTACTACAGCCTGCCTGCGCTCTCCGATCCGCGGATTGGTGAGTTCGTTGTGTTGCTGCGGTACTCAATTCTGGTGTGAATTGTTTAATCGGTAGTAGATATGTGGCTTGATCCTCAGTTTCTGTCGCGAATTGAAATTTTGATTGAGGTTTGTGTCCTCCGATCTGTTTTCTCCACTCAGTTGCGTGTAATGTGGACGAATTGGTGGGGCCAGTTCAGAGGTCTGGATTCTCTGATCTGCAATAATGCTGGGTGTTGATTTTTTTGGATGATAAATGCTGATGTATCTGTTGAATGCACTATTGTTTTTCTCATGTAGCTTTATATGCTTTTATCTGTTTGTACGATCGACTTATCTGAAACACTGATGATGTATTTCGGGAATGTTTTTGCCAGATCGGCTCCCCTACTCTATTAGAATTCTTCTCGAGTCTGCAATCAGAAACTGCGATGACTTCCAGGTCACTAGTAAGGATGTCGAGAAGATCTTGGATTGGGAGAAGAGTGCACCAAAGCAAGTTGAAATTCCATTCAAGCCAGCCCGTGTTCTTCTCCAGGTGCTGATTTCACAAGTTCTTTTCACTTTTTTTTTTAATGCCCAACTTCTGTGGATAGAATAAGTGTGAGCTGGAAATATTCCGATCGATAGCTTTTGATTACTGGAATCTTGCAATTGGAATTCCACTTTCTTATCATATCGAGAAAGTGGAGTACCTTGCCCATAAGCAAATTGTCTGGTGTGTGATTGGTACTGTCAGTTGACTTTTTTTAGCTGTTTAATGATGGACGTGGACATCAGAAGGTTTAGGTGGCTGAATAAAAGTCATCTGCACCAACTGCTATCATATAGCAACTGCTACATAATGCTGGGCATGTTGATTATTTTAGTCTACTGTACTTTTCAAATGAGGTGTATAGTGATGCAAAAATTTGTTGTGCATTCTGCACTATTATTAGTTGACTGATGACTCAATCTTTTCATTTCTACCTTTTGGTTAAACTGCAGGATTTTACGGGTGTCCCAGCAGTTGTTGATCTTGCATGCATGAGGGATGCTGTGAGCAAACTTGGCAGCGACCCAAACAAAATCAATCCTCTGGTGAGTTAAAAGTGTAATGCAATTCATAATATCCTGTGGTTTTTATTTTTTCTTATTGTTATCTGTGCATTTATGCAAACCTATATTGAGCATGCCATCAAGTTTTACTGTATCAATATTTTAAACTCCCACTCTGAACACTACATGTTCTGTTAACAACTATGGATCTTATCTGTTTATTATGAAGTGCTTATTCTTATTTAAGAAACATTACCATTGCAATCAAGAACAGTTGGTGTCACCTTCTGTACTAGAAAATTATATACTACATTGTGGTTGCAGTACAATAGATATTTAATGCATGCACATCATAAGTCAGTCTTCCTTTCTTTTAATTGATACGTAACATTTTAGTCTTGAAGTTTGAGGTTAAGGATAACCATTTTATTGCTGTATGGTCACTCCAGAGTCTGTTATCATCTTTGTTAGTTATATTTTCTTTTGAATTGGATGTATTTTTTTCGAAGTATTGAAAGTAATCGTGTTGAGGTTTTTATTTACCTCTGTTAATCTTTTTACCCTGCAGTTAACTTTTACTCTCTGATGTTCCATTTTCCCGTTTGTCCTGAAAATACAGCTACCATATGTTTGTACATTGCAAATTGATGTTGGTGTGAGTGTTTTTTTTCTGACACAAATATATTGTTTGCAGGTTCCTGTGGACCTTGTTATTGATCATTCAGTACAAGTTGATGTTGCAAGATCACAAAATGCTGTTCAGGCAAATATGGAGCTCGAGTTCCACCGTAATAAGGAGCGGTTTGGATTCTTGAAATGGGGGTCCTCTGCATTCCAGAACATGCTTGTTGTTCCACCTGGGTCTGGCATCGTCCACCAGGTAATTTTATGACATGACTATTATCCCAGCCGAGTTGATTTTGTCGATTTATAACTCTTAACCCTCTACTCCATGTTTTAGGTGAATCTTGAGTATCTGGCCAGGGTTGTTTTTAACAACGGAGGGATCCTTTACCCTGACAGTGTAGTAGGAACTGACTCACACACAACTATGATTGATGGTCTCGGTGTTGCTGGATGGGGAGTTGGTGGCATAGAGGCGGAAGCTGCGATGCTTGGCCAGGTGAGATACAGTTTGACATCTAAACTCAACTTCTGATACCATGGAACCTTGTTTGAGCCTGGTCAGTGTTATGTACAAGTAAATTCTCTTTTCTATGGCCCATTCTGCCATCTGCTTTGGCAACTTACTTATTGATGGCTTCTATCTGCAGCCAATGAGCATGGTCTTGCCAGGTGTGGTCGGTTTCAAGTTATCAGGCAAGCTGAGGAATGGAGTAACAGCCACAGATTTGGTTCTAACAGTAACTCAAATGCTTCGTAAACATGGTGTTGTTGGAAAATTTGTTGAGTTCTACGGTAATCATAATGCCTTTATTTTTAATCAATGCCTTAGGATGAATTTCTAATGATCATCTTCTCTAATGTTATATATCTCACACTTCCAAATAAACTTCAGGGCAAGGTATGAGTGAATTGTCACTTGCTGATCGGGCCACCATTGCAAACATGTCACCAGAATATGGTGCAACTATGGGTTTCTTCCCTGTTGATGCAAAGACACTGGACTATTTAAGGCTTACTGGCAGAAGTGATGACACAGTAAGCTATTAGCCGTGACTGTATTCAATGTGCTGCATCTGCCTTAATGGAAATACACGGGGCTAATTTTGATTTCAATTTTAGGTGGCCATGGTAGAGTCCTATCTGCGTGCCAATAAAATGTTTGTCGACCACAGCCAGGTGATTGCTTATCATGTGTTGAGCACAACCAGAACATTTGGTATATGCCTATTGTGTTGTTGACATTTTGGCTGGGATGCAGGTCGAAGCTGAAAGAGTGTATTCTTCTTACCTAGAACTTAACCTTGAAGAGGTTGAGCCATGTCTATCAGGACCAAAACGGTAATACACTTGATTTAAGTGCTATTAACATATATTTGTCCTCATTCTGTAATGTATATGTTGTTCCTTTTCAACAGGCCTCATGATCGAGTGACATTGAAGAACATGAAGTCAGATTGGCTTTCTTGCTTGGACAATGATGTAGGGTTTAAGGTAAGGATTCCCTCTGTGGACTGCAATAACTATGCTTATTTGTTTATGTTCCAACAGATCTGTATGCATTGCATGTTTAACAATTGATGTAAAATATACTGGAGGTCTTCATATTTGTAACATTGCGCTGAATAGGATACATGTACAAAACTGTTTATACTTGATACTGTTCTGTACTTTGTTTCCCATTTCTCATCCTACACTCACTGCAACCATATTGTCATATTGCAGGGTTTTGCTGTCCCCAAAGAATCTCAGGGCAAAGTTGCAGACTTTTCGTTCCACGGGACTCCTGCAAAGATAAAGCACGGTGATGTTGTAATTGCGGCAATCACTAGTTGCACCAACACATCAAATCCTAATGTAATGCTGGGAGCTGCTTTGGTTGCGAAAAAGGCGTGTGAATTAGGCCTCGAGGTTTGGTTCTTGACTATGTATTTGATCTATTTTACCCATATTTATATACCTTGGCTGAGTTGGCCAATATTTAATACACCGCTTTAAAACAAAAGAACTATGTTTGTTTGATTTTATGCTAATGTTGTTTGGCTATTGTTCCAGATGACTTTTTCAACTCTGTTATCATGATGAATTTAATTCAATGCTGCATTTGTTTTATGTTCTTTGAATACCATCATTTAGTTTAACACTGGTTCATGTCAATCAGGTAAAGCCATGGATTAAGACAAGTCTTGCACCTGGTTCTGGTGTTGTGAAGAAGTACTTGGATCAAAGGTGAGTCTTGGTTCTGTGAGCTTAAATGCTTATCTTGTACTGCCAGACTTTGTAATTCTTGCTTTGTTATTACTTGTTACCCCCTTTGCAGTGGTCTGCAGAAGTATCTTGACCAGCTTGGCTTCCATATTGTTGGCTATGGTTGCACGACCTGCATTGGAAATTCTGGTGAACTTGACGAATCAGTGTCGGCTGCTATTTCTGAGAATGGTGATTTGGACAGCATTTGGTAGTTATAGTGTATAGAGTTATGGCATAGAACATATTGCTTATTGTTTCCCCTTTCTTTGTAGATATTGTTGCTGCTGCTGTCTTGTCCGGTAACAGGAATTTTGAAGGACGTGTACATCCACTAACCAGAGCAAATTACCTTGCTTCTCCTCCACTAGTTGTGGCTTATGCCTTGGCTGGAACAGTAAGTGGGAATCTCCGCTTCTAGTACCAACCAAATGAATGAACAAATGATGCCTGCTGTGTTAAGAGCTCTGGCTATCGTACTCTTTTTTACGTGAAGACCATTCTTTGCGGATGAACAAAAAATGCTTATAGTAACAGTTAATTAATACAATATGTATGATTGAAATGAACTAATCAGTGGTACTTCTGTTTTATTGCTTCATGTACTGGCTATTTCTTTATGCTCAAATGATTCATTACCATGAAGTTAGTTTTAACAACTGTGTTTTAATAACTGTTTAAACTCCAATGTTTTTTGTTTTCTTTTATTTGATTAACCTTTACTTTTGCTTAGGTTAATATTGATTTTGAGAAAGAACCCATTGGCGTCTCGAAAGATGGGAAAGAGGTTTATTTCAGGGACATCTGGCCTTCAACAGAAGAAATATCTGAGGTCAGAACCAAGCACAAAAACTTCGATTATGTATTTCATTTTGACCCTATGAAACATGCTTTATATGCTTGTCGCTATAATTGCTAGGTTGTCAAGACCAGTGTGCTCCCTGACATGTTCAAGAGCACATATGAGGCGATCACAAAAGGAAATCCTATGTGGAATGAGCTGCCAGTCTCAGCAAGCACTCTCTACCCATGGGATCCATCATCTACGTACATTCATGAGCCTCCTTATTTCAAGGATATGACAATGACCCCTCCTGGCCCACGACCTGTGAAGGATGCATATTGCCTTCTGAACTTTGGTGACAGTATCACAACTGATCATATCTCCCCTGCCGGAAACATTCACCCAGACAGCCCAGCTGCAAAATATCTGAAGGAGCGTGGTGTTGAAAGGAAGGACTTCAACTCATATGGTAGTCGACGAGGAAACGATGAAATCATGGCTAGGGGAACTTTTGCTAACATTCGCCTTGTGAACAAGTTCTTGAAGGGCGAGGTTGGACCAAAAACAATCCACGTTCCATCTGGGGAGAAGCTTGCTGTTTTTGATGCTGCTATGGTAAATATAATTTGAATCCATATAATGTAGTTCAGTGATAGCTAATGTGCCACCAGCGTTTAAGTTTGATATTGATCTATTCTTTTTTGTTTATTGGCACAGAAATACAAGAATGAAGGACACGATACTATAATCCTGGCTGGCGCTGAGTATGGTAGCGGTAGCTCTCGGGATTGGGCTGCAAAGGGCCCAATGCTTCAGGTAACATTGCTTCCACTATTTTCTTCAGCCGGGCTGTTAAATAACCTTACTGTCTCACTTATGACTTATGGGATGTGCTCGACTTATGGGATGTCCTTCACTTGATGACCGCAGGGAGTCAAGGCTGTGATAGCAAAGAGCTTTGAGAGGATTCACCGTAGCAATCTTGCTGGCATGGGAATCATACCTCTTTGCTTCAAGGCAGGGGAGGATGCAGACACCCTTGCCTTAACTGGCCATGAGCGCTACACAATCCACCTTCCAACCAATGTGAGTGACATCAAGCCTGGACAAGATGTTACCGTGACAACTGATACTGGGAAGTCGTTCACTTGCACACTCAGATTCGACACTGAGGTATATGAATGTTCTTTCCTCTGCATCACTCAGTGACACTACTTAGGTATACTGGATTGCTGATATTTATTTTTGAAAATGATACAACGTTCAGGTGGAACTTGCTTACTATGACCATGGAGGCATTCTACCGTATGTCACCAGAAAGATTGCAGAGCAGTAGACTGTACCATTGAGATGATTGCGATGAGGCGAATCGTGATTGATGTAAACGGTTTGTTTAGCACACCCCATTTTTGAGTACTTATAATAATCTCTGGGCGCAGAGAACTTTCTGTCAGAAATTTTGTGAACTTCTGCCCTCCTACGAGAATTGGAGTGCCTGATGACGCTATGCGATCTTAACCTTATGTTGAGACACGTTAATAATATTTCTACACCTGCAGCCACTGAGTATACATTGGGCAGATGATTACCCATGATGTAAATGATACTTAACTCATTCAAAGTTGAATGCTAATGCTATTGGAAATACTTAGATTTCTTTTTCTTTTGTGAGGACCTGTATTATGATTCCTTTCACCAGTAAATGGTGAACACATTTGGATTTTGGAGCCCTTTCTCTCTGCCTAACTCTTCTATAGTAGAAGCAGCAGGGCCCTTTCTTTCTGCCTAAGTTCTAATCATCATAGTAGGAATGGCAGGGGCGTGGCCCTCCTGTTTCTTATAAAAATGCTCTTATACTATATTTCGGTACATAATTTCCGAAGCCAAATCATCCTAGTAGAAATGGCAGGGGCGTGCCCCACGTGTTTATTAGGGTGTGTTTAGATTGTAGGAAAAAACACTGTAGCATAAGAAAAACACTGTAGCATTTGCTGGGAAACGTGTTTTGTGAGGGAGGAATAGTGAATAGTTGGAAATCTGAACATGGCCTTATAAGAAAAGGCTCCTATATGATTTTGGCTACCATATTTCGGTACTTACTTTTCGAAGCCAAATTCATATGCCGTGTTTAGTTCCAGAAGTTCTTTTTGATTCTACTATTCATCTCTCTTAGAAAACACGCTTTCCAGAAAAGTTCCCTAACTCCTTTCAACTTTTCTATTCATCCCTCTCACAGAACACGCTTCCCAGAAAAAGTTCTTTTCCTCCCCTCCCGTAATTTTGGTCTCTCTTGATGGACCGACAAGTCTATATGAAGAACCGATTGCAACTCAGTATATCTATCAAAACAACAATGATCTCATAGTTCCAGGAACCTCAAGGCAGTATGAATAAACCCCTGAACAATCTCTTATGTTCGATTGATAGGCCACTCCTACTCTGAACAATCAAACAAACGGTCTGGAGGAAATTGTGCAACCATGCAGATGACTTGAATCCATGAGTGACCCATACTATCCATCGGTTCACAGAATGTAACTTAAACTGCCTTGTTTACAGAATGTGACTCAAACGTTGAACAGTAGGATCCGATGATACGCGCCAACTATGTAACGGTAACTGCAAAATAGATAGGCATTCAGCTTCGGCAAACTAAAATACAAGCGCCTTATTTGGATTTTGAGGGCTAAAGTTTAGCCCTGTTGCATTAGTGCATGACCCCTAGGCTAATTCACAAGACGAATCTATTAAGACTAATTAATCCACAATTAGCAAGCACTATATTTTCAAATCATGGACTAATTAGGCTCAATAGATTCGTCTCACGAATTAGCCATTAAACTATGTTTAATACTACTAATTAGCATGTTAGATCCGACGTGACAGGGCTAATTTGGATCAAACATGCCCAAGGTAACGACGGCCTGGAGGAATTCACAAGACGAATCTATTAGGACTAATTAATCCATAATTAGCAACTGTTTATTGTAGCACTACATTTTCAAATAATGGACTAATTAGGCTCAATAGTTTCGTCTCATAAATTAGCTATTAAACTATGTTTAATACTAATGTTTAGATCCGATGTGACAGGGCTAATTTGGATCAAACATGCCCAAGGTAATAACGGCCTGGAGGAGGGAGGCGCATGGGCTGCTGCGGACGGGAGGCGCGAGATCGGCGCCGTGTTCGACTAAAGCACTGACTGACGCTAGTTAAGGGCCCATATATCCGTCGGGCTTCCGGCCTTTTCCGTTCAGCGGGTTCCATCGGCGGAGTTTGTAAGCTGGGTTATTCGGCCTGCTAAAGCCCACGCGGAAAGGAGGCCGGCCGACCTCCAGGCTCCAGCGACCGGGAGGCGCCGCTTCCCCGGTCCGTCTCTTCCTCTGTCCCCGTCACGCGTCTCGCTCGCGCCGTCGCGTGACCGGGAGATCGCTGCCCGCTCCCGTCGCCGCCGGCGAATCTCCCAGCTCCTGCGTGGCCTTCTCCCAGAATCAACGTACAGGTGCGCCTCCTCCCACCCCTTCTCCCCATCTCATCCGAATCGCCCTCTTCCCCTTCTCATCTCCCTTTCTCCGCGACAGCTAGGGTTCCTTGCTAGGATTTGAAGTATTTTTGCTCTAGAGGGGTCTTTAGCTTCTTGGTTCCCAAACAGGGATAGAGAAGGCAGAGAAGTGCCCCTGGGCGAGTGCACCCGATCGGGGAGCACGTCCATGGCGGCGATGGGCCACGAGGATGATGACGTTGACCACTACGAGGTTCTCTGCCTCCCGTCGGGGGAAGAAGGCGCGGCGCTGACCGTGGAACAGATCGAGAAGGCCTACCGGACGCAGTCGCGGCTGCGCCATCCCGACAAGCGCCCTGACGACCCCAACGCCACCGCCGACTTTCAGCTCCTCTCGAGCTCCTACAAGCTTCTCCGCGACGAGTCCCTCCGCCGCCAGTTCGACGCTCGCCTCCGCGGCCGCCGTGAGGCAGCTGCGCGTGCCGCCGCCGCGGGCGTCAAGCGCCGGAAGGCGGTCTCCGACCTCGAAGAGCGCGAGCGCGCCGCCGCCTCGGGCCAGCCTGCGTGCCCCGAAGAGCTTGCCAAGCGCGAGATGAAGCAGAAGGCCGCCGACATCGAGCGCGAGCTCAATGAATTTCATACTGCCAAGCAGGCTGCCGCCTCAGGTGCCACGCCAACTTCAGTAAGTGTTTGGAACTCTTTTCAGTCTGTTTTTTTTTTGTATGCTCAAAGGGAAATCTATTTCAATTAAGTTGTTGAATTGAGCAGTATAATTGCTTTGTAAGTAGCGCTTTGCCTATTTTTTGCATTAAAGTTGACTAAAAATTTCTACATTTGGGTGTCCTGGTTGCTGGAAATTTGAAACTTCTAATTCATATAGATCACGTTTCTTTGAGATAATTAATGCGTAGTGCTTTCAGAGGGAAATTGCTTATAGTTGTACTTATTGAGCCCATGCTAAGGTTGTGCAAGAGGCTGTTTCAACTTTCAACGGAGTTGATTTTTATTGGTTAACAATTGGATTTTGATATTGGTGACAACTTGGTTATATGTTCAGGCGTACGGAGATAAGAAGGGTGGAGCCTCACAAGATGGGGTGAAAACAGACAAGGGCAAGATTTTGAAGGTTTCATGGGATGGTAGTGCTGATTCTTATACTGCAGCAAAGTTGGAAGAGCTCTTCCAGAAATTTGGCAAAGTCGAAGACATAGTGATCAAGACAAGGAAGTCGAGGAGCAAGGGCTCAGCAATTGTAGTCATGGGCACCAAAGAAGCTGCGGTAAGTCCTGTTTCTGTACTCTTTTAGCCTTGGACAGCATTCCACAGTTTGGCCTTGAATAATAGTTCAACTTGTGTTGATTGTGTCAAAATATGATTTTGTGCTAGCGTTACTCTGACCAAAACTTTACATAAGTGGTAGGGGCAAATGTGCATCTTATACCATCCTAGGAAAGTTTAATACCAATTCACAGGAAAGACACAAGAGTGACCTGGTTTTATGCACTAACTAAATACAATTCTGTGAAATTTTGCATATGTTAACAATTCTACATCTTTATCTTGATGCCATGGAAAATTCAAAATTCAAGGACTGAGTGTGTACTGGTTATCCAAGGAGTAAATTAAATACTTGAAAGTTACCATGCAATGTTGGCTAAGTAGTCTAGGTTCTTGTTGTTTACATCATCCTTTGGGATCCTTATCTCTTTTCCTGCTTTGCATAAACTCTCTTTTCTATTATAATAAATTCACAGTAGGGCCTCCCATCTTGTTTATTTTTTTTCAAGGAGGAATAGCCAATCTCATCCCCCAACTATCAACCGAGGCTCAATTTTGTTCTCCAACTACAAAAACGGCCATTGAGGTCCTCAAACTTTTGCAATGGGGTCAAATTCGTCCCTGTTGCTCCACATGGTCAACTAGTCGTTGTGAAATTCCCTTTGCAAAAGTTAGGGTAGAAAGGGAATTTCAACTGTTGCTCCACATGTCCTATTGTATGCCTCAATAGAAAAACACATGTGCACATATCTGTAATGAAGAGATAGGGTGGAAAGGGAATTTCAAGACCTCTAGCTGACCATGTGGAGCGCGAGGGACAAATTTGACCCTATTGCAAAAGTTCAGGGACTAAAATGGTCGTTTTTGCAGGGGGACGAAATTGAGCCTTGATTGATAGTTTGGGGATGAAATCGAGCCTTGATTGGGATGAAATCGGCTATTCTGCCTTTTTTTGTAAATAACTGTTTTGACTCTAAAAGAATATACTGATTTGGTTCTAAAAACATCACTGCTTTGGTTTAAAATGATATAGATCTCATTACTGAACATAATTTCCTGTATTCGGATTTTATATTTCTCTGCACTGTACAATGCCTCTAACGAATGCTTGTTGCTCCTTTGACAGGTCTTAGCAATACAGAACCATTTTTCTCTGTATCCGCTGAATGTTGCTCCAGTTCAAGAGTCGGGTGGGTTACCAGCAAGGTCGACTCAAACAAATGAATCGAGGACAAGCAACATCGATGGGACTGGATTCAGCGATTTGGAAGCGTCGGTATTCCGGAAGCTTCAAGAGGTAATTAGTCATCAGTAATTTCAGATATGACTATCAATAAAGGATTCAGATCTCAGTAGTTTTGTATTTGTGCTACATAGCTGAATCGACGACATAGAATGTGTTGGATAGTTGAACTAATAGATGGCCTTTTGATTTTGCAGGCCCAGAAAAGGAAACAACGTGGCTAGTTGCTTCTTTCTGACATGAGTTTGTACTTAAGAATGACATGTTGCGCAACAGACAACACCTGAGGATTGCTGGGGTAGTCGAGTTACAGAAATCAGAGAACTACACAATTGTTTAGTTGGCAGTCTTGTTGCTGAGAAATTTCTCTGAATCATAGCAATGATAGTTTTTTTGGCCAATGTACAAACTGTGTCATGTATGTATGACTAATCTGCAATCTTGATTCTTAACTTTGTACCGGAGTATGTCATATAAAAAATGATACGACCATTTTGGATGCAAAACGTGGAGTTTCATGCACAGGTGCCTTTTGTCTTGTCTTCAGTTATCTCAATTCCTAGTCCTATGTACCGGGGTTTGTCACATCACGCCATCGCAATGCGAATGAATTTATTTTTTTGAAAGGAGCGAATGAATATATGGTGCGGCCATTTTTTGGCTGTAAATGGGAACATAATCCCTTCTGTGATGGTTCATTCGTACGTTCTTGGTGCTCTGTTCCTAGTTAAGATATTAGTTGGTATGGCTCATGCTGCAGTATAATGTTTCGTGCTGCAAAATCAATGTGGAATGCTATGATGTTCCGAGTAATATCAGCTAGCTGTGGTTTTGATGTAATCTGCTGAAGGTGCACGCAGGCACTGTGAATTCCTCGTTGCCACCGCGACACGTTGGTTCCCTCCTCTCCCTTCCCTGGTTGGATAAACCGCGAAAGCAAAACCCACACAAATATCCCATCTCGCTTCCCCTCCACCGCGTCCCCACACCCATGGCCACGCTGCTCCTGCTCCCCTCCCGCGCAGCCCATGCCGCCGCCGCCACCACCTGCGCCTCCCAGCACCTCACCGCGGCCACCGCCAAGGAGCCCCCGCCCCGCGTCCGCTCCAAGTCCAAGCGCGGCGGGAGTGGGGGTGCCCCCGGCACTGGCCCCGGTCCCGGCCCCGGGTCTGGTCCCAAGTCCCTCGTCCTGTCCCACGTCGCGGCGGGCCGCATGGACGATGCCGCAGGCGCCTTCGCGGCCGTCAGGAGGCCCGACGCGTTCCTCCACAACGTCATGATCCGAGGCTTCGCGGACGCGGGCCTCCCGTGCGACGCGCTCGCGGCCTACCGCGCCATGCTCGCCGCCGGCGCGCTCCCGGACCGCTTCACCTTCCCCGTCGTCGTCAAGTGCTGTGCGCGCCTCGGCGCGCTCGGGGAGGGCCGCGCGGCGCACGCGGCCGTGATCAAGCTCGGCCTGTCCTCCGACGTGTACACGGGCAACTCGCTCGTCGCGTTCTACGCCAAGCTCGGCCTCGTCGGGGACGCCGAGAGGGTGTTCGACGGAATGCCGGCGCAGGACATCGTCTCGTGGAACGCGTTGGTGGATGGGTACGTGTCCAACGGGATGGGGACGATGGCTCTGGCGTGCTTCCAGAAGATGAACGACGCGCTGCAGGTGCAGTGTGACAGTGTTGGGATAATAGCTGCCCTTGCGGCTTGTTGCCTGGAGTCTGCCCTGATGCAGGGTCGAGAGATACACGGCTATGCCATCAGGCACGGGCTGGAGCAAGATGTCAAGGTGGGAACTTCTCTTCTTGACATGTACTGCAAATGTGGCAATGTTGCGTCCGCTGAGAATGTGTTCACAACGATGCCACTTAGGACCGTGGTGACATGGAATTGTATGATAGGTGGATATGCGCTGAATGAGCGGCCTGCAGATGCATTTGATTGCTTCATGCAGATGAGAGCAGAAGAGTTCCAGGTGGAAGTGGTCACTGCTATCAATTTGCTTGCCGCCTGTGCTCAAATTGAAAGTTCACTGTATGGAAGGAGTGTTCATGCTTATGTGATCCGAAGACATTTTCTTCCACATGTAGTGCTTGAAACTGCTCTTCTGGATATGTATGGAAAAGTTGGTAAAGTGGAGTCTTCCGAAAAGGTATTTAATCACATAACAGACAAAACTCTAGTATCATGGAATAATATGATTGGTGCCTACATGTACAAGGAAATGTATTGGGAAGCAATCACATTGTTCCTGGAGTTACTGAATCAACCGCTTTATCCTGATTATTTCACCATGTCGACAGTAGTACCAGCATTTGTATTGCTAGGGTCACTAAGACAATGCAGGCAGATGCACAGCTACATTATCAAGTTAGGCTACGGAGATAACACTCTCATTATGAATGCAGTTATGCATATGTATGCAAGATGTGGCGATGTTTTGGCCTCAAGGGAGATCTTTGACAAAATGCCAGACAAGGATGTGATTTCCTGGAACACGATCATTATTGCATATGCAATTCATGGACAGGGAAAGACTGCACTGGAAATGTTCGATCAGATGAAATGTAATGGTATGGAACCAAACGAGAGTACCTTTGTCTCCGTGTTGACTGCCTGCAGCGTTTCAGGCCTGGAGGCTGAGGGCTGGAGGCAGTTCAATTCAATGCAACAAGAGTATGGTATGATTCCACAGATTGAGCACTATGGATGCATGACTGATCTTCTTGGCCGGACAGGTGACCTTCGAGAGGTGTTCCAGTTTATCGAAAACATGCCAATATCTCCAACATCCAGGATTTGGGGTTCCTTACTGACTGCAAGCAGAAACAAGAATGATATTGATATAGCAGAATATGCAGCAGAGAGGATATTCCAACTGGAACATAACAACACAGGATGCTATGTTGTTCTGTCTTCCATGTATGCTGATGCTGGGAGGTGGGAGGATGTGGAGAGGATAAGATCTGTGATGAAGGAGAAGGGGGTCCGAAGGACAGAAGCAAGAAGCCTTGTCGAGCTTCATGATAAAGAGTGCAGTTTTGTCAATGAGGACATGTCTCACCCCCAGAGCGAGGAAATTCATGAATTCTCGGATATCCTATCAAGAGAGATTGGAGAAACTTTTGATAGCCCAAGTGATCTCAGCGATTCAGATCCTTCCTCACCAAGGAGAACAGTACTGCCCAATAAGCATAGTGTAAGGCTGGCTGTTGCATTTGGTCTTATATCATCTGAGGCTGGAGCTCCCGTTCTTGTCAAGAAGAATGTGCGTGTCTGTAATGACTGTCATCATGCACTGAAGTTGATATCAAAATACTCGGGACGGAAGATTGTTGTTGGTGACACAAAGATCTATCATGTATTTTCAGATGGCTCTTGTTGCTGTGGCGACTACTGGTGATTGTTTCTCAGTTACACTTGATGGTATGCTTGAATGAATTTCTGGAAGACCAACTCAGCGCCTGGATGCAAAACACCCAGCATTCCATAGAACTGACAACTGAGGCAGGGTTATGATACAGTATCCACCCTATTCCAACTTACAAGGTACTCGTGGCAACGAGCCAACGACTTGAGGGAACCATCATTTTGCCCCCTTTTGACAAAGCGAGGAAAATACTGTGACTTACAAGTAGTGTAGTGATTACAGTTTTGATACATGAAACAAATGCCATGTTTTGTAGCAATTGATAGTAGCATCATGTAAAAAGTCGATTCTTTTCATGTGAAAAGGCTCTGGATTACATGTAACTTCATTGTAGCATACTAGCATACATCATACACTGATAAAATGCTAGAAAAGCGGTTTAACTCCCACATATTCTTGTCATGATAAAACGAAACATAAAGAGGAGTTATTGCTTGAGATTTCCCAATCCTCTGAAACATATCATGTTAACCATACAGACAGTTGCTTACAGAAGATTAAACAAAAAAAAAAACACAGAGCTGCTGGGTTGGGGATATCCCATTCGGAATCTACGCCCCGCCGCGGCGCTTGGCCTCCTCGGCCTCGATCGCGCGGCGGGACGCCTCGGCGAGTCGGTCGAGCGCCTGCTGCACGGCGTCACGGCCGCCGATGAGGAGGCGCGCCACCACCTCCGGGTCGCGCTCCCAACGGGCCTCCTCGAACTCCCGCCTGGCGTTGGCGCGCAGCACCTCCCGCCACGGCACCCCGCGGTCGTCGGTCCACGCGAAGAGCCGCGTCGCCCGGAGGATGTCCCGGTACAGGCCCAGTGCCTCCCGCCGGGAGCTCGTCAGCCGCCGCCGCGCCTCGGCCTCCGCCGCGTCGTCGTCGAGCACCACCGCGGGCTTCTTCACGAGGTGCCGGTCCAGGAGCTCCTCGATGGTGTCCGGCCCCTCGTGGACGGCCCGCGCGGCCGGCCGCGTCCTCGCCGCGGCGAGGCCGCGGAAAACGGCGGCGGAGGCGCGTCCGCGTCCGGCTACGGCCATGGTCTGTCTTGTGCTCCGGCAGAGTCCGAATCTGATTTGGGTCTTGACTAGCCCGGGCAGGGCACCGGGCAGTGGATAATCAGACTTGTTTGGGCTGGGCCGGATCAGTGATGGGCCCGGAAGAGACGGTTTCGAACGTCGACGGTTGCTGACGTCATGTCATTAGCGCCATAAGAGTCCGACAGTGGCCGAACCTTTTCCTTTCCTTTTTTTTTGTTTCATTCTTTTCTCTTCGAACAGAGTCGGACTCCGACTTCACGTCGACTTGTTGCTGGCTTCATAACCAGGATCTGCGATCCTCCCTCCACACCATCCATTGCAATTGCATTCTCTTCGATCCATCCTCCACTCCACACATCCATGGACGGCGCCATGTCCCTGGCCTCCGCCGCCGCAAACTGCCGCTGCAGCCGCGTGGTGTTCGTCGGCAACATCCCGTACCACGCCTCTGAGGCGGAGCCCCGCGACGCCTGCGAGCTGATCGGGCCCATCCGCTCCCTCCGCCTCGCCGCCGACCAGGCCACGGGGAAGCGCAAGGGGTACGCCTTCGTCGAGTACGCCGACGACGAGACGGCGCGCAGCGCCTGCCGCAACCTCAACGGCCACCACCTCCGCGGCCGCGAGCTCCGCGTCGGCCTCGCCGCCCGCCACCGCCGCCGCGGAGACCGTGAGCCCGTCGGCCTCGAGGACGCCATCCACGCCGCGTCCCTCGTCTCCGGGAACACGCCGCCGCTCGACTCCGTCACGCGGTTCCTGGCGACGAGGTCGGTGCCGGAGCTGCGGGAGATGGCCGCCGCGTTCGAGAGCGCCGGCGCCGAAACCCTGAAGCTGCTCAAGGAGCACGTCCCGGGGCTGGCCGCCGTCGTGGAGCAGGTGGGTCATCTGCTCGCCATGGCTGCCGCGGATGAAGCTGCTGAGGAGGCCAAGAGCAAGAAGCGGGCGGCTGCTGCTGAGTCCGACGACGACGATCGCCGCGCCAAGATCGGGAAGGTGGAATGCGGCGGCTTCAAGGACAAGATCGCTGTTTCTGCTGTAGGCGTCGCTTGTTTCTAATCTGCTGTTCTTGCTGTCTCGGCTCTGACTCTCTACTGTAATTGTTTCTTGGTCTAGTGGATTGAATAGGATGAAAGTGAAAACAAATGTAATATACATGCCTGCTGTTGCAGCAAAGTTATCAATGATATGTATGATGCCAATTTGTTGATTAACGAATGAATTACTGCTTCTTTTTTCATGTTCTAATTATTTCTTGGTTCTTGGTACTTGTAGATCCACTAGGAGGAGAACATATGTAATAATGCTTATGGCTGCAAGATCGGGTAGGTGGAATGCTGTGGCTTCAAGGACAAGATCGTTGTTTCTGCTGCAGGCGCCGCGAGTATCTACACATGCCTGCCGTCGATACAAAGGAATTAGTGCTTCTTTTTTCAAGCTCGTATTCGTAATTGTTTCTTGGTGCCTATAGTCCTGTAGATCCACTAGGAGGAGAACAGATGTAAGAATGCACATGGTTGCAATTGTAGCAGAGATTATCAATAAAATTTGTATATTTCTTTTATTAGTCATGAACATCTGTGTTTGTTTGTTTATTTCTTATTTCTTATAATCGTACAATCGAGCGGGTAGTAGCGAGGGTAACTTGCTGTGATCTGTGTGCGTTCTGCAATGAGTTCATGTATCGCTTCTGACGAACTCTGAACAAGGTAGCGAAATACCCCAACCGCGGTCGGGTGTTCTACGATCTTCAGTTGAGCCTGCGCGATTGCATCATGCTCTACGACAGTTATCGACCTGGTTAGAACAGCTTGAGCCGTAAAATTGTTAACCAATCTTTAACCACCGAAATCTGACAACAAAAAAACTGCAGACCAAAAAAGTTCAAATTGCCATGGTCATCACTCATCAAGAAAACAATCACGAGCGGAACTGTGCGTGACAGCGCGAGTCATCCTGATGGAAAGCTCGAGGATCGCATATGCACTGCTCTCCAGGCCAAATGTCAGAAATTTTATTGCAACCGTAGATAGAAACAAACGTGCAAAGCAAAACAGGACGACACCACCCTAATTTACAGAAATCACAGCACAACACGAAACGCAACGACTGAAACGAGAGTTTCCCGGAAGCAGAACCAAGATCACTGCTTTCCATACGCGGCGGCCGGCGGCGGGCCGGGCGGCGCGACGGCCTTGATCTTGATCCGATACCTCGGGTGGCGCGGGATGACCTGGCTGGGCCCCATCCCAAGCTGCCCGATGCCGTCCATGACCGGCGGCCCGTCGTCGTAGATGTGGCCGAGCAGGCAGCCGCAGGCGTCGCAGCTGATGAGCGTGCGCTTCCGCTGGATGCCCCAGTAGTTGCGCGTCTCGAAGAAGGGGGCGATCCGGTCCTCGGGCGCGAACCGGAGGCGCGACTCGTCCACCCACGCGAACGACAGCGTCCCCTTGTTCCCAGCCTCGAAGTAGAGCCCCGCCGGGAACAGGTGCGCCGCCGTCACGTTCAGGTCCGCGCCGCACGCCGCGCACCGGTAGGACGCGGAGGCCGATGCCATCGGTGCCGCCGCGGCGAGCCGGACGCGATGGGGAATCCTTTGAAGCCTCGATTGGAAGATGGCTTCTTCTTCGGGTGGTTTTGGGATCTTCTCTTGGGAGCAACGAAGACGGCAGCTGCCTGCCGTGGATTTGTCTCTGCGGTGCCGGCCGCTGCCGCTTTGGACCGTCGTTAGCTTTGGGAGAAGCTTCTATCTGCTGGTGTGATTGGTCGCAAGTCAAAGCCAACCAAGACGACGAGGCGTGTCGTCTTGCCAGCGAGCGGGCCGCTCGGGATGCCATCGGGCCAAACCTGTAAATACTTTGAGCCCAGCCTACGAGTTTGTAACTAGAGCATGAGGCCCATGATAAGTTGATAACAGCCTCTCCGTCTCCCGCGCGAACGCGATCGATCGATCCCTGGGGGGCAGAACGCCGTCAAAGCTTCCCATGGAACCAGGAACGAAGCCGTTGAGTCGGGAGAATTTGTGGCCTGAGAAGTTGGGTACCAAGGAATGAAGGACTCGGCGCCTCGAATATTCTCTCTTCTTCCTCGCTATACAATGGCTGCGCTGCGCCCGTTCTATCCCCTCGTCAGTTCATCCGAGCCCAGCCCCTGGTTTATAGAGAGTAGTTAATACTTTGTACTCCAAGTGACGTGACGCGGCTCGACCGATCGGGCAATGGCGGGCGGGCAGAGCGGCAACGTGCACGTGCTCTCGGCGCTGGACAGCGCCAAGACGCAGTGGTACCATTTCACGGCGATCGTGATCGCCGGCATGGGCTTCTTCACCGACGCCTACGACCTCTTCTGCATCTCCCTCGTCACCAAGCTCATCGGCCGCATCTACTACACCGTCGACGGATCCCCCATCCCCGGCAGCCTTCCTCCCAACGTCTCCGCGGCGGTGAACGGCGTGGCGTTCGTCGGCACGCTCTCCGGCCAGCTCTTCTTCGGCTGGCTCGGCGACAAGGTCGGACGCAAGAGCGTGTACGGCATCACGCTGCTGACGATGATCATCTGCTCCGTCGCGTCGGGCCTCTCGTTCAGCCACTCGCCGGCGTCCGTCATGGCCACCCTCTGCTTCTTCCGCTTCTGGCTCGGCTTCGGCATCGGCGGCGACTACCCGCTCTCCGCCACCATCATGTCCGAGTACGCCAACAAGAAGACCCGCGGCGCCTTCATCGCCGCCGTCTTCGCCATGCAGGGGTTCGGCATCCTCGCCGGCGGCGCGGTGGCAATCGGCGTCACGGCGGCGTTCAAGGCCCGGTTCCCGGCGCCGCCGTACGCCGTGGACCCCGCGGCGTCCACCCCGCCGGAGGCCGACATGGTGTGGCGCATCGTCCTCATGTTCGGCGCCGTGCCGGCGGCGCTCACCTTCTACTCGAGGATGAAGATGCCGGAGACGGCGAGGTACACGGCGCTGGTCGCCAAGGACGCCGAGCGCGCCGCGGCGGACATGTCCAGGGTGCTCCACGTGGACATCACCAAGCAGCAGGCCGAGATCACCACTGCGACGGCATCCGGCTGCCCCAAGTGCAGCCGGCCGTTCGGGCTCTTTTCCTCGGAGTTCGCGAGACGACATGGCCTGCACCTGTTGGGCACGTCATCGACGTGGCTCCTCCTCGACATCGCCTACTACTCCCAGAACCTGTTCCAGAAGGACATCTTCAGCGCCATCGGGTGGATCCCATCGGCCAAGACGATGAGCGCGCTGGACGAGCTGTTCCACATCGCGCGCGCGCAGACGCTGATCGCGCTGTGCGGGACGGTGCCGGGCTACTGGTTCACGGTGGCGTTCATCGACGTGTTTGGGAGGTTCAAGATCCAGCTCGCCGGGTTCCTGATGATGGCGGCCTTCATGTTTGGGCTGGCGATCCCGTACGAGCACTGGAGGAGCCCTGGGAACCAGACCGGGTTCGTGGTGATGTACGCGCTCACTTTCTTCTTCGCAAACTTTGGGCCCAACGCCACGACCTTCATCGTGCCGGCGGAGATCTTCCCGGCGAGGCTCAGGGCGACGTGCCATGGCATCTCGGCGGCGTCGGGGAAGGTGGGCGCCATTATTGGGTCCTTTGGGTTCTTGTACCTGGCGCAGAGCCCCGACCCGGCCAAGACGGCGCACGGGTTCCCGCCGGGCATCGGCGTGCGGTGCTCGCTCTTCGTGCTGGCTGGATGCAGTGTCGCCGGGTTCTTGCTCACGTTCCTGGTGCCGGAGCCCAAGGGGAAGTCGCTAGAGGAGATGTCGCAGGAGACCCAGCCGGAGCTGGACGAGCCGGCGGCGCGGCTGGATGCATGCTAAGACTAGAGCGGGTTGTTTGTTTGGTTGGTTAGTTTTAATTTGGCATCAAGATCAGGCACTCAGGTAGTAGTTGATTCGAGATGTAGAGCTAGTCCTAGGTCGGTAGTCGTGTTCTATTATGACAGGAATAAACTTCTGAACTTGTGAGAAGTAGCAGGAGCGTCGAAAGAGCTGGGTTAGAAAGATTTCTATTCACAGGTTAAATCTTATGGAAAAGTCTATTTTTCACTCTCCAACTATTACAACCTCAAACTACAAAACCAGACACTAAACACCCTCCAACTATCCAAACCGTGCAAAATTGGCCCTTTGGGTGGTTTTGAAGGTGGTATTGTATTTTCCAAAAAAATTAAAAAATAATTTTGTATTAAAAAATTCATAACTAATTTATATTGAACTAGAAAAATAAGAATTTGGTGCAAATGTTTTTCTAAAAAATATGACCTACATGCTGGTGCACCATTAGAAGTTATTTGCGTATTATTTATTTTTATTCTAGTTATTTTTTAAAAAACAATAAGACACTAGCAACATAAATATATAATACCCAAATAACATTAAATGGTATGCCAATAGGTTGGTTACATTTTTAAGAGAAATTTTGGTACTGATTTCATATTTTTTTGGTCCAAAATAAATTAGTTATGGTTTTTTAAAGTTTAAAATAATATTTCTGCTATTTTTAGAAAATCCAAAACCACCCTCAAAACCACCAAAGGGCCAATTTTGCGGTTTGGATAGTTGGAGGGCCTTTAGTATCCGGTTTTGTAGTTTGAGGTTGAAAATAATACTTTTGTAACAGTTGAAGGGTGAAAAATAGACTTTTCCCTAAATCTCTTATGGCTGCTGCGTTCATTGAGTGCAAAGTTAGTCCTTTTTTTAAAAAAATATCTAGGTATTTTCATTTCTGAATGTTAACATAAGATAGCTAGGATGCAATTTAGAGAAGTGGTGTGAGGCCTCCCCTTCAGGCTTTCTAAAGATCTCTTTAGTCTGAGCAGGGGCGGCTACACCGGAGTTCGTTGTGCGGCTTGTGCCTAGCCAATCCCTTTCAGGATTTTACGGATCTGACGTAGTACGCTGAGTGTTAGATTCATTCACTGGGCCATGGCCCATAACTGTGGTAAGGGACGATATTATTGGGCTTCGAACTGTAGCAAGGTATAGAAAAAAGAAAAAAATGAAGCCCATCGATAGCCAAAAGCCCAAAATCATCACTCAATATCGTGTGCCCCGCCCTGCTATTAGGGCCATTTCATCAGGCAACAGTGATGGATCACACCGAATACTAACCACAGTAAAAGACCCGCTCCAAAAAAAAAAAAAAACTAGTAAAAAGAGTACACTGCAAATCAAGGCTCTACCCGAACGACCAGAGTCCAATCCTGAGCGAGAACGGTCCCTTCAAGGCAGTTTCAGGTTAGCAGTAACAATTTTTTGAACAGCCGTTCTCTGAATCATAACACGCTGAGTAATGGGCCTATGCAAGCCCAGCAATTCCGCTTTTGACTCAATGCAGACGAATATTTCGACTTAAATCAGACGAATTTTTCATCTCACCGACGGCATAAAGCCTTGAAGATAAGGATTCGTGACCATCAATTTCTGTCTCCTTCTCTGAACATGGCGCCACCTGTTTACAGCACAGGCATGTCAACATTTTCTGCGCACGTATCAAAGACCACACAAAAGGCTGCTGGAGCTTGGATCCTGGAATTCCGTTAAAAACCGAGCAGGAGCTTGACTGACTGACACTGCAACATGAAAGCTCAGCGTAGGACACTTGTTGCGCCGCGTTGCTGTTGCCATTCCCGTCTCGTGAACACCGCAGTGATCACATATGTGTACAGTAAATTTCGTCAATTTTCTCATTAAGGGGGTGTTTAGTTGGTGAAGATAGTTGGAGATTTACTATAGCAGATATACACTGTAGCAATGAATAGTGAGGAAATGATGTGATAGATGTGATGGTAGGAATAGTAAATCTCTACCATCTAAACTAGTCCTAACTAAACAAGGCCGAAGCCAATAAACATTACGGCGACGTCTCGGTGGCGCATGAACATGACATCTAAACTAGTCCTAACTAAACAAGGCCGAAGCCAATAAACATTACGGCGACGTCTCGGTGGCGCATGAACATGACCTCTCAGTGCTGCCCGGCTCTCGAGCCTTTTTTGACTCTTGAGTTTGTGACTGGCATCAAAAAAACTCCAATCACTAGAAGGTTACCGCTCGGAACCACCACGTATTTTCAGTTTTTATCGACGACGGAGACGATCAAGTGGCTCGAGCCACGCAAAGAAAAAAAGGCCGTTCGGACCATGGACCACCACCATGAACGAGCATCCTGTTGTCAGCATTTCAGCAAGCGCAACGGGAGGCTAGAAACAGCGGCGGGGAGGGGAGAGGAGAGATCTGGAGCGCTCCACCAGGCGAGCGGCGAGGTGATGTTCCAATGCCATGCACGTCCAGATGAGCGGCGATCCGGGTTAGCCGCTAGCTAGAAAACGTTCGAATCGGGAACATGGGGTGCCCACGGCCTGCGGGGAAAATGCTTCACGTGCAAAACCCATTCGGAACACGTGCCAAGGCGCTGCTGGGATCGTCATGTTTGGTTGTATATGTAAGTATATATATACATCGTCGTCACTCGTCAACGATTTAATTGGCGCGACTTTCTGTATATGTATATATATACTGTATATGTATATATATACATCGTCATGCTTTGATGGGTCGCGGCTCGCAGGATCGGGAGGGATTAGGTGAGGTCCCAGACCAAGCAGAGGAACGGTGTGTGGAGACACAGTGTTATGCCGAGACAGCGACCCAGAGCCGAGGCAGTTTTTGTTAGCATCGTCAGAGAGAGGGAGAAGGAAACGGCATCTGCGTGGCCTGGCCACGATCGAAGATGGTTGGGTGCCAGCTAGTTGAACTCACTAATCGGGGATACTTAATTGGAAACAGCCCACCCAGACCCAGTAAATAATAATTGGAGGGGCAAACAGGCTCTGAGCAGAGAGGGTCCAGCAGCAGCCAGGCAAGATCCAGAGCTGCAAGCGGCCCGGCCAAGCCTGGACCATCTGTTCGTGCGCACATCCGAAGCACGACTAGGCGAGCTGCATTGCATTGCTCCTGCAAATCCAAGGGTGCGTTTAGTTGGTGGGGTGGAGAAAAAAACTTATTCTGGGAAGCGTGTTCTGTGAGAGGGACGAATAGGAAAGTTGAATAGAATTGGAGGAAAACTTTTCTGGAAAACATGTTTTCTGAGAAGGATAAATAGTAAAGTCAAAAAAAAATTCTGAAACTCACAGCACAAATTGGGGGATCATTTAATACGGGATATAGTTGCCACACAACAACGCAGGGTCACAGTCACACACACAGGCAGATATTCCCAGTGTCGACAGGGAGGCATGTGAGTCACCGCCGAGCAGATCAGGATCTCTTTCTTTCGTCTTGCACTCTTGCCCGGATCCTGGTGGTGTGGTGGTAATACTGGGAGATCGGGGGCAGACGAAACTGCCTGCCTTTTGCGCTTGGGTTCCATGGACAGAGCGTGCTCTGTGCTCGCTGTCGCTCTCCCTTTTTTTTTTCTTGGTTTGAGAAAGCAATCAGATCAAACAGAGGTCAGTGGGCTCAAAATATTAATCATAGTTGGCAGTTGCCATTGCATGTCTTCCGTCTACTTGAGAGTTGAGAGGTTACTCTGTTCTAAATTGTACTTCAGTTGTTTTCTTTTTGTTTAAATGCATCTAACGTACACTATATTAACCTAAAAAAAGCCAAAACGATCTATAATTTGAAATTTAAGACAGATGGAAGTATTACAGAACTTGGAATCAGCAGGCACCAAAACCAGTACCCTACTTGGTACGGATGCGTACACCGGAATCGCAGGACTAAGATCCAGATCGTCAGTCAAGATCGCCCGCCTCCTACTATTAACTCAAGAGCATTCATAAAAGTACTTAGCAGTATAATCTACTAGTATAATATCACAAATGTGCCAGAGTTTAGCAAGGACAGAGCGTGTCAGCAGCAGCATCTAATTCGAATATGTCCGTCTGAAGTCGATCGCCCAGAAAGAAAAAGTTCACTATTCTTTTTGGAGCAAATTTTATTTATTTTTCATATGACATTAGATATTAGCGCATCCCCTTAATGTCATTGTTTTAATTTTTTATCCCCTCTAAATTGTTGTCATAAAAACACTAACGGATGGCAATTTTTCTATCCCCCCAATCCCATCAGTTTTAATTTTCCATCCTCTTTATGTCATTGCAGTTATTTGTTGACGGCAATATCATACACGGGATGAAAACTTTAAACAATTGTTTTTTCTCGCAAAAAGAATTTGCAAGTTTTAAATTACATTACTTACCGTACAATTACATTACTCAGTTACTACCGTACAGAAATCCGCTCTTTTTTTCTCTCTCTCTCTGCTGCCTGCGGAGCTGCACATGCCCTCCTCTGACAGCGACCGATCCAGGCCCCACCGATCCATTGGCCCCAACGGATATTTTCGCTCCCCTCCCTCCGCTCCTCACCACGGAGAGCACCGGGAAAGCAACGCCCCTGGCAGGTGTCGGCTTTTTCCCGTCCCTGCGCAGGCGCGGCGGTGCACCGGGAAAGATGGCCGTTTGGCGCGCATCGCATCGCCCTCCGCTCCGTGACCCGCTCTGCTCACGTGCCCGGCTTGTCCACATCCCCCGCCCCCCAAACCACTCATGTTTTTTTTAACAACACGGCTGGCTGGCTGATCAGACGCCTAAACAACATTTCAGATCCGATCTCGGGGCCCACTTGATCGTAGGCCCCGGGCTCGTGACCGCCACGCACCGCACCCTCTCAAAGTCTCAATCCTTGGATGGACCACGAACATCTCTGGCCGGCCGGCTTGGGGTAGGTCGCACGGTAGTAAAAATGTGGAACAGTGGGAATGTTTGTCGTTTATAACCTTTTTCACCGTGTCCTGGCCCGGCCGGCGCGCGCGGCACCACGGAACACGAACCCGTGGGACACGGAACTGATGATGATGATAAAGATATTACTCGGGTGAAAAGAAAAGGGTTTCTTGTGTCCCACTGTGTTTGCTTCACAGTGCAGATCTCACCAAAGCAATTTTCCTCCGGATCGACGAGCAGCAGTAACAATTAGGGAATTGAATTCCAGTGTATTGTTGCAGACAAAACATGGCTGATGATAGATAGATCGATCCACCGATCAAGCAAGCGACAAAACAAATTTAAATCCCAACCCTCCAACCCGAAATCCTCCTCCACCGAAAAAATTAAACTGAAAGCTACGAACAAGAAAAAGAGTAACAAGAAGCCGCCATGGTTTGCCTTCTCTAGTATTATCCCCTCCTCTAAACAGATCGAATTTGAAGCTCTCCGACTAGTAGCGCCTGCTCTTCTTACCTCTGCTGCTCCTGCCAGATTATTTCTTCTGATGATGATGATTCCCCTTGCTGGTGTCGGTAGTGGCCTTACACTATTTCGCCTCCTCGCCGGCGGCGGTGGCGGTGGTGGGCTTGCGGAGGAGCACCATGTGCATGGGCGTGAAGATGCCGGTCTCGCCGCCGCGGGTGAGGTGCTGCGCGGTCTCGAAGAGCATCTCGTGCACCTCGGAGACTCCCTTGGGTGCGATCCGGAGCATGGTGAGCACGCGGACGACGAGCGAGTTGCGCCAGTAGGCGATGCGCCCCATCTTGAGGCGCGTCCACCAGGGGAGCGCGGGGGGAAGCGCGAGGTCCTGCTCCTTGACCACCTCGAAGCCGACCTCCTTGGCAATGGATGCGATCTCGTCCTGGCGGCGCAGCCCCGGGAGCGCGTCGCCGCGCTCGATGCCGTGGATGCACTCGACGTGCTCGGGGTCCTCGGCGCGGTACAGCGAGGTGGTGACCCACTCGTAGGAGACGTAGAGGCCCCCCGGCTTGAGGACGCGGAAGACCTCGCCGTAGACGTCCTGCAGCTTGGGCGCGTGGCAGGTGGCCTCGATGGAGTAGGCGCCGTCGAAGGAGGCGTCCGGGAAGGGCATGGAGAGGAAGTTGCCGCAGACGACCTCGCAGCGGGAGTCGAGGCCGGCCTTGCGGTTGTGCGCGCGGGCGCGGTTGACCTGGTAGTCGTTGATGGTGATGCCGACGACGTTGGAGCCCGAGTGCGCGGCGATGGCGCGCATGGGGCCACCGACTCCGCACCCGACGTCGAGGAGGCGGTGGCCCGGCTTGGCGCCGAGGAGGTCGGCGACGCGCTCCTCGTGGACGCGCGTGGCGTCGCGGTGGGAGCGTCCAGGGAGCGAAGGGGAGAAGTGGAAGGACTGGCCCCACCCCCACTCGTAGATGTCGGTGACGAGGTTGTAGAAGGTGTCGACGAAGTCGGGCACCTTCTCGGCCGTGGCGGCGGTGGTTGCCGTCTCCTTGGGGCGGCGGAAGAAGGACCAGTACTGCGTGTACTTGTCCTGCACCTTGTCATTCGTGATGGATCCCATCTTGAGATCCACCGCCCGCTTGCCCTTCACCTCCGCCGCGCCCATCACCCAGACGAACCAGTACACCAGCCCCAGCCCGGCCACCGCCGCCGTCCACGCCATCGTCGCCGCCTCCATCCCGCACGCACGCACCCTCTTCAACGACGCGCGGCGGCGAGGAGGAGCCTGGGAGAGAGCGGAGGAGGAGGAGGAGGAGGAAAATGAACAGGAGGACCGGGGGATTTGGGTGGGCTTTGGGGATTTAAGCAAGCGGGAGCGGGGGATTTTTGGGTGGAGCTGGAGCGCGTGTGGGACGGCTGGCTGGCGGAGCTCCCGGCGCACGTCGCGGAGCCCTCCGTCTGTGATCTGATCCGACGGCTGCGGCTGCCGAGTGTTTTTTATGGGAAGGGGCCACGATATTTTGGGGGCAGCTTCCCCGCGCCGTGCCGTGCTCTGCTCGTGCGTGGGGGAGGTGGATGCACCCAACCCACCACAGGATTGTTTTTGTCCAAGCCAAAAGCCAGCCAGATTGTTTTTGGCACGGGGCGGGGGGCACGAGGCGGAGCGCTGGCACGAGATGACGGTTGGCATCGACAGCCTGCCGTACTGCCATGTGTGTGTCTGTCTTTGTGCGCTCGTCTGCTTGGGCCTTTGGGGCTTTCGTCACCCCATCTATGCGCTGGCGGCACTAGTACTTGCCGCAGATCGCAATCACAATGCTGATAGCCGGATACTGTAACGGACAAGAGTTGTTGGCAGATTATGTAAGCTGATGCGTAAAAGTAAAACAACACGTGTTTATGTGGTGTTTTAACCGTATTTGATCGCGGCCGACCGTTTAAATTGTCTAACATCCGTTCACCATTTAGGCCTCGATGAATTTGGCGAACAATGCAGCTACTATACAGGAGTACTTATTTGTTTTTCTTGACCTATCCAAAACTTTTCGTGCTAGTCAAGACCCACGGGACTCCGACTTTTTAAACAACGGAGGCCCACGGGCTTCTTTCGGCTTGAAATTGAGACCCACTTCACTTTCTCCCATACTCTCTCTCTCCTCTTCTTTCTCTTTTCTGAAAGTGACTTTTGTGTGTTGTGCTTTGCTGCTCCATTAAAGTTCCATAAGACCTTTGTCGAAACTGGAAAAGCTAAGAGATGCTTTAATAGTGGAGACTCGTGGTGTGATGGTAGACAAGCAAAATAAAATTGTTTCAACAGTGAGCACACATTTTTACAGCAAAGTGGCTTTGGTTCTTCGAGACCCATCCGAATCCCAAAAATTAAGTGTCACACTTTGGTGGTGTCGCGTCTTCTTCCATCTACCTAAAATGTCAGAGATTACAGTGCAAGACGCAGTAGTTCTTTTTTTTAAAAAAAGTTGTATAAGACCATGTTCAGATTCTCAACTTCTCACTATTCATTCCAAGTTTTCACTATTTATTTTAACTTTTTACTACTCCCTTCTCACAAAACACGTTTCCCAGCGAATGATACAGAGTGTTTTTTTCCTACCATCTAAACACACCAGAGTAGTTTATACCTAAAGCTACCGATGATTACAGACACTCTTTGGGCTCTTCCCAAAAAGGCCGCACGCGCGCTCTCCCGCCGGCCGCATGCCACGACGACGCTCCACGCAAGCGGCACACCCATCGACAGGAGTCCGCCTCTCTAGCGCGGGATCCCAGGAAAGCCGCGACTGCGCCACACCGGTGCCAGGGCACATGGCCGCAGGTCGAACGAGGTGCGGCGTGGCGGGCCGGAAGGCTGCCCGTTGCCGATGGCGCGCTGCACGGCAATCTCGTGAACTTGGGCTGGGGTCACTGATCTGTTTCCGTAGTTTGCCTCCGGCCCACAGCCCATCACGCTCTCTCCTGTGTGCCCAATGTCCGGCCCAAATCTGTAGGCACACCGTGCCGCCATCACCGCTTTCTTCTCCGGTCAGCTTGACCTGAACTCAAAGAAACAAGTTATGTTTTTATACTGGTTGGTTAGCTATGTCCTCTGAGGACATTTTTCTGTTATTACTGCTCCCGTTTGCAATGAACAAGATAGTGTTGTTTGATTGATATTATGGCTCGCCGTAAGTCGAAACTAGAGTTAAATACACTAACTATCCTTCCTTGTACATGTCTGGATGTGCTACTTAGGTCACTTTAAATCTGACATTATAAACTTGTTAAGTTGTGCCACTTAAGTCCATATCCTTTGATATGGCATGCCAACGTAGCGACTCATGGACAAATATATGCATGCCGTCTCAGATTTTGAAGTAGTATGGATCTAAGTGGCACAGTTTGACAAATCCAGGGTGCCAAAATTTGAGTTTGTGAACCAAGTGACACATCAGGACGAGTTTGAGGGCGCTGAAGTATTTATTTATTGAAACTATGTAGTCTATTCTCTTATAATTGTGGTATATATTGTGCTCTCATTTATCTCGCAATAATTTCTAAAACTCTTGTGATAATGATTCTTTTTCCAAGTGTGTAGTTGGAAGGAGAGGGGAGAGTTGTATATTGTTGTAATAAGTTGGAATAATTATGGAGTACCTTCTTAAGTGGTAATATATGTATGTCCTGTACTTCAGTTTTTTTTTTACGTGATCAGAATATGCAATGTGGCCATCGACAGTCTATCGCTCATTAAGAGAAAAACTAGTGCATGATGTGATGGTAGCATATAATGATATATATTTCTCTAAGGCCTTGTTTAGATTTTTAACTTTCGTCAACTTTCCAGTCACATCGAGTCACATCTTCTCTCACAGACACGCTTATCGATGCACTATTCACACCTCCAACTTTTTCTAACTTCACCAATTAAACAAGGCCTAAAGCGCCAATCCACAATTTTGCTAGACAGAGTTGCGTGTTTTGCTTCTTGGTCCAGCATACCAGCTCTAGTGTCTTCTTTCCTTTTTTTTTTAACATAAAAAGATGTATGTACCATGTATACATCATATGATTTGCACCGTACTTGTCTCAGCCTAGAGGCTGTTAGTCCTGTGCTTTCTGATTCATTACTTATACGTAAGTAGTAACGCGCATTGTATGCTGGTTTGATGCATGGACTGCTGTATTTGGTGAGGTGTTCTTCAAGTCCATTATAGTACTGAGACGATAAATTGGATTCTTCTGCAGGACCAAATTCTCTGCAGTATAAAAGGAAAGGAATATATATGGCTGGAGTAGATTCTTATGTACTCCCTCCGTCCCAAAATAGATGTCATTCTCGCTTAAAAAAAACAGAATCTTTCAACATTAACTAATTATATATAAAATAATATTTATATTTATATTTATAATATATCATTAGTATCATTAGATAGATATTTAAATATAAATATTACACATGTTTTTTACAAATCGAGTCAAAGTTGAGAAAGTAGTACATACACGCATCCTATGACATCATCTTTTATGGAACAGAGGGAGTACAGTCGAGGTTGAATTCATGCGGGCAATGAGTTGGCCGCAGAAGGCGTGGCAGAATCCTCGTCTACCTTTGAGACTAGCAGCACTTTTGAGTTGGTCCGATGTCGGTATCCTGGTAGGGTTCCTAGCTACCTCGGAGGCGTAGGGAGCAGCCTTGAGCGCCTTTGTATGACTATCGAGTCTTTGCATCCATCCGCGTCCCGGCACAGGGCAGGCAGGCATTGCTGAGAAGCGATGTGGGTCAAGCAACAGTCATGATTGACGCAGATGGCGTGATGGATGGCAACATCGCCTCTCTTGTACAGCTCTCGAATGTGAGGCTTGGCTGCTTGTATCTAGTGTTGATCTTAATGAAGTTTTGAAAGTTCATGCAAAGTATGTCATCAGAACACTTCATTATATATCCTCGTCAGGCCCATATGGATGCTGCACTGGAATGACTCTGGGCTTTTCATGACTCGGTGTACTTGATGGGCGGCTAAGATTTCAGATTTGTCGTGTGCATTTGGCCTCGCCGTAACAACGCACGCGCTGTGGTCCAATGTCCGGGTTGGTGATCGGCAGTCAATTATGGGAACAGCGAAAGCAGACGCCTGTTCTCCATCAGATGGTTCAGCTGCTGGCGCCCCCTTGCGGTCGGCATGCGGATGGCGTTCAGAGACATTGGACCCCGGCGGCAAGCAATCGTGGCTCATCCACATGACCACATGCCGGAACGGACATGCACGACGACGGGCGCGCCGGGCGGGGCCTACGCTACGCCGGCGTATATACCTCCCTTGGAGACGAGACGCCGGAGTGGATGGCGACCCGGCACATTCGCGAGCACTGTCTGTTAGGTTGATCTCTACCCCAATAGGCCCAAAGGCCTATTGGACCCTTGACCTCGCATCCTGATCGGGGATGCCCAGCCCAATAAGGCTGGTGGGCCCCTGTCGCGCAGTGCCATAAATAGGAAGGTGGGGCCAGGACACAGAAAAAGAGGTTCACCGCTACAGTCCATTCCCCACCTCCAAACCCTAGCCCGATCGAAAGGAGGCGCTGCATGCGATGGGAAGCTCCACCGGCGCCGCCACTGCAACCTCGTCTACGGGACTACACCGACCGTCGCTGCCCGTGCGCAGCCTCCATCGACGAACGAGTCATCGATAGCCAAAGGTATGAATCACATAGAAATCGATTTCTACAGTTACACACCCACTCGATCTACTCCTAGGCGATCCACAGATATCCACAGATCTAACAATTGGTATCAAGAGCCTCGCTAGAGAGTTGGATCTGAGTTGGGGAAGAACAGATCGAAGAGATTTCGAAAAGAAAAGAAACAGAAAGATTTCGATTCGCATCGAATCGGAATAAAGATCAATAGAAAGAACCGAAACCCTAGATCTGCCTCACCTGTGTGCTGACCATGCTGGCGGCGCCATCGAAGGCACCCCGGCGAAGCTCCTCGACGGAGCCGCGCGCGAGACGCACGCGGCGCCGGCGAGGAGGCCCGCAAGGGCGCAACAGAAGCGGCGGTGGCGGCTTGACCACGCCGTTCGCCCTTCCGCGCGTTCGACCTGGAATCAAAAAAAAAACAACAACAACAAAATAGAGAGGCGGCTCCGAGAGTCGCTGGCCATGGCCACGGCAGCGCACAGAGACCGGATGCGCCGGGAGAGAGAAGGGTGAAGAGCTTGAAGCTTGGGGTCGCCGTCCATAGCACGGCAACCGGACCAAGCAGCTTGTGGGCGAGCTGCGCGGCGGCGTCAACCGCCAGAGGAGCGGTGACCGGCGGTGCGAGCTCAGATCGACCAGCAGAAGAGGAGAAAGAATGGAATGCTCTAGGGTTTGGGAAAGGATGGGGTCGCCGGTTTTGATCCGGCGAGAAGCCCGGCTGACCGTCGGATGTAGATCGACGGCTAGGAGCGGCCGAACAACCGATGGGCCATCTTTCGGCCCAGGCGGGAGGGAGAATTCCCGGCCCAGGCCCAGGTTGTGGCCTGCGAACCGAGCTGCACCAGAGCGAGCCGAGCCGCAACAGAGAGCGAGCCGAGCCGCAACAGAGAGCGAGCCGAGCCGCAACAGAGAGAGCGAGCTGAGCCGTAACAGAGAGACGACCGAGCCGAGCCGTGGAGCGCCGAAAGCGCAACTGGGCCGTGCTGCTGTTGGGCCGCGAGTGCGAGCGGGCCAGATCGGCCTGCGAAGCACAGTAGACTTTAGTTATTTGTTTATTCAATTTTCAGAAGCATTTATCTCATGAATTTTGATAGAATTTGTTCTCTAATTTAATTTGGACCAAAGATCCATTTATTAGAGAAGTAAAAGATTACAGAGTATTTCTTCTGAATAGATTTATTTTTTTTAGAATTTCCGCTGCAAAGAAAAACTATTATAGAGGTTTTTTTTTGCTTGTCAATATATTTAAAGTTTCCGCTGTAGAATAAATGTTTATCCTCTAAGTAGAAAGATATTTGTTTAAAGAAATTATGGTATTGTTATTTTTCTGGCCAAAGCTGATAATAATGATATTATAATTAAAGATGTTTGCTTAAAGAAAATTATGGTATTGTTATTTTCTGGCCAAAGCTGATTATAATAATATTATAATTAAAGACATTTATTTAAAGAAATTATGATATTGTTATTTTCTGGCCAAAGCTGATAGTAACAATATTGTAATTATGTGAGTTTTATGTTTAAAGGTTTAAATCTCTGATAAAGTTTGCATCAAAGTGATCAAATTTTACAGGGAATAGATAAAGATCAAGAAATTCTCTTGAGCCAGAGGAAAATTTGCATCAAAGTGATCAGTTTTCCAGAGATAAGATGAAGATCAAGAAATACTCTTGAACTAGAGAAATGTATATTGCATGTTTCTGCTGCAATAAAGATGATTACCTTCCTACTGAATTCGAACCAAAGGGAGAATTTAGTGTGAAGTGTATTGTTTTAACAGATAATTAAGATTTCACACATTATTTCCATTTCTGCCCAAAGGTGATGTGGAGTTAATGTAGAAGTATGATGTTCTAATGATTCAACAGATAATTGAGTCTTCATATATTATTTCCATTTCTGCC
Source organism: Digitaria exilis (assembly GCA_015342445.1). NCBI lineage: Eukaryota > Viridiplantae > Streptophyta > Magnoliopsida > Poales > Poaceae > Digitaria > Digitaria exilis. The sequence continues at coordinate 336,421 of JACEFO010000144.1, forward strand.
CAAAGGTGATGTGGATTTAATGTAGAAATAGATATTTTATTGTTAAGATGTTTTATTGTATTGTTCTTAACAAATAAATTGAGATTTTGTCATACGTTATTTCCATTTCTGCCCAAAGGTGATGTGAAAATAATGTAGAACATTGATGTTTTATTCTATTTTCTACCCAAAAGTGATATAGAATGAAACGAAGTTTTAGAGAGTTTAATAGATTACTATTGAATATTTTCTCAGACAAAAGTTTTTTTTTTCATGTTTTTTCATTCATGAAAGAAAAGATACGAGATAAATGATTGGGTACTGGGGACCCGAAAGATGACAAAGAATGAAGGTAATAGCATGAGGGAGTATATTCTCTCTACAGAATGACTTCAAAAGAAAGGAATTCTTGGATATCAATCCAAGAAAGATATATCATTGAGAGTGTTGTTTGAGAAATGTTTATTTTTATTACATGCACTCTTTATGAAGAAGATTTGACTAAATTCAGATACATGTTTAATTTGACCAAAGTCAGATTAAGCATGTGTTTGTTACAGAATATTCGGAATTATTTCTGAATTTGATATAGAACACGAGCCAATACTGGCATTCTGGGAAAATCCCTGCATGACAGGGTAAAGTATAAGAAAGCAGTTATCCTGCATGACAGGACATATATATAATGACTCATGTGATTTTATTGGATCATACTCTCAGACAAAAGTATGGAGTAGCTTTTATGCTATCCTAGTATCGACCATGCACTTTCACGTGCCATAGTCATTAAGGACTCAATGAGTCTCAAAAGAATTAAAAGATTACAGACGAACCTCAAGAGAAGAATGATATGCAAGTGTGACTTGCGAAAGAATTATTGATAAAGAACTCTTTTGTGAATGGAGGAAAGTGTACTCCCAAATAAATCAGATATAACATTGTTTGCATGATATGCTCATGTGAATAAGTTGCAGAAGTTATGAATGGTTTCGAAATTGTGGTAGAAGAATTCACACCACATTTCGAGGGGGAGAAATGAAAGACAATTAAGAAAGATATTTCCCCATACGATAAATGTGATGCATAGATATGTGATGCATAGTATGCATCTAAAGTGATCTATAGATGATCGTTCAGGGGAGTACGACGGTCATATTGATGATACCCCTAAAGTAATGAAATAGATGTATTCCTGGATCTTTCACTATTCTGGAATACTAAGATTCTAAGATGGTGCTTAAAGTGCCATAGTTAAAAGAAAGTTTCAACAGAGTAAACCCAAATAATAAAGTTTAAAGATGCCCTATATTTGAAAGATGAAGAGATATGGGGGAGCATGGTATGAATATACCTAAGGCTCGAATAGATTGTTTCAACAGAGTAAACCCAAATAATAAAGTTTAAAGATGCCCTATATTTGAAAGATGAAGAGATATGGGGGAGCATGGTATGAATATACCTAAGGCTCGAATAGATTGTATCCGGGGGAGGATGTTGTTTAGCTCTATAAGAAGATTAATAGGTAAATTATATATTGCCTCTTGGCAATGGAAGACAATAGAATGAATTGCCTTTTGGAAATAAAGAGTAAACAACAACCCATGTGAAAGAAGTGCCAATAGTTGAGGCCTCAGGTGGTAGAAAGTGAAATTCAATTGGAGGGTGATCCCATCCTATTTGAATAAGCCACAAGAGGCGCTCGCTCGTCTAAATGGCAAAAGAATTGATGATGAGTCTCGGAGATATTTGAGACTCAAAGTAATTCTCAATGGAGCCAAAACAGTAGACTATAAAGGGTCTACAAGACGAAATGTGACTCCAAAGAGAATATGTCAAGACAAAGCGCAACATAAATCGGAAGATTTGTGCGAAAAGAATGAATAGATAGTGGCACACAATTATCTGAGTTACATCGGATGAAAGAAAAAGGTAGCATTCACAAAGAGAATTTGTATGAAAACTGAAACATGGCACACCTTATGGTTTTGCTGTGGAACTAAAAGAATATAAGACATGCTGCCTGAAGAGATCTGTTATGGACTAGAGCCAAGGCTCTAGATAGTACTCTAAAGAATTAGTTTTTGGGTTAAAGAAAATGAGAGGATAATATATTTGTGCAAAGATATAGAATGGGAAATTCATTTCCCAATCCTGTACATGTGGATGACGTCCTACTTGTTAGTGGTGATTTGGACCTACTACAGGAGGAGAAGAAGTTATTGTCCTCAAAGTTCAAAGAATGTTCTTGGTGAAATGTCTCTGTTTAAAAGGATTGAGATTCACCGAGATAGAATAGAAGGGGGTATAGAGAATGTTGTATAGGCATGCTAAGAAAGTTCTATAAAGAATGCATGCGAGAAAATAGATACGCCTGTTCTTATGAGTTAAGGGTAACGGATTTGGAACTTTAGTGTTCCAAGAATCGATATGAAATAGATCAAAAGAATATGGTACCATATGCTTTAGCTGTTGAAAGCTCAATGAATGCAAAAGAATATTGTTACCCTGACATAGTTCACGAATCCGGGTTGTTTTGGCAATGTCCAGTCCAGATATAGATCACTGGAATGGAGTAAAAGAACATCGGCCTCATGCTAAGTTGAAAAGATCAAGTGCTCTTAAAAAGATTGCGAGTACAAAGACAGAATCTGCGCGCTAAGTTGAAAAAGGATTAAGTACTCTCAATGGTTGAGAGTGCGAAGATAGAATATGCGAAATGTTTAGCGAAATCCACAATTGTCGCTAACTTTCGCGCTTGGAGTTTTTGTGTGGAAAACCTCCAAAGAATGAAACATTTATCATCATTGTGATGAAAGATATGACTTAACATGATACAAGGCTGAGGGACAGGCAATATGGTTTAAGAAAACCCGTGCCCAGAGTTGATAATGGTTAATAACAGCTATGACCATTCAAATTATCCGATCCTTTGACATCGAGTCAAGTGTGGCGCCGAACGCATTGACACAGAAGTACGTGTTGTAAAGGAGAGAGTCCGGAATCGTATTGAAATGCATTGTGCATAAAAGTAACAGACAAATGTTAGTGGATCCACTCATTAAAGGCTTACCGCCCAGAGTCGACTTGGGTTCATGGTATAGTCTATGACTTCCGGACAACAAGAAGGCCCGAAGGATATAGAATTTGTTTCAAAACAGAAAGGTGCATTGTAGCTGTTGATTCTATCGGTAATTAGACCGTGACGATGAGGCATGCTCTATGTATTAATCTGTGATGGAACGAGTACTTTGAAAAGAGTTGCTTCGAAGCATAAGGTTAAAAGTATAAGATGAGATCAAGGGGGAGATTGTTAGGTTGATCTCTACCCCAATAGGCCCAAAGGCCTATTGGACCCTTGACCTCGCATCCTGATCGGGGATGCCCAGCCCAATAAGGCTGGTGGGCCCCTGTCGCGCAGTGCCATAAATAGGAAGGTGGGGCCAGGACACAGAAAAAGAGGTTCACCGCTACAGTCCATTCCCCACCTCCAAACCCTAGCCCGATCGAAAGGAGGCGCTGCATGCGATGGGAAGCTCCACCGGCGCCGCCACTGCAACCTCGTCTACGGGACTACACCGACCGTCGCTGCCCGTGCGCAGCCTCCATCGACGAACGAGTCATCGATAGCCAAAGGTATGAATCACATAGAAATCGATTTCTACAGTTACACACCCACTCGATCTACTCCTAGGCGATCCACAGATATCCACAGATCTAACACTGTCTGTTCGTCACGGATGGGACGACGTCTAGGCGAGGCGGGCGTACCCACAGTGGCATGAGACTGAGAGGCTGGTCGTCGAAAAGAAAAGACCCCGGATCGGCATATGATACGGCAAGCAGCGCACGCCGACCCACCACAGCAGCAGGATCCGTCGTGGGCGTAGCGGCGTGCGGACACCCGCGGACACCGGCGCTGTTCGCGGGGCGGCACCGTGCGCGTACGTGCTGTGCTGTGCATGCCCCCGCCGCGCGCACGAGCCGTCGATCCAGCGTCCTGGGCGCCCGCCCGGCCGTTAGGGCGGATCGGGATCCGCGTGCTCGCTAGCTACCTACTGTACACTACACGGAACGGAGGCCTCCACGGCAGGAAGCGGCCCAGCCCTGTCACCTCAAGGCTGTCGCGCGCGGAGCCGATGCCGGCCGCGCTCCCGTGAACCGACCACCCGCCTGCTTCCTTCCGCTGCGGATCGACCCCTTTGCTCCCGTGTCCGCGCATGCCTTGTGGCTTGTGATCGCTGTGCGCGTAGTACGTACGCGCCCGCCTATAGCGCGGCGCGAGGTGCTGGCCTGGGGAGGGGGGGGGGGGGGGGGGTTGGCACTTTGGCAGGGCAGGAGCATCGACACCGAGCGGACACGAACGCAGCACGACGCCCCTGCGGCCGGCACGGCGCACCTACGTAAGCGACGCTTTTGTCTGACGCCGCACAGTGCCCCCGCATGTGGTCACTGGTGACGGCGAGCTACTTTCTCCTGCGCTGTGCGTACGCGGGCATGCACGGACCGCCGGACGGCAGGCCACATTGTCGTCGATCGTGTGGTCTGCAAGAGCCATCGATGCTCAGGACCCTCAGGTGGAAGACGTATTGCGTGCGGTGTATGCCAAGTGAAAGAATCCCATCCCTTAGCGCGCGCGTCCCTATCGAGCAGGCTGTGCAACGTCGCGTGCCGAGATGCTAGCTAGTACAATACTCTCATATATATGTAGTACGAGAAGTGCTTGCAGTACGAGCTCGAATCAGAGACAGGCGTATGTTATGTAGACGTGCCAACTGGTGCCACCCAGCCCCCCCATTGTTGTTCTTAATCTGCCGATCGACATAAAACAATCGTCGGTTGCTTTGGTTGCATGCGGCGTTGTTCTAGTCTTATCCACGCACGCAACCCTAACACAGATCTGATATAGCTCATCCGAATCGAGATTACCCATCTCATTAGACAACGAGAACCCCCCACACAATGATCCGGGGCCAGCAGCGGCATATTCTTCCCCGCCCGGACGCGCAACGCGTCGTGTCGTCCATCCATCCATCCATCCATCCTAGTACGTGCGCGACGCACGCAACGCCGTGCCAATCCCCCGGCCGGCCGCGTCGCCACGCACGCCAGCGCAGCACCACCGGAGCACCCACGTCGGCGTCCGACCCGATCTGACTCGGCGACAGCGACGCGGTCGCTCCTCCTCCTCCGGCGGCGGCCACGTACCGGGCGCCCCCCTGGGCCGGCGCTAGCGCTATCTCGAGGAGGAAGCCGGCGGGACACACCGTGCGCGCGCACGCACGCACGCACGCACGCACGCGACGCTTCCACATCCACCCGAGGTGGCTGAGCTCACCGTGGCCCGTGCGCCACCCATCGCCCTCCGTCTCGTCAGACGGCCAAGGAATCTGGCATTAAACTAGGGCGCCTAGCCCGACCCTAGCTTTTTTGACGCTCGTCGTCGCCGCCGCTCTACACTTAGGTGGCCGTGACAAGTACTACGTCTCCTTCCCCGCCGGCCAGACGATCAACTAGGACTAAAAATTCCATTTGCATCGTCCGCGCTCTCGCGAGACGACGACCTGGGTCCAACGCCGCCAGCGACATTTGTTTAAAAACCAAGGCATCGGCCGTGAGATTGCAGATTTCAGGAGAAAACGACGTGCCCCGATAATTGAAACCGAATGTCGCCAGGATTGGGAGATTAAACTAACGCCCCAGATTCCACGTCTTTGCTGCTACTTCGAGAGTGACCCCGACCCAGCCATATGCCATGCCGCGCGCCAGACCGATACGGGAAGGAATAATTGTCGCTCAGGTTGCGGAGGACACGCACGCACAGGCCCACCACGGATTAATTCTCTCCCAGGTAAATTTGCTGGTCACAGGTTAAAAGAGAGTGTAATTTGATAGCTCACGTAACTCACATACTACTTACTGTATGGCTAAGACGGACACCTGTGTGTGTCGCCAGCTTGGTCGAAAATGATTGTACTCTTATGCCTAGCCAGTTAAATAAAGTTCTCTTTTACAAAAAAAAATGCTCTAACCCTTTGCTGCTCCGGACCAAAATTCTCTACATATGTGATGTATAGTCTCCACCGTGCCACACTCTTTTTTTTTTTTTTGAGGCTTCACCAGGGGGCGGAGGTCATCCACCTGAACTTCAATTAAACAGCTGAACGACGAAAGTTTTACAGCGCCATTGAGGCGATACGGATGTGGGGAAGCAGGGGGGATTACATAGTTACATAATTAGGGTCAATCCATCCATATGTAGAATTTTTCTCTTTTTTTTGGACGTTTTTTTTTTTGGCGGGCCTCTCTAGTGCATGAGATCTTCAGGGGAACCTAAGTGGCAGTCATCCAGATGGTATTGCAAGAGAGACTATGCATGCAGAGAATTTTGGTCCACCGCCCCCACACGCTGCCACTGGCCGCGCTGCAAGTTGGGCATGTGGGAGTGGTGGCGAGCGCTACCAGCCGACGGCCGCGTTCAGTTTGTTATAAGCGCGAGGGTTTGTGAGTTGTGACTAACGAGTACCCGAGAGCATTACATACAGCTAGCGAGCGAGGAAATTACCGAAGGGACGATGGAGCTTGACGAGGAGACGTTCATGGACGAGCTCATGTCGCTGCGCCGTGAGGCGGCGGCGGTGGCGCCGCCGCAGTGGCAGGTCTATCCGGCCGGAAGCGGCGTCATGATGACCGACCTCCTCTTCTACGGCGGCGAGGCGGGCGCCGACACGAGAACTGCCGGCGGCGGCGGCGGCATGGACATGTCACCGTTCCAGGAGCTGTCGCCCATGGCGGCGCCCCCGCAGCAGCGGCCACACGAGGAGTTCAACTTCGACTGCCTCAGCGAGGTGTGCAACCCTTACAGGAGCTGCGTCACCGTCACGGGGGACGATGCCGCGCCTGGTCAGACGCTCGTCGCCGCTCCTCTCGGCCACGACGCCATGGTGGAGGAGGAGACGATGAGCGGTGACAAGCAGGGGCATCACCGCTACGGAGGTTTGGGTGGCTCCCCGACGTTCGTGTTCGGAGGAGGAGGCGCCGGCGGCGAGGGCTCGGAGATGGCCATCAGGGGTGTCTCTGGTGGCCCCCACCACAGGAGCAAGCTCCATGGCGCGCCTTCGAAGAATCTCATGGCCGAGAGGCGCCGGAGGAAGCGCCTCAACGACCGGCTCTCCATGCTCCGCTCCATTGTTCCAAAGATCAGCAAGGTTTGTATAGCATATCCAATCGATATCGTCTACCTTTGTAGTCAAGTATTGCTTATGCATGTATGTGAATGACTAGCTAGAATTAGAACTGAACGATCATATATGTGGCTCGACATTTATCAGATGGACAGGACATCCATTCTTGGGGACACCATTGACTATGTGAAGGAACTGACGGAGCGGATCAAAGCCCTCGAAGAGGAGATCGGCGCCTCGCCGGAGGACCTGAACCTTCTGAATACCTTGAAGGATTCCTCGTCCAACAGTAACAACGAGATGATGGTGAGGAACTCCACCAAGGTATGAGGTGCATGCTCCAACATTCACATGCACACACTCTCGAGTCTCCATCTCTAGCTTGACTGTAGGGCACAGCAATGTTGATTCTGCTCTCTCTCTGTCTCTCTCTCTCTCTCTCTAACATGTACTCCATACACCAGCTGCTCACGAGCTACTGATTTTTGATCCATGCATGTGTGTGGGTCGTCACAGTTCGATGTCGAGAAGCGGGGCGACGGGAGCACGAGGATCGAGATCTGCTGCCCGACAAACCCCGGGGTGCTGCTGTCCACGGTAAGCGCGCTGGAGGTGCTGGGGCTGGAGATCGAGCAGTGCGTGGTGAGCTGCTTCAGCGACTTTGGCATGCAGGCCTCTTGCTTACAAGTAAGTCATCGATTAAGGGATTTGATTCTCTCTGAATATTGTTCGATACAAACTTGTTCCTTTTTTTTTCTAGAGACGGATTATAAGAGGGATGTATAGATGTAGACCCATTTCTGATTCGTGACATATATTAGAACACAATTTTTTCTGCTACAGCAAGGAAAAAATTTGAAATGAAACAGATGCTAATAAAAAGCATCCAAAATACGCCGAGATGAGGCGCAATCGTGCAATGCAACTAATATATAATCTCTGCCTAGATGATACTCCTAAAAACAAATCTCTGCCTGACCGAATAATGAATCCTTCACAAGGATTTTTGTTGTCAATTTATGGTAGGAGGACGGGAAGAGGCAAGTAATAAGCACCGACGAGATAAAGCAGGCATTGTTTAGGAGTGCTGGCTATGGAGGGAGGTGTCTCTAGCAGGTCTCGAGATATCATCCGATCTAGCAAATATAAGTTGCATGATTTGATTGATGTTCTTGTTCTTGAAGCCTCTCAGTCCGTGGCATTGCTATGAATTACTAGAGCGTGTTCATCTGTGAGTGTAGTATGAGCAAGTAGTTATCTGAGTCCAAGCAGCAAATTAAAATTTACTCAGGTATTGTAAATTGAACATTTCTTGTGGTGTGTATCATTTTCGATCATGGTTTGTATGTGTATTGATATTTTGATATGTTGTCACACGATCTACATGGTTTGGGTTAAATGCGAACACAAGCCGAGATTGTTTCTTATGAAAGTTTAGCTGTGGGTTTTGTTCTTTTCTGGCAGGAAACGGTTCATACAGTTCTTACATTTGTCTTTGAGCTACTATATGCTCGATCATATGGCGAAACAGTAGCGTGTGGTGGTTTTATTCCCTTTGCTCTTGGTTTTTAATCGTGCATCAACAACTGTATGCAGGAGATGCAAGCGCTGCAAAGTATGTATTGTAGCATTATTGTTGGGTACGAACAATGAAAAGAACTTGGTCTGTTTATGGGGCCGGGACATCCTTGCTCATTCCCTGTTTTAGTTCAATGGCATATCTGCAACTATGCAAGCTAGAGAAGTAATTAATAATGTATTTCTGTCCATCTTAGTACGTGTATATACTACACCACCCGCTATATCTATATGGAATGATTCGTTATTTTATGGACTATCTAGATACTAAAAACCAAAATCGTACATGGTGGTGGATGCATGACAAAGAACATGTTTCTGAATACATACTGATTGTACGGATTAATCAATCAGATATAGTACTATGCCTCTATTATATCATCAAATTTTCATTCTAAAATTCCGAACACACGCACACATATAGGCCTATATATATATTACTAATTGATTCTCTCGTAACTAGCTAACAGCTTCTAGCTAGCCCGATTGCAGAAACTAACTACAGCATGTTTTAAATTGTTCCTTCTATATATGCACAGTATACTTAATCATCGTTAAATAGCCACCCAATCTATGGTATTTGAGGCTTTATATATGAACGACTCATTTAACTGTTGTTGGGTCTTCTATCTCGCTACTCGTTCTAAACATACCATGAGTATTCACATAATATAGAGACAGACTCACGTGAAATAGGGCCAGACGCGGTCAATGCACCATACTCATATAACTCTTTCGTAAACTTAGTTGGCACTAGACTAGACAAAGCAGCCACAAGACTATGTTGAAGCTACATTGATTAGAGTGCTAGAGTGCATGAAAAATTGAATTTGAAAATACATAAATATGCAGGTGTGTTGCTAAGAAAGTGGCTTGATGGTAGGGTATTTTAGGTACCATGTTGTGCATAAATGGTAACATCAGACAACATCTAGATCGAGCTGAGCCGTGACGATCAGATTGGCCACACAGATTAAAAATCAAGGAGAACAGAACCATAGATTTTAATTACATTATGACTTAGATACTCACGGCATGTAAACTGAAGGTGCTTATATAATTCTTTCGCATGTTATGCACTATGCATAAGGGGGAATGCATGAAGCTTAAGTTTGTACTATTTCATGTGTGCTAATAACAAGATGCATGCTTGAGCCCATTTCCGCACCGCTTTGTTTGTTGTTTTATTTAACTTTATCTCTTTTAATAACCTGTGCAATATAAGGAGGTTGTATATGCCCTCCAGATTTAATTTATATAGGCGTATACTAATTATACCATACCTGCATCGTTATATCTTGCATGTTGTGCACATGACTAACAAGTTTTACCATGATAAGTTGCTATATGCTAGATAGAGAGAAGATTTAAACAAATTTCCTGATGTCTAGTTTATGTAAAAAAAGGAAAAACCAATAACCAATGTATCATTGACGATATAATAATTCTACATATCTTTATTTTCTGTTGTGATATTTTTAATTACACGTTGGTTACCTCAGTTTTTAAGCACCTGTCTTTTTTTTTTAAAAAAAAAGAGGAACACCGAAATACTGGGCTCATTTTGGGCCTAACCAGCATGCGACCGGCCTGGTCCGACCCGGCCCAGGCATAAACAGCTGGCTGCACCGGCCAATCCTCTCTGCTTCCGAGCGGCACGGCCTCACCGCAGAGCGGGACGACGACATGGCGCCGCCTGCCATCTCCCACCACCACCACCACCGCGTCCTCCTCCTCCAGTTCCCTTCCCCAATTCAAACCCTAAGCCCACTCGCGACCTCCTCTCCTCGCCTCCGGCATCAACTCCCAAAACCCATCATCCTATCCCTATCGCCCCGACCAGCCTTCTCTTCTGCCTTCGCAGTCGCCGCCGTCGACGACGACGAGCATGTCGTCATCGGGGACTGCCTCGTGTTCGACGACGAAGCCTTCGAGGAACCGGACCTCGACCTCCCCTCTTCCCCACCGCCTCCGAGAGCCTCCCGGTACGGCCGGAGGGCGGAGGCCAGCGGCGGTGAAAGCCTGGTGCCGGAGAGGTGGAGGGACGCCGAGGAGGAGATCAACCTGACGAAGAAGGATAAGCGCCGCATCTCTCACGGGCTGCGATTCGGGAGCCGCCTCGAGCGGCGGGCGCCCCCGGCCGTGTCCGCCCCTGACGAATTCCGGGCGTACCGAAATGGGATGCTGCAAGCGGAGCGTGAGCACGTTGCTAGCGTGTACCGGGGGCCGCAGGAGCAGACTCTTCCGCCGGAGGAGGTGGAGGAGCCTCTGCCGCCGGAGCCGGGGACACGTGCGACCCCGAAGGATCCGAGGATGGGGATGGATGTTGGCAGCCTTGACGACATCGCGGATTTTTTTAGCAGCCGGGAGTATGTTACTGACGAGATGGAGGACAGCAAGAGCCCCAAAAGTGAGTTCTGAAATGCCTCACTGCCTGATTTTTTTTTCGAGAATACGCAGGAGAGCTACGTATCATTATATTATTAAGAAGAAAGTAACAATACATGAGGTTACACGCGGGCCTATAGCCGGGCGCACGCACACGGCATTCCGAATTATTTCTACTTACTTAAACTAGAAAGCAACAACCGAAAGGAACAGCGAAACCTTACAACACACACAAACCCGCCTGTCTAGACTAGCCGCCTACTGACCACCACCCAGTATGCCGGCCTGTCGGGCCGCCGCCATCAGCTCCTCGTCGTTCAGCCCCCTTGCCGCTGGTAAGAGGTCCCGAAGTGCCGGAAAGTTCTTAACGTCCACGACACCCCTGAAGAAGTGGTCTAACTCTTCACGGGCACCGTCAATATCGTTATTGTTGCTGTCGGCTTCAAGGAAACCTAGCTTTTTCATTGTTAGTACTGCCTGATTTTTCCATAGAAGACTGTTGATGATTTCTTATATGGTTTAGAAATAGATGTTTCCTCATGTCCATTTCTCCATGTGTGCTTCTGACATTTGTTCCACACGAGAGTTGAGATGCACAGATAGAATTATGTTAAACGCAATGCTGTGGGTTCCTATTATCATGTTTTTAGACCGCCAGTGACTATATCACCAATGGTACTGCCTGATTTTTCCATAGAAGACTGTAGATGATTTCTTATATGGTTTGGAAATAGATGTTTGCTCATGTCCATTTCTCCATGTGTGCTTCGGACATTTACTCCACACGAGAGTTGAGAGGCAAGTGTAGCTATTAGTCTATTATTACACTGTTACAGTATTTCTGCATTAAGATTTTTCGACTGACTGGAGTAGTGGAGTTGTATGAACAAACAAAACAAATATAAAAAATAAAAAAATCATTGTATCACCAATGGTACTGCAAGAGATAGAATTAGGACAACTCATGAGCTTATGTTAAACTCAATGCTGTGGGTTCCTATTACCATGTTCTTAGACCGCCAGTGGCTATATGACCAAATGCTGACACTACATAGGAAACTATGGCCAAACAGACAGTATCAATAGTCTGCTATAAACTTTATTGCCTTCCATACACTTAGTAGTCATGTTAGTTTCTCCTACTATATAAGAACAACTGATTGTTAGACAATGACACTTTTCTGAAACAATACATCGGCTGCTGTTTGGCCTGTTGGATGAAGTAGTAGTTTAGTTTGATACAATTTTCTAATTTCTAGACCCAGAATGACTAACTTCTTAGTTTTGCATCCTACTTTTTTGATATATTTTTATTATGCACAATAATATTTCCTTGTATACTTCAGACCGTCAGAAGCTGTTCTCGAGTGAGGAGAAGGTTCTTCTGAACAAGCGAGTGCCTGATCTGGACGCTGCTTCTTCTGTAAGCAATCCCTGCCCAGAGCAGTTCAGTTCTATTCAAGTCATTAGTAACATGTGGTAGGCTGGTGGCAGCTACTTTCTGGGACACGAGAACCATGATCTCTGTTAGTTAAGTTAGTTTCTGGTGTAATGCAGCCTTGTATCTGTTTTTTGTAGAGTAAATGGCTTCCACTTCACACCCTTGCTGCATCTGGGGATTTCTATCTATTGGATAGTCTTTTAAAACATAGCGTTGACATAAATGCACTTGATAAGGTAATTGACATTTTCTGATTTTAAAATAATATATGCTTGTAAGGTTTTGATTTCTTAAGATCACCATCATTGATTGGGCCTTTTCTGGTTTCCACAGGATGGTTTGCCAGCTATTCACAAAGCAATTCTTTCAAAGAAGGCTGCTATTATCAACTACCTTTTAAGGAATTCAGCAAATCCATTCATCCAAGATAAAGTGAGAAATCTTGTTTAGCATTCTTGTAGACAGTTTACACAGATCCTATTGCAAACACATTAGCTGGACCTATCTTTTATTCATTGGCCACTCAGTCTGAATGTTTGCTCTTTGGGTATTTGCCTTGGCTGTTTTTATTTCTATTTATTTTTTTTATTTCGCGTCATTTAATAATTATTGTCGTGATGATCTATCATACTTCTGGATTCCTTCCAGTTTGATGCAATCTTATATGTGAGATTTATTTTTCATGTGTACTATTTTCCCTGTGACTTATGTTAATTTAATTCCACTAAATTCGCAATTTTTGTGATGCAGGATGGTGCAACTCTAATGCATTATGCTGTCCAAACAGCATGCAGTCAGACCATAAAGACTCTTTTGCTGTACAATGTGGACATCGATCGTCCAGATGATGTATGCTAATCGCTAAGTTCCTGGTTTTAATTTTCTCTTCTATTGGTTTGACCTAACCGCTGACACTTTGCAGTATGGATGGACACCTTTGCATCTTGCTGTACAAACACAGAGGACCGACATTGTGAAGCTACTTTTAATAAAGGGTGCTGATAGAACACTGAAGACCCAAGTAAGTAAAGTGAAATTCTAGCAGTTCTCAAATGATTCAGTAAAAAACGCATTTATGCATGACAGAACGGTTTGCTTTAGATCATATTCCTTTAATTATCACATAACATCACGTTGTTACCCCAATCTTGTCATTGTATTTTTCCCATAGTAATTTAGGATGCACTTATTCCTTTATTCTTCTGAAAAACAAGTGCACTGCTAATTGGGAATAGTTTTGTTGTTGAACTTATTTCAGGATGGCTTGACCCCTTTAGATCTGTGCCTCCGGTTGGGTCACCATGTGCGTACATATGAGCTTCTAAAGCTACTCAAAAGCTTCAGAGGACAAAAGCAGCATGGTTCAGTATACCGGGAGGGTGTGTGACCTGTTGGAGTCACTGAGGTTTATGGCAGGGTTCGACTTTCTGGGAGCCACTTTTTTTTTTAATTGTATCATGGAATTTCTTCGAGTTTTAGATAGGTACAGCCATACAGGCCTACTGCATTGTTTTCTACTTTATGTTAGTTTTTTAATCCTGAGTGGACCAGTTGTTGTTTGCAGGATGTGGATTACTAGCTTTGGAGCTTGAAGCAACTAGGAAACCATGCGACTGCTGAGCCATGAGATGCCAAATCCTTCACTAGGTCAGTGCCCTACTACTATTAGAGGCCAGCCACATAGCTGTGGTAAGATGTGGAAATGAATGCCAAACAGCTGTTACGAGATTTGCATATGTTTTTAGAATGACACTGTCTTCTCCTCTTAGCCCATCGAGTTAGAGTTTTGGGGTAACCCTGATCCTGGCCTAGTCCATGTGGAGGTGGGCCAGGAATTTGAACTAAATTTCTGGCCCACCAACGTGCAATGCTCAGGATGACACTGTCCCATACAGGCCCTTTAGGTGGAGATTTTTCACACATTTAATCATTATTACACAAGCATGCAGATAAATGTATCTAAAAAAATGCAGATAAACAGGAGTTGTACCTGTCCCCCCCCCCCCCCATAATTTACTGTAATGGATAGGCAATTTCTGCTGTCAATATTGGATCCATTGTTTTCATGCTTGGCATTCCTTGTTTTGTATAGTCCATGCTTTCATATATTGATAGGTAACGTTTGGTAGTTGTCAGTTATCTGTCACGCGGAAGGAAACAGAAACCGTTAGACTGATGCATATGTATTTTCAATTCCAAACTTATCTGATTGCTGAAACCTCAGCTCATGTGTTTGCAAACCTTGCTCACAAAAGAGCAAGTGTCCCTACGCCTGAGTCTCAGATATATCGAGCAAAGCCATGCCAGTTCTGTTACTATCTTGCTTTCTTTGGTCCCTGGGCGTGCCCATCTCAGCTTTCATGGCCAATTACATGCATCAACGAAATTCCATTTGTACAGATCTTCTGAGCAACCAATGCCCCCTGGATCTTGCAGCCGTATCTCCAACGACCCTCTGGGCGGTCTTGCTTCCTCTACACTCCATGGTCCTTTCTGGGCGGTCTTGAATGGCCTGCATTGCACGTCAAACATTCCAGAGTGCAGACCTGTGTAGAAGCACGAGTAAAAATAACCAAACCAACACACCTGTGTTTTTTTTTAAAAAAAGAACACCTGTGGCTTACAGTTCCGGGAAAATTGTTTTGGTCGGTTCAAACCAGCCAGGCCATGTGGTGGTCACTGGTCAGCTGTGGTGGTAAGCTCAAAGGTTTTTCTTTGGAAACTCAAAAGAACAACACAGTAGGATTGCTAACATTTTTCTTACGGAAAAGTCCAATTTACACCATTTCAACCATAACAAAAGTCTGATTTTCAACCTGCCACTATAAAACTGGACACAAATGACCATCCAACTATAAAAAACATACAAATTTGGCCCTTTGAGTGGTTTCAAAGGTGGTTTTCCCTTCTATGCAAAAATAATTTTTTTGTTTAAACTACAAAATTCATAGCTATTTTATTTTAAATCAAAAAATACGAAACCAATGCCAAAAGATTTCTAAAAATGCAACCTGCCTATTGATATGCCATGTAAAGTTATTTGGGAATTATTTGTTTATGTTGTTAGTGTTTTATTATTTTTAAATAATACTAGGAATAAAAATAAATAAAATACAAATAACTTCATGTCTTTTTTATTTAAAATAAATTAGTTATGAACTTTTTAGATTAAATTATTTTTTAATATTTTTTTAAACAGGAAACCGCTTTTAAAACAACTCGAAGAGCTACATATGCAAGGTTTTGGTTTTGATAGGTGGATGATCTTTTGTGTCCGGTTTCGTAGCTGTGGGTTGAAAATCGGACTTTTACATGGTGAAAACCGGACTCGTAAGTAGCAACACGGGCCGTGGCGGAGTGTTGCTTGTCTCTGGCCAAGCATTGAATCGGCCGGCGTGGGCACCTGACTGGAGCCAAGGGTCTGGGGGAGAAGAACCCTAGCAAGAGTGGCCGAGGTGACAGTTAGCGGGGGCAGGAAGGCAGCGCTAGTCTATAGGCTGATCTGATCTGAGCGGGGGTTGGAGAAGTGAATGAGGGAATCTTTGTCATCTTTGTCTGATGCTATGGAGGCCACAGGCCAGGGCAGTCGGCAGGGCACGACGGCCAGCCTGCCAGGCCCGGCCGGACGTGCAGCATCCTCCTCCGTCTTGTTTGATCCACCGTCCACGGCAGTAGGGCTGTTTGTTTAGTTCTAAAAAGTATTTTTTATTTTCTGTTTACATCCTCACAAAACATGCTTATCATGCTTATCAGAAAATTTATTTTTTTATTTTTCCTATTCATCCCTCACAACACGTTTTTTCTAAAAAATACTTCCTTTTTCTTTTAAAACTAAACACAACATAGTAGTAGGAGTACTGTAAATGCTGGCGCTGCCTGCCTGACCAAAGTGACCATGCCCCATATTCTCTACTTGCTGTCTCCTCATGCTTTTCCCTGCCATCTCATTTATGCTCGTCTCATTACTTCCCCTAGTTACTCCTTTGCAAGTCCCAACTACCCCTACCCATGGGAGTTTCGCCCTTTGGTTTTATCGACACCCCGGCTAGTCTGCTGGATCGATTTCGTGGGAAATAAGCTGTGTTCAGATTCAGAAAAAAGTACTTCTCCAACAAGTTTTTTCTATTCATCCCACTCACAGAACACACTTTTCAGTGCACTATTCATCTAGAAAAAGTACTTTTTACTTTCAATCTGAACGCAGCCATACTACTCCCACATTGACAAATGACATATGATCAATCTTTCAGATCTTTGGGTCTGGGGACTTGGGAGTACACACTTTGAGTTACTCCCTCGTTCAATTCTTTGGTTATACATTTATTTCTTCTGATTTTCGTCGTGTTAGTTCACTTGCAATGAAAGAAATTGTAGTATTTGCCTGCTAATTGCGCCACACTACTGAAATGACCTCTTTTCATACTGATCGGGTCAATGTATTATTTGAACTACTCCGCACTAAGTCTTGAGAGCATTGGGTGAATGTATTTGGATTCAATCGAACTACTAAATCCTGAGAGTCGTATCGGGTGTGTATTTGGATTCGAACTACTAGATCATGAGGGTTAGGTGCGTATTTGGATTCGAACTACTAGATCATGAGGGTCGCTGGGTAACGACCTGATGTAGTGTTTGGTTTTAGATCCCCTTACCACACTGATACAAATTTTTGAAGCGTAATATGTGGAATTTGGAATTCACTTGATCAGGTCACAAATTGGGTCACTTGACCAGCATATATAGTTGCGCTCACTAACGACTCTATATAACATTGATAGATCGACCGCCCCAGTTATTTGTTAAAGCCCGGAACTTTCATCGTGGTTTGTGAATTGTTGTTGCTGGCGTTTCATTTAGACTGTTTTCCTTGCCGATGGATTCCCAATCTCACACTAGGGTCAGTCTCTCGTATGTATTGACGTATTGCTAGCTAGCTCATCATATTCATACCACAGGTTGTTCGCTGTGTTATCAAACTATAAACTGTGTGGTTACCAAAATTACAGTCAAATAATAACTTGACATTGAAGATCTGCAGTTTCCGAAGGAGTAAACAGCAAAGACAAATACTGTGTGATTCGGCCGTATATATTTATGCTCTGAGCATAAGAGCGTTAGAGCAAGCTGGACCTCGTGCTGATCCACTGTAGTATAGCAGGTCTGTCTCCAGTTTCCTGCTCCTCCGAATGCATGCTTAGGGTGTGTTTAGATTGGGAAAGATTCCCCGGAAAAACACTGTAGACCTAAAAAAACACTGTAGATGAATAATGTTATGTGAGTGGGAGGGATACGATGAATAGGGAAAAATTGGATGAATAGTTTTTTTTGGAGAAGTTTTTTTTGAATCTAAACGCTCCCTTAATTTCAAAATGGAGCGTACACACAACATGAAGACGTGATTGAGGCAGAGGGGGAGAGAAGCTGGAGCATTTACAATTTGTAGAGCTTGGAAGCTGCACCGCAGTACTGACCGTAATTAAGACACTGATACAGTACAGTACTGGACTACTTGTACAGTAGCACACTCCAGCAGAACAGCCAGCAGCATGCATGGAAGATGGACTGTGTGTGTCTTGTGACAACTTGAATTTGTTTTGTTTTATTGTGTACTTGTAGTAGCAGAAGATCTTAGCGGCTAGGTAGATGATCGTCATATTTTGAAACTTGCATTTGTTTTATAAGTTTGTTATTTGTGTGACTACATTAGTAGAAAGGCTTAGATTGGGCTAGGTGCGTGATCGTTATACTTTGAATTGGGATAGCATGTTTTTTAAATTAGGAGTGTATTAGCACTTAGCAGAAAAAGCTTCGATTGGGCTAGATGCATGTCGTTATATTTTGAATTTGGAGAGCATATTTCTTAAAATTAGGAGTGTACGGGAGGCCCCTAGTGTAAGGGAGTACTTGCATTGTGAGGGTAATTTCAGACGCATTTCTTAAAAAGGAACTATTTCAGATGTATTTATTAGCTTATGTAGTGTGACTCCTTTACAACTCGGAGAGCATTGGATTGATAAAATTAAATCACTTGAATGTCCCAGCAGCGGCAGCACGGCCCATTCGTACTGCTTCAACATTATAGTTACAAAAGACATGATCAAGCAAAGGTGCATACATACAAGTCTCAACATGCATGCATTCATGTTCAGGCCTTGATCCAAGGAGGAAGTATCATCACTTCATCAGGCCAAGTGCCTCTGGACTTGTGGAAGGCTTTGCTCGCCGTAGCTCCTGCCTCTTTACTGGATCTATCTCACGAGTCCAACATTCGTTGGTGCGGACAGCAGATGATCAACATGTGATTGTGCACAATATAATGTACAGTATCCTCAAAACATGAGCATTTCTCAACAAAGAACGGGAACTGACAGTCAGAGATATCAAACAAGCTAACTGAACCAAACATAGCATTCATGCTGTAGTTGTGTGGCATTCACCTCAAATCACCTGTAAAACATTGTAGTACAAGGCGTTTGCACAGCAGGCTGAAAATCATCGACTCATGTCACAGCTTGCGTTGGTTTGTATGCGCGTTTCAAATAGAACCGTACCAGGTCCAAGATATGCATGCATGCATGAACTACTGGAGTTTAAAAATAGCTGGTGCATGGACGCATGTTAGCACCCAACTACTACAACGTCGAGCAGCGAGTTATGTAAACACAGCAGGTAAAAATTTGACCGGAACGAAACGCAGGCATCAAGCACCATCGATTCAGTACAACGTTCATACCTCAACGAGATCTCAAGAGAACAAGATCGAAGGAACCGACCCAGATCGTCGACGGGAGTGCGACCAGATAGATATACGTATGTATGAAAGAGTACTAAGATATTGGCACGGCTCAATCAGAAAACACCAGCGATCTCGGTTGCATCGCGCTGCAACACAGAGAGGGTAATCTGAGTGAGCCGAGCCAACATCATAGCTAACTATTTCATCATCCCTCTCCCTTTCCCTTTTGCAGGCCTGCAGAGTGGTGATGGCAGGTGGAAGAAGCACACACACACAGCTAGCCATGGCCATGCAGAAGGTGAACTACAGCAAGTAGTTGGAGAAGAGAACATGGGAGCTTGCAGAGATGGAGAAGAAAGCCTGGAAGAGAAGGGAGGCTGGCCGGAGAATGGAGACTTGGAGAGGGAGGGCTCCAACCTTTATGCACCTCTTGTGTGGGTGGGCATTCAAGTCCCTCCGGCTACCAAATGAGTAAGACAGGCTGCAGCATTAATGGAAACCAGGGCCCTGTCTCTCTCCATCTCCAACATCGTGGAGGAGTACATGGATGCATATGTAGGTGCAACGGCATAAATGAGATTCCCTGGCCGGGCCGGGCCACCATCTTTCTTGCCCGATCGATCTGACCCCTCCCTCCCTCTGGCCTCCGGAGCGAGCAGCTAGAGGGTGGTCACAGGCCAGCCAGCAGCAACAACTTTGTTTGCTGGTCTGCCTGTTGTATGTGGCTGTGTCTGTATGTGTGAAGGATCGAGAAAGAAATGAAACCCTAGCGTCTGGCTTGCTGGCCGGAGAGGACGATGGTGGCTGGCTGGCTTTTCTCTCTTCTACTACCACCGGATCGGAGGCGGCCGAGCAGCAGCCATTACTGAATACTGACCTTGGCGACGGGTGAGAGCGAAGGACGGACGGTGAAGAACGTGCGTGCTACAGCTCTGCCATGCTTGAGGTCGCGGGGGAGAGTAAATGTGTTACGGATCGACGCGATGCGATCGGGACGTGCGTTTAATTTCCACCATTTTCATCGGTTTCTGAGTCGTTGGAAGCACGGATGGATCGATGAGGACGATCCCGAGCTTTGATGGGGCTGCTTGCTGAGATATGGGTGGATGGTTACAGCATTTACGAAGTGCGTGACACCATGGGTAATTTACTCCTACGGTTTCAAGTTTGAACAACTTCCGCTCAAGAAGAATTCGAGCCAGCAGGGAGACGGCAGACGGGCTGAGGAGAGCCGTTGTTGGTGACGGAGGAGGAAGACTAACTAGGGCAAGACTTTGCATAATTGTGAGATAAATAAATATATGCAAAGTCTTCCTTAACCAGCGCTTGCCTCCTTCTTTGGATTACTACTTAAATGGTGTCAAGATATTTGGTGGTTGTTGGTTTGTTGCCCGTCAGGTTGTATTCTTTTGAAGAGGAAACAATCCAAAAAGGTGAAGGATAGACACTCCCTGCCCATATGGGCCTATGATGCTATACCTACTCGTATGTCCTCGCTACGCTAGGTTTAATTGAATCTATTTTTGCTATAACATAAATAACATGCCTCTTTTTTCCCCCAAAAGCAACACTGTTAAACGCATGCGTGAATTGATGGTTCATTTGTATTGCGAATGAAGCAGGTGGTTACCGTGGACTACTACCATGGTTTTACATAGGGTAGTTCTTTGTCGGTGTGCCTTGAATTTATATTTGAACCCAATAAAAGTAAACTCTACAGCACTGTACTGTAGTATATGACCATGCCGCTTCTTGTACTAGCAAAGACAGTGGAGTAGAGAAATTGCCCAAGGTTGATGAATGGAAATACGCGTTCATGATTCGGAGCCATCATATCCGCCTGGGGGCACGGCCGGCGTGCATTGCTGTGTGCGAGGCTCGCTCGGCGTGTTTTTGAGGCCGTGTTCACCTCTCAAAAGTTTTTTTTACTTTCTATTCATCCCTCTCATAAAACATATATCCCTCAAAATTTTCTTTTCAACTTTTCTATTTATTTTCCTCACATAACATAAATCTCAGAAAATAAAAAGTATTTTTTCTTAACTCCATCTAAACACAGCCCGAATCGACACCGGCCGGATGGAGGAAACATGAACGAGGAGCGCGCGCGGCCAGGGCGAGGGCGATCTACCATCGGTTGGTCGCGGTGGCCGGCGTGCACCGCCAGCCAGCAGACACATCGACGCGCACAGGCATACGGACACGCGCGGCGCAGGCAGAGCAAGGTTAGTTAGAGTTTGGAAAAAAAAAAGTACTTTTTTATTTCGGGTTATGTGAAAGGGATAAATAGAAAAAGGGAAAAGAAAATTTTTGGGGATGCGTGGTATGTGAGGAGGATGAATAGAAAGTAAAAAGTACTTTTGGGAACTAAACACGGCCTAAAAGTACTTTTGGGAATTAAGGGCTTGTTTAGATTCTAGATATTTACTATTCCTCTCATCACATCTATAACATCATTTCCCATCCTTTTCTCACTATTCATTGCTACAGTGTATATCTGCTACAGGAAATCTCCACCAACTAAACACCACCTAAACAAGGCCTAAGAGTACTTTAGGAAGTAAAAAGTATTTAATGCGATGCGAGCGCCGGCCGGTCCAGCCATGCCACAAACCCGCCCGGCTGCTCTGCTCTGGGCCCTTTCCGGCGTAAATGCGCCATCATCCCGTGCCGTCGTACGCCGGTCATCTCGTCCCTGCTCTGCTCTGCTGATTGGTCATTGGTTGCCCGGCCGGTGTTGCGTTGCTCCTTCCTTGCTTGCATGGTAAGAGGAAAAGGCGCTGTGAAGACGGACCATGGCTGTGTTGTTCGGATAGAAAAAAAAAAGGTATTTTTTTACTTCCTATTTATCCTTCTTACATAAGAAAATTTATTTTTTACCTTTCTTATTCACCCCCTCACGTAACGCGCATCCGAAAAAAAGTATTTTTTTCCTCTCCAATCTAAACACGGCCCTGAAGCAAGCTACTATGCGTGCGAGCTGCGACAATAGTCTGATTGTGATCCAAACAGAACATCGGGGGCACCATTCGTCTGCTGTGCTGCTCGAATTACTCAGGACCGCAGGGCTCGGCGGCTTCCGCCGAATTATTTTAGGGCCTATACGCTGCCGGAGAAACGACGACCCACACTCCCACAGGGAGCGTGGCCCAATGTATATCAACGTTGCTTTGGGCCTAAGGTTGGTAATTGGGCCGACGTCTCGACTGAAAAATTCAAGTATGGCCATACACAAAGGAACACACCCAAACGCCCAAGACAGCAAGTTGCATTCCGCGTCTTTTTCTTTGTTAAATTAAATACATACACGTTACGACTCTTTTGTTTGCCTGTTTCTTTCTTCTTTATAACTCAGCATGTACAGCTTCAACTGTTGAACATGTCTCTTGTATAAATGTTCTGTTAAAACTACTCCAAATTTAGAGCCTGACCGCCAGCCATGTTTGACTCCTAAGTCCATACAAGAACAAACAATTCGGAAACCTCCAAGTTGTTCGCATGAATTTTAAGTTCTCATAATACCCTTCTCTCCAGTTCCAACGTAAATAAAAAACTTCTACAAGAGAGTTTCGTAGAAGGAAACCAGCAGCAGCAACGTCACGACCCACCCCATCAGCAAATTCATCATGGGCCTGAGCCCGCACGGCCCGCGCCGCAACAGCCCCGACGAAGCGGCGGGCGTGGGCCCCGTCCGTGATCTGATCGGAGACGAAGCTTCCGCGAAGCAGCAGCAACGGCTCTGCCTGCCTCCTCCTCAAAAACCGCCATCTCTTTCTATCTCCCTCCCCCCACCGTCCCACGACGCCACGCATCTCGTCGCAATCTCCTTCCTCCCCACCAGCACGCCGCAGCAATTTGCAATCCCACCACCACCATGCCCCCGCCAGATCCGATCGAGCCGCCGCCGCCGGCGGCCATGGACGCCGCGCTCCCCGGCGCCGTCGTCGCCACCATCCTCTCCCGCCTCGACGTCCGCTCCCTCCTCCACGCCGCCGCCGCCTGCCGCGGCTTCCGCGCATGCGCCTCCCAGGCGCTCGCCTTCCTCCCCTCCTTCCACCTCCTCGTAAGTACCCTCTCGCCCCCCTCCTCGCTTCCCCCGCGGCTGAGAGACAGAGAGACTAACGCGATTCTCGTCTCCGTTATCTGTGGGTGATTCCAGGAGGTGGCCCTGACGCACGACCTGCTGCGCCCGCTGCTGCCGCCGAACCCGACCCTGCGGACCCTGCGCCTGGACTGCGCGCGCCTCGAGGACGACGCCATCGCCTGCCTCGCGCGCTCCAGCCTGCACGAGCTGCTCCTGCTCAACTGCGACAACATAAGCGGCCGACTGCTCTGCAAGCTTGGAAACACCTGCAGAGATCTCAGGTACTAACTAAATTCTCCGTTATATTGTCGTGCTGGTGATGTTGCCGCGTCGCCTGCTCCGCGACCTATACGCATGATCATGATCGGAGCTACTAGGTGCTGCTAGCATATGGATCAGAGGCTAGCATTATGTGAAACGCAACGCACTATAGCTATTTGCTTGTATGCCGTCACTTCTCTCTGCTCCAGTACTTCAGTAGTACGGTATGGTAATATGATATTGCAATCTGAATGCGTATTCTTATGGACGCAGGGTTCTTTCTCTCAACTCTCTTGGTGAGCGTAGGGGGCTGGTGGTAAATTTCTATGATCTACAGGAATTGCTCAATGGATGTTCCCAGCTAGAGGTAGCTTACAATCTGCAACTCCTTTGATTTCATTCACTAGGCTCTCAACAGAGATATTACTTAGTGCAATCATTCTTTGATTTCTTTACATGAATTGAGCAAACCATGCAGGTCAACCCCTAGCGCTCAATTGCCCAATAAATTATCTAAAGTCAACGCATATAAAATAAAAGGTTTCTGGTTCACATACAGAGAAGAGATCTGTATCTTGTTCTATATGTTAGTTTTTGCCAGAGCCACTCTCATAATATCTATTTGAATCATTGATGAGCAACTGTGATCACTGTACTTTGAATGCGTGTACCTTTTACTGATCTAGAATTAGCCTGACATTGTTTCTTTCTGTACATTTCCAGTCACTGAGATTGGCACTTGATTTCTCAACTTTTGACGACCCCAACTTTGGCCATGTGTGGGCTTCTGCTTCTGAAAGGCTATCATCTCTTGAGATCGGTTATATTCCAATGACAATGTTACTTGAGCTTCTGACAGCTGTTGTGGATGCACACCAGTGCATGGATTATGTTAAGGCACCGGTTTTCTTTCCTAGCCTTCAGAAGCTATGCCTCACTGTGGATTTCATCACCGACCATTTGATTGGTTCTATTTCGGCTGCCCTTCCATCTTTAACGCATCTGGACCTGCAAGATGCACCAATTATAGAGCCTACATCGGTATCAGATCTCACAAATACTGGCCTGCAGCAAATTAACCCACATGGTAAACTGAAGCACATTTCTCTCATGCGAAGTCAGGAGTTCTTAGTGACATCCTTCCGGCGAGTGAATGATCTTGGAATCCTGCTAATGGCTGACAAGTGCTCAAATCTGGAGAGCGTATGTCTTGGTGGATTCTCCCGTGTTACAGACACTGGTTTCAGGGCAATCATTCACTCTTGTTCTGGTCTTCATAAGCTTAGGGTGTCTCATGGAAGCCACCTAACTGATCTTGTCTTCCATGACATTATAGCCACTTCTCTCTGTCTGACACATGTGAGTCTGAGATGGTGCAAACTCCTAACTGATGTTGGGATCAAGAGATTATCATTCAACAAGGATCTCAATGTGCTGGATCTTAGGGACTGTCGCAGTTTGGGTGATGAAGCTGTAAGAGCTCTGAGCTGCCTCCCCAAGTTGCAGACACTGTCTTTGGATGGGACTGATATTAGTGATGAAGCGTTGAAATATCTGGGACTTGGTACATGTCCTCTGACTTCCTTGTCTCTGAGGGGTTGCCGAAAGCTAACAAATGATTGTATCCCCCTGTTATTTGCTGGCTCTGTTAAACAGAGCTTACAGGTGTTGGACCTCTCAAGAATTCCAAGTGTCACAGATGATGGTATCATGTTGTTAGCAAGAAGCCGAACTCCTCTGATTGAGCTCCGGATGCGAGAAAATCCGAAAATTGGGGATGCCTCTGTGATGGCTCTTGCATCCATGCAAGTTGATGGTGGAACTTATGGCAGCAGTTTGCAGCTGTTGGATCTTTACGACTGTGGTGGAATTACTCCTCTTGCAACCAGATGGTTTAAGAAGCCTTACTTCCCGAGATTACGGTGGCTTGGAATAACAGGTAGCCTGAATAGGGTTATGGTGGATGCCCTGGCTAGAAGCCGACCTTTCTTACACATGGCATGTCGTGGTGAGGAGTTAGGGACTATGCTCTGGGACACCTATTCTGACTGGTATCGGCACAATGATGATGATCTTGATGAGCTTGAGCAGTGGCTTTTGGATGGTGAACCAGTATCAGATGATGACACAATCATGGAAGAATGAGGAAACCGTTTGGTGAACTGTTGTTGTGTGCCATAGTTGCTTACCCAAATATGATCACCTAGCTCAACTCAGCTATGTGCTGAAATGATGTTTGTAGCAGCTAAGATATTCGCACTATTCCATTCCTCTGATGGCCTTCCATGTGCGTATGGCAAACCTGATTTTATCGCTATGTTACTTATGTATGTTATTCAGATTCTGGACGTTGTATATGGACATCCTAATTCAGTTGTCAGGTCTCTGCCCTGAAATTTTGTCCTGGTCCAATTATATCGCGAGTTCGCGACCTTGGACCTTGCCACACGCGGCAGTCGTTGTAATTTGTAAAGCTAGAGTATTGTTTTATCAACTTGATATGTCCACCCTCATTGGTGAAATTAATCGATCTTTACTCCTTTTGGTAAGAGTGTTTGGATAAACTACGGAGTACAGATTATGAAATATGTAGATTATAAAATCGAACCACTTAGATTTTTATGATTCCGGACATGAGGAACCCTCCACCTTACAATTATAATTTAGGAGACATGATGCCTTAGATTGGCCATTTGAAGGTAAACATGTCAGTGTCGGCAGAAGGTAAGGGCAATCTAATGGAACTTTCAAATTTGAACCCCTAAACCCCTATTTAGCTTTACGAGGATCTCTCATCTTGGATGTGACCTCCTATTTTTTTTCCTCCACTCCAACCGAAGCCTCGTATGAGAGTAATGTGCTCTCATCAGCAAAGTAATGTGCTGCAGTGCTGGTTGCTCACGCCATTCATCTGCAACCCAGCTGGTCGATCTCTCAATTGATCCAAATGGAGATGGCTAATGAATTTCAGAATGCGTAGGACAAAATTGAGAGTGATTTATATACCTGCTAATCTGTATATACTTAAATCTTTCCTAAATCTATATACACATGCTAATCTGTATTCTGTACCAAGTAATCGGGAGTGATTTGTCATACCAGATAGCCGAATCTGAAGATTGAGGAAGCATCCATAGCAGCTGAGCTAAATCCACAACTGGAGACACCAGCGCCCTGACGGAACGGCGCCGCCGCCGCAGCGTGTCCTGTGCCCTAACGCGACGGCGCCGCCGCTGCAGTGGCCTTCCGCTCCGCTGCTGATGTTGTACCCTTCCGCGTTTGCGCCGCAGCTGCATCAAACAGCCGGCTGTCCTTTGCCGCGCGAACTGGAATCCCGCGCGCCCGCGCATCGAATCCGTGTAGTCGCCCCCGCCGCGTGAATCGGGTGTACAACGCGCGCCGAGCGCCGTCGACTCGTCTTGGAGCACGCGAACCTGCCGTAGACGAACGAGTCGTCGGCTCCACTCTCTCTCTTCGATAAATGCAGTCCACGTCGGAGGAATTCGCTGATGTGGCTTCAAATCGACGGCAGCCGGCTGTCTGTTGTACATGCCCTGAGAAGAGGACCTCCTAGATGTAGGGGTTGAGGGGAGAAAAAAGAGAGAACCTCATTGATTCGGGTCCAGATGAGGGTCATCTAAAGTCTCAAATATGAAGTGGAGTTGCCCTATTGACGGGATCCTAGGCCCTGCTCAAGTGGCAAGTGCTCGGAGCATACAATTTGCATGCTCAAAACAGAAGTTAAACACGTCGTCAGTGTCGGCAGCATCCAACTATTCTCCGTGTCTCAAAAGAATCCACACCTTATCCCATCGACCCGCTTCCCCGCTTAGGTCTCCGACGGCGACGAGGCGATGGCGGCGCCTGTGACGGTGTACGGGCCGGCGATCTCACCGGCGGTGGCGCGCGTGGCGGCCTGCCTGCTGGAGAAGGATGTGCCGTTCCAGATCGAGCCGGTGGACATGTCCAAGGGCGAGCACAAGTCGCCTTCTTTCCTCAAGCTCCAGCCCTTCGGCCAGGTCCCCGCCTTCAAGGACCACCTCACCACCGTCTTTGGTACGGGGGCACCTCCATCTCCTATTTCTTCTACTACCACTTCTCTTGCATATTCGCCAGTATCCTTGCGTTTAATTTGTGTAATGGCTCAAGGCATAAGCATCGCAGTAGCGTACCCAAACTTCACATTTTCACCATTGCAAATTCCTTTCGTCAATAAACACGCGAGACTTGTAGATCTGTGATTCTGCATGCTTTCCAGTTACTTGCTGAAGCAGAACAGTATATTTTGCAAAATTAGGATATATTCTATCAGTGACTTGTGCATATATATGCCTATAACTGATAAAAAAGAAGTCTTAGATGGTCATGGTCTTTATGCATTGTATGTTTGGCAGAATCAAGGGCTATTTGCCGTTACATATGCGACCAGTACGCAGACCGTGGCAATCAGGCCCTCCTTGGCAAGAAAGAAGATGGTGCCGTTGGCCGTGCCGCCATTGAACAATGGATAGAGTCTGAAGGACAGAGCTTTAACCCACCGAGCTTGGCTATTATCTTCCAGCTTGCATTTGCACCAATGATGGGCAGGGCCACAGACATGGCCGTTGTTGAGCAGAACGAAGCGAAGCTCACTAAAGTGCTTGATGTGTATGACCAACGGCTGGGGGAGAGCCAGTACTTTGCTGGTGATGACTTCTCCCTGGCCGACCTAGTGCACTTGCCCAATGCAGATTTCCTTGTGAACAGGACCAACAAATCTGGGTTGATCACTGAAAGAAAGAACCTGGCTAGGTGGTGGGATGATGTCTCAGCGCGTCCTGCATGGAAGAAGGTCATTGAGATGCAGAGTGCACCAAGGCCCTCTTAGAGAGTCTCCTTTGTTTTTCTTTGAGCACCTTGTGATGACAATTAGTTGCACTCTTCTTGTTTTGTCATCAACTTGGTCCTGTTTGTACCATTTCATGTTTTCTGGTATTTGTGTTTGTATCCATATGGTTTAGCCATCCAGATAATGAATAAGGCTGAATGCACTAATTTTTAGAGCTGAATTCAGGATGCTGATGAATATATCATTCCTCATCTCTCTAGCGGGCAGCTGCTGGATCAACATATTCTGTATTTGATATGGTGCGCAGCAGACTGATCTGTTACTTCAAGTGGATTACCCTAATTGTCTGTTTACACAGTTGAGTGGCACATATGCAAGATATTGCAGGAGCGGAAAGTTTTGGCTTGTTTTGTAATCCAGGAATTCTGTAACTGAAGTTGTTTCAAATAAGATGGCAATGCCTCTGTTTTCTGGCTCGCAGCATGTCTTCGTATACTGTACGAGCAATTCAAGGACTATTATAGTTATGGACTCAAACAATTTGAAGGCATGGTTATTTGACAATGGCTATGTAGCAAGGCATTAGAAACTTTTAGAAAATTTACTGATACTGTAAGATGCTGTTGCTATAGGATGAAACTGAAGACAGATAGTGACTACTCATGTTGCTTGGAATGAACTGCAAGTGTTTCCAGCCTTTTATTTTGGTTCAATGGATTCTCCCACTTCATTCACAATCCCTCATAATACCATAATCTGCAATCTCATGTTGAGGAAACAAACAGCTCAGGAGGCCATTTAATATATTTTTTTTTACATCTTGGCGAATCAACTTTGTATTTTTGTAACTGCTGAAATACCTGATTTAGAGCGTAAGCACATGCTGCCATGTTCTTTATTCTATTTTAAAGCCTAAGCACATGCAGATTTGTCCTTTGTTCTTAAATTGCATCCATATAATATTTGAATTCTATCTGACTCCATACCAGTGCTTTGGCAGTTTGGCCAAAAACCTTGTCCTTGTACCCTGACAGAACTTACAGGTTCCTCTTTACTGATGTTACTTGATGCCATTATTCTTATTTATCTGAAGCCAATTCTCATAAGCCATAACACATGATCATAAACCTTCTATGCATCGTGCATTCTGACATTCTCCCAAACTTGTTTCCAATATATTGGATGTTCCACTGCAGTGCAGAAAGTCTGAACCTAAAATAAATAAGACTGTTTTGTATGCATTGTCTGCTGGTAGAGAATATGAGTTGCAAGCAAGAATCCATACCTTCCCCTTTGTCTTTACACTTTCCCCTTTCCATCTATGTGGTGCAAGGTACCAAGGCAAGTATTTTGTCTTTTTTTGTTTCTTTAAATACCTGGTAGTGAGACTTGTTGCCATCATCCCTCATTGTCATTTCGCAGCCTGAGCCAGAGATCAAGCAAATCAAAGGGAAGCATGGCAGCAGGCTTGCAAGTTTTTGGCCAGCCGGCGTCAACTGATGTTGCCAGGGTTCTGGCATGCCTCTTTGAGAAGAAATTGGAATTTGAGCTTGTCCGCATTGATACATTTAAGACACATCACAAACTTCCTGAGTTCATTAGGCTGCGGGTGTGGCACCTACATCAGTTTTTTTTTCTTGTTTAGCTTCTCAAATAACCAAAGTCTCACTAATTCCATTTGTCATTTGCAGGATCCGAATGGACAAGTGACCTTCAAGCATGGTGACAAAACTCTTGTTGGTAAGTATACATGAATAAACATCGGTATACTGCTACATATCATCATTGGTTTCATTTCCAATACAGTGTTGAAATGCGAAACATTTTTGTGCAGATTCAAGGGATATATGTCGTTACGTCTGTAACCAGTTTCCAAATGATGGAAACAAGACCCTTTATGGATCTGGGGCTCTAGAACGGGCATCAATAGAGCAGTGGCTTCAGGCAGAAGCTCAAAACTTTGGCCCTCCCAGCTCTGCACTGGTTTTCCAGCTGGCATTCGTTCCTTATCTCAGCCATCTGGGTGTTCGTCAGGACCATGCTGTTATTGCTGAAAATGAGGATAAATTGAAGCAGATCCTTGATGTTTATGATGAAATACTCTCGAAGAATGAATACCTGGCTGGCGATGATTTCACCTTGGCTGATCTTTCTCACCTTCCAAACTCACATTATATCGTAAATACTGAGAGAGGTAGGAAGCTCTTCACTAACAAGAAGCATGTGGCCAAGTGGTATGACAAAATCTCGAAGCGCGAGACATGGGCACAGGTCGTCAAGATGCAGAAGGAGCATCCCGGGCCATTTGAGCAATGGCTTAATTAGACTAGCAATGGGTTTATCTTGAATGACCTTATTGTTTGTGTCGGTCTGGCTTCTACGGTGCAGTGTTATTCAGTGATCTATTGTTTTCACCATCAGTGTTATCGTGTCACCTAAATAATATGAAGCCCTATTGTGATTTATGATCTTTTTGTTTTGAAACACCTATACCTCCGTGTATCATCTGATCCCTGATTAATAAAATTGTCCGTCCCACATTTTTTGGGAATTAGTCTGTTTCTACCGCGTGCCAAGACCTCAATCATTTACCTTGTGATGTATGCTCTGTCATTTACAGACATGATTTTGAGAAACATAGGAGGTCCTTTCTACCTTCCTTCAGTTGGGATTCCTTTAATTCCCTTGATTTGATTGGATGTTGCGTTGCAACAATCAAGTTTCAGAGCTTTTGATGATTCGAAAGTTCATTATCCAAGTACAAGAAGCACAATGTCTGCTTTGGCTAAAGGCCATCAGTTAACTTTTGCAGATGTTTGTGGAACATTGAGCCGTCCGAACCAACCAAACTCACAGCGTGGTTGGGTGTGCCACTGCCTTCTTCTCACTTACTCCCTCCATTCCAAATTACAAGTTATTTCAATATTTTTGAGAGTCAGAGCATTTCAAATTTGACTAGATTTATATAATAAATTACTAACATTCATGATACCAAATAAGTACATTACTTCATTCATTAACTGTATTTTCATAGTATATCTATTCAGTGCCATAAAGCTTTGTAATCGCATCCATAATTTTAGTTAAACATAAAATAGTTTGACTTTCTAAAAAAAATAGAATGACTTATAAACATGCTGACAACCAAGCCGAGTTCTTAATAAGAGCCATAGTTATTCATCTTGCGTCTGATATTTTTTTTAACGCGGAGAAGTTCAGTTAGCGACTCCGAGGTTTTTGGTAATATCTCTGAAAAGTCATTGTGCTTTTGAACAGCCAACGAGTTTCAAGAGCGAACCAGTGACGACGGAAGGCCTCTACTAAAGAACGAGTTTCTTGGAATTGTTGTCCGTTCTCGCACGTCTAGCACCTCGCACGCAGTGACGGATCAGCCAGTATGCCACCACAGCACCGCAGGGAGCTCTAGTTCTTGGGGACATATCGTAGCTGCAACTTGATCTGATCTGTCTTTATCTTTGTGCGGCCGATTACTTTTACCTGTTGACACGCAAAGGCACACATCTAGCTGAAATAGCGTTTCTAGGCGAAATCAGATCGGATTCGCAGTCCCTGATCGTAATAAACGAATTGGTTCAGAACCTAGCTTTGATCAAATAAAGCCCTAGATAGATACTCGGTTATTCTTGTATCCCCGA
This sequence comes from Digitaria exilis, assembly GCA_015342445.1. Taxonomy (NCBI): domain Eukaryota; kingdom Viridiplantae; phylum Streptophyta; class Magnoliopsida; order Poales; family Poaceae; genus Digitaria; species Digitaria exilis. The sequence continues at coordinate 368,553 of JACEFO010000144.1, forward strand.
CATAAGCCACCAATCCTCATCTTTGACGCCATTTCCGTACAAAATCCCCTCTTTGGAGTATTCAATTCGACAAACTCTCACAGATCTTTCGTATTGCTCACCCCATTGTTAAAGGATCACATCATGAACACATGGGCTCGATCGTTTTCTGCATAATCTTTTGATGCTTCTCCTGGAGACAACATCCATGCATGGTTTGCCCCAAGCAAGAATCCTGACGCTCTTTAGCTTTGAGGCGGATTGCTTTCTCTTTTCCCTTCCGTCCTGTAATCCTCCGCGGCAAGGCAAGCACATTATCCGTATCATAAATAGATGCCGAGCAATCGTCGTCTTCATCCATCTGCGCCTCACTCACTCACTCACTCACTCACTCACTCACTCACCTGCAGATCGATCCTCGAAGCATTGCTCGCCGAGGAAGCAAGGAACCAGGAACAATAATCTTTTGAGCAATGGCGGCAGGGCTTCAGGTGTTCGGGCAGCCGGCGTCCACCGATGTGGCTAGGATCCTCACCTGCCTCTTCGAGAAGAACCTCGAGTTCGAGCTCGTCCGCATCGACACCTTCAAGAAGTCGCACAAGCTCCCCGAGTTCATCAAGCTACGGGTATGCCATACGTATTTTCGATCAATTCAGTTTCTTTTCTTCAGAGAAAACCAGGTTCAGATTTTAAGCTGTTCTCTTCCTTCCAGGATCCAACTGGGCAGGTGACTTTCAAACATGGCGACAAAACCATTGTCGGTAAGAAGTTAACAACATAAATCTAAGCAAGCACAAGACTGAAAATGAAATTCATGGCAATGTAACCGGCAAAACAAACTCTTATCACTGAATTCTCTGATGGCTCATGGCAGATTCAAGGGCCATCTGCCGGTACCTGTGCACGACATTCGCGGAGGACGGGAACAAGACGCTGTACGGCACGGGGTCGCTGGAGCGAGCGTCGATAGAACAGTGGCTGCAGGCGGAGGCCCAGAGCTTCGACGCTCCGACCTCGGAGCTCGTGTTCCAGCTGGCGTTCGCGCCACACCTCAAGGACGTGCACCCCGACGAGGCCCGCATCGCGGAGAACGAGAAGAAGCTCCAGAGCATGCTGGGCGTCTACGACGAGATCCTGTCCAAGCACAACTACCTCGCCGGCGACGAGTTCACCCTGGCCGACCTCTCACACCTGCCCAACTCACACTACATCGTCAACTCCTCCGACAGGGGAAGGAAGCTCTTCACCGCCAAGAAGCACGTCGCCAAGTGGTACGAGATGATCTCCAGCCGCGAGTCGTGGAGGCAGGTCGTCAAGATGCAGAAGGAGCACCCCGGCGCGTTCGAGTGATCGGCCGGCAATTAATGTCGGTCGCGGCGTGGTCCGTCCTCGCCGGCGGGTGGTGGCTTCGATTCGTCAGGCTTCATATATACAGTCATGTGGTTGTCGAGTTCGTCGTATCGTACGTCCTGTGGGCTAAAATAACATGAAGCCTGCGCAACGGTGTCTCATGTCTTTCCGTTCGTTGCATACGCGAGATGTCCTTTCTGGGTACTATATTGTATTGGTCAGTTCCTTTTGGTTGATTCAATAAAAATGTGCCCGGGCGTTTTTGCTCGTTTGCACTACATTTTGTTGTCAAGATCAAAATTCAAATTGGAACGAGCACATTGTTAGTGTTTCAGTGCTTTGATCAATGTCCACATGCTTATGTACTTGTACAAGGTAGTGGCACTGTGGCCGGCGTACATTTCCGTAAAGAAATTTTTGGTGACAATGATTTCCGTAAAGATTTTTTTGTGTGTGTGACAGTAATGGAAATATATACGTACTGGACAGAACAACCACTGAATTGAAGTGAACGTCAAGATGAACGGAACAACGACAGTCCCACAAACATCTGAACGTAATGCATAAATGGGCTATATGTCGTCAGATCAAAATAGTTATTTAGTCAGTTATTCTACTACCTGCATTTTGGGTGGCAAGCTGAATTGAAGTGGAATACATCATGTACTCCTATATTGAAGTGGAATGTTTATACTCATAAACATGGAATTTTTGCAGAGTCGTGTAAAATTTCAATATCAAAGATAAGCTCATGAATCTTTTGAATTTTTTATTGCCTCAACCTTCCAGTACAAGCTGTAGTATATGAACTCATGCACCAACACACCCAACTCACACCCACACACACCCCTAGTGCGCAAGCTTAGAACTACACCCTATACCTAGGCTATAGAACACAGCTGATAGAACTGACAGTTGAGGGACATCCGTGTGAGGCAAGCTCATGAATCTTTTGCTAATTCGTATAATCCACTGTTTGTTCTAAAAAAAATCTGGTATCCACTACCAAGGGATTTTAATACCAGTTCATGTGGATGTGGTGCATTTGAATATGTATAAACAATAAAAAAAGAGAGACTAAATTCCATACTCTTGAATAAATCAATGCAACACTAGCATGTGAACACTAACAGCAAGATGGTACCTGGCTCTCTCTAGTATAGTAGTATTATCTATAAAAAACAATCGCTACTAGAATTAAGAAAACTTAAAGATTTAGTGACACCACTTCATGTCAGAGACACAAAGAAGGATGGTCAGGCTGGCTAATTTCTTTTTGCTTTCATCCCTACATATATAACTGAGATCTGTTTATTACATCTCATGTCATGTCATGATTTATGTCTAGTCTCGATGCGACATGGTGACATTTTCACCCGCTCTCTAGTACTTAGCATATTTAAGCATATTAAAAATACCACATATGGTAACATTACTGAAAGTAAAGCGTTTGCAGTTTTCCTAGTAAACAATTAGTGAACAAATCAAGTCCTCAAATCAGCTGGAACCTCTTTTCTGCATTCCTCTCTGTTTTTTTCCCTTTCCAGCCCTTAAAAATAGTTGGATCTTCAGATGTTGATCAATTCCAGCTCTCTTCTCCTCTGCTGCTGAGGAATTCGCAATCTTTCCAGAGTAGCATAATTTGTGCTGTTCTTTGGTGAACACCCTAAGCAGGCACCGAGTGGTTGCCATCATGTTTATATGCCACACAAGACAATCTTGTTGCAGCAGGGATAAGCCTTCTCTTTCCCTTTAACTAGCACCTATCAGACGCTTTGCTCTTTAACTCTTTTCTCTTTGCCTGCTTTGATTCGTCTTCTATCTTTAGGTTTACCTCTCGCGAAGCAAGGCATTTTGTGCTACTCACTTTGGCAACTATATAAGCACGCCCAAGCAACATCCAATCGGCGCGCACACACTTGCCTTCTTCCTTCCACAGCTAGCAGAGCCCACCGACGAGAGTTAGATGGCGAGCGTGAAGGTTTTCGGGTCACCCACCTCGGCGGAGGTCGCCCGCGTGCTCATGTGCCTCTTCGAGAAGGACGTCGAGTTCCAGTTGATCCGCGTCGACGCCTACCGCGGGCCCAAGCGCATGCCCCAGTACCTCAAGCTCCAGCCCCATGGCGAGGCTCTCACCTTCGAGGACGACAACACCACCCTCTCCGGTAATTATTACTAAGCAGCAGCATTATATTTTTGGTTTGTTCAATTAATTTGCATCGATGTCGATGCGAGGTGGTGGCAATGGCACTGATATGCTAGCTCGAGGTGAATGATGTTGGTTAATTGCAGAGTCCCGTGGGATCCTGCGGCACATCTCGCACAAGTACGCGAAGCAGGGCAACCCTGACCTGATCGGCACGGGCGCACTGGAGCGCGCGTCCATCGAGCAGTGGCTCCAGACAGAGGCGCAGAGCTTCGACGCGCCCAGCGCCGAGATGGTCTACAGCTTGGCCCTCTTGCCGCCCAACCTGCCCAAGCAGCACAACGACAACAATGGCAATGGCAACAGCTTCAACGGCAGCAACGGCAACAGCTTCAATGGCAGGGACGTGGCCGTGGGCAACAACAACACGAACGCGTCGTTCACCACCAAGCGCGTGGCGGCGGGGAGCCATCAGCAGCAGCATCAGAAGGAGGAGGAGATGGTGAAGCTGTTCGAGCAGAGGAAGAAGGACCTGGAGAAGCTGCTGGACATTTACGAGCAGAGGCTGGAGGAGGCAAGGTACCTCGCCGGCGACAACTTCACCATCGCCGACCTCTCGCACCTCCCCAACGCCGACCGCCTCGCCTCCGACCCGCGATCCCGCCGCCTCTTCGAGTCACGGAAGAACGTCAGCAGGTGGTGGAATGACGTCTCCGGACGCGACACGTGGCAGTACGTCAAGAGCCTCCAGCGCCCGCCGTCCAACGAGAACAGCCAGCAGCAGCAGCAGCACCTGCAGTCCACCACGGAGGACCACAACAAGAACCACCAGCAGCAGGTCCAGCAGCGCTACTAGCCGCCGCGTCGCCGTGCATTGATTGATACGCCTTTTAATTGTGCTGTTGATCTGAACATGTCATTTTCGTATGTGTCGTCGTCATGGCGTCGTTTCAGTCTGTTGCTTTGAACTTTGGTGGGTTCAGGGTTCTACGGTTCCATTATCTTTCTGCTGATGATCACCACAGCATGTGTTTTTGTGCTTCATGTAATAAAATGTAGCCCCCACCTATCCCTTTTGAACGAAATCGAAGTTTCAGTGTCGTGTGATATTTTTGTGTAGCCATGTTTTGAAGAATTTACAGTTTCCAAATTTTTGCTATTTGAATCTCAACGTGATCTGAAGCTTAAGAATTTTGGTCAGAAAAAAAAAGTCTTAACATTTAGAAATGGACACGCACACAGCCCATAAAAACACTGATACAAGATGCAAAAAGTTACATCGCCACACTGAACCAAACAACAAACTGAAATTACAGGGATTCAGACCACCCAGGCAAAGTTCACCACAGTTCACAAGAACAAATCCATGGCAGATGTCTCACGCAAACAGCACATGCCAAGCATTGAATACGTGTATACCTTATTCGTGCAACGGGATTCTTTCCTGAACTCTTGTCGAACAGAAGACGATGGGTTAGCTCTGCAAGAGCTGCTGCTGCTGCCCGTCCTTGTTGTCCCTGGGCTTGGTCAGCATCTGCCTGGCGCGCACGCGCATCTGCAGCCGCACCATCGCCTGCATGCAGTGGGTCGCCACCTCCGCCTGCCGCCGCACGTACGCGCCCCTCGCCACCGCCTGCAGCCTCACCAAGCTCTTGAGCGCCTTGAACGCCCGCCGAGCCTGCCAAACACAAGAGAATGGTGGTGCTTCTTCCATTATTCGATCAGCGGATCAGGATAGATGCTTGAAATCGAAGCGATCGAGAGGCAGCCAATGCAGGTGATGGATACGTACCAGGTGGCCTCTGAAGTAGGCCTGGATGGTGACCGCCGCCACGTCCTCACGGGAGAAGCCCTCCCTGCAGAGCAGCGCGTACTCCTCGTTGGAGCACGTCTCCTCCTCCATCACCACCGCTGCCGCCGCCGCCGCGGCTGAGGCGGCGGCCTCAGCCTCAGCGTGGCGCGCGTCGTAGACCTTGACGGCGCTGTTGCCGCCGGCGCGGGTGCTGCCACCGGCGCCGCCACGGAACCGCGGCGTGGTCTGCGCCACCGCCTGGCGAGCGGAGCGGAACCAGCTGCGCCGCCTACCCAGCTTCGCGCTGCCCTGGCGCCGCCGCCCGAGCGGCGTGGTCGGGGTCCTCGCGGCGGCACCACCGGCGGCGGCGGCGGTCCCACCCGCCGGAGCAGGGGCCGAAGCCGCCGCGGCCGAGGAGAAGCAGCAGACCTGGCCGCGGCGGCGCGGGGTGCGGGAGGAGGAGGAGCGGACGCCGCAGAGGCGCCTGGCGGTGGGCGTGCACGGCGTCCTCGGGGTGCGCGCGCCGCCGCGGGCGTCGCCGGTGCCGCAGCAGCTGGTGAGCGGCAGCCTGACGCTGAGGTCGGCGTCGGGAGCGCCGGCGGAAGGCTTGTGGTGAGGGCCGATGCAGCAGATGCACGCGGCGGTGCTGCGGCGGTGGCGGGAGTCGGCGTCCGAGGCCTTGCCCCGGAGCGGCGACGCGAGGCAGCACAGCCCCCTTGCTCTCGCCATGGCAGGTGTGGTGGTGGTGTGGCTGGAGCTGGAGGCGTCGGCTTGTATAGGCTGTAGGGAATGGCGATGGCCGGCCGGCCGGCGAGGTGGTTGGTATAAAAGGGAGTAGTGGGAGTGGAGGGAAACGAACCATTAAGCGCTGTGCGTGCGTGCGCACCTCAAAGTGTGTGATGTGATCATGTCGGTCGGCTGGTTCAATTATCTGAATTTTGTGAGGGAGTTAGCGCGTGTGATTGGATGACAACTCGTGAGTTTTAGTCTAGTTTTTTTTTGTGTGTGTTTTGTTGAAACAAGGATGAGAACGTGGCCGGATGGAAGGGATGATCCATGGGATAGTGCGTGTAGGAAATGGAGTGGTACGTGCTAGATTAATAAGATACCAGTAGTCAAAAAAATATAGTGCGGATATCTGTACTGTTACTAATTGGATTTTTTATTAAGCTTTCGAAGGCGTGATCTATTATCTCAAGTTATATGGCAATTCAAGCTATCACATCATTTAGATCTATTATCTCAATTACCCGCATATGTCATTATGAAACTAGTATAAAGTAACCCATTAACTTTGTATATGCTAAGCGGTCCATTTCTACCATTATGAAAATGTGTGAGGTAAATAATTATACTAGTTACCTATAAATCATATTTATTAGTATATAACTTTTTAATACTTATATTTTTTTAAAAAAATAATAGTCTGTATATAGAAGCATGAGTTTATGGGCCAGTTTGTTACAAATCTGATCCACGCGTCCTAAGGCTTGAGCCCTTTCATGGCCTCATGGGCTCTGATGGGCAAGGCACCCCCACCCTCTCTCCTGAGGCCGGCGGCAACAAAAGTCAATTGCAAAGTGCGAAATTCAACATGGAATGTGTTGCTATCGGCCTCGTGGGCCTCCTGGGCCAAGTCCAACCTTTGCTTTTAGGAAAAAGTCTACATTTATCTCAAAAGAAAAAGGAAAAAGTCTACATAACCCTCCAACCTCAACCTATACAGGTTGGACTACATAACCCCCCAACCTATGAAACGGTCTACATCATCCCCTGAACTTCTCAAAACCAATCAAATTACCCCCTAAATCAGTTTTGAAAAATCATAGTAAATCATAGAAAAATCAAAATCATAGTAAATCATAGAAAAATCATAAAATAGAAAATCCAGTTGTGTTGGACTCCAAATGAGTAGATATACACATTGGACATATAATATGGTATGTTTTAGTATATTTTTTTCACTATGGCTTTAGATCTACGATTTCCTCTATAGTAGTAAAAAATATATTAAAATATATCATATTATATGTTCAGTGTGTATATCTACTCATTTGGGGTCCAACACAACTGGATTTTCCATTTTATGATTTTCTATGATTTACTATGATTTTCAAAGCTACTTTAGGGGGAATTTGATCGGTTTTGAGAAGTTCAGCGGGTGATATAGACCGTTTCATAGGTTGGGGGTTATGTAGTCCAACCTCTATAGGTTAAGGGGTTATCTAGACTTTTTCCTTTGCTTTTACCTTGCCGGGCATAAATTTCCTGAACAGAAAAAAAGACAGCCGCCAAAGTTGCGAAGACCTTGTATAACTTTGAAACCACTCTCTATATACTCCAAACGGTTTAATGTGGAGCACAACTAGATTTCTTGTGGTGAAACTAGTCAACCTACTTATTTTAGTACGAGTTCTTTACTTAGCATGGATGCTCGTGTTTTTCTCTATTCATTATATAATTTATCTGGTATTATTTTTTAAGTAGTAGACAACGTACCCGTCGATAGCTTAATTGGCCTTGTTTGGTATAGTTGTTGAGAGAGGTGAATATGCGTGCATGTATTTATGGAGTAAGTGTGCATGAACGTCATCAATTATGTTTTGTAAAAAAATAGTGGCGGTGTTTTTTTTTTAAAAAAAAGAAACCAAATTTCGATCATCCTATCGTGTACTGACCCCAAGAAATGTCCTTTCCGAAAGAGAGAAAGCATGGCCGATACGAGCAACTGAGCGAGCACCAATCATACTGATCGATTAGCTTGGGCCAGCTGCAAACCTCCATCCTTGTCTGTGCGTGTCAGCATGTCTACTGCGAGCTAGCGTCTGAGCTATCGCCATCGTCGGCGCCGGGGCCTTGCTACGGCTGTTGTTTCCACTCCATACCAGGGACCCGGTTCTCTTCTCCGACAGGCGACAAAAAGCTCATCAGTCTGATGGCGCCATGCTAAGCGGAAAGTCAACTGGATCGAGTCTCTACAACTCCATCGGAAAAGCAAAAGGTGAGGTCAAGTCAGACGAGTGGAGAGGAGGCTACGGCTGTGTTTAGATGCAAAAGATCTTTTGCACTTCCTATTCATTCCCCTCACAGAACACGTATCCCTAAAAATTCCTTTTTCACCTTTCCTATTCATCCCCCTCACATAACACGCATCCCAGAAACAAAAGATCTTTTCCTCCCATCAACTAAACACAGCCTACGGAACAAACGAGTTCGGCTTGAGTGCACGAATGAACGTGAGGATTCGTTTGACCGCGCACGGCTGAACAGCGGCGGGGGACAAGGAAAGCAACCCCACGCGCGAACATTCCTCGCATCATTCAGACATCACCGCCTCGATCGAGCGGCCGATATGCTGCTCGAGTCCACCGCCGGATTTCCTGGCTGTGGATCCTACGCTAGACGCGGCGTGATGACCCAAAGCTTCGGTGCAGTTTCTGAGTGCATATAGAGAAGCCTACTTTTGCGCCAAGTGCTGAAGCTTACTGGCGATTGAATTTGCTGGGAAGTTGTCTGGGAATCTTTCAGCAATGTACTAGACCGGCCAGGTTATTCAGCTTGTCTACTTAACTTGAACACAAGTGCCTTTCAGCAATGCAGGTTAGGTCACCCATGATCACTGCCTCACTGGTATTGCCTCTGAGTTTCCTCGTTTCTTCAGTATTTTAGCAGTAGTAGATTTGAAAAAGAAAGTACAGAGATTACCTTGGACAAACTACTAGATCAGCACAAAAAAAATTGTCACTAGGTAATTTAGAAGTTCTTTTTTTTTTCATTTTGGGGAACTTGTACAGCAGGACACCGATGCTGACATATGTGAAAGTGAAACCAACCTTTGATCACGTTCCCTAACAGTTCCTGTCAACATAATCAATCACGTTCAAAGTAGCACTGCAGTGACAGCAACAAGGCAGTTTGGGCACCATATCTACAGAACTTCCAAGAAGACATGCATGAGTTGAACAGAACGATCTGTTGGGTCATGGTCATTAGTCTACGATGTATATAGAGCTTATTAGGCAAGGGAGTTCATCCTAAACAACAGAAGAAGAATCTTTCAGCCTGGATCCTGAGATATCACCTTGAAGCTCTCAGCCAGTCGTCTGAATCAAGCATTATTGCCTCGGCTTCTATTAAACATGCCGTGAGCCTATCAGCCAATGACAAGACCATGATGAAGCTTGTACTTTCAAGTGAATGGGCTGGCATGATGGCATATCATACTAAGCATAGCTGAATAAGGGGTTTAGGTACTAATGGCTACTTATATTTGCCTCCATCCAAAGTCTGAACTATTTATATTTGCCTCAAAACAAAAGCCATATTCTCCGTGATCATTAGCTCGAAAGATATGTAACAATGCAACTTTTTTTAGGAAAAGTTCATAAAAATCAGTAAGTGGCCTTATGTGTAAGAGCACCGCCGTCGGTTTAAACACAATATCACCCTTATTTTCATAGGAGTGGAGCAGTAGTCACTTGCGCATTGGCTCGCCTTAGTTTTCAAATTTCAGCGAAAGGATTCCAGCCTTTATGTGCATATAAAGTGACTGATTAAATAGTTAGTATGTTTACATTATGTAAAAGCTAAGTGTGCAGAAACAGGAAAGTTCGATTTGGCTGCGAAAGATTACAAGATCGAATCAGTTCTACCCGCGACATTATTTTACACACAATTTGGTCGCGCAAAAGAATTTACTTTCGATTTATAAATTAGAGAAAAGGTCGCGTGTACCCGAATCCTATGCCCGTCTCTCTCTTTTTTTTTCCCTTTCAGCTTTTTGGCGGTTAGGGTTCTCCACTGACAAATGGATATCTCGTTGCATGCTGAGGACAAAATCATGGATCAGTTAGTTGCGCATCCGGTCCTGAACATGCATGGACAATGGATCAGGATGGCCCGACGAGCAAGATCAAAATTCAACCATAAATGTCACTTCGCCATGGCCGTGCGTGCACTTGCTCGGTCGGTCAGATTTGCCTTTTTTTTTTTTTCTGTTTTCCCGAATGCTCAGATCTTTGATCGAACCAATTCGATCCGAATTTTGACCGCACGGTGAGGGAGCAGGAATTATCGGTAGCAGCTAGCGTTGGAGCTGAGCTCAGCAGACTAGGTTAGGCTCCAATGCTCGACATCTGCAGCTCTAGCCTGAAGAAAGATCAAAGATGCTAAATGCCTGCGTGAAGCATGTGAATCAATACTGTGTCTGTGTGGCAACTGCTAACAACGACTATTCGCATTTCAATTCTTTCTTTTTTTTTTTTTGGGTCAAGGCAGGCATGCCTTTCTCTTTTTTGGGGGTGTACAAAAGGGCTTGTTGTGAAATAGATAGAGTATACACAACGTATTAGAGTACATCAATCATTTGCAGGCGCCAATCAAGAACGTACTACCAGCACGGCGCATCCCGATTAAGAATTCCGGTTAGGCCAGGAGGAGATCGCCGCTCGTCCGCGCGCGTGCAAAAAGCCAGTGTGATCTTCTTCCTCTGGGCTTTCAGTGGTGTTTCCCAAACTGAAAGGTGGATCAGGAAAAAAACACTTGTTTTCTTTCCTCCCCCGTCTAGCGCGTGTGATCAGAAAAAATCACTTGTTCTCAACCGCAGACTGCTAAACGCAGCTCGTCCATGGCGACCTCCGGCTAGTTCGTCGGATTTGTCTACACAGAGAAGTGTGCGTTCCCGTACTGACAACAGCCGGAGTTGGCAGCAAGTCCGACTTGGCACTCGCTTGTCGCTCGCCAAAACCCCATGGAACAACTGCATCTAGAGCCGGAACACCAAGTGGTGATTCATGGCGCGCACGGGCGTTCGGCAGGGCGACACGTATGCGTCATTCCTAACTGACCTGTCCCGGCAATCCCGCATGCGTGCGTCCGGAGGAGTTAGGCATTCAGTGGCGGAGACTTGCATTGTGTATTTCTGTTCGTCAGGTCGTATCTTTCAGCATTCAGCTGCCCTGTAAAGGGCCGGAAAAAGAAAATAAAAGAAAAGGAAAACAATGTCTGCACCAAAAGGCGATCAATGGCCGCCTTCAGGCTCGATCGATCTCCCCCAACCGCAGGGGCGGACAGGATACGCTTCCAAGCTCCCATGATTTCTTCGCCATTGTTTTCTTGTGGTTGTTGTGCGCGTCCGTCCATGCGCTGCACAGGGTGTTTCGGCGTGGCTTTTGTCCTCTGAAAAGGACGCCTGCCTGCGCTACGAACGAAACTGAAAGCAAACCGTCTTTTGAATATCGGCTGGTCCTACTCGGCTACACCTAATGGATCGGGTACAGCCGATCTCTAGCTTTTAGCGCAGGTACCTTCTCAATTGCCGGGGATCCTGATTCCTGAATTAGTGTCCGGGTGCAATTATTTGGTGGATGCATGTGTGGATTGTATACTAGTTTCAGCCTACCTACTCCAGCACGCCGACTGGTCATCTACATCTAGTCGTGGAAAAATGGGCTATGCATTTGTGCATATTCAATCAATGACATGTAAAATGAGGTGAGCCTAACTCTGTTTTGTACCCATAACAATATAATCGGTGCCTATACAATGTTTAAAGTAAAATGCATGAGTGCTCAAGGCGTTATTGTAACAAAATAACTAACCCAAGTCATGGATTCGGCATGGAAAACCGGACCGTTTCTCTATGTTTTAATACAATGACACACAACTCTCTTGTGTGAGAGTGGTCTCGACAAGTTCGATAAACTCACAATTGTGCTACTCCAAAAAAAAATCCAAATACTAGTATTTTAAATCCATGTCTATGTTCCATCAAACGAGATAATATGTTAGGGATGAATTTGGATCGTAATGGATTTTTTCTTTTACTTTGGTTTTCATGGAAACTCATCGGCGATATAATGATAAAGTTTAAAAAAATGTGTGGTTGCCAAGTATATCTCAAGCATGAACTCAACAACAAATAAAGATATGCAAATTAAGTAATTTGGGGATTTAGATTATACCCCCAATGAGTATAGAGAGCAACTATGCATTTTTTATTATGTTTTTTTTTCCTGCAACAACGCTTGTTTACACCGTTCTCATAAACTATTGAGTTTTCAATATATAGCAGAAGTTGAACTTGCTATCGATTTCCATTCAATTGGTGTGGTTTATGCATTGTTTAAACACAATACAATATATATGGTCCCTGCACAATTCAATTCATATATTTAGGACATGATGTATTGTATTCCATATATGTTTTTGAGTTTTCTTTGTAATACAGTGAAAAGAAAAAAAATGCTTGAGAAAACAAAGAATAATAAGAAAACAGGCCCAGCAGTGCATTTTCAAATCTTTTGTTCCAATGATTGAATCATCTTTACAAGGACCACCCGAATCTTCTCTTCGAGGAACTCCTATAAATACAGCCCTCCCGTGCTGCACCACTCCGATCATCACAGATCGAACGCAACGCAACGCAGCAAGTGAGAGCTAGTCACAATGGAGAGCTCAGTTGAGAGCTGGTGGGTGCTTCCTATGGCCTTAATCCCGGCCATCTCCGGCGAGCAACACGAGAACATTGCCGCCATAGCCACAAGCTTCGCTTACCTCGCCATCTTCGCATTCCTCGCATGGGCAGGCGCGTCCCTGCTCTACTGGTCTCACCCAGGTGGCCCTGCATGGGGCAAGTACTGGACGAAGGCCAAGGGCCCGAAGCCGTCGACGATCCCGGGGCCGAGAGGGCTCCCCGTCGTCGGCAGCCTCGGCCTCATGTCCGGCCTGGCCCACCGCTCGCTGGCCCACGAGGCCTCACGGCGGCCGGGAGCCAAGAGGCTCATGGCGCTGTCGCTGGGCCCCGTCCGCGCCGTCGTCACGTCCCACCCGGACGTCGCCAAGGAGATCCTCGACAACCCGGCGTTCGCTGACCGGCCGGTCAACCACGCCGCCTATGGCCTCATGTTCCACCGCTCCATCGGCTTCGCCGAGCACGGCCCGTACTGGCGCTCGCTCCGGCGCATCGCCGCCGGCCACCTGTTCGGCCCGAGGCAGGTCGACGCCTTCGCGCCCTACCGCGCGACCGTCGGGGAGGGGATCGTGGCGGCGCTGAAGGTCGCCGCCGGCGATGGCGTCCAGGTGCGCGGCGTGCTCCGGCGAGCGTCGCTGTACTACATCATGAGGTTCGTGTTCGGGAAGGAGTACGACGTCGTGTCGCCGGCGTCGGGGAAGAAGGAGGAGGGGGAGGTGGAGGGGTTGCTGGAGATGGTGCAGGAAGGGTACGAGTTGCTGGGCATGGAGAACTGGTGCGACTACTTCCCGGGGCTCGCCGCGCTCGACCCGCAGGGGGTGGGTGTGCGGTGCGCCGAGCTCATGCCGCGGGTGAACCGCTTCGTGCACGGCATCATCCAGGAGCACCGCCGCCGTAGTGCTAAGGCGATCGCCGGCGGCGGGGAGGCGCGTGATTTCGTTGACATCTTGCTTTCCCTGCAGGGGAGCGAGGGGCTTGCTGACGCCGACATCGCCGCTGTGCTTTGGGTAAGAACTCATGCACTTAAACAAGCTAGGGCCAACTGCCATACAAGACTATGCAATGCTCAGTAGATTCCATACCGCACCAAACACTTTTTCTCAGATCGTATCTGAAAAAAGAGTTCGTGTGGCGATCTTTTGCTCTTTTCGCTCTATACTTTTTCTAGAAAGAATCCCATAAACGGATGGCTGTACGTTACAGATTACAGCACTGAAAACTATAGTAACTAAAGCAGCTTATCACTGTCCTTAAAATTCACCAGGAGATGATCTTCAGAGGAACCGATGCCATGGCGGTGCTCATGGAGTGGACCCTCGCCCGCCTCGTCCTCCACCGCGACGTGCAAGCCAAAGCTCACCGTGAGCTCGACGACGCCGTCGGCCGGGACAAACCGGTGACCGAGTCCACGGCGACGTCGCTGCCGTACCTGCAGGCGGTGCTCAAGGAGGCTCTCCGGATTCACCCGCCGGGGCCCCTCCTGTCGTGGCGCCACAGGGCCATGTCCGACACGTTCGTCGACGGCCACCTCGTCCCGGCGGGCACCACCGCCATGGTCAACCAGTGGGCGATCAGCCGTGACCCGGAGGTCTGGGACGCGCCGCTCGAGTTCCAGCCCGAGAGGTTCCTCCCCGGCGGTAAGGGCCATGGCGTGTCCGTGCTCGGCGCCGATGGCCGGCTCGTGCCGTTCGGGTCCGGCCGGAGGAGCTGTCCCGGCAAGTCTCTGGCCATGACCACCGTGACCGCGTGGATGGCCACGCTGCTGCATGAGTTCGAGTGGCTGCCAGTGGCGGACGCCGTCGACATGTCGGAGGTGCTCCGCCTGTCGTGCGAGATGGCGGTGCCGCTCGAGGTCCGCGTACGCCCGAGGCGCGGCGTGTGAAGTAGGTTGCCGATAGCTTTGATAATTGTTGCACCGTGACTCCATTGTGTGTGTAGCCGTGACCCTTTAAGCTTTCTACTCAGTGAACTGTGAATAAGCAGCTGGTAAGGACTCTGCACCAGCTCACCTCAGTATTTGGTTCAGAATTTCAACCTTTCTATGTACCATTTGGGTGACTTGTGAGTATGAATTCCACAAGATGTACAAATCACAAAAAAAAGTAATCAAAGTTTATGTGAAGTGTGACTTGTGAGTATGAATTCCACAAGATGTACAAATCACAAAAAAAAGTAATCAAAGTTTATGTGAAGTGTGACTTGTGAGTATGAATTCCTGTCACGGCGTCACGCATCAAACTTGCTGATCGATCGGTGTCTGGCCATAACAGGCTTAGCTTTCAGAAAGGGCAAGGAGTATCTTTACCAGCCTGCTATATGGTCTCCTTTGGCCATGATAGCTGCACCGACATGCACGTTTGTTTTGCATTATCAGTGCAGAATAGATCATTGAAGAGCAAACTGTAAAGGGGAAGGAATCAGAAGAAGAAAACTTGAGAACTACTTTGGAGCTTTTACTTTTCCACCCCCAAAACTGACCCAAGTAAAAAAAACGAACACCAGAAGGTTTGCCCAGCCAACTACGAGTGTGGAGACACGGCTTCACAATTGATCTCGATCAGACGCATTAGGAAATATAAGAGCAAACTTCAAAAATGATTTAGTTTCGTTATGGTAGCAAACATTATGGGCTTTATTCATTTCAACTGCCCAATTATTCAGAACTGCACCAAGGAAGATTGATACACAAAATACACATCCAACAACATATATCAATCTCTAATCAACAACAGGTGCAACAGATACTATCACGTAACTGGTGCCTCTAGAGTATGTATACACGATAATACAAGACAAAATTTCCTGGAGTAGAGCAGGTCCATGACGAGACCATGAAAGCCATTGCAAACACCACTCATTTCTGTATATAGAATTATAGATAGACATTTTAGCAAGAACTAACAAACGGGGTGCTGAAACAATAAAAATAGATCATGGCAAAGAAGAACAAAAGCTTACCTTGCACCAAGTCACAGCCCCAGCTCTGTCAGAAGATTTCGCCACCTGGGTGTTTCCTCATCGAATATGTAGGTCAGCTTTGTCACCAAGACTCCGCTGCCACCAATCTGCAGTTCAAAGGCCACACCCACACACATAAATATTTGACATGTCCACGTCCACCAAAAGCAATAAAGGCCCAAAAATATGTGTGCCACGATATTCTGTAGGATCTAAAAATAAGTAATATAAGCTTCACTGAGTTCAGGAAGAAAGGCAGCACAGCATAGTTCCTCCTTTTCTCTAATTGGAAAGGAGAAGTTCCATGCTTGCCAGTTGCAACTAACCAACTGCTAGCAACGGAACTTAAAGCCTTAAACCCTCATTTAAAATCCTTACGTACAACATAGCCAGAAAAATATAAAGTGACTTACAGATCTCAGTTGTTGAATACACTTGTAAATCATCTTTTGCGGAACAACTACATTCATAGCATAATATTCCAAAGCAACCTTCCCATCGCGTCGGCAATAGACAGGACTTATAGTTGGGCCCTGTTCACATCAAGATGGAGTAAATAAAATCACTATCGTGGGTTAGAAACTTAAGAATCCAACCAGATAGTTCAAAATGGCATAGTTTCAGTGTTACACTTGTAAAATTACGGACACTTTCACCTGGTTGAATATCGATTACATAATTGGATAATGCCAATATATCCTCTAGGACACGCGACAAATATTTACATATTAATTAATGATTTTTATAAAGTTAATAGGAGCCATTGCTTCCACACCAGAGCGCTAGAAGCCTAGAATTTTCCTCATTAATCAAGAGAAAGAAAGAGAGAAATATTTTAATGGATTGTTTGGTGGGCCAAATTTAAATGATGCAGAGTAAGATATGAACACATCTAAATGATGTAGCTACTAATGCTGCTACATTTGGATTTTTATAATGAACACATCTATATTTTGATGATATATGTCTCTATTTTAAAAATAAAAATTATCACTCTAGTAATCCACTGTAAGGTTGCACATGCATGCATGATTCATGGCCACTTTTTAGAATATAAACTTTGCTAGTTTGAATATTTATAATTCTTACCTGCAAGCCACATATTGATGTCAAGCTAAGAACTCTCTCTGCCACCTCTTCTGCACTATTGCCTCTCATGTTTGCTGTGACCTTGTGTGGTGTTTGAAAGGACAATAAGCCAACCAATCAAGTGAGCATAATCATCTATGCAAAACCTATATCAAATATAAACACTTACCATCAGCTCCGTGCTCGCTCTGAGATGAGCTTCTAATCTTTCAAGAAGCTCATGAGTAATCTCCAGCACCCCTTCACGCTTGTGCAGAGATCTCCTACTTGCAACAAGTGTGGCCTACATAATATTGGACATTTTAATATATGGAATGAAACATTTTTCTCTAAAACGTGGGCATACTCATGCGCCTGCATGTGTGAGAGGGAGTTACCTGGCTTTCCAAAACAACTCCACCTTCAATTTCCTTCAAGTTATTCTCGCGCAAGGTCGTTCCACTACTCACAAGATCCACGATAGCATCAGCCATACCCATCTTCATAGGAGAAAAGAAATAGTAATAATCATTACCCTTGATAGACTCTTGATAGATTGTGTCACAACTCATAAACTAGTAAATGGAAACATGAGACATGAATTCTAATGTTATAGTCTACAATACAATGATGAAACAATTTGTGTGCTCATTGCCACGTGTAGAGACAAAGTTCAAACAAAGCATAACCTATATACCAGAGATGTACGTCCCATAGTCACATGAAACGGTGTCAATGCCAGCATTCGTTGATCCAGGAACATATTCCCCGTTCTTGGAACGCGAGAACAATCTCGCCCCCTCCTTGTAAAAACCTTTCACAAGTAATAGGATCAAGGACTGCCAGTATTCCTTGATCCGGCTACTCGACCTCGGAATGTTGTGACTGTGGTAAGACCAATACAGAAAATGACCAGCATATATAATTCTACACAATGTTGGCACTTACAAAGTTACAATACTATGGTGTTCCAAAAATGTACATCCTGCCTGATCGTGGCACCCAAATTCCAAATAAATAAATGGAAGAGGAAACATGACAAAGAAAAGGAGGTACCAAAAGGAAATTTTAAAAGAAAGGAAAGAAATCTCACAGGAGGAAATGACTCAAGAGCTCCATCAGCAGATAAAAGAGTGACATGCTTAAAACCATTCTCTTTCAAAAACTTAGCACCTAGCTGCAGCACAATAGCAAAACTTATGTCATTGATCAGCAAGATATTGATGATGGGAGTAAGCACTTGAACAAGTTATATTTGTACATGACCATACATATCCAAATCCTGTAACAACACGGAGTGGTCTTTCTTCTGTCCATTCAGGCATCTTTGCCAAATCCTCCACAGAGTTTATGTTTTCGAAAGCGCCCCCCTTAGGTACCTAGTCATACGCTTTGACTGCTTCAGATATAAACTTCTATAGGGACATTAAAACTTATACCCACAAATGCTATTGAATAACATCATACCGCAAGGGACAAACGGCACTGCCCGAAATCCAGAGCATCATGAACAACTACTAAATCATCACTGGCCTGTCACATAAATCTTAAACCACATAAATTTTCAACAACTGCAACAATCATAATGATTTTTGAAAAAATAAAGTACAATATGACTTCAAACGGCATGAATTCATATTAAGAGAAAATATTTAACATGATTCTTCACAAATTACCTGCCCATATTCACTGACTGTGTCAAAACCCACAATACCAAGGTCAAGATCCCCCGATTGCAGCTTACGAACAATATCTTTGGGCCTTTGAAACCAAACTTCCAGATTTGGAATCTGCAAAAAAGTGAACCATGACTTGAACCATGAGAGCTTTGGCCTGAATACATATTTTTCCTGATATGACATATATGACTTCAAAAGGCCAATAAATGTGGTCCATTCCTCAGCAACCACGTCCAATAAACCCACTCAAGGTCACAGCTTCAAATATGATATTTAACTTGAACTTAAGGTGAGATGCTGATCAAGTCGACAAATCTTCGCTCACATTAGTAAAAGTGCATGCACAACAGGTGCCAACCAACGTTTATTTGGCAACATTCCTAATTCAGCACCCAAACATCAGAGAGGTCTTACAAATAACGAAAGTGTTAGGAGGTAAACCTAATTGTTAAGCATGCCCTACATTAATAAGCCTACATTGAGACAAATCAGAGAGTAACAGGCTAGGTTGCTCTTAAACCATACAACCCTATCCATGAAATCAAACCTAAAGGCCTATCGACTCAACGCTAATTCGAAACAATTGCCCCTCTTCCCTGCCAGATCCGATAATGACACTGTAGAGAATCAGAGATAGAAAGCTCACCAGCGGGACGTCCGCAGTGTACTGCCGCGGGTTGAGCTGCCTCACCGCCAATTGACAACTCTGCGCCATTGAAGCACAGAAATAGTAACCCAAATCAGCTAAAACAGAAATAAATCCAAACCCAGCAACGGAAGCAAGCATTGCGGAGAAGCGGCACGAGGAGAAACCTTGAGGAGGCTTAGGGTTTGCTCCGCCATGCGGCCCTTGCTGGGGAGCCCGATACGGACGACGTTGCGATCCGCCGACAACGGAGCCGCCGACGCCGGTTTAGTGGAGACGGCGGTCGCCGAGGCCGCCGCCCGTGAGGCGAGAGAGCGGGCGCTCGCGGCCCGCGGGTGGCGGAGGGGGAAGCTGGGTGGCGGCGAGGGCGACTGGGGTAAGGGGATGGCTGTCGGATGCAGCCGCGCCGCCAGCATCGCCGACATTTCTGCTTGGTCTCGCTCAGAAGGCTCCTGCCGCGGCGAAGCGCCGGCGACTGCTGAGTGCTGACTCGTTGCCCAATAGGCGGCGACGAGAGACTTGAGAGCGAGTGGGGTGTGTGGGTCCTGATAGTAGTAGTGAAAGGGCAAGCGGCAGGTATGAGCAACGTGAGCAAGTTTGGAGCATTGCAGTATGTTTTGCAGATGGAGTGTTATTTTAGATAATGGAGCATTATGCGTAGGATGAAGGAGAGATAGGTATGATGATGATGATGATACCAATGAGATAAGTATATTTGGTGATTAAGACATAAGTTGTCGTCAAATTCTATCGTTGTCAGCGATAGCGAAACAATGTCGTTACTAGCTTACTGTTATGTTGGATATATGTTGTTGACGATTACTATTGATTGGCAAATTGAGACTGAAACAAAATTGAAGCGTGTCATCATTAAGATTTGTTAGTGGCAACTTGGTTTTATTAAAAAAAATTATGAAAAAAATAACGGGCAGCCCGTTTGCCCTCACATACTTAATAAGTAATGATAAGAGCAAAGTTCATATTCAGCTGGTGTATGTTTACTCAACTTATTCAATGATCTAGGTTCCATATAAGTGGATGGAAAGTCTCATTGAACGAATTTCAACTTTTATGAAAAAGATCTAATAGTGACTTTTAAAACACGATGAGCAAGAGAATAGAGATCTAGTAATCTCCTAAGCAGAATCCTTTTCCATGTATACCAAAAAAAACCAAAAAATAGTAAAAAGAGTAAAATACATGAATATATGTTTGTTGGCTTGTTTCAGTTTGGCCATCGTACTTAGAAAAGTGTAAATAGTGGCGATCAAGGTTGCTCAATTGAGTCTATACAATCATTAGCTCTCGAACATTTTGCTCCACGAATTCTACGGCAAGGTGACAAATCCTATTTGAAGTCATGTATCAATGTTAGTCATCTTTTAGAATTTTATAAGGCATGTTTTTTTCCCTACTATCATTGATGGAAAATACATGTCATGTCACCCAAATACGTATTCTAGAGAGCTAATGACCATATCGACTTAATTGAGCAATTTTGATGGCCACGATTTACACTTTTCAAAGTATGACGACCAAATTGAAACAAGTCAACAAGTACAGTGACCATTTATGGATTTTACTCTAGAAAAAATGGACAAGAAAGGTTAGAAAATGTATGCAAAGTGTATAGCTTAAGGGCAAACCTAACGCTCCACCTGACTACGTCGACGACGTTATGCTACAGTAAATAATCTCTAATGATTGATGGATTAGGCTTAATATAGTCGTCTCGTGATTTTGCATCAATCCGAGTAACTAGTTTTACAATTAGATCACGTTCGGTCCTTATAATCATCAATTTGTAATTACTACAGTAAATTTCACAAAGTTTTTTTCACCAGCTAAACATGCTATAGGTTAACTCACGAATAAGTGGGTGCACAACTAACGAGAGCGCCCCACGCGTACGCCGGCGCCATGAACCAACATCAACACCGACATGAATACTGCCTTGCCCCTAAATAAATATCGTTTTGGGTGTTCATACCGTAAGTTTGGTTAGATTTGTCGAAAATAATTGTTTAGCTCCCAAATAAACTCTATAAAAAAACTAAGTCCAATATCTATCTAATTATATTTAATTCATATTTACTAGACGTAAGCTAAATCTAAGCTCTTTAACTGTATCATAAATTGTAACAGATTTTTAATATATTCAGATAAATTTATTTTTTCGGAAAGCAAGAAAGATTTGTTTAGGAACGGAGAGAGAGTACCCGAATCCAAGTGTCAGTTTCCGTCAGGCCTACCATCCGTGTGATCGTGTCAACGCAGGAGACTCCACTTCCTTTCCCCACATTGCCAGTGGGCGCCTGGCACGCACGAAGCACGCCCAGCCGGCCAGCATCCACAGACCGCGCGGGGCCAGGGCCGCGCCGTGAAACCCGGCCGGAGTCCCTGACCAGAGACGTGCCCGTGCGCGCTTCGCATCGTTTCTGTGCCGCGCACCACACACCACCACCACGGGGCTGCAGCAATCAGGCATCCGCATCCGCCAAAAAGACGCTAGGAGTGGGCCGGCTGGCAAAGCCGGTGGCTGCCGTTGCAGCGCAGTGGCCGGCCGGCCCTGGCTTTGGCTCCACCGGCCGCAAAATCCCCGCGAAGAGCCGTCACCGAGCAGCCAAAAGCGCAAAGCCTCCAAAAAAAAAACCTCACCGCACCTCCCGAGCACGCTTCCCCACACGGCGTCGCCGCCGCCGTCAGTGGTGCTAGTGCGGGCCGGGACCCCCCCGTCGTCTCGGCGATTTCGATTGCTCCCAACCGCTCTTTTTTTTCCTCTATACTACTCCCCCTCTCTGTGCGCCAGTGCGCCTTCGCGCCTCACCCCGCCGCACGCGCTCGACTCGCCGCGTCGGGCCGCCGCGGGAGAGCGGAACCCTAGGATCAGGGGCCGTCGCTCGCTCGACCCCATGACGTCCTGCGGGTGCCTGGTGCTCGAGAAGGTGGAGGACCACGGCGGCGAGGCGGCGGCGGCGCGAGGGAGGGCGGTGAAGGTGGCGCCGGGGCCCGGTCCCGGGTGCGGCTCGTGCGCGGGGGTGTGGAGGAGCCGGTCCGAGGCCATTTTCCCCATCTACGTGATGGGGAGCTCGCGGGCGAGCACCGTGGCGGCGGCGCGGGGCATCGTCGACTCCGCCGAGGACCCCATATGGGAGGCCGTCAAGTCGGAGGCCAAGTCTGAGGTCAGTATGCTTCTGCAAAACAGGACCGCGCCCTCTCGCGGCTCGATTGGAGCATTGGTTGGAGGGAGTTGATCGCACACTGTGCGTGCGCTTTTGTGGCACGCAGATGAATTGTGGTAGTTGCAGTGAAGGAAAAAAGCTCTGCATTTTTTTTTCTTCTTTTTGGGCGGCTGTCAATTTTTCATCATCTTTCCTGCCTTTTTAGCGTCTTATTTTAGATACCGTTTACCTATATCCAGGTTCTTGTGGCACAATGCTACGACTTGAAGTATTTATTTTTCTCTGTAGTCAGCTTTTCTTGTTCTTGAGTTGAATCACACCGTTATTTCTTCTGTGCGGGGTGGTCAAGTACGGCATCTTTCTTTTTCTTTTACTTCGACAATAAAGTGGGTTGGTCAAGATAATATTATTATTGGCTATTAGTTGATGTGACAAAAGGAGGTACTTTTAAAAGTATTACTAGCACTACTGATTTCTTTTTAATTCTCAATAATTGCTGGTTCAGCTTAGCCAAGGAAATCAATAGACAAGAATATGTTCGTTTGCAAACTTTGTGAATTAGAAGCCCCGTGCCATTGTGTTCAAATATTGCACAGGCAACCGAGCAACTTTAATTTAATGATGCAGCAATCTATTTCCGGCAAAAAGTTGTGTGAAGAACTGAAGTTGCAGGATCTGGAAAATATTTTGCATTTATTATGAAGGGAAGCTTAGTGCGTGCTCAAGTAAACTGAAGAAGTAACAATTAAACTAGTGTTCCATGCAACTAACATGAAGCATAGCTAAAGCCTACAGAAGAGCTTTATGTCTACTTAATTATGAAAAGACAACAAATCCTGTAAAAGATTGCGGCAAAAAAAATCATGTTGACTGGTTTCACTCTTTATTTATCGTCATGTTTGGCATTATTTTACTGCTACTATTGGTTACAGTGTGATTTTCACATTTCACAGGCAGAAAAGGAGCCTATTTTAAGTAGCTTCTTGTACGCCAGTGTGTTGTCTCATGACTGTCTGGAGCGAGCGCTGAGCTTCGTCCTTGCAAATAGGCTTGAAGATCCAACATTGCTTGCTACACAGCTAATCGATATTTTTAACGATGTTATGATGAATAACAAAGATATATGCCGTTCCATTCGCCTTGATGCTCAGGTTAGTCACTGTTATTCTGCCAAGCCATATGTTCTGTGTTGACATATTGATTCTTCTACATCATTTATTGGTAACTGTGGGAACTGATTTTCCAATTCAGGCCTTCAAAGACAGAGATCCAGCCTGTGCGCAGTATAGTTGGGCATTGTTATACCTTAAGGTGTGTATGATGGGATCCATTCCCTTCCAGGATGCAGTCTGGGTGGGGTTTGGTTGCTCGTTTTACTGAGTAGGATTAAATTGCCCTGGCAACCTTCTGTACCATGCTATTTGTTTGTCTTCGACAATTGCTATGCCATCTCATTCTTATGGAATACAGACATATACGTCCATGATGTGTAGTGTCTTATCATGTTGCTTGTGCACTCTTTCCAGGGTTATCAATCCTTGCAATCATATAGGATAGCTAATGTATTATGGAACCAGGGACGTCAAGTTTTAGCGTTGGCACTGCAGAGCCGTATTAGTGAGGTGAACTCTGATTTATTGAACAACAGACAATTTTTTGTGGTTGATATAACTCCCCTTTTTAGTTAAATTTTCTATTATATTGCTTGCAGGTCTTTGCTGTGGATATACATCCAGGTATCTCATCTATGAATTCAGAAGACTAAATTTTCGTTCTGTAATGTAAAAATCATATATGATTTTCAGTATATAAGTTGTTAAGAAACAGTGGGACGTGATAGATCAGTCGACTTTCTAGTATCTAGCTTTCTGTTTGATCCTAATAAAGTACCAGGTCATCATAATGTTCTGTACTTAATGCTGATGTAGCTATATCTTCAGGCTACAAAAAAATTGGCAGGAGCCTGCAAGGATGCTTAGTGCTTACGCCTTTTAAAATGTGAAATTCAGATTGTTGTGATTTATTTTGTAACATAGTATGCTTTGATCCTTTTTTCCCTTCACCATTCTTTATTTAATATTGCAGCTGCCAGGATCGGTGAGGGAATATTATTGGATCATGGAACAGGCCTAGTCATTGGTGAAACTGCTGTAGTTGGAAATTGGGTTTCATTAATGCAGGTGACCGCGGAAATCAGCTCTATCCCCTTCCCCCCTCCTCTTAAAATGTAGTGCTATGCTTTGCAGTATAATTTTTTTTATTCCATAACTTTCTGTTTTCCTTTCTTGTTTGGGAGAAAATGTTTAGTTCTTTTTTATTCCACATTTTGGCATTCTTCTTGTTTGAGAAAGACTGTTCAGTCCCTAAATGTTGAAAATGAGTTTTGTTGGAGTATGATGTTAAGCTCTGTTCCAAAATCCCTTTCAGTTGTTGCTTATAAAGAAACGGAAGATGTAAAGTGGTGGCAATATATTAAAAAACATAATATCAACTTGTATATGGAGAATGATAAGCATGGATATTTATATTTGATTGTTCTTTCTATGTATAGTAAGCTGGTATGCCGCAGAATGCTATTATAGTAGCTACAATGCTGCATGTTTCTATACCATCTACTCAGTGTTTGCTACTATATGGCTTGAAAAGGTAGTGCTGAATTATACCTATTCACAAAAATAGGGCATGTGTACTACATAAAAATGTGTTATGGTTGTAGTGTTGACCATTGCCATAACAAATCTATTTCAAACAGTGGAAAAGACAGGCTTTAACAACCTCAAGCCTTTAGTCCCTAGGCAGAATCATGTATAAATAATGAAAGTAATTTGATTATGCTCCATGTTCATTGTTCCTTTCGATATAGCAAATTGCAACCTTCATGGATAATCTGTTATAGGAGCCAAGCTACGCAGAAGGCTGTATCAAGGTGTCCAGATTTTCATAACTGAAACTGTGGATCTTCCTCTGTTAATTATTTTGACTGTAGATCCTTTTAAAAAGGAAAATTTGGTCAGTGCAGCATTATTCTATTATACTAATATACAGAGAAGATATAAACGACAAGTTAGGTATATATCACTACTGATAAATAAAACGTATATTATTCCATTTTCTTTTTGGCAATTCAATGGATGATCCAATTTTATTAGACTAATCTCTATGCACACCATCTGTATTTTTTCGATGTTTTTTCTGTATTAGGTTCAGAAGATATTGCATTTTAGCCAAGCCTCTTTTTTTTAGTAACCATTTTAGCCAAGCCTCTTATGTTTTAAATAGTGGGCTATAGCGGAGCTATAGTTGTGCCTATAGCGGTTGATGGCATCGGATTACTTTTTTCCCTTAGATTCAGTCCAAACTTGGCTGGATTCACATCTTTATCTGCTCTATTTCGACAGTTTTTCATGCTGACTCCTTTTTGTTCAAAGTTTAATTCTGCAAGATCCCTAAATTCTTTAGGAAAAGCTGTAGCAAGAATGGAAATTCACCAGCTTATGAGTCACACCTTTGATACAGGGTGTTACACTTGGAGGTACAGGCAAAGAACATGGAGACAGGCACCCCAAGATCGGTCAGGGAGCCCTTATTGGAGCTGGTGCTACTATCCTTGGCAATATAAATGTAGGTGAAGGTGCCATGATTGCTGCTGGCTCCCTTGTTTTAAAGGATGTACCTTCCCACAGGTTAGAAGACTATATATATTATCACCGCAGTGAACTTTTAGCAAGGGACAAATCTGAGCTAGGGATCTCTTATGTCCCTGCAATGGATGTTCTTGTAAAGAAGACAAACAACAACAAGAATACATGATGAAAACAGTAGTCTTTCGGAAAAAAAAAATGATGAAAACAGTACTACCATCCAGTGTATGTTATTGCACCTATACTCACCAATTGAGCTACGAGAGGATACACACTTTTTGCAATGCCTAAAATTAACTTTGTAACTTGTTAAAACCTAGAGCACTGTTTTAGTTAACTTAAATAGCTAGTCCAGCAGTATGGCATCGTTTGTCTGCAGATTGACTCTTACTAACTATAGATAAGTGTATCCTGGATTTTCTGGGAGTCAATCATCTAATCTCTTGGTAGCTGAGCCTTAAATGATTATAATAATCAATTTGAATATAAGCACTTGATCTTCAGCACTGCAATGTCCTATTGACTGATCTGCTACTGTCAGTAATGTGCACACCTAAGACCTAACTTTGCTGACAATCAGTAAAGAATCTATATAAGACGGTTAAAATCCTGATGGGAATCAGGCTTGTAAAGGCCCATCTTTGTGGAGCCTGTGATTAAGCTAATATGCATGTCGTTGGTTCAATGCTTAATCTGTTTAATATTTGGTCAACTATAGATTAGTGTATCCTGGATTTTCTGGGAGTCAATCATCTAATCTCTTGGTAGCTGAGCCTTAAATGATTATAATAATCAATTGTGAATATAAGCACTTGATCTTCAGCACTGCAATGTCCTATTGACCGATCTGCTACTGTCAGTAATTTGCACACCTAAGACCTAACTTTGCTCACAATCAGTAAAGAATCTATATAAGACGGTTAAAATCCTGATGGGAATCAGGCTTGTAGAGGCCCATCTTTGTGGACCCTGTGATTAAGCTAATATATGCATTTCGTTAGTTCAATTCTTAATTTGTTTAATATTTGGTCACCATTTCTGCTATTACTGAATGGTTTTCACTGTACTATAAGTTAATCATTGATTTTAACACTGTTGCTTTCCTTTTATTTCAAAGTACGGCTGTAGGTAATCCTGCAAAAATAGTTGGTTATACGGAGAAAGAAGATCCTTCTTTAACTATGAAACATGGTAAGCATGCCCATAGATTTAAGAGAAAAATTTCTGGTTTACATTGTCTACATTGTTAAGTTGGTATATTACCACCGATTGGATGCAGATGCAAGGAGAGATTATTTTGAGCATGTTGCCATCAGATACTAACACGGTCGATGCAGCTAATGGTGAGTTTTCTTTCTGTTTATCAATGGTTAATGTTTTACATGCTTTCTACTAAGACTGCCGATGTTCCTAGCATATAATCCATCGTTAGATAGTTGAGTCTCCAGTTTATAAAATGCTTGACGCATGAACATCGAAGATTGTTTCTGCCCTGTGTGGTCTTATTTGCAGGAAATGTTGTGAAAAATGTTTCGTTGTTTGTTTGCAGGAATTGTTGTGGATCTTATCTGCATGAAGTCTTGAAGTAAAAAGTTCGATGAAATGCAGTCAAGCACGAATGCCATTTTGGACATTTCGTCATGGGCACACTAAGCTGGATAAGTTGCTGAGCTTTGAGTGCTCCTCTTTCTGCCGAGGCGACCTAATGAAGAAGATAGAAACAGGTCACCCAGGGCTCCCAAATCTGCCAGTGTATAGTTTTCATGTGCCATTAATCTGCTGTAATAACGTAAACATGGTTGACTTGGCAGACGTGATAGGAAACTAGGAACGTTTTATTTCTCAGAGTACGTAGAGATCTCCATGATCAACATAAACAGCAGCCTACATCTCAAGGCCTGGACTATGTTGACTGCTTCCATGCATGAAGCAAAAGTAATATCCAATGGTGTGGTGGAAACACCGTAGGATTGGCTCTGTAAGCCCACCTGGGAAGCCTGCTGCAGTACTCATCTTTTTGTTATCGAAAAGTTTACAGATTTTATTATTCAAAAAAGTTTGCAGATTTTACAAAACAACAAGTTAACACTGAACAAATCCTTTTTTTTTTTTGTGATCTGACGGCCTCCAGTCAGTGTTGAGCAGAGAAGTTCAGCTATCTTTGCAGAAACCGCAATGACTTATCGTGCGAAACATCTTTGATCCAAATAGGCGTTGAACTGCTGTTGCATATTGTGTTTCCTGCTCTCGAGTTGTATGCAGGAATTCAGTCTGCTGAGCAGAAGCTGCAGACCCTCAAGTTTACTACTCGTGTAAACAGCGCCATGCTTCATCTCGGCGCCATCCAAACCGAACGCCAACTTCCGCGAGTCCCGCCCAAGGACAGAAGCACCTGAATCTCAAAGCTCTTGATTTCCAGACGATTTGTCACTGGACGCTCCAATTTCAATCCCTTTTCGAATTGATCTGCACGAATTCCAGCTTCTATAAGGCCTCCTCCAACGGGGTCATCAAGAGCTAGTACGAATACTATTTTATGCTGTAAACAGTGGAAGAAACATCACGCTAGCGCGTCGACAAGAGCTGGTCTCGCTCAGGCTGCGTTCAGATTGGGAGTGAAAAGTACTTTTGCAGATGAATAGTGCATTGGAAAGCGTGTTCTGTGAGAGGGATGAATAGAAAAAACTAGTTGGAGAAGTACTTTTCGGTGAATCTGAACATGGCCTCGGTTTCCAACGAGTTCTCTCTCTGTGCACATATATCAAAGCTCCTTGAGGGAATGGTTTTTGATCTTCTCCACCAGACAAGAGTCAGCAGCTAGCTTATACCGTTGGAGGCGGCCTAACAGGTGTCAACAATCCACTAAGACAAAGCTACCAACATCACTCTGGAGCCATTACCCTCTGAATCCGCCCAGCTTTTATCATCTACCTGCTCAACTCGCACGCACAAGCCCCCACAAAGCAGAGACAGCCACAAGCAGCAGCAGCGAAACCCAGTGGCGTAAGCCATGAGAGCCTTGGTGGCCCTCGCGTTCCGTAAATTATCCCACCACCACCACCACCACCACCAGAATTGGATCCGGCATCACTTTAATCCCCACTTGGATTACTCTAATCCGGTCGCCGCAGCTCGCGCGCTACTTAATTCATCCCGGAGATGGTCGTCGTCGCCCCCACCAGCGACGCCTCTGGCATCATCGCGCTTGTTCTTCTCCAGCAGCCTCTCGGGGTCGGGGACGGAGGAGGAGGAGGCGGAGGTGCTGGACATGGAGGCCGGCACGGTGCGGTGCGCGGCGAACTACGCGGCGCTGTCGCCGATCAGCTTCATCGAGCGCGCGGCGGCCGTGTACGGGGCCCGCGCCGCGGTGGTGTATGGGGAGCGCCGCCACACGTGGGCGGAGGCGCGGCGACGCTGCGTCCGCGTGGCCGCCGCGCTCGCCACCCGCTTCGGCGTCGCGCGCGGCGATGTGGTGAGTGCCCGCCAGCCTGACTGATGACACCCACGTAGTCACGTCTGCTGCTACCTTTGCTTTGCTTTGCTTTGCTTGCTTGCTAATCTCTCTTAGTCCTAGCTAATCTCCATTGCTCTTATGAGCTCGTGAACAAAGACTGGTAGTATTTGTTTGCATTCGAGGGCATGTCACTCCATTGTCGTTAGTGTAGCTGTCTCTGCCTAATCCTCATTCGAGAGTCAAGGTACCAGACAAATGGAGCATGTCACTCCATTGTCGTTAGTGTAGATGCCATTTCGTTAGGCTGTTGATTTTGATCGGGAGGGAGAAGAAAGGCTTATCGGTCTCTCTGAATGCTGTAGCATGCACTAGGTAGCGAAGCAATCCGAAGCTCGATTTAACGGTTTATGGGAGCCACATGTTGTTTCGAGAGGATCTATAAAATGCCAATCATTGACTTATCCCAACTAGGGCCATGTGGAATTCTGGATATAGAAATGGGATGAGATCCGTGGGCACGTATCATTCCATACGACCTTGACTCTCTGTTTTTATTTTAAATATGAAGGGTGATAGAGTTTGATGATAGTGGAACACAACATACATTTTTTTTTTGTAAAATTTAGATATGATTCCTGATTTAGGATTCCCGAGTTTCATACGCTCTGTAAGCCTAGAAAGTTCACCATTTTATTTTACTAGTAAAGACGCACGTGCGACACGCACGTGATATAAGAAGGTACAACTATTGATAAAGGATTTTTTTTCAACCCAGGATTTTGACGGGTCTACATGCATTCTGCATCTATTGGCTCTCACAAGCGGGGTCCAATATGAGGATACGGTAAGCTCGATATAGATGACAAATGTTTTCAATTTTATGCACAACGCGCTAGAACAACAAGTTAGCACACAAGTGCTATTATATTTGATTGTGTGTTGATATTAGCAGTGATAAACTTTATGACGCGTTTGTTTCCTACAAGGCTACAGATAGGCATTCTCGTAGTTACACATACATAGATGTATCCTTGCCAAGATTTGAGTCTCCATAGATTTTCCTTGATCACGCATGTATGTACCACTCGACACTCATGAGCATGATAGAGCAGTCACTCAACATTTTGTTTGTCGGTGACGATAGTATAGAGTACAATTCAAAACATACCAGAAGAATGCTAGGATAGCAAAGATGCATGGCGTCCCACGAGGCCGTACCTTGCATCTACACAGGTTTTCTGATGGAGGATGCCACTATCCGCGCAGACGTGACCTTGCCTGTGCAGTGTGCCTCGCTGGGCGCTGGATGCGCAGATGAGGCATTGGGCGCGGCGCCTGTGGTTGGGCCGCGGCACCGGTGGGCGTGGGCCGAAGCCGCGCGGGAGTCGGAGCGGAGCTGACGTGGGCGATTTTAGGTGCGATGGGTACGGCAGCGAAAAAAAATTTTGTTGGAAGAAAAACGGTGGGTAGAAAATTTAGGTGAGAAAAAAAATTAGATTTTGGCAGAAACATTTTCTAAATATCAGTTTTGATGGGTTGGACCCCTTTTCCCACCTCTGTTGACCCTTACAGGTGGGTCCGGCGTGAGGGGTACGGTGGACCCGAATTGGGTAAGAAACGTTTTTAATTGTACTCATTCTTTTATAGATAGATTTTTTTGAGAGTACCATCATCGCATTTTCTTCTACCGTTTTGCTCTGACCACAAGACTGCACGGCCTGTGGGCTTTAGGTCTCTAAAACCCATAATTGCAATGGGCCTAATTACAACGACTCTCAAAACCTGGAATACGCGGGGACTTCCATTTTTAGTGAAAATTGGCTAACACTGGCACCATCTGTCTGTCATTTGTCAGGTCGCTGTCCTGAGCCCAAACGTGCCGGCGATGTACGAGCTACACTTCGCCGTGCCCATGGCCGGCGCGGTCCTCTGCACCTTCAACACGCGGCACGACGCGGCCATGGTGTCCAACCTTCTCAAGCACTCGGGCGCCAAGGTGTTCCTCGTCGAGTCAAACCTCCTCGACGTCGGGAGAGCCGCGCTGAAGCGCCTCGCCGAGTCCGGCCCCGCCGCCACACTCCCTGTCCTCCTCACCATCTCCGACGAAGCCGACTCCGACGACTACGAAGACCTCGTCCGGGACGCCCCAGAGCAGTTCGACATCCGGTGGCCCCTGAACGAGCTGGACCCGATCTCCCTCAACTACACGTCCGGCACGACGTCGCGTCCCAAGGGCGTCGTCTACAACCACCGCGGCGCCTACCTCAACACCATCGCCACGGTCCTCGCCTACGACATCACCGCCATGCCCGTGTACCTCTGGACCGTGCCCATGTTCCACTGCAACGGCTGGAACCTCCCCTGGGGCGTCGCGATGCAGGGCGGCACCAACGTGTGCCTCCGTCACTTCACAGCCAAGGTGATCTTCGACAGCATCGCGAAGCACAAGGTGACGCACATGGGCGGCGCTCCGACGGTGCTCAACATGATCGCCAACGCGCCGGCCGGTGACCAGAAGCTGCTGCCGGGCGCCGTGCGCGTCATGACCGGCGGCGCGCCGCCGCCGCCGCGCGTGCTGTTCGCCGTC
This sequence comes from Digitaria exilis, assembly GCA_015342445.1. Classification (NCBI taxonomy): domain Eukaryota; kingdom Viridiplantae; phylum Streptophyta; class Magnoliopsida; order Poales; family Poaceae; genus Digitaria; species Digitaria exilis. Next base: position 400,506 of record JACEFO010000144.1, read on the forward strand.
GAGGAGCTCGGCTTCGTGGTGTACCACATCTATGGGCTCACGGAGACGTACGGCCCGGCGACCGTGTGCACGTGGATGCCCGAGTGGGACGCGTTGCCGGCCGAGGAGCGCGCGCGGCTCAAGGCGCGGCAAGGGTTCCACCACATCGCGATGCAGGACGTCGACGTCAAGAACGCCGACACCATGGAGAGCGTGCCGTACGACGGCCAGACCGTGGGAGAGGTGATGTTCCGAGGCAACACCGTGATGAGCGGGTACTACAAGGACCTCGACGCGACGCGAGAATCCATGGCCGGTGGGTGGCTTCACACCGGGGACCTCGCCGTGAGGCATCCGGACGGGTACATTCAGCTCAAGGATCGGGCCAAGGACATCATTATTTCTGGCGGGGAGAATATCAGCTCGATCGAGGTGGAGTCCGTGATCTTCAGCCACCCAGCGGTGCTCGAGGCGGCGGTCGTGGCGAGACCAGACGACTACTGGGGCGAGACGCCGTGCGCGTTCGTGAAGCTCAAGGATGGCGCCAGCGCCACGGAAGCTGAGATCATTAGCTTCTGTCGGGAGAGGATGCCGCGGTACATGGCGCCCAAGACGGTGGTGTTTGAGGATCTGCCCAAGACGTCGACGGGGAAGACGCAAAAGTTTGTTCTCCGCGGCAAGGCCCGGGCCATGGGCAGCCTGACGAAGACAGCCAATAGCAAACTCTGATATTGTTTTCTCGCGTGTGGATTGAGATTTCAGACATTGTTTCTCTGAACTGTACATTTTCGTTTTGAGACTGCACCTCGACCTCTCACCTCTGCGATCAAGTGACCCATGGTACATTGGACCGGAAGCACAGTTGTGCGGTAAGAAAGCAGTTTTTTTTTCCCCTTCTTTTCAAATGACGAGGTGCTTAAATTCGAAATTCAACCGTGAGTGACATAACTTATACGGCAACAGAACAGGACCTGCTTGCTGTCCGCGGTTTCCTACAGGGGTGGGTGTTCTATAAATCGTACCTGGTGGATTCCTCCGTGCTAATCCTGTTTGTCTATAACATATCCAGTTGTTGTCTTTGCTCCGTAACACGTTAGCACTCAAATGCGTTGTAACACTGGATGGATGTGCTCTCGACATGCACACTATTACAGCTTAGTCGTTGGATGGTTCCTAATCACACTGATTTGAAAATTGAAACATTCCTAGTTTGCACAGTTTGATTGCTAGGAAGCAGCCAAAATGCTTCAGATGATAGCTTCGGAAGATCTTGTGAAGGTTGATAGCAAACTCTGTGGGTGCCCTCTGCTATGTTGAATATATGCATTGAGCCATCATCACGCCAAATCCAATAGACACAGTTTGACTCCAACTCAAATTTAGTAGCAGGACAACATCCTCCGCCGTACCAACTAGACCACAACAAGGCTTGATCACCGATTCGGTCTACCTCAACGAATCGTTGCTGCACCAAGTCTACCTTGTATAGAGCGATGCTTGTGATATTTAATTTGCCCTCGTAGAACACATAGAATTTATAAGGTTCGCCGTCCAGCTCAAAATCACAACTACGAGCACGAAACCCCCTCGGCATGCCACGCATCGTCACGATTCGAATGACTGGCGCTGGGTTAAACTCAATGATACCATGCTTGACGCTTGAAATGGAGAAATAGAACTTTCCCTTACATGATATAAGATTGTCTATTATCACCTTCTCCCAAATAAGTCCTTTCAAGTCACATTGCTGGCTGCCCGCATCATAGTCATACTTGATCCATTCGCTTGCTCCTCTGATACGACAATACCAGAAGTATGGTTTGTCTGGATGAAGAATAACCACTATGCACCCAGTATTCGTAGGCTCGTCGGACAATCCACACTCAAATACTCTAGGCAAGTCATGAGTAAAGTGTGGCAGTTCAATTTTGTCACAAGTCCTAGGGTCGTAAAGGAAGGTGTGGTAATCATTTCGGTCCGAGGAGAGTATCCATCCTTTACACGTGTGAGAAAAGCTCATATTACCCCCTAATGGCTTGATATCACATGTGTGGTGATCGCCTTTTGAGTCAAGTAGAATGGTGAGTCCCTCTTCAGATACGCCGGGATCGAGAACGAGGCATGGCCCCGTAGGCACGTGGTTGGACAACATTGTTGTGGAGACAGAGGTGAGCTTCCCTATCTGTCTTCCTCACCTACACGCATGTATATGCATGGAACGCCGATCGAAAATGTTTGTGTAGGCGTTGTAATTCTAGCAATCAGCTTGAGGAAAAAAGAACCGTCCACCGCTGTTAAATAGATCGATCGAGGTGCATTGGGAGGGACGACGTGACCGAGTCGGAAGGGAAACTCGATTCCGAACTCAATTCCGGCTGCGTACGTGTGTACGATGGAAGGTCCCACCCGACGTATACACACGTGCGTACGCATCGCCACGTCGGCAAAACGTTGGCGTATTCCGAAAACCGCATATCTTTTGTATATTTGCTCGGGCACGGGAAGCCGGCGAGCTCAGAAGCACGGAGGAGAGGGCAGGCGTCGGGTGGAGCTCGTTCGCCGGACTGCGTTATGACTAGCTCATCTGGCTTATAAAAAGTTAAAAATGATGTAACCTTGTCAACAATATCGTTATCCACAAAGGCCTTGGGCAATTTGATCGCATTGCACTTGGGGAATCGATCCCAATGCAATCCCATTTTACTCGCACGCTACCATGGATGGGTCCAAGTGGGTGCGTACGTGGCGTTCACGCCGCTGAGCTTCTGGAGCGCGCCGGGCTCGTGTAGGGTGGCCGGACGGCCGTCGTCTGCGGCGACAGGCAGTTCTTGTGGCGCGAGACGCGAGAGCGGTGCCTCGCCGGCGCGTCTCGGCCGCCGAGGACCTTGACGAGCTGCTGTATTTTTTTTTTCTTCTTTCCATGCCTTGTCAAATAAATTCATCTCCTGAGTCGAGACGACGAATGGCTGAGTTTCTACTCCGTGTGCCTGCGTGCGGGTCAGGTCGCGGTCATCGCCTCCAACACACCAGCGTTGTACGAGCTTCATTTCAGCGTGCCCATGGTGCCCGTCCTGCTGAAACACTCGGATGCCAAGGTGTTCCTCGCCGTCGCCATCGACGCCCAGAAGCTCCACGCTGACGCCAAAGGCAACCTTCCTCTCGTCATCACCATCTCGGACACGGACAGCGGCGGCGGCGGCGGCGGCGTGGACTACGAAGCCCTTCTGCGCCGCGCCGCTTCCTGATCAGGTGGCCGGCCGGCCGGCGGGCCGACGAGCGCGACCCGATATCACACGTCGGGGACGACGTCGAGGCCCAAGGGACACCGCGGCGCGTTCCTCAACTCGCTGGCCACGGCGCTCGTCAAAGACATTCCGGTGTACCTCTGGACCGTGCTCATGTTCCACTGAAACGGCCGGTGCATGGTGTGGGCCACCGCGGCGAAGGGCGCCACGAGCGTCTGCGTCGGGAACGTGGCGCCCAGGGTTATCCTCGACAAGATCGTGCAGCACGGGCCACGGGGTGACAACGGGAATTTTTGTTATAAGAATATTGATAAGACATTTACAAAATGTGCACACGCATATTACATAGATATAAATGGTGGGGGTGGGGAGAGACATTCCTAGTTTACACAGTTTGATTGCTAGGAAGCAGCCAAAACGCTTCAGATGATAGCTTCGGAAGATCTTCTGAAGGCTGATAACAAACTCTATGGGTGCCCTCTACTATGTTGAATATATGCATTGAACCATCATCACTCATTGGAATCCAATAGACACAGTTTGACTCCAACTCAAACTTAGTAGCAGGACAACATCCTCCACCGCAACTAGACCACAACAAGGCTTGATCGCCGATTCGGCCTACCTTGATGAACCGCTGCTGCACCAAGTCTACCTTGTAAAGAGAGAAGTCTGTGACATTGTCCTTATTGTCGTAGAACACATAGAATTTATAAAGTTCCTCGTCCAGCTCGAAATTACAAACGTTAGCATAATAACCCCCCCGGAAGCCATGCATCGTCACAATCCGGATGACTGGGTTTGGCTTAAACTCAATGATACCATGCTTAACGCTTGCGATGGGGAAATAGAACCTGCCATTGCATGATCTAAGAGTGTGTAGGACACTATTCTTCCAAGTAAGCCCTTTTGGGTCAGCTGGGTCCATGCCCACATCATAGTCGTACTTGATCCATTCGCTCACTCCTCCGATACGACAATACCAAAAATACGGTTCATCTGGATGAAGAATAACCACTATGCATCCAGGATTCGTAGGCTTGTCGGACAATGCACAGTCAAATACTCTAGGCAAGTCGTGAGTAAAGCGTGGCAGTCCAATTTCCTCACGAGTCCAAGGATCGTAAAGGAAGGTGTGGAAATCATTTCGGTCCCAAGAGAGTATCCATCCTTTCCATGTCCGAGAAAAGCTCATATTACCTCGGAATGGCTTGATATTGCACGTGTGGTGGTTGCCTTTGGTGTCAAGTAGAATCGTGCGCCCCTCTTCTGATGTCTCGGGATCAAGGACGATGCATGGCCCCGTAGGCACGTCGTTGGATGACATGTTGTGGAGAGGTGGGTGGGCTTCTATCTATCTGTGTTCCTCGATCGGCTATCGAAAGTATACGGTAGTTCTAGTTTTTAGAGGCATCATATTTGTTAGAGAGCTCTTTTACGGTGCCTTATAGTAGGGCATACTACCATCTAATACCATCTAAAAAGGACCAGTATGAAAGGATCTAACGGTCCAGAATAATTGTATACTACTAGAAACCTGACTAGTAGTATAGGTAGTATGCCCCGGTAAATATGGGTAGTATAGGGGTATTATAGACAAAAATTATAATGGTAATTTTGTATTATTTTGTTAATACTATAGGTATCATAGACAAAAACAAAAAATGTCACAATTTGATTGACCGTTTTCATCAGTAGACTCGTCTGCTCTCCTCTCCCCCATTCATCAGCTCGTTCATGCCGACGGTGGACCTATGACCGCCAGCTCCGGCGAGCCCCGCCGACTCGTCGTCTTCTCGATCTCAACCCCCTCCACCCGCGCCGCCAGGCTCCCCCGCCTCCTCATCCTCTGTCTCATCTTTCTTGCGCTCAGGGCCCGGCGGATTGGAATCGACACGAACGAAGAAGAAAGAAGGGGTGCCTTCCTCACGGCAGATGGGAGGCGGCGCCCGAGGCAGCCCCGGTGGCCGGGACTCGTCACGAGCGAGAGGAGAGAAGGGATGGCTGCCTCGCGCTAGATGGGCATCGCTCGGAGCTAGGAGGACGGTGGACGGGATTTGGAGTCAGGCCAGCGCGGAGGACGGCGGACAGGCGTGCGTTGCTAGGACGGGAACGACCGCGACTCCGCGAGCGATTCCCCCACGGGGGAGAGGCTGCACAAATGAGGATTGGGCCATAGGTGGGCCTCTCTAGGATTACTAATCTACCCTTATTAATGGATGGTTAGATTTCATCTATACTTCATACTACTAGATGGTAGTATGAGGCACGTAAAAGAGCTCGTTAGATAGGGTGGAACGAGCCTATACGAATCGAATAGGAACACCAATATACGAATCGAATCGGAAGCCGAGGTCGCCCGTACGGTTCGCCACGTCGGACGGGGAGTCGGGGAAGGGCGTTGGTCGCCTGGTTCTCGCGCTTCCTGTTGGCAGGCGGCGGCCGGGCTCCCTCGTCGCGACGAGCGGCGGTGGCACGGCAGGCCTCCCCCAAATCCGGCCGAACACACCGGATGAGTGGCTGAGCGCGCCCGGAAAGGCGCTGCAGGGCGTCCCCTACAACATGCTCTGCTCCAGGAGAAGCTAGGACTCGGTCACCATGGAGACTCACATTACCCTCCGACGGACAGGCACGCCGTCGGCGAGGTCGAGCTCCGTCGGCGGGAACACGGTGATGAGCGGATACTACAAGGACGCGACCGCCACGGAGGGTGGCTGCGCACGGGCGACCTCGGCGTGCGGCACCCCGACGGGTACATCCGGCTCAAGCTCCATCGAGGTGGAGTTCGTGCGCTTCGGGCACGCCGCGGTAGTCGCGTGGCCCGACGACGACCACCACTGGGGCATGACGCCGTGCGTGTTCGTGACCCTCAAGGACGGAACGAAAGCTACTGAGACTGAGACTCTGAGAGTGACATCGTCGAGTTCTGCCGAACACGGCTGCCGCAAGGACGGTGATGTTCAACGACCTCCCCAAGACCTCGACGGGGAAGACGCACAGGTATCTATCTGCTCCGGGAGAAAGGCGAGGGAGGCGAGAAGACTGCGTAAGCCCGACAGAAGCAGGCTCTAGTTGACTTTGCTGATGGTTTAGTTTTTTCAGTTCTGCTGATGTAATTTCGGCAAGGTGTGTCATCATGGATCAGACAGACAGGCACTCAGTCTTGTTCTAACAACCAGCATGGTACAACATATCTGTGAATCATGAATGAACTTCTTCTGTACATTGAACGAATATTCCAAATGTTTGTTAGTATTTGCTTTATTCAAACAACTGTACCAATCGCCAACAAAATCAGGACAAACCAAACCCAACATACAGGCAAAGTTACAACAGCAATCACATCGTGACGCACACCGTGTAATAACATCTAGAGCTCTAACATCAATGGCATCAAAGGAAGCAGATCAGGATGAGCACCATGTGGAAACAGATCGCGGACATTCTCCACATGGACCCAGCAAACTCCGACCTCGCAGCTCCTCCCTCTGCAAGACCAACGACCATTAGAAGCCTGTCATATTCACGCACCCAACATGTTCAGGAAATGTTCAGTGCTGCCGACTCGCAGTCTGTACTTACTCTGGCTGCACGCTGTCTCGTTTGCAGTTACAAGAGAGGTGTGTATGGTGAGCTTAGTGGTGTTGGAGTAGCCGCTGTACGCACATATCTTGGATTCGCAGCCGGTGCCACTCGTCTGCCCAAGCTGCAGGCCTCCATCGCACGCCGGCACTGCCGGGCACCCTGTGCGTTGAACTGCTGTGCAGTTTAGCCTGGAAATGTGGAAAACATAGGATAAAGTAATGTAAATTGTAGTGATCACTGATGGGCAAGATGCCAGAGCAAAAATGGAGAAGGGAGCTTACTGCTGGTAGTTGTTTGCACTGCAGGTGCACTGTATGCAGTCTCCGGCGGTGAGCGCGTAGGTGCCATTCGGGACGAGCAGATTGTAATCAGCCGAGGTGTTGCTGATTGCTGAATGGCAAACTGAGAGTACAGAAATTCCATGAGCAGTTAGCACCAGCTGGTGGTTGCGAAATCCTTCGCGTTCATAGTGTAATCATGAGAGGAAAGATAATGAAGAGTAGTCAAAAGGATGCGTCCAAATATCTACGACAAATGTGACTTTTGAGCAGTCTAGCTTTTTGTGCTTGTAGTATGTTCAGAGTTCAGACTACAAAAAGTTGCCGTAAAAAATGGTTCAGACTACAAAGTCAGACAGTTTGCGCGGTGATAGCAACATATAACAGCTTAATTTCTTGAACGAATTCTTCTTTTGAGTTGTGGTCTGTTGAATATTCAAATGGGTGGACTTGTACTAGCACACAGGAATGAACCGATTGTGACTTGTCTCGGCTTCTCTGAACAACTTGCATGTGTAGCAGCCATGTCCAGCTCACCAAGTCAAAGGATCTTTTTAAAAAACTTCAGTGACTAATCTCCACCCAGGGGAAACATGGCCGAGGAGTTCAATCAATTATGCAAACAATATACTATCATAACCCTGCATTGGATTCTGCAGGCCTAATTTACCTAGGACAAATTTATGAAAGCGAAAGAAGTAATCTCTCTGCCTCTAACTCTGGCACTCATCTTCTGCAACGAATTCATCAGTTTGGCTGCTCCTCGGCAGAACTAGCAAAATTTTCTTAAACAGCTTCATCGTCATGGCAACTAGGCAATGAATCGTATAACTCGAAAAGCACCATGGTACGTACTCTATGTGTTAATGTAAGCAAGAAATGAAGATGAAGGGGAACAAACACACTTACCAGGGAGGGGAACATCCAGAATCTGCCCCTGCTCCAGCTTCTTAGGGTCGGTGATCTTATTCAGACTCAACAGGGTCTGCTCGTTCACCCCGAACTTGGCGGCGATGCCGGACGTCGCGTCCCCCTTGGCGACGCTGTAGGCGAAGTGCATCACGGATTCGCCGTCCACCGGGTCGCAGGTGCAGGGCAGCGGGATCTTGAGCTTCTGCCCGATGACGATGAGGTTGACGTCGGTGATGTTGTTGGCGGTGGCCACCTCCTGGTAGGTGACGAAGTCGTCGTAGACGTCGTGGGAGATGGCGTAGAGCCCGTCCTGCGGCTGCACGACGTAGATGGGGCCACCGTCGGACTGGCCCACCCCGTTGCTCCCGCAGCGGCAGGGGAAGGGGATGCGGACGGTGGCCTTGGCCAGGATGGCCGTGGAGGGGGAAGTGGTGGCGGGGAGGTTGTTGGCGCCGAGGAGCTCGGCGAGGGTGGTGGTGGTGTTGAAGCGGGTGACGAGCTCCCCGTAGGTGGTGGCGTTGGGCACCGCGTACCCGATGGCGGACTGGCAGGTGGCGCCCGGCGTCGCGCAGGTGAAGTTGGCGGCCGACGCCGACGCCGCGAAGAGGAGAAGCACCGCTGCGGCGGCCGGTACGGCCAGGCGGGCGGCGAGCGACGGCGTGGCCATGGCTCTCTGGCTGGCCGCGGCGAGACGGAAGGTTTGGGAGGGGAGGTTTGACCGGCGTGTTGACGCGGGAGGATGCTCACTTGCTCAGGCCTGAGGGTTAAGGCGGCTTAAATGGTTGCGGTGTGGGCCCTCCATTTCTTCCATTGATTGCCTTGCAGAAAAGAAAAAAAAAAGGAGGGATAGTACTGTGAAGTCCATAAAAGTTTCGTAGATCGGTCTCGTAGAAATCTGGCTAATCCAACAGAGAAAATGCGAGGACTTTCCAGCAGGGAAGAAGAGGCCATGGTGGACTGACCACCAGCAAGTATGAAGTTGCAGCCTCGCTCCCGGGTTCAGACAGGCGTTGTGGACGACCGGCGACCAAGACAGACTGGATGGAGCCTGGACGCGAGGAAAATGGCAAGTTGCCAACGACGCGAGGCCGACGTATCCGCGCCGAACACCGGTGCCGTCCACATCCACGCGCTAAAAGCTTAGGACCGCGTTTAGTTTCCAAAATTACTTTTTACTTACTATTCATTCCCCTCACAAAACACGTATCCCTAAAAATTCCTTTTCGCATCCTAGAAAAAAAAGTATTTTTTTTCCCACAACTAAACACAGCCTAGACCTATGGATGCTCGGTGCCATGGAAAGCGCTTTGTGTTGGACACGGACGGGAACTCAGCAAGCGTGTGGAGTTTTGGACAGGACGGGTCTGTCTAATCTAATCAACACGAGGCTTAGGGGAATGTAATCACGAGGCATGTCATTATTTCACATGATTCGCCAAGCAAAAATTTCCAGTCACGGGAGCCTAGAGCGTGTGAAGGGGAAACATACAAAAGAATGAATGAACCAATGGAGGCAGGAGGAATGGGGTCGATCAGATTCCTACAAAGAATGTTCCCTTACAGGCAAAATTTGGAGCCTAGAAAGATAAAATCTCCTTTGTGCTGACAATCTAATTCACTCCAGAGGGGTGGAAGGAGGCATAGCGGGTGGATCATCCTTATTAGGCGGGGGTGTGGAGCTGAAGTCGATGTTCGGGAATACTCCAGGTGGCCTCTCTAGAGGTTGTATGGACAATAGCTGTGTCGAGTCCCCGACGACATCGGCCCATCCATAATGGGGCTCGGCCCTGATTCAAAACGAATGCAAACCAATGAGATTCAAATTCTACCAATCCTCCTCAGTCAAATTAGTATCAAGAAGATTTTTAACAAATATCTTACTCATAGTATGTCTCCTCATCAACTACCAAATCCCAGCTCTCGCCAGTCGTGCTCTTTCCATACTTATGGACTTTTCTGAAATCCAAGACAAATAAGGTTCAGTTGCGGTCCACTGGTAGTGACAACATACTAAACTTTGAAACAATTTATTAGTATTAACATCCAAGATACTACGTAATAATCACTTGCATGGTGAGGCTAGGAAAAGTCTGCAGTCTAAATACCAGTAAGATGTTAGAAAAGTCTACAGTCTAGATGCAGTCCAAATTCCAGTCAAATAATACAATGTTAGACCAAAACATTATTATGTCACGTACCCATTACCAAAGTGTTCTTCTCCCCAAGTTCTTGACCAGCCTGAAAGTGTCAATACAATTGTCAGTAGACAGCTACATATTATTCTAAACAGTGCTTCATATCTCCATCATAAAGTAGCGAGGCCAGCACCATCACAAGCAATGATAAAAGGCTCAAAAGAGGAAGATGTGGAAGTGAAGCACATTTCAAAAGTAGCATTACACAAATGTACAAAATATACATGCGAAAGATACATTGATATAAAGGTACACCAATATACTCAGATTGTAAAACATCTTTTGACATTGACAAGGTCCTTACACGACCAATATGGCACAAAAACCAACTAGCAGAAAATCTTCTGTCAAGATGCTCATACTTAAAAGTGATTGGTGGATTCTAATACATATTGTGTTTCCAAGTGGAGGACATACTTAATTACTAGCATGCAGATGAGAAAAATGCAATGCATGTACAGTATTTAGTGGTGATGGATCTTACGTTCACCGCCAGGAGATACGTGCCATGTCTCCCCTTGTCGAGAACCAATTCCCGCAAAGAACTTTTCTTCCCACTTGTCCCCCCATTTGGTGCCTAAATCTGTCTCTGCCCACTTGTCTGTCCTGTAAAAACATTCAACAACCATTCACAGTCAAGCGGATACGGTCTCTGCCCACTTTCCAATATCGTGGAGAATCGCAGACAACAAATGAAAACAGAGGGCATCAATATTCAATTTGTCCATCAGAGGAATAATTAGCAATCACAGTATCAATAGAAACTACGTGCCATCACCGGACATACATCTTATTGAAATTAACAAACCGATATACAAATCCACGTACCAATAAGGAAGAAAAAAAGATCTGATGCCATGAAGAAAGCATAAGTATGGAAATGGAGATTCAGAAACTAAGTGTTCAAGATTGTACAGCACCAGCTGTAAAGACAAACACGCAGAAAGTTTTTCCTTCTGCGGTCATATAGCTTATGCTGAAAATATGAATAGGCTCACCATTTCAATACAAATCCACGGCCATCATAATGTTCACCCCACCTCTCCCACCAGGACTGCTCATTTAACCTTCCATATTTGTGAGCACCTTTTTCTGTCCAACCTTTGGCATCATATTTCTCCCACCTGGTAGAGAACATTTATGAATCAAACTATATATACATAAGACTTTCAACCAGAATCATGGAAAAGTATGATCTAGTTCTCACCATTTCTCATACCACCCAGCGTTTTCTGCACCTGATTTTGCTTGTTTTTCGGCACTTCTCTCTATTCTTGCAAGATTGCTGTTTTGGGCAAGGTAAAGTGTCTCAGTACCTCTCAAATGCCATTGTTCTAGCCTTGGATGGACATAAAGAAGAAACACATGCGGCAGATATCTTTTAAGCTAAGGTTGGGCTAGAAGTTAACACATATTGACATATGGACCAATGGATGCGCTGGATCTCCAAATAGGGATAATGAATAATGATAGAACTGATAATTTGCTTGGAGATTGTGTTTGAATTCTGTCCATGCAAGAGCAGGACTAGTATACTTCAAATATCTGAATGTACAGATTAGTTAGTTTACCTCCATTCATCTTGATACAGAACTTCTTTCCATTTTTCCCACCAAGAGTCACCTTCAGCATTCTTCCCAGACTTCTCAGCACCTAATGTTTATGATTGTATCATATTGAACATTCAGACAACATATGCAAGCATATGTTGAAAGGAAAAGGCAAATAAAGCCACTCAACAGAGCTAGCAAATCAAGTTTGTGACTGCTATTCAAACATTTAGGTGATCTAGCTATAAGAAACACATATATGGTACCAAAGAGGGAGAGCCTCCATTGTCAAAGAATGTTTGCATACCTAGTTCCTTATATCCAGTCCAGTCACTTTTCTCCCACCACTGCCACGTAGAATAAAGTCATTAAGATTTTCAGTAAATCAAATAGCAAGATTATTAACTTGCAAACTTGAGTAGGTCATTTGATGGAGAAGAATGGTTCTTTATCCCATGTTGACTGTTTAGTGTGGGAGCTTAAAGTCTCAAAACTCTATGCTACATTGAGTACAGTGATGTTTAAACCAGCAGAAAGTATGCACATTCTAGTGAATATGCTAGAGTTTGGGTGCTAATACAGATATTTTCATGATAATGGAATTACCTTAATGCAAAAGGTATTGACACAAACGAAAATTTAGCATTAAGGAGGCAAAATAGGCACTTCCGTCCTTCAACTTTTGGCAAAGGATCAAATTCATCCCTGAGCTTTTGCGCCAGCCAATTTAGTCCTCGAACTTTGGTCTTTGGATTCAGTTACATCCTTCCGTACTTCCCGTTACTGAAAGCGTTAACGTCGTCAACTTCCTGGGTGCCCACGCCGACGGAGCTCCATACTCGGCGGCCACCACCCGAGCGCACCCAGGCCACGCCGCTCGCCAATCCTCGCTGATGCGCACTGCTGGAGCCTGGAGGTGGCGGCGACGAGGAGGCACAGCGAGGCTGGCCGGCAACGGCGATAGAGAGAGAGCAGAGGGAGAAGAGGGGAAATCAACGAGAAATCAAAGGAAATCCGAAGCAAATCACTATGAAATCAACGGTGAAGAGAGGAAGAGAGTAGCAGGACGCCGCCGTCGAGCACCACCACCAACCGCTAGCAGGAGCACCGCGCCCGCCTCCGACACCAAGCCACCACTGCCGCCACACCAAGCCGAAGCTCCCTCAACTGCGAGCTCCATGCGAAGCTTCTCGATCCACCGCTATCCACCGCCGCACCAAGCCGAAGCTTGCTCAGCTACGAGCTCCAAGCGAAGCTGCTCGATCCACCGCCGTCCACCGTCGTCGTGCTTGATCCGCCGCCATGGTGGCTTGATTCACCGCCGTCGTCGACCGAGCCTGCCAGCTCTCAATCAGTGCCGCCCTGCTCGCCTCACCACCTCATCCTACCTCGATGCCACCAGGAGGACTGGGGGATTTGGGAGGCAGAGCTCGCGGCCGGTCATGGGGATTGGGAGGCGGAGCTCATGTGGCCGGCCATGGGATTGGGAGGCGGAGCCTGCAGCTACCATGCTCGCCTCGCAGGAGCCAAGCAGCCGCCGCACAAAGCCTGCAGCTACCGCGCGCGCCGCCAGCATCGCCTCATCGTCCCTCGCACCGGGCGCTCATCGCCATGGCCATGGCGCTGCTCCGCCCTGCTCGTGGCGTCCGCTCGACTACAAGTAGAGGAGGTGGTGACGCGAGCAGAGGAGGTGGCGGTAGGCGAGGAGCCAACCCGGGTGGAGCGCGTCGTAGGCCAAAACCTGCCAAGCTGCCATCGTTCGTAGCCCCGTGCACAGAAGGAGAGAGAGAATATAGAAGCGTGCTGTGGTGCTGGAGCAAGGAGACGGAAAAGGGTTGGCAGAGATGGACTGAACCCAGAAGTTGACGGCATTCACACATTTGGTGACGGGAAGGATGTAACTGAATCCAAAAACCGAAGTTCAGGGACTAAATTGGCCGGCGCAAAAGCTCAGGGACGAATTTGATCCATTGACAAGAGTTGAAGGACGAAAGTGCCTATTTTGCCCATTAAGAATGTCAAACCTAACCCATTAACACTTAAAAGATTATGTTGTAAGACACATTATAAAAGCTACTGCTTGAGAAGCAATAGTTAAAAAGAGGTAGTTGGAACTGGAAAGTTGTGCTTGAAGTCGAATTGCTACTCAAGAACATCACGTAAAATAAAAGTAAGACCTAAATGTAGAGGACAGAAGCCCATGCCAATAATTTAAAGCTGTGAGCATAATATTGTAAAGGCAACTGAAGGTAGGACCAGAATATGATCTGTCAGGATAAGTAAAGAGCCAGAAACATACAGTCTCTTTCCATTCAGTGGAACCATCATGGCTCTGTCCTCCCATTCTTGCCCAGCGGCACCGGAACCCATTCTCACCGAGATCTTCTCCGCTCTCCCTATACCAAGTGCTTCCATCTTCATTTATTCCGGTCTCCTTGACAGCTTCATCCAGTAAATTGATTCCCCATTCCTTCTCACTAGCAATACCAGTGTCTATAAGGCAGGTGCCAAACAAACACATGCATTTCTTTAGCAAAGCAGAGAACAGAAGTGGGTGGGAGCATTTCATTTTTGGACTAAACCAGCATTTCTCAGGGAATTGCTCTTAGAATTGAAAATGTCAGCAAGGAACCTACCTCTCTTGGGTGGGGTATCACGGGATTGAGGAGCTGGCCCCCTCTGCGTGCACCGCGGATAGAAATCCTGTTGCTTGAACTGCCTTCTAGAACTTTACTAGTAAACAAAAAATGAGTGTCAGAGTTCCATTCCCTAAGCAATGTACATTGGACTACAATCTATGAAGCTTCAGATAAAAGCATTGGCGAATTAACTTGTCGTCACGCAATCTAAATTAGCAGAACGAAACACCACATGTCTGAATGATGCGAATCGGACTATAACTGTAAAATGTGAGGCCGGGCACACTCTACAAGTCGTTATTAGAAGTAAAAATAAAACAAATATCCCTAGATGCGACGTGGCCAGCAGCCATCCCGCGTACCGAGGTGCAGGGAAGGGGAGCGGAGGCATGGCGGTGAGGCTGGCGCGCCGCCGGCCAGGCGCGGCGGCGGAGGGCTTGTTCCCATCGACGCGCCACTCCTCGGCGCGCTCAGGCGCGGCCGCCGCCGCCCTGGAGAGGCGCCTCCGCGGCTCCGTGTCGGCCCCGGCGCAGCAGCAGCGGATCGCGGCGCGCCGGCGCGGCGCGGGGCGGTGGAGCGCCGCCCCCCTCGCCGTGGTCAGATCGAACGGCGGCCACGCGAGGCCCCTGGAGCACGCGGCCATCTTCTCATGCCACGGCGATGGCGGGGGCCGTGTGGGGGCGCGGTGGCCGGTGCCGGCGGGCGGGCGGGCGGCTCGCTTCGTCTAGCAGTGGCGGGAGGAGGCTGGCGCAGGGGAGGAGGGTTTTATACGAATGGCGAGGCGGAGGCGGGCGGTGCGCATCGCTGCTCGGAGGGAGCCAACGAGAGCGACTGATAAGGGCTCGCTCCCGCCGGGGGGCAGAGGAGGAGAGACAAGTTTCTATGGGTTTTATTAGATCTTCGGGAGATTGTTTGGATGGAGGACGGGAATGGCAAGGGGAGCACCAGCATGAGTGATATGGGGCTGGGAGAGACGGGAGGAGGGAGAAGGGGCACTGGGGTGGCCGGACCCACTTGTCTGTGGCGGATTCAGATCGACGGAGTCTGTGCGGACGGATGCGACTCTGGCAGTGGCTGCTAAACTAGGGGTGGACATTCATTTCCATATTTTTCAAAGTATTATACGTTTTTATATTGCTTTTGCTACTCACAAACTTCAAACCTTTTCTTCATACTCACAAATTGTTTTTTGAAAAAAAAAACCCTACAAACCTAACAATGGTTATGTGCTTAGGCGGTTCGTGTTACGTAACGATATGCCCATCACAACACAGCAAGTACCGATCTCCACGTTACACGGCAATGGCATCAATAGACGACAATTTTGTTATTTTGGAATGTCATTTCCGTCGCTTTATGCAGACACGATACGTCATGCCGACGTCTTATGATTCCAATGTACCAAGGGTTTGCTTCGGACAGTCCAACTCGACATACCAAAAGATATCGATTTGCTTGAGCAGGTATTTGCAGCAAAGTTGATTTCAATTTTTGCGAGCATTCATCGGCACGTTTGCTTGAGCCGGCTAAGGCTGCGCGGCCACAAGCCAGAACTAGCTCAAACGAGCATGCCATATCGATAGAAAAATGAAGGATAGTGAGAATAGCTTACTCTGTAATTTGTATCGATGCATTTCAAATACACAGTGGGGGAAATGAGCCGTACGTGTGGAGTTGCGTTTTGGGCCGTCACTTGTGCCTCGTGGTCGTGGAGATCAATGTACCTTCAGTGAAAGAATATGGTTTCGATAAGAAAACTGACGGTGGCATGACAATGTCAATGAGAAGCGTGTCAACTTGACGTGACTTTCAGAAAACCTCGCTCCTTGTCCCGCGGTGCTTGTGTCTCACGCACATCAGTACTACAAGTTTTCCTTGGAGAACACCACAATAGCAATTTGAGATTAAAACAACGTCTAGTGCTGCTCCGATCGACGACCAATTTGCAAGTTTGATTAGTAAGCGACTCTGCATCGTTTACAGCATGGCCCAGTGCGCGACTACTTGGCCGCGTCACATCCGACGTGGCTCCGAATAGCAACGCCGAACATGTGGACAAACCGTACTCGACGGACGTGGCGGCCAACGGGATGGCCAGAACCGGATCAGGATCAGGCCTAGCGAGGGGCCAGGGCCAGGGCACAGTTACGTGGAAAAAGCGCCGCCCTTCGCGGCCACGGATCCTCCACGTCGACGCCCCGAGCCAGCAGAAAAGCGCGGGGGACACACGTGGCAGACACAAGGCCCAGGTGTTCAGGTAACTCGTGGCTCAGCTTCGCCGGCGACCCCGACACGATCCTGCTGGAACGGATAAAGTTGCAGCGGGGGTGTCGGAGACGGACACGACGACGGCGACGCCGGCCGTGGGCGTCAGCGCGGCGTGCCATTTTTTCCTTCCTCCTAGGCAGGCAGGCTCCCGGCGGGCAGCGGATAAGAGCATTGACTGCGCGCCGTGACAACCCGACCGGCGCTTGGCTAGGGTGCGTTCAGGGAGCATCTGCTGCGTCCGCGTCGTCGGAGAGCCATTGGGGACACGAAAGGGATATGGTTTCGCCTCCGGTTGGAGCTAGAGATTTCTCGACCATTTCCGGCCGTGCCACCGTCGCAGAGCTCACTTTCGTTTTGGATTCGGCATCTGCTGCGATTCGCTTTATCCAGAGAGTGACGGACGGTGCTACGCGTGGGACATAAACAAACAAGTAATGGGAGGGCAATGATCGATTGGGCTTTCCGGAAGCATCATCACAAGGATTGGGCCGGGGCCCAAGCCCATACTTCCTCTTTGGGCCAACTAGAGCATTGGGCCTTTATTTATTCCTTCTGGTTAAAAAGGCAACGTGTATGTACAGTACAGCTTGACACGTACAGAAAGCTGAAAGTACTAAGACACAGCAACAAAATGTACACGACAAGCGCGGCGGCACACGAAAGGCTACTGGATGTAGGACTGGCCGGTGATGTCGAGGTCGCGGTCGCCGGTGGACGGCGGCGGCGGGCGTTTGGGCTTCTCCCCGGCGGCCTTGGCCTCCTCGGGCCCGTCGGCGCTCTGCGTGGCGCTGGCGCGCGGCCTGGCGGGGTCCCTCCGGCTCCGGCCGTCCTCCGCCGCGTACATGCCGCCGCCGTAGGCCTCCCGCGTGAGCGGCTTCATCTCGGAGATGCTGGGCGGCTGGTGCTCTCTCTGCAGCTGCGGCTGCGCCGACGCCACGAGGTCGGCCAGGTCAGGGTCGCTCGATGCCACCTTGGGCTTCTCCTCCATCGCCTTCTCCCTGCTCGTGTTCGGCGCAAACCCCTCCATGGTTGTTTTGTCGCAGGAAGCTGCTGGTGCTAGATCGTCCGGCAGTGGCCTGCGAGAGTGGCCTCGCTTAAATACAGTATTGTGTACTACGTTGCGGCGGCTGCGTGGTAGTATGTGGATGGATCGGGACAAGAGCGTGAGAATGAGATCTCGTGCGTGCGTGCGTGACGCGCGTGCGCTTGCACGTTTGTGTCACGTGCCGTGGGGGTACACGTGTTGCGGCTGGGGGTGGGCGTGGGGCAGACACTCGACGGCCGCGTGGCTCGATCGGGACACCTGGAGTTGGTCGGTGCCTTGGGTGTCACGGAACGCGACTCGTGGACGTCACCATGCCGAAGGCGGAAAGCTAGCCGCCGCCGCAGCAGCTTTTTTTTTTTTATATTTTCCGTCGGAGGTTCGTGCGACAAGAAGTGACCTCTGCAGCCACCCACAGTCTTCTACTAGTACGTACCGGAGTACTCGTACAGTTACAATTGAGGTATCGACGTACTATCGTCTATCGGTATCGTTGTGCGCCGCGTCTCCGAATTCGATGCTTCAGTTTGCTCTTTTCCACCTGGAGAATATCGTCGACACATGGACTCTCGGGAGAATATGGAAAATAGCAAATTAGCGCCGGTGCGATGCAGTTATTGGAGTCGTATACTTCCTCCGTTTACAGAGGAATGCAATTCTAAAATTTAAACTTTGTTTAAGAAAAAAGACACTATGTAGCATGAGATCCATCAAGAGATGTCCTGAAACTTCTTCAATAACAGACCCAATATTGTTTAAGTGAGACCTACGTGGGCCTAACATACTATTTAGGTGAGGCAAGCTCATGTATATGTTGTTTAACTAGGACCCAGATGGTACCATTTATTTTTCATAAATAATTACTATAGGAGCATATGTATCTTTTTACATTTGTATTAAGAAATCTAGAATTACATTATTTATTTCGTGGACGATGGAGTACTCGTACCGGAGGGGTGCCCGCGCAGCCGGGGATGGCAATGGGTTGGGTTCAGGGCGGATATCTGCGGATTTTAGGTTTTGGTTATGGGTTCTAGTTTGTGCCTACGGATTTGCGGGTTTGGATATCCGAAATACTGTGGGTTTAGGGCGGATTCTGAAATTCATCCATGGAGCTCCATTGGGCCTCGAAACATGTGTCAAGATGAATTCCCCAAGTTGTTTGTCTGGATTTGATAAAAAAACTGTCAAGTAGTCATGTGTCGTGTCTAAGTGTATCACGTTGTCATGTCTAAGTGTATCATTATTGTTTTATATGAATGTTATGAAATCCGGATACTTTCCTTAATGTTAAATTACTATTTTATTATTGCTGGCTTTTCTAAATACATATTTTATTATAATATTTTTGGGTTTCGATTAATTCATGGGTTCTGGTTAATTCGTGGGTTCGGGTTTGGGGATGAATTTTCACCCGAATAGGAGTTTGGATCGGATTCGAATTTTAGGTTTGGGTTTTAGGTTTAGATGCCTAGATACTCCACCCGATCCGAACCCGACCAATTGCCCTCCAGCCGGACTTTTGTTCGTAGGGGGTGTTCGGCTGCACTACAGCCCGGCTGCAGCTGCAGCGGCTTGGGCGGTGGGCACTGTAGCAGATAGTAGAAGCAGCTGCATTGCTGTCCAGCCGAACACCCCCGTAGTTTCCACTTTTCCAGGGCATCGATCACGCTTTGGTGCAGTTTCTATGGAACCTCGCCGTCCGCCCTCACTGCTGTCCTTGGGGCACCCCGGTCAGTCAAGGTCAAGGGCTCAAGGCCATGATGCATCTCTCAGCAGGACGCGATGCCCAATTTGAATACAGCAGTGGTTCACTGGCTTGCTCGAAGCCCGATGCTCAGAGCCGACAGACCATTCCTGAAGTCCCGATGCTCGGTCACGTCGTACCGGTACTAGTACTGTGCTTCACAAAGCCGCACGCCACAGAATGTTCAAACGGCGATCAATGAACCTTAACTAGCAACAGTAGTTGCCGTACAGGCGTTGTCCGTGTTCATGTTCAACACAAATTGCCATGTCCTGAGCCGATTCCTTCCCAAAGTCCCGATGCTCGGTCCCGAATTTTCGCACAACTACTGACCTTTCCAAGCCGGAGAACGTTCAGATGACGGGCGATCGAGGGTTGAACGAACGAACCTCCGATGAAATGAACCGAGACGTTGCTTGAACATACTCTAGTGTTTCTCAGTGGCAGACATCTGCACAACATATTGGTCGTCCAAAAGTTCTTTTTGCACTTTACTATTCATCCCTATCAGAAAGCACGCTTCCTAGAAAAATTCATCTTTTAACTCCTTTCAACTTTTCTATTCATCCTATCACAGAACACGTTTTCCAGAAAAAGTTCTTTTCCTCCCCTCGTAGTTAAACACACCCGTTGTCGAGTTGCTGCACAAAGCAAACTTTTGGGCTGCAAGTTACCACTGATACGGGCTAGTAGGAGTATTTCAATTTCAATTCCGATACGAGCTACTAGAGTCAGGGGAGGTCTTCTGGGTGGACACGACCCGGGGGATTGTGAGCGAGTCCTCTGTTGACTTGGACGGGAAGTCTATGGCCATTGTCTGTTCCCAGAGCCGGAGGGCGCCCACAAACAATACGTAGGCCATGTTTAGATTTCCAACTTTTCATTATTCATTCCAACTTTTTACTATTCATTCTAACTTTTTACTATTCCTCCCTCACAAAACACGTTTCCCAACGAATGCTACAGTGTTTTTCTAATGCTACAGTGTTTTTTACTACATTCTAAACACACCCGTAGCACAAGAGACGAGCTGTGTGGTGCGGCTGGCAGTGCGTGATTGTGTCGTACTGCTCATCCACGCGGTGTGGTGTGCTGTGGGCTGTGGCAGTCCACGCTGAGGTCTCCGGTCGCGTCGTCGCGGCAGCGCGCCGCCCTCCAACTCCAATCGGAGTGCAATGGGGACACTGGCACGGTCCTTCGATTCCTTGATGCACCATGGTTAATTGTCATCAGACGTGTGATCAGATCAGTGTCTCACTGTCTCTGTAAGTAAGAATTGGTCTCCATGCCCTCGCAGGTACACACGAAGAGGGCATCCGGTGTGCTCCGGCTGCGTGCACGGAAAATTCAGACCCCGTTTTGTTCGCATGCACAGGCATAGTACGGTGCAGTTGAATGAGTCTTCGAAACGAAACAGTGTTTGTTGCCCATCACTGTTACCGTCTGGGTGATGGAACTGTTCAGAGGTTTTATTCAACCGGAAAAGGAAAATACGCATAGTGAGGCCAAGCCAGGCACCGTATTTTCCATGCCAAACTGCAGAAAAAGACACCCGGGCGCCTTCACTCGATCGAGAAGACGAGAACGAATCAACATGCAGTTTCAGCCAATGCATCGCGAATGAGTGATGACGAATCAGTCCGCGGGTTCAGCCAAGGCAGGAACTGCATTTGAATTCAAACGACAGGAACAGGCAGTTTCAGCCATGAAGAGGTGATCTATGTATGGTAAGAGCCTTCCATTTTTTGCTTCGGGCGAGTGACTTCTCCGGTCATCTCGATCGGCATTCGCCTAACTCCTCTCAGGTTGCTGCTGCAGAGCAGTAGTGTGTATGAACCACAAAAAACCTTTGGCACTGCTTTTGGATGCGACTTCGTCGCCCTGCAGGCTGGTGTTCACACGCTATTATATGCCGGCCGGGCAGGATTTGGCCCATCGATTCATGATGATAAGATGGAGAACTAGCTAGGGTTCATTCAGTTCTTCAGAACGGTCTCTCTCAGGTGGAAAGTCCGCGTTCAAAGTCGGTCAAGATGACCAAAAGGCGACGCGCAGCCACACGCCTAGAGCATGTCTACTGACTGGATGGTACCAGTAGCAGCTGCGGATTTTCAAGCAAAGCTAATGGCCCTTGACAACTCTGATTAAGATTCAGAATTCTACCATTAACAGCTCATTGAGACGGTAAATGATTGCATGCGTGCTGATAATTCTTCTTTTGCTTCAGACTGAAGTCGTTTTTTTTGTTCTAAAATCTAATAACTTCAGTGCATATAGTTGGGTAGTAGTAGTATTAGTACTAATGTTATTCAAGCGATACTGAACCAGAGATGGGAAGACACTTTTAAATCTACCGAGGTCATTTTCTGTTCTGACTTCACCGCATTACATGTTTACAATGCTATAGCAGTAAGAGTGTGAACTGTGAAGAGAGACTCTTACCCAGTCTACTGCATACGAACAAGAGGTTCACACGAGTATGATGGAAGTTTGCAGGAAACAGTATACCCTGATAAATTCTCGTAAAATCCATGCATTCTAAATGTGTCATCTTAGGATGCAAGGAAACCAAGTCACTGGTAAACGTAAACCTCCCAAAAGCACTGCACACCATTCGTTAGTTCAAATTCAAATTAGGATTGCCTGATCGGCAGAAAATCCCGGTGGTCTTGTTAGGTCATTACAACGAAAAGTATTCTAGATGTCAAAATCCTGTGTTAATGTGGACTGCGACTCATATCTTTGAAATAAAAATTAGACCGGCAGGACAATGCATGGAGATACAAAGTATTTATTTGGTTATGATGATTTCTTTTTGAGAATTACACGGTACAACGCAGACACGCAATATGCATGCACACTCACTCCTACGCAAACCCTACCCCTATGAGCCTCTCCGAAGGACTGAACCGGCAGATCTTGAAATTCACGAAGTCACCACAGGCGCCATGCTGTCGACGGGGACGTTGCCTACCACCGGATGCATAGCGCTAGTGTCAAGAATAAATCCAGGAGAATACGAGTACCAATGCCAAATCAAGGATTTAAACTCTGGTGGGTAGGTTCCACCAAAAAACCCAACCCACTGATCTATGATCGTCGCTTTGGTTATGATAAATTGATAACCCTCCAACTCGTACTCGTGGTAAATTAGCAAGTCAAACAGAATCACTTTAGAATTTTTAAAAAAGCATGATTCAAGCTGTTTTTCTAGATGAATGAATCACCGCGAGTCCAAGAGCTCATCCACTGTCTGGCTTTTAATAAACAAAATAAACCTAGCACACAACCTCGTCACGCCGCCTTTCGGAAAGTAAAATGTGACTGCAGTAAGAGTGCTTCCTACGGAGGTACGGGAGCAATGCAGGTAGCTCGAATGCATATACACAACAATTTCTTATTCAAAGTGGCATATACTTGATGTTGACATTTTAAAATTGAAAATAGTCGCCATCTCAATTCAACGAGCTTATACTAAGTCTAATATTCCTTTGACGTCGACTACAGATAAGTTATAAAGTAAGTCCAGTCATGCGCTTCGAGAGGCTGAGCAATGTGGAATTCAATTACAGGAGAAGTACCAAATCAATCAACCATTACAGAGGTACCAAAGCAATCACCCTTTTATTATGCTAATTTCATTACGATTATAGATATATTTTATAGGGTTATGAAAATATTATTTTCTTGCCACCAAAAAATATATTATACCTTAATTCCTTCTGCCTAAGTCTTATTAGTAAAATTTCACATTTTGTTAAGAGTGGCAGTGCCATAGTAGATGCAATGCCATGTCAGAACGTCGAGAATGAGAATGTTGAAGTGGAGATGTCGTGATGTAGATGTAGAACAGCTTATCAACGTAAGGGCAAACACTCCTTTTATCCTCGTCCACCAACCATGCTTCAGCCTGATCCATATCAAACATGCAAACAGAGAGTGATAAACAATAAACTAATTTAAGCCAGAGATTAAAAGCAAAAAAAGGTTAATGTTACAATCCAGCACTAACATCGAACTTATATTATCTTATTCATTATACTCAATAATTTATTATTAATGGTAGCAATGTAGAAGTAGTTATAGTTACTTAGTCCATCACCGTTTGCTCTTCCATGTGCTAGCCATTTAAAAACATAAGTATTAAAAATTTGTTGATAAGTTTGGGGATCATATGCAATTAAAAATTGTATATTTTTGCTATATCTTATTTATTCATTTTTCAGTTCAATACCCATACAAATGTACCCCTTTTTTTTTTATCTATTTGTGAATTGTGATAGGCCTCAATTAACAATTCTTTTATCGTCTATATTCTTTTTTCAGAGATATAATGCTAAACAAGATAATCTTATGAGTGATGAGATAGAATTTTTAGGCGAAGTGGATCCCATAATTAGAGAAGTTTGGTCCTCAAGTAAATCACCTATCTAGTTTTGGGAGTGTCTCCTCCTCAATTGATTGAAATCCTACACATCCATCAATCACCATCATCCACCGTTAGATTAAAATCCAACGCCTCTCCTCTTTCTTCCACCTCCTTCCTCTTCTTCCCTCCTCACGCCGGCAACTCCCTCCCGCCGCCGCCGCCCAGCCCCTCCCCGACCCCTCCGGCGCGGGCGGGCTAGGGCCTCACCGGAGCTCCTCGCCAGCCTCCGCCGATCCGGAGCTCCGGCGGGGCCTAGCCCGCCCGCGCCGGCCGCCGAGCGAGCCCATCCCGCCGCCGCCTCCCGCCGCCGCCGCCGCGCACTGTCGCCCCCGTCCCGACCTGGCCCGACCATCGGCAACCACCGCCCGACCGGTGGCGCCCCCGCCGCCGCGCCTCGCCGCCGCGCCTCGCCGCCCTGCCACCCACCTCCTCCGCCGGGCCGGCCTACCACCGCCAGAGCTCCCTCTAGGGTTCGGCGGTGAGCAGCCGCACCCGGCAACCCCGAAACTCTAACCCCAAAGCCCTAACCTCGCCGGAGCTCGCCGGAATCTCGCCGGAGGTGGAGAAGAAGGTTAGTTTTTGGGTGATTGATGGATTTGTAAGATTTCAATCAATTGAGGAAGAGTAAATCTCCTAGTTTAATGACCTAGATATGCAAACTAATATTTCTGGAAGCTAGATGGCTCTCCTGAGCAAGTTTAGAGACCGTGTTGGCACATTTAGCCTTAGAAAAAAATCAAGCGCGACTAAATCCTTAACTAGCAGGTTGAGAGAGAGAGAGAGCTTACTAACCTATGGAAAAAATAATTTGGTGGCCACTACTATAGACTAAAAGATAAGAGTTTTTTTATTGAAATAGTTAGACATTTCAATTGAAGTAGAACTTCTTGTCAGTTATCAAATTATTGCCTTTAATTAGCTCCCAACCTCCAGTGGGCAGATGATAGCTTTTACAACGATTAAGAACACATCATCAATGATTCAGCCGAACATTCCGATACGGGGCTCGACCATTAGCCATCAGGTAGGTGTTCCAAATTGGAGAGTCGTCACTGCCAATATTCAATCACAACCAGATCAGAAGAGATTGTTTGTTTAGGTGCAAAAAAGGGTCCACTTCTGTGACTTAACAAGTATCCGGAGTCCATCCAAATACACACACCTCAAACAAAATAAAAGATCTATGCATAATCTAGTAAACTATTGCTGTTGTTGAGCCGCCGAACTCATTCTTTCATTGAGCAAGGCACGTAGCACTGGTCCTTTTCAGCTCTGTTAGCAAACTGTGACCACCAGTCTCCAGGAAACCGCGTGACTTCACCGCACCTGCTATATAAGCGAGCGGCCTGCTGCCCGGAATCTCATCTCATCCGTCGACCGGTGCAAAGGCAGAGGCGCAAAGCAAGCAGAGCTGCTTGTCGGGGAGGACAACACTTGGTCGAGTGAGTCCCTAGCACGAGAGCAAAGCAAGAACGCCCGGTGGCAATGGCGTCCATGGAAGTGGAGCAGGATCTCCCGGGGTTCAGGTTTCACCCCACCGAGGAGGAGCTCCTCGACTTCTACCTCGCCCGCATGGTCCACGGCAAGAAGCTACAGTTCGACATCATCGGCACCCTCAACATCTACCGCCACGACCCCTGGGACCTTCCCGGTACGTATCAAGAACTGCCGGAGCTTGCTTGTGACGACGATCAAGCAATCTGCAGAGTTCACGATGATCGATGCTCAAGTGATCGATTGGTTGGTGAGACTGACAATGGATGAACTGTGTGTGTGTGTGTGCAGGGATGGCGAAGATTGGGGAGAGGGAGTGGTACTTCTTCGTGCCACGGGACAGGAAGGCAGGCAGCGGCGGGCGGCCGAACAGGACGACGGAGCGAGGGTTCTGGAAGGCCACGGGGTCGGACAGGGCCATCCGGAGCTCCGCCGACGCCAAGCGGGTGATCGGGCTCAAGAAGACGCTCGTCTTCTACCAGGGTCGCGCCCCGCGCGGCACCAAGACGGACTGGGTCATGAACGAGTACCGCCTCCCCGACTACGCCACCGCCCGTGGAGCGCCGCCGCCTACCAAGGTAATTTAATGATCCGTCCATGGTATGAACAATTGCACATGATTTGTTCAGAAACTTGGCCGTCCTAGAACTGGCGGCAACATCATCTCAAGAGCTAGGATGAAATCATGTTTACTGCTGAATCTTTTAACCGTTTTCACTGGTTTCGTAAATTGATAGTATGAATTTGTTGCCAAATCGGTGTGCGGTTTCAACATTAACCGCGGGAGGCAAAGTGCTGATCGGTTTCTTGTGCCTGATAATGACTGATTTTTTTTTTTCTCTTCGTCACTTTTGGCACCATTTAAACACTGATGTGGACATCCATGAACGCGTGACGTACTAGACATGAGAATTGACAGGGTTGACCTACTAGTTGACTCGCTTTCCTTTAAACTGCATGGAAATTTTGTGGAACAACAAACGTTGCCATAGCATGCATTATTGCATTAACCTTTCTTCCACTGCAATCATGCATGGTAGAAAATCGACGAATGCCTGACGCTTCTGCGCTATATCTGCAGGAGGACATGGTGCTGTGCAAGATCTACAGGAAAGCCACCCCACTGAAGGAGCTAGAACAGAGAGCCTCTGCCATGGAGGAGATGCAGAGGCGCGGCAACGCACACTACGCGGCGGCCGGAGCACCCATGGCCCAGGCCGTGCCCTCCGCCGTCGACGAATACCTCTCGCCGGAGGACGCCCAAGACAGCTTCATGTTCCCGTCCTCTTCCTCCTCGGCGCCATCCGGCGACAGCTACACCGCGCCCATGGAAGCCAAGCAGGAAGCGGTGGACGCGACGACGGTCACGGTGGCGTCCTCGTCGTCGTCTCTGATGCAGGCGGCGAACATGACCATCATGCCGCCCCCGGCGGTGAGGCACGGCGAGCTGCCTACCCTGCAGGTGCCGATGAACCATGGAGCCTTGGACTGGTGGATGCAGGACCTGTCCCAGCTACGCAGCCCATGGCAGGACCAGCTCTTCTTGTCTCCCTTGGTTCAGGCCAATCTACTCTATTGAAGGGACAAAACTGGAAGAACCAGTCGCGTTACCAAAAGATCATGCGTTTCAGCTTGCAAGGGCGATCAGCAAGCGGGAAATGGTAGCTTAGATGTGAGAACGGCTGTACATATTGAATAGTAGTATTAGAGCAATTACATATTTTGGGTGCATTTTGGTATGTAATGGTATCTAGTGTTTGACATGACTACCAAGTCACAATAAATTAACTTAGAAAATTGGTGAATCTGTTCCCAACTTTCTGCGATCATGATCCTTTAGAAAACAAAATGCTTGATGCAAATTGGAGTCCAGAGATATACTTTCTTGAAGGTATAATTTTGTATATACAGAAAAAAAAATCCAACATTTTGTTTGTAACGTTTGGCATGATCCATCAGAAATCAAGATAATCGAGGACAGTAACATCCATCGAAATCAAATAATTTCGGACAATAAGCTTAAGCCATCAAAACGCTATTTTATTAGGGATACTTCTTTTCCATTTTTTTTTCCAATTAAGCGATCAAGAGATCACTTTCTTATTCCCTTGTAATATTACAATCACATTCCTATTCTTGTCAAATCACCATGGCTCTGCATGGCAAATTATTGCACAAAATGTTAGTGTATGATGAGCCAAGGGTGGCCAAGAAAAGTAACCTTGGGCTCATCTCGGGGAAAAAAAACCAATGAAATTATTTTGAAGACATGTAGTGTTTGACATGACTACCAAGTCACAATAAATTAACTTAGAAAATTGGTGAATCTGTTCTCAACTTTCTGCAATCATGATCCTTCAGAAAACAAAATGCTTGATGAAAATTGGAGTCCAGAAATATACTTTCTTCAGTTGTAGAAGGTATAATTTTGTATATATACAGAAAAATTTCCAACATTTTGTTTGTAACGTTTGGCATAATCACTTCGGACAATTGATGACAGTAACATCCATAAATCAAATAATTTCGGACAATAAGCTTAAGCCATCAAAATGCTATTTTATTAGGGATACTTCTTTCCCATTTTTTCCAATTAATTAAGCGATCAAGAGACCATTTTCTTATTCCCTTGTACTATTACCATTACACTCCCATTCTTGTCAAATCACCATGGCTCTGCATGGCAAATTATAGCACAAAATGTTGGTGTATGATGAGCCAAGGGTGGCCAAGAAAAGTAACCTTGGGCTCATCTCGGGGGAAAAAAAAACCATGAAATTATTTTGAAGACATATTGTTCAAAACTACTATAAATCATTGTGAAAAAATAGTTGTGGTCTCTAACCGATCAAATAACACAGTTTTTTTGTTTTTAATGCTTCTGAAGATATTAGTTGATCAGCTTTAGTTTTTTATTCATTTTATTTCTTTTTGAGGAAAATTTATTCATTTTATTGCTTATAAGTGGATCTTTTGATTTTTTCTGTTCTGGAAGTTATAATTTAATTTAATTTAATGTTCTGTAACATATTTTAGATATTTGACACAGGGAAAACTTTTTTCCTTGATATACTCCGTATTTTGCATCTACTGTAAACATCAATAATTTTTCGAACTTGTTTTACATGTGGGCTCGGAATATGTCCCTTATCGGGCCTTCAGCGACAAGGTACGGTTCTTGCGTTTGTTTGAATCAGCGGCTGACGGCAGCTGCGCTCGCCCTGTCCCGGCTTGCCTGTAGTTGTATACTTGTATCGGCTGCCAGCAGGGTAGTTTTCTGCTGATTGATCGGAGCCTGAGAACAGAGAGCAGCGCTCGAGTGAAACTGCTGTACCAATCCATGGGTGATCGACTGATCAATTCAGTCACTGCTGGTTTTTTTTGATGTAACAACACGCAATTTGAAACGGTTGTCTTAATTTGTACTCTTTACTCTTGAAAATTTCTGTGTTCGTTCTTCTATCTGGAAGGCTGAAGAAGCAAGATGTCAGTTTTGTCCTGTTGAGCCGAAGGCCTGATGTTTCGATGCAATGGATCGTCAGCTAAGTACTGCAAGTTCAGGTTTTCACGAGGACCCCACGATCTCCAGCGCTTTACTGACATGCTCGTCTCGGCGGCCGCCGCGCCATGGACGCTAATAATTCCGGTCTCTGCCGCCGCCGCCGTCCGTCAGAGGCAACGAATGGCGGGGTGCTCCAAGCCTCCAACCCGATTTGGCAGCGAACCCACCTCCGATCTAATCACCCAATCTACTCATCGGCGGGGAGTGCTTGTCCACCGCAAGGTAGCCACTCCCTTTCCTCCTCCGGAAACCGATGGATGCGGTGATCTGCCTGCTCGGAGCTCCGCCCTTTCTCCGCCGGCGTGGAGCATCTCTCCGCCGTCGATACTACCGGCCATCGGAAGCAGGCTTCAGAGTTCTGGTCCCAATCGAAGTTAGGGGTCTTTCTGCAAAAACTCGGATCGCGATTAATAATCGCGATACGATTCAGGGGGTTTATAAAATACCCAGGGGTGCATGCGTAAAATGTTTATCCCCGACCTCGCCGCTCTGGCCCTGTTCCGCGGCCGTCGCCATGGTGGCCCCTTCCGCTTCCTGCCTCCATGGCCCGCGAATTCGCTGGAGACCAGCCGAATCTTCACCGCGGAGCGGACTAGAGTAAGGTAGCTGAATGCCAACCTCATCATGTCCCTCGTCCACTAAAATCGCTTCATCGGCAGTCGATACAGTCCCCGCCGTCGCGAGCTATCAGGTTAGGTCATTCCTATTACTTCCCCGCTGAAACCCTTGTTTATGTACTCTCCTTCTCCCTCACAAGTCACAAGCCAAGGACTGGAAGCGCGAGATCCTCCGCCTCCGCGAGGGGCCGCTTAATGCTTAAATTTGTGTGATTAACACTGACAGGCCTGCATCGGCAGTTCATGGCGATGTGGAAGACACTAGACTCAGCTGCATCAGCGAATGCTCTGACTCTGACCCTGGTCTGTGCTCTGCGCAGGTGGTGTACTATGAATGATCATCGGTCAGGATCAGGATCCAAAGTTCAGAGTCTGATGCAAAATTACCAACACGATCAGTTTTCTGCTGGCTACCGCATCTTCTTGATCTTAAGGTCCTCCTGAGCAAACATTCATATTCGGATGTTGCAATATGCGGATATGTGGTGGTGGAGCACTGCCGCACATTCATGCAGGGCCTTTGTGGTTGACAAATAGTCACAGACATGGCATGCCAAATGCTCACGAGTGGATGCAAGTTATTTACATTACATATATTAGTCCCTGGGCTTGCTAACCAGGCCGTTTATTTTCCAGAAGACCGCATTATTTCCTTGCATTATTGCTAGCGTTTTACTACTAATAATTTCAGTGGCAACTTGCAATACAATTAGCCGGCGGGCGCGTATGGCTTCTGGTTCTGGCAGTTCAAGTTGGCGCCTCCTGTCACTCCGAGCATCTTGCAGTACCTCCGGTAGAAGCCGACCCGGTTGCTGTCGCCGTCCGTCGGCTGGCCGCCCTTGCCGCACTCGAGCCCGCCGTTGATGATGTTGGTGAGGAGGCCGTAACCGGGGAGCCTCCCGGCGGCGCGGTCGCCGGTGCTGGGCGTCCATCGGCCGGTGATCACGTCGTGGCACGACGGCTTGGCCGCCTGCGGCGTCATCCAGAACCAGATGGCTGTCTCGAAGGCCACCACGGGGTCGCTCGACACCAGGCTCGGTTTCCCCACCAGGTCCAGCTTCAACGCCTTCCCGGCGAGGTCGTAGTTGTACTTGCTGTACGTTGCAGATGATGTGAGATGGTTTCGAAATTTGTTGATGATGAAAGATTAAAGACTAATTAGCCAGCTAATTATTCACCAAACTACTGTGTGGATCGATCTTGCTTACTGAGTGAGTTGTATTGGCCCACGTCCGTA
Organism: Digitaria exilis; assembly: GCA_015342445.1. NCBI lineage: Eukaryota > Viridiplantae > Streptophyta > Magnoliopsida > Poales > Poaceae > Digitaria > Digitaria exilis. The sequence continues at coordinate 431,285 of JACEFO010000144.1, forward strand.
GTAGGGTGGGTCAGTCTGTTGCTGTTCTTCCACACGGCAGTATCCCCAGGCAAACGTTCCGCCCGGAGCAGTTGGCCAGCCACCTACCGGCGGGGATCGTCGGTCAGAGAGCACGAGATTGATATGGCAAAAATCTTAATCGAAGACAATCTCTTGATGAATGAAAACAAGAGAAGGATGATTAAATGAACCCTGTGCATAATGATTGAGGAGTACTTACCGGTGGTCTCGTGGGAGGTTTGGCCGAAGAAGGCGGCGAGCTCCCGGCGGCGGGTCTGGGCGTCGCCGGTGGCGCCGAAGGCGGGGAACCTGGCGGCGGCCTTGACGAAGGCGTCGTAGGTGTAGAACGCGCCCTGGCAGCCGCTGTCGCCGCGGTGGCTGAGCATACCCTCGAACACCTGCCTCGTGATGATAGCCCCCGCGCCCTGCTGCCCGCTGGCGCCGCCGGTCGCCGCGAGCAGCACGACGCCGGCGATGGCCAGCAGCGCGAAAACCTTCCTCCTCATGGTTCGCTCAGTGACACAGACAGGAATGGTGGGGGTGGCACTGCCGTTTGGACACAGCAGCAAAGCACGGCATTTATATAACGCCGAGCGATCGGGCCAAGCTTTACATGGTCAGGTCTCAGCGTCTCAGGTACTACACTCTAGTCATTGTCAGCTGGTTAACAGCTCAGCTCGATCACCGTCCTCGACCCTTTCCACGGCGAGGTTACGGTCAGGCCACGGCGAGGTTACGTGGCGCCGCGCGCATACGGTCTTCGTACCGTACGTCGTCAGTCAGACTCGTGGTCAACACGCCGCTGAGTGATCGACGGTAGAGCTGGTGCGCCGCACACAGTTTTGCCCACTGCTACCTGCTGGCCGCGTGTTTTGCAATCGATGGATCGTGCAAAGTTGCCACCACTCTCCCAGTCGGTCTCGGCGTATCCAATTATCCTGGCTGCTTCCAAGGACGCCACTTTCTGGCCTCGGTGCATCTCTCCTTGGAGCGCGGTCACCATTGTCTCGCCACTTCCACGCTCCAAGTCTTTTTCCTTTCCTTTCCTTTTCTTTTTTCTGCAGAGTGCAGACTCGTCGTGTTTTTTTTTTAAGTCACAGCAGACACTCGTCGTGTGTGCATCGTGCTCTTCTGTCTTATAGGCCCAGTATGTAGTGGCCCAAAACTGGTGCGCTTGTAGCCCACTCCGGGTGGGGTAAGCCAGCCCGGTGCGTGTCGGTGGTCAGCCACGCGGAACCGACGACCGAGTTCGCCTCGCCACGTCGCGGAACGCCGGAACCAAACCTAGCGAGCACTGTGCGCACAGCGGCACCCGGAAACACTTGCTGCCTAGCACATATTAGCCTCCTCGGCGGCTGCCGGTACTTGCACATAGAAGACACACTTTCAATTGCCGTCTTCACCGAGCCGGAGACAATTGCCCGAGATCTTTGCTACTACATCTGTCATGGCCCCTGGCGCAGTTACCATCTGCTCGGGTGGCCGACGAGCGCTGTATGACTGGCAGGAGGGCGCGGTCAACGACAGGCAGCTGAGAGACATACTCCATGCTGGACGTACTGGGCCAAAGCCTCCAGAATTGTATGCGTTGACTGCCAATCTGCCATACAACGCAACAGCGGAGCCACTCTCCGAGTCCGTAGGGCTTCAGAATGTTGCCAGGCCTTACCCGTCACTGGCAACAGTCGCTGCAGCGCTTCAGGCTTTGAGAACTTCACTGCTTGTCGCATTGAGGTGCTTCTCCATGTCTGAACAATCAGCGCAAGCCGCAAGGTTGGAGAACGACAAATCACAAAATCAACCAGCAAGCTCTAGGTTTTGGCGACCTGAAGTAATTCACTTCCATTGCATTCCGCCTGTTTCGCTTTGTAAGATGTACACGGGACCAAAAAATGCACCAAAGAAATTCCAAACCAGGTAGTTACAGCCACCACATGACTCTAGCTCTACAGTAACACCATCCAGCCAATTACATTCCCAAACACGGGAACAGGAGCCAATTAACCACGAATTTTTTTTTTTACGGCAGCTAACCACGACTTGTTTTTTTGGGGCAGCTAGCCACGACTTTTAGGAAGAACTAAGCAGCATGTCTCAACAGGAACCTTTTTGAGCCGGAGGAGGGGATTGGAGTTTCATGGCCTGGTGTGCTTCTGCCGCTTCTCTTCCAGCTGAGAAGCCTCATTCAGCATGTCCACGGCGTCGCTCTGCATGTTCAGCTTGGAGAGGGCGACGGCTTGCATGTAGAAGGCGGTAGGCCAGTCAGGGTACACGCACTGCGCCTGCATTGCGTCACGGAGGGCGGCGTCATTCTGGTCACACATGAGGTGGCACAGGCTCCTCCTCGCGTGCACTGTTGGCGATACCATCGTCCCCACCTCAACAAACTGCAATACAAAGGGAGAGCGGAACGGATTAGATGTGTTTTACAGATTGCCACCAGCATCAAAGTGTGTCTAGTCATATAAGTAAGATGTGCCACCTGAGTGTAAAACTCTGTGGCTGCCTTGAAATCTTTGTCGCGAAAAGCAAAGTCACCACGCTTCCTAGCTTCCAGCATGTCCCTCATCTGTTGTGTCCATTCCTGGAACGATAACTGCAATATAGCCAGGCACCATTTCTGAATGTTACACCCACATAAAAAGCTTACAGACAAGAACAAAAAAAACTTCCAGGAATGGATCTTTACCTCATTAGTCCCTTCATCATCTCTGTAATGTGCATTCACAAGAATCTGATGGATAGCTGTCAAATCCATCCTAGAACAGGCTTCACCCATGGGAGAAAGAGGGCGCTGTGGCTGCGGAATGGGAGCGGGAGGCTGTTCTTCTTCAGGCTTTGGAATGCCAAGCATCTCATAGGACGGTACCTGTTTGGAATTTGAAAATGGAAATGTATCAACCATAAGTTTTTTAAAAAAACAAAATGCCCTGCTACCATAGCATAACAGTTGCATAGACGCCAACAATCATATCACAATAAGCAACAATTCATTGCTAGAGCACAAAGGCTGCATGGTACATGAAGCATTCTTGAGGATGAAAAACATAACACTTACCTCTGGTTTTTTTTGTAAGGGCTTGAGAACAGAGAGCAGCTTTTTTATGTTAGGGCGATCCCTAGGTTCATATGCTAAGCAGTGAGAGACAAGATCGACCAAAGTGGTCGCCTCTTCTGTTGGGTAGTTTCCCTCCAAATGTGAATCCATCAGTATTCGGAGATTCCCGCTTTTGATCATATCAAGAGCCTGAGTGAAATAAAGCTAACTGTCAATGATATAATCACTTTAATCAGACAACATTTTTACTATGTTACAATTGAAAGAAAAATACACTCGGTTACCATGCTAATTCTCTCACAGATAGTATCAGTGTATCACACACACATGGTACCAGTTGTACAAAGGAGATATTCAGGTAACACAATGTAATACAGGGGTATTTTCAGGAAGGGATTCTGTACTTTTGTAATACTTGGGAACTTATAAAAAATGCAAAAATAAAATAAATAGTTATTAATAAGAAAAACTTACACGGGAAGGAGGTATGCGCTTTCCACTTAGGAGGTCCAGGAGTACAGTGCCAAAGCTATATATAACACTTTCTGATGTTACTCTCCCTAAGGAAGCACCGTTAGACACGAAAATCCCATAATTATGTTAGGCATTCTATTTTCACTAATAGCATACTATCATGTATATCATTTCTCAAATGCCCCAATTAAACAATCCAAAGAAGATTTTTTTTGGGGGTCATATAGAAACAAATACGAGCACATTACCATTTCTCAAATATTCTGGAGGTGTATATGCAAGGTTTGTGCTATAGCTTTTCCCATCCCTGCTATTTTTCATCAAGCCAAAGCATGAAAGACGAGGATCACCATTCTGCAAAAAGAAATTACATTAGTTGTTCAGCCCACACAGGATTACTACAGTTAGACAAACATGTAAAGAGATCCAACATGCAATCGGCCTCATTGATAATCTAAATAGGCCATTCCTGACAACATTTTTTTTTTCTAAATTGCTAATTCGGCATCTGCTGTCTAAGAAACCTGTGTGGTGAAAGCATAGGGCTGAATAAATCTAGTCAACAAAAACGTGCAGGCCTGAAAATATAAATTTTTGAGAACTCCCCATGAGAGAGTTGACATTTTTATTCTATTTGAGATGAGACAGAGAAAGCATCCATGCTGATTGTAAAACCTCAATGGAATAAAGACAATACTATCCTATTTTTATCAGATTTATGACACTACAATCTATTAGCAGTTTACAATATAACTCCAGGGCTGTAGGAAAAAAAGAAAAGAAAAGACAGATAGAATCAGTTACCTCATCAAAGAGAACCCTATAAGCATTTAGGTCATGATACAAAGGCCTTCCCTCAGTGGTACAATAGTCCAGTGCCTCAGCGATGTAGTATGCAACTCTCAGACGCATAGCCCATTCAATTGTCTGGTTTTCCCCTGAAAAAGAGTAAAAGCGGTATTCATATAATGAACTGATGCACATCACAGTTAATTAGTACCAAACCATCTTCCCATAAAAAGTGGATGCTCAAAATAAATAAATAAATAAATGGATGCAATCTAGATTAACAGAAGAAGTAATCACATGGAATCACAGTTAATTACCCCTGCTATTAATTAATGGATAACTCTGATGCTAAATAAATAAATAAAAGGTGGATGCTATCTAGATTAATGAAGAAGTAATCACATGGATTAATAATTACAGAACAATTAAGCACCATATGTAAACATTACCAATCAAACCTAAACCTTGACATGCACCCTAGCGCCAGGTTGTTCAATGAAAGCAGATCATATAAATCCAGACATTCAGTTCATACATCAACCGCTTAATTCCAAATAGGCACAGGCATTCCTATAGCAAATATCAATTTCCTAGGTTCACAGTGCAAGATACAGCCGCCTTGAGATCCCCCAGAGAGAATTGTAGTGATCCACCCGTCCAAAACAATGAACAGAACTTGTGAACACAGTTATATAATGTGTTTAATGCAGCTATCCTAATCAGCTTCAATGGACACACACAACGACCATGCCGACAACAACCAGATAAGAATTGGATATGACAAAGCCAAGCCCAATCATTCGTTCGGTACACCAAATGCGGGAGGCTGCTAAGCGCCAGCAGTTGCTCAGACCACGCGGGTTCGTCTTTTTTTGCCAACTTCCTCACTAATCAGGAACAAATCATACGAAGACAAAATCGCCGCAGGCTGTATTTACCGAAAATGGGCATCGAAAACATCCCAGCCAAAAGCGACCAATCAGAAATGGACCAATGGTTAAAAAGGACGGAGGAGCAAACTTACAGTGGAAGAGGTGCTTGGCCAGCGTGTCGTTGGGCATGAACTCAGCGACGAGCAGGCGCTCGTCCCCGTCGCAGCAGTAGCCGATCAGGTTGGCCATCCATCGGTGGCGCAGCTTGCCGGCGCCCTTGGCCTCCTCCTGCGAGCAAAAAAGCAAGGTGTTTTATTGCAGCTACGAATTCCATCCGGAATCAAGGGGCGGATACGGTAATCGAGCCCGAGACGTACCGCGAACTGCTTGGCGTCGGGCCAGGCGACGTTGGTGAACTTCTTGACGGCGATCGCGCGGCGGCTGGCCTGGAGGCGGCCCTTGTAGACGAAATTGGGCGCCTTCTCGCCGCTCTCGGAGACGATGTTCTCCGGCGCGAAGTCGCCCGTGGCGGCGCGCAGGTCCGCCAGCGAGAACTCCCTGACCACCGGCACCTCGCGGACGCCGGCGCCCGCGGAGGACGCCGTCGCCTGGTGCTGGTTGAGCGAGACGGAGGAGCGGCGGCGCGGGGGGAGCGCCCCAGGCGGCTTCTTCTCCGTGTGCGTCACCTTCCCCAGCGAGGAGGTGCAGCAGCCCATGGGAGCCCAGTGGGGGTGGTGGCTTCAGCCGCGGCTGGTGTGGGGGTTGGGTTCCCCCTGCTCGCCGAGTAGCGGAGCAGAGCAGAGCAGGGGAGGAGGAGAAAGAGGTGCCTTTGGGGGTTGGTCGCCTCTGCTCTGCTCTGCTCTGCCTTTTGTATGGGGGGGTGTCCTCGCCTTTTTCGCTGCCGCGGTAAGCCGCCGTGCCGGGCGTGCGCGCGCTCGGCGCGTCGCTATCTTAGCCTACCTACAAGGAGGATGGTTTTTTTTTTTTTGGAAGACATTAGGATGATCTTGATCCTCGACAAGTTTCAACTCTTAATTCGTGGCTTAACGAACGAGAAATGGTATTGTTAAATGTGTTGATAGTAAAAAAAAAAGAAAAGGGGTTTATATGGTGCAAATGGCGCGTAATTCAAAACTTACATAGGAGACATGTCGCGGGCGTTATAATGCCTTTAGATCGGGTCCTACGTAAAGTTACGTTATCTACGTTAGATGCTATGTGCATGGATAGTTTAATGCGTAACGATCAATGTAGGACTCGGACTAACGAATAATGGCGTTGTAGTAACGGAGAATTTTATAGCACGGGTACATTCGCACGTGCGCAATGTAACGCTCGACTTGGGACAATGGCGTTTGTAGTAACGGAGAATGTTATAGCATGAGTACATTCGCACGCGTGCAATGTAACGCTCGGACCTGGATCCGCTTACTTGTAAAAGTTACGTTTTATTTTATGATGACATATATATAATGTTAATTGTAACGGTGCAATAAGATTCTCGAACTAAGCAGCGACAATGTCAATATATAGTAGTAATGATGAAAACTGTATTGGCGCGTCTATACACATGCCATGTAATATCCGAGCCTATACCAAGCTACACAACAATTTTATAGAGACAAACAATTTTATAGAGACAATAGATCGGATCATGTATAAAAGTCACATTGTTATGTGGCTTAGCTCGAATCGTAACATTCTATATGTGGGTCTTTCAAAATGCTTTAGCCTTTGCTTCGAAAAGTCTCTTCACTTTTATGGGTTTTTTTCTTCTTCTTACTAGTGCCTATGATCCAAGAGACGTCGCTATATTATGGAAAAAAAAATGTTGAGCTACGATGCATGTACTAGTTTCAAGGATAACAACGTTTCCTTTTCTGTGTTAGAAGTATAGGAATGCCACCATGTACCCAGTGAACATAATCGCTCGCGCACCCTCTGCTCGAGTCAACGGTTTTTCTTGTGTTTTCTCCGTACTAACCTAGCACCGGTTGATGGGTCGCTCCAAATTAAAGAAAAAGACACGTCGTACGAAGGCAGGTTGGCACGTCGTCACGTTAAACATCGGCAACAAGCCGAACGCGCCACGCAAAACTGTCTGCCCGGACTACGCGTCAGGCTGCCGGCCGGAGCTCGCCGGACCCGGACGCCGAGAGAGAGCCAGGGGGGGCCGGGCTCGCCGGACGCCGTGCGCGCGGCGTCGCCAGCAGCTAGCGTCTCCGGCGATCGTGTCACCGCCGGTGCCATGTCACCGCGCAGCCTTTCGGCGACTCTCACGCGGCCATGGTGACCTGCCCGCTAGCGTACCATAGCGGGCTACCCTCGCCGGCACGAAACCGACGTCCGTTCGGAAACTGGCGCCGCATTTTTGGCAGACGTGACGGGACGAGCCGGAACCATAGCCCCATCTTCGGGTTAGAGGCGCGGCGGTTACTGCTGGGGGTTGGTGCAACTGAAATGCATTTTGTAGTTAAACGAAGCAATTGTTAAAAAGATGCTAAAAAAGCTTGGATTAATTGCTGTAAATCCGGGTTAAGCCGAAGAGCGTTTGGAACTGACACAATGTCTTCTACTATTTGCTTGAGGGAGAAGTTTTGTGTGTCTTTTTTTAGCTTTTTTCCCGGGTCAAAAGAACAGTTACTGTTCCTCGCAAAAAAAAAAGGAGCAGTCACTGTGGTTTTTACAAGTGAAATGCAGGAGCGACGCAATTGTTAAATAGTTGCTAGTGAAAAACTTCAAGGATGCAAGTGCTTTGCTAGGACTGAAGAGCGTTGAACAACCAACGATTTTTTTTTTCTATATGCCTGAATGAAATGTTTAAAAACTACGATTTAATACGACTTGTTTGTTTCCTTTTCCGAAACTAAAAATGTTAAAAAAAAAGCTTAACATTGCGGTAAATGCCTGCTTAAACTGAAGAGCTATCCCTGAAGGCTGAAGCAAACATATGTGCAACTGACACAATGATTTTGTCCGCTAGATATGCTTGAGCGAAATGTTTGGTAGGAGTTCAAAGCATATGGAAACCTTTACCTCTTTTCTTCCGGGTCAGAAGAACGGTTACTACTGTGGGTTTGCACGCTACTGAAATGCATAAACAAAGCACTTGGTAAAAAACTTTGATTGCTCCAAATACTTGCGTGAACCATAGAACATCTATAGCAGACATAATGATTTTTTTTCCCTATATTCTTAAGTGGAATGTTTAGTAGAAGTCAATAGTGAATTGTTTAGTACTAGGATTTATTACATTTACTCTTTTTTTTTTGGTTTTCCGAAGCTAAAAAATAATACTAGGAAATTAAGGAACCGTTCAAATCAACAAAGACGGACTGATCCGAGGAAGGAGTCTGAAGCTGAACAGCAAAAATAGCTATCGAGTCTTGGGAACCCTGACCCCCGAGATATGAAAACACCTGCATTTGAACAGGACTTCTCATTTCCAGTATCCACACGCAAGAGAACAGTCACGTTCTTTAAAGCTATTCTACTATTTCACAAGAATGACGGTGACTCGTTTAACGAGTCTAAGTGCATGATCTGAACATTTCAAGTCTCCAGGGTGACCTCGCTTGACCTGCAGACCAGGTCAGGTCGGTCGCCGATCTGCTGCCACGGCATATCGCCCGCGGATCCACCGGCTTTCGGTTTGAACCTTTGTGTACGCAGACCAAAGGTGAGCCGTGACCAGGTTTTGCGCTTCGGTTTCCATGCCGTGCGCTGGTAACTGATGAACTGTAGAGTGAATCGCGGTGGCACAAATCTAAAGGCAATTTGACAGAGCAATTTGCTAACGTTTCTTACTTTCACAAAGTAGATTTTCTGAAGAAAAAAAAACTTTAACAAAGCAATTTGGTAAACGTTTCTCACTTTCACAAAGCAATTTGAAGCACACGAGAACTCCAATTTCTAATGTCACGCTGAATATACGATGGTGCTGGCTGTTTTGCACTTAAACAATGGGTCGATCTCCACTGGCAAGTGGCAAGTACACAAAAACGGTACAGGCGCTACCAACACGGCAACACCATCCACCGATGCAGGACAAGTCGGCCCATTTTTCAATGCGGGCAGCTGACCTGGCACGCACACGGACAGGTTACGCCACCATTGTCGCCGTGTTACGTACTCCTGCACTCCCAAGCAGTGGCATACGGATGCGTTTATTTTAGCGAGGAGCAGCTTTTGTCACTGCCAGGCTGCCTAGCCTTTGCTGCACGCACGCCTAGCCTCAGGGTGTGTTTAGTTGGGAGTGGAGGAAAAGAACTTTTTCTGTTAAGCGTGTTCTGTGAGTGGATGAATAGGAAAATTGAAAGGAGTTAAAGGAGAACTTTTCTAGAAAGCGTATTTTCTGAGAGAGATGAATAGTAGAGTCCAAAAAAACTTCTGGAACTAAACACGGCCTCGGCCATGGCGCCAGCTAGTCGTCCTCGTCCGATCCTGGCGATCTGCTCTCCTAGTGGCTGGACAGGGCCATGTTCAGATTCAGAAAAAAGTACTTATTCAATAAGTTTTTCTTTTTCACTATACTCCAGTGCACTATTCATGATAAAAAGTACTTATTGTTCTCAATCTGAACACAGCTTCACCAAAAGGTCCTAGAACAGATTGATGAATTCCACTGCTAGTGCTCACGTGCACTGACAGCTCCAGTTGTTATTTGTTAAAGGTTAAATACGTCTGAGGTGGCAGAAGATTACAGCAAGGGGATGCCACGACTGGTTGGATTAGATGGGTTCCATCCAAGTGGTTTGATCATACTTTAGTGGCTACTTGGCTTCCATGCCATAACATAACAAGATGGTTGCTTGAGCTTGCGGATTGTTCAGACACTTGGAGCCGTCAGCAGTAGACTAGCGTGCTAGGGTTATACTATACAGACGTTCAGGGTGTGTTTAGATTGTAGGAAAAAACACTGTAGCATAAGAAAAACACTGTAGCATTCGCTGGGAAACGTGTTTTGTGAGGGGGGAATAGTAAAAAGTTGAAATGAATAGTGAAAAGTTGGAATGAATAGTGAATAGTTGGGAATCTGAACATGGCCTTGTCTCCTTTAGGGGCGGTGGTTAGTATGCGTTCTATATACGTACTTGGCTTGCTGCTTGTGGTAAGCTGCAGCACGTGCTTATTGTCAGTCGTGACGGGCTATGATTAATTAAGGTGCTTGCTCTATTGTCACACGTACCGGGGCATTCTCGTCCTGAACATTTTCTGTCTATAGTTATAGTACAGTATGTGTTTCTTTCCTACCATATATTCTCTGCATATAAAACAACTTCACCTATGGGATATGGGGTTGAGAAGTCGCTGACAGTGTCGTTAACAGAAATCCAATATTCAGAAAGTACAGAATACTTGAAAAATACTCAGTATGCCCTCTGTCCGTGCATGATCGAGAAAAAAAAATGTACTTATGTCCATGGGTTCATGCATGGCTAGGCTAGGTGATACGTACGTACCCAACTATCCAGCTATAGTAGCGTGTGCTTTGTGTGTCTTGTCTTTTATTTTTTTTTCCGAATCATTTCGGGGGATGGGGGAGATCCCCACCTACTCTATTAATCGAAGGATTAAGTGTTGCACATATTACACATGGTAACCCGGCATTCCAGGCGAAAGATTACATGAGAGATTCAAAGGAGAGAATTACACGAGGTTGAAGAAGAAATCGCGCCACGCGCGCCAATGCTCTCGGTGTTTCTTGTATTGGGCTTGCCAGAAGTCCATGTCGTGGACGACTTTCCTCAGAATTCCTGCAGGGGTGGAGTGTCTTGTCTTTTATAGTACTGATCTGAATCGTGGAAAGGAAAAAAAAAACTATCAAATGGAACGTGCGAAATACATGGACCACGACACCTTGAATCCGATTGGAAATTGGTTGCAACTTTCCACGCAAGTGGGCGTTGTTAACTTGCCCGGAAAGCTCCGACGAGCATCAGTGGTAGCTGATGTGAGGGAGATGATCAGCGACTGACGTACGATGTTTAAAGTGAAGTGGCTATGAAAAAAGGGAAAATATGCAAAGGTTATAGTGCTGGGTACTGGACACGACAATAACAAGCTCCTAGTGCACGTAGGCCGGGTACGATCGAGACATCTCTTTCTGATGGTACGTGTCGACATAAATACATAATCCCGGGTATATACGGAGCTTAGGCCCCGTTTAGTTTGCAAGAGATTCCCCAAAAGAATACTATTCATTTAACTTTTCTCTATTCATCTCATCCCTCCCGCTCACATAATACTATTCATCTACAGTGTATTTTTGATGAACAGTATATTTTTAGGGAATCTTTCCCCAATCTAAACGTACCCTTAATCGCGATCTATCGATGTCACCTGCTGATTCGCGCTGCACCAGCACATCCATCAGTTCAGTTGCGAGAGGTACTAGTGCACCACCCCATCTCGATGTCCATCATGGCGGCACGGACTCGCACCAGCCAGCAGGCAGAAGCTAGCTAGCCAGTCTCGCGATTGCCCGTCGCCGTTGCGGGCCGCCGACTGGCGCCCATGGAAGAGACGACGATCCGACTTCAGACTTGAGGATCCAGAAGTGTCGTTTTCTGCTAAAATTCCACGCTCTTACGTATTATGCTAATAACTACTGAAAGTGCTTGCGTTCGTTCGTCACTGAATCTGAATGATTGGTCACTCGCTCGTCGCTCCCCCACCAGAAAAAGCACGCGGTTAGCAGCAAAATCCAAGTCAATGATTAAGCACGAGAGAGAGAGAGATCCTCGGATAAGAGGGGACAGCGACATGTACCGAACTACGCAACGAGCAAGCAGCGCACCTGCAGGCAGCAGGTGTGTGTTCTGTTTCTTCGCAGGATCAATCGATCCTCTTCGCAGGCAGCAGTTTTACGTTGCCTGGGTTTGCTGTAGGTACCTTCATTTTTCGTGGTGCTACTACCTACGTACAGTAACTTGGTTGCTTGGATGTCTTTTCCCTTGATGACTCTGTTTGGTAAAAAAAAAAACATTTCGAAACAAAATACTACTCCGCAGGATTTATATAACAGCACGACGGCTTTTACCAGACAAAACGGCCTCGCCTGCCATTTGTCGTCGTTTGCTTTGCTTCACCTGGCGCAGGATGTGGTACGGGACAGGTAGTGCTGTGTTTAGTTTTTAAAAGTAATTTTTACTTTTTATTCATCTCTCTCACATAACACGTATCCTCTAAAAAAAAATTTCACTTTTCCTATTCATCTCACTTACATAACATAACACGCATCATGGATAAAAAAGAAAGGGTTTCGCTAGGTGCTCTGCGCCCGCCATCGACACGTTCGTCCCCGCGCGCGGCTCCAGCGCCACGTACTCCGCACCCGATTCTGTGCGCGCCCGCGTACGGCATCTATCAGCTGCTCTGCTCATCGGCGCCGCCGCACCACCCGGTTTTTTTAGCAGTAGATGGCTTCCAATGAAAAAAGTTTAAACTACAAAGTTGTATATGTCGCCGAGAGCTACAATTATCATATAAGGTTTGTCTTGATCCGAGTTCACATAAATTAGCTATGGTTTTTTGAAAATAAGCTGTTCAGAAAAGGGAAATTCCGCCGATTCATCCGACGGTAGCTTTTGCTACAGTAATATTTCGCCGGATGAACCGGCGACATGTTGTTTTCGCCGGATGAGTTGGCGGCAGGATGACATTTGTGTAAAATAAGTATTGAGGCATTTATTTTTGAAAATTCAGAAAATAAATAATATAAAAATTAAAAAATTTCCCATTCCAAAATAAGTGTTTTTTTTTACTTTTTGACTTTATATTTGACCATTCATTTTATTAAAAAAATTTACATAAATATTAAAATATCTATGATGATTAAATAAATTATCGAAAATAATTAATATTTTTAGAACAACTTGAATAAGACGAACGATCAAACGTGAAATTTAAAAGTCAAAAGGAACATTTATGTTGGGATGAAATAGTAGACCAATCGTTCCTGCTCCCGTGTCGGCGGCCACGCCCTCCACCATCATCGCCGAGCTGGACTAGTCCAACACCGCCGACTTGCGCGAGGCGGTCGCGTCCATGGTTTAGGAGGCGTTCGCATACACCTTCGTCGACGTCGCCGCCGAGCTTGGATGACGAGCATGTCAAGGCTGCTGACTAAGGCGGCTACCGCAGCTACATCATCATGCTCGGGACCACAATGGCGGATCACGAATTCCAAACGAGTGTGGGTCATCTTCCTTCCTTCTCCCTTTTTCTTATCCTTCCTCCTTATTTTCTTTCCTCATTTTCACCCACGGCTAGAATTTTGGAGGAGGGGGGCATGCCCCCCCCTCCAACTCCCACGCTGGATCCGCACTTGTTGAGCAACCGGAAGGAGACCAAACATGCCAGTGCTGATGCTGCCAGAGCGTGGCACGAGTCCTTTCTATCCTTCTTGCCGCCGAAGACGGCCCTCAAGAAGCGGCTGGTGCTTCATTCGTGTCTTCCCCTGCGTCGTCTACACGGCAGAAGACATGACACCATAGTGGAGTCGCATGCCGGTGTGGCGGTGTTTCTAGGAACCACATGGTGGAGTCGCCCGACAACTAGCTCGGTTGACTATGTGTTCATAATAAAAATCTGTTCTATATAATTTGTGAAATTATTTCTCATTATAAATAAAATGACTATGTGTGATGTTGCTAGACTAAATGAATAAGAATTAAGGGTTGAAATATTATCTCCTTTCCCTTCAAAGTAATATGCATGCGCATTAAGCTTTTGGTCCAAAGATTAAAGAACTAGTGCATGTACTAACTAATATGTGTTTTACTCAAAGGATGAAGAATAAAAGCAAATCTATATCTCTTATAAAACAAAAAAATGATATATAAAAGTTATATATTGCACCACAGCGTTCCCGTCTCGCTCGTGCCGTTAGGCAGGCCGTCCGGGCTTGTTGTCACCACAGGGCCCATATGGTCATGTGTGGGCCATCGATAGGGGTTTCAGGCCCAACTCAGTGTGGCCCAGAAAAAATATTCCACAGTGATTTTGGTCAATTTTAGCAGCAAATTTCTTCTCCACTTTTGGTACCGGTATACACTGATTCATTTATTGGTTCCAAACGAAAAAGTAGGCTGCTAGGACGTCATGGGACGAAACCTTTTGGTCACACATGACCATCACAAAGCTTACTAACCTCAACATTACACACTCGTCCTTGGGATTGATGCTCACTCGGCAACTAGCGCATGAGGCGTCTATTTTGTTGGTTCGCGACAGACTCATATCATACATTGTCCTCTAATGAAATGCAAAGCAAACTAGAATTGAGACGCCGCCGAAGATACAATTTCAGACATGATGTCAGTCACCTTATATTTGTTAGTATTCAACATGTACCAATATAATTTACTTCAAATATATAAAAAAAAATATAAAGATCAACGGATCGGAAAACATTGACTCCTAGACAAAAATCCATGTGACGCTGAACCGGCCTAACAACCTACGTGATTTAACAAAGATCCATTTCACGATTGGAAATGACTGTGAATGAAAAGAAGAGGGCGCACATGCTCGACGTAATGACACTCCTTAGTGGAGTAAGCTAAAATTAGAAACGAGGTTCAGAATATATAACCAGTCATAACACCCAACTTCTAAAGGTTACCTGAGTCGAAGTTGTAGCAACGCCCGCAACAGTAAAGCTATCATGCATGTTAACAGTAAGGTTATGCATTTCAAAAATAGATAGTGTAACAGTTAAATTCTCCAATTTTAGGGCTATAGCACTTTCTTCAAAACGAATATGCATGGGTCCACATGTAATAGAAATATAAATTGCTCCATGCATATTGAAATATATATGTTATAGACTAGTATGCATCAACTAATAGCTACTCCTATTACAAGTTGATGAGCTAGCTTCTCTTTGTTCGTCTGTTCTTGCGGGCTTGCGGCGCCACATAGGACAAGTTGATGAACCCTGTCACCTTATAGCTATCTGACTCGCTGGTATCGTTAAAGTGTCCTAACTCCTAACACCTATGCATGATTTGTGGTTGTGTAAATGTGATGGTCTACCATAGTGCTAGGACATTGCAAGTTTGCAACTAGGCCAAGTTTACATATCTGAATTTTACGTTAATTAAGGAACAGACAATATAATTGCCTTTACCTGTCTGATATTGTGATACGTGATTTTTTTTTAAGAAAAAAATCTAAACAGAACCATCGTCAGATAAAAATATCTGCGACGCATTTTCAAGAGAAACATTTCAGTTAGGAGCATGGAGCAAGACGTTAACGAATATTTTCCTACATTCCATTTCAGAACGATTGCTATACATCATGTACATTTGTACACAACCTACCAAAACTGAATTTGCTAATATCATCACTCTACTTAAAACTGACGTTCTGATGGAGTGCTACATCATTTTGAAGGCAGTTTTTTTTCCCTCCGAAACGATCTCATCGCAGGACGGATCAAATTAAAAGCACGGCGTGAGCACATTGAGCAGCGACACCCTGGCGTTAACGAGCGCCCGGTACACCTGCTCGCAGCCGTCCTCCGCCGCCATGACGCACTCCTCAAGCTTCCGCAGCCTTTCCATGGCTGCCAGCCTCTCCTCTTCCTCCTCGCTGCTGAAGCAGTCCTCCAAAGGCGTCACCTCTTTTGCACCGGGCCCGGACTCGCTGGCAGCTACGGCCACCGTACGCCGCCGCCACCGAAGGAGGTCGGCGACCCACCAGACCGGCACGACGGCCACCTTCGCCGGAGAGACAGCCGCCAGCGGGGACGGCATCGCGCGCGAGGATGACGAGGCGGAGGCGGACGCGAGGCCGGCGAAGATGGCGGCGGACGCGGCCGCCGCGGCGCACGTGGCGGCGTCGACGGCCTCGGCCACCGCGGCCTCGCCGGAGGAGTCCGACGCCGTGGCGGCGGAGGACGGGGAGCGGTGGGAGAGGCAGCGCAGCGTGGAGGCGATGCGGGCGAGGTCGCGGTCGGCGCGTCGCCTTGCGCGGAGCGCGGCGGCGAGTCGCGGCGCGTCGCGGCGGCGGAGCGCGGCGTGGGCCTCGGCGAGGAGCTGCTTGAGAACGAGGAGCGCCTCGCGGAAGCACCCGTGCGCGTCGGCGAGGAGGAGGAGGTCGTCGAGGAGGCGCTCGGCCCACGGCGCCGCCGCCGTCGTCGTCTTGCGGTCCCGGCGGCGCTGGAGAAGGAGCGGGTCCTGCTGGGCCTGCGGGTGGTGGAGGAGGTCCGTGAGGCCCGCGAGGAGGCGGCCCAGGTGGCCCGCCCCGGCGCCGATCCACGCCGGGCTGGCCGCCGCCGGGTCCTCCTCCGTCCAGGAGAGGAGCGCGTTGGCGGAGTCGTGGAGGCCCGCGACGACCGGGTGGAAGCGGCCGGGGAGGCTGTTGGAGCGGACGCGCGAGTAGGAGAGCTTCCTGTGGCGCGTGCGACGGAGCAAGGCTGCCTTGGGCACGGTGAGCGCTGCGAGCCGCCGGCGGAATCCCACTGCCATTTCGCTTTGATTTGCTTTTCCGGCGGCGATCGAAATGGCCGGCTTGCTGTGGATCGGTGTTTGACTTGCCGGGATCCTTGCCTTGGTGGTGGTGTATGGCAACTTGGATGGGCGCGCGCTTATATAGGGGGGCTATCGCGCATGATTGGTAGAGCCCGCACGGGTGGGTTGGCGGCCCTGCCATGCCAATGCCATGAGAGGAGGAGAGTAGTGTACTGTATGGTGCAGTGGGGACGGGCTGACTGGCGGACGTTGGATTTTTTTTTACTTGCTTCCTTGTTACGGAAGAAGGCTGGAAGCTGGCGGGAGGGGAGCCAGCCGATGGACGATGGCGATGGGAGACGACGAGGATGCCCCGTGCGCGCGCAGTAGAGTAGTTACCTGGAGGTGGTCCCGTGGCACAGTGGTGGTGCCCGCCATCTGTGGCGCGGACACGTGCCTCCCAGTCGGTGGTGCCTGGGGCCCCGCGCGCAGGCACAGCTCACTTCCGGCCCGGCGCATTTCCAATTCATCAATGCCGTCGTCATGGCCTGTAACACCCCGTCTCCCAAGGCCGCACTGCCCAGCCCTTCCGTGGGGGCGGGCACGCGTACACGTAGCACCCTGCTTACACTTTCGTCCTCGCTTCGTGTAAAAGGGTCAACCCGAAGGTGCTATGGCTGGGGGACAAATGCTTATAAGTTGGCTCCACCCTCTCTAAACTAGCAAGGTGGTACTAAACATGCGCACACCACGCTCATGGGCCACTATGGGCCATATCAACTTGGGCCGGGTGTCACAATACACCCCCCCTCAAAGAACCCGACGTCCTCGTCGGTCCAACTCACCCGTCCAGTGCCGACCCATATGCCGTGTGTCCTATCCGGCCCACACGCGCCATATGTCCGCACACTGACCCGAGCAAATGTCCAGGAACGTTCCCTCTTAGCGCACGACCATACGTCCAGTGCCGACCCATATGCCATGCCGTGTGTCCTAACCGACACACACGCGCCATGCGCCCTATGTCCGCACACTGACCCGTACGCGCAACCGCGAGGGTCGGCTCTGATACCATTTGTAACACCCCGTCTCCCAAGGCCGCACTGCCCAGCCCTTCCGTGGGGGCGGGCACGCGTACACATAGCACCCTGCTTACACTTTCGTCCTCGCTTCGTGTAAAAGGGTCAACCCGAAGGTGCTATGGCTGGGGGACAAAGGCTTATAAGTTGGCAAGGAGATGGTGGAACCAAGGATTGGTGAATTAGCAACATCATTGAGGAACCAAGGGGATGAGATAAAATTGGTAAATCCGTTCATCTAGGAGAAGATCAATGAACAAGGATAAGTAATTACCAAGGAGAATGTTGACTAAATAGCCAAGGATTAGATATTTGAGTACTAGCAATCAAGGTTGCTCAAATGAACCTGGTCAAATATCATAAAAGAGTTATCAAGGAGGAGATAAATAGACAAGGAGTGAGAATAACCATCAGAGTGGCCAATGAGTTATCAAGGAGGAGATCAAAAGACCATGGGTGAGAATAACCATCACAGAGGTCAAGGGTAAGATAAAGATGGCTATTAGATGAGAGAAAACCTTAGAAAACGACCATTGCTACCTAGGCTTACGTCCTACAGTCAACTTCATGCTCTGATACCACGTTGTCAACACCTGGTTTTAGAAAGAAGAAAACCAGATGCATCTCATATGTGTGCCAGGATTCCACACATATGATAGACCCCATGAATAAACAGAACAAAAAGTTACAGCGGAAATAATAAAATAAAGACAATACAAACGTTTTCTAGCAGCGGAATCTTGAACTCTTCACCACAGGGAACTGTTGACTAGGGTTGCGTACGCCTAGCATCACCTTATGAATACTGAGCAGCAATGAGCAAGGATGAGTACACTTATGGTTGGTACTCAGCAAGGCCACCGAAATAACCGGAACGATTTAATTAATATTAACTTTCGATAATTTAATCATGTAAGGGTCCAGGCCGTTCATGACCGCGAACACGGCTGTTATAACAGTTTTACACTCTGCAGAGGTTGTACACTTTCACCACAATTCGCGTAAAAGCTCCGAAGAACTTTGGACCCAACCATGCTGCACCACAAAGGCGCATACCACACTTCCGAGGTGTGATTGCATAGGGACGCTACGAAGCCTTTACAAAGAATTCCTACATGTGTGTTTGTTCCCAGTACCGACGGTTTCAACAGAAGATACCCTCTTCCGATCCCCGCACCAACACATCCACAAACCAATAACAGCCCAACAGGCAGCACAAACACAACATGTAGTTCATCTAATTATTCAGCTAAGACCAGAGCCATGTAGTATTGTGGTTGTACGGTTAATCCCGGGTGGTTCTCCATGGTTTCCAATTAACACATATGATCTCATAAAGCATAGGTAGAAAGATGGTTAGGGACACTTGCCTTTCCGCAAAAGAATACCATTGCTCAGTCTTCAACTCTTGTTCTTGACAGCTTCGGAACGATGCTCCTCTAATCGTAGCAAACATCGAGCACAAGCACAAACATGCAAGCAAAGAAATAAATATAACTAAGAACGATACACCAATCAAAAGAAAAGCTTTAAAAGAACGCACTAAACGATAGGGCTCGCTACTACGATCGCAAGGGCACAAGAAACGTTGAAAACGGAACAACGGTTGGAAAGGTATAACTAACAGAAGATTTATATTATAAAAAGAAAGAGAACACTATAAGCTTTATTGATTTTAATTATGAAAAGATATATAACGAATACTCCAGGGAAATATTCGGTATTTAAATTAATTCAAATTATACTTTGATATGAAAAGACGGGTTAAAGCCTAATAAATTTTATTTGCAAATATTTATATAACGATTATACCAATTAAACATTTTAATTTGCAAAAAAAACATGAGAAAACATCTAGACGAATAACTTAATATATCGTGTTGAACTAAACAAGTTAATATTAAAAACTTATTCAAGTTGTGAATTAACCATATTAATTTAGACTGCACAAAACCGGTGGTTACACCTAATCAGATTTTAATTATGAAAACTAATTCAATAATTGCTAATCAAGTTAACAGGTGATTATAAAAGCTCGGATATAACCTATGTAGCTTTTATATTCATAAAACCAAGATGAATGTTTATTACCATATTAAATTAGATTATGAAAACCGAGGTATAATCTTATATAGCTTTTAATTAGAAAACTAATGAAGTAGATATAGATATTAAACAGGTTCACATTTATTCACAAAAACTGATGCATGAACCTAGTCAAGTTTTATTTAGAAAACTAGATTCATTATTGAGCATTAAACAAATTAATTGTTAGTTTGTAAAACCACTATATAAGCTAATTTAGCTTTTATTTAGAAAACATATGAAATAGTCATGAACCAGATCAACATATTTGTTTATGAAACCATGGAACATAACTCTAATCAGATTTTAATTAGAAAAGAGAGTTCAATAATTATTAATCAAATTAGCATGTTTGCTTTATGAAACAACGGGTTAAGCACTAGCCATATTTTAATTATAAAAAGGATGATTCAATAATTATTAATCATGTTAACATCATTTGTTTATGAAAAGACAAGATATAAATCTTACCATATTTTAATTATAAAAAAATGGTTTAATAATGATTACTAAAATTAACTTTTATCATAAAACATGAAGGTTGAACTCTAATTAAATTTTTAATATAAAAACTAGTTAAATTCAGTTAGGCAAATTAATTATTAGTTTATGGAAACCAAAATATGAGATAATTAGATTTTATTTGTAAAAGCATATGAAGTAAACATTATTCAAATTAAAATATTTGCTTATGAAACAAGGAGACATTACTTCTAACCATATTTTAATCATAAAACAGTAGTTTAATAATGATTAAACAAATTAATCTTTTATAATAAAGCATGAAGGTAGAAGTCTAGTTAGCTTTAATTTAGAAAACCAGTGTAACAAGAACTAATCAAATTAATTTTGATTATAAAATATGAAAGTGGAACTATGATTTGCTTTTAGTTCGAAAAGCTAGTTAAATTATGATTAAAAAAATTAATATTTTAAATAAATTATAAAATATGAAGTTGGAGCTCTAATTAGATTTTATGCAATTTGTAAAACATATGACAAATATAAAACAAGTTATTATTTTATTTATTTCCAAAACATGAAACATGGTAAACAACACTATTAAACTAAAGTCTAGGCTTTTAGAAGATTACCGCAACAAAAACGAGGTTAAACGGAGTTAAAACGTGAAATCTAGGGATAAAACAAGGTTCAGGGGCTTCTTTGAACTAAATCTAACCTTCCAGGGGCTTAAACAGAAGAAACCAGGGACCTAATACGTAATTACGTATGAAAACACGAGGGCTAACGCGTAAAACTATCAACCAAGGACGGCGGGTTTAAATCTACCGAACTTCAGGAGTTAAACCGAAAAGAAAAGGACCTAAACGGAATTACTTTTGAACTAACGTGGACTGCGGGTATATTTCTAGAAAACCTAGGGGCTTTTCTGCAAAATAGCCACGGCTGGCTCGGTTGACCGGCATGTCTTAGATCGGATCTAACGTGGACCGTCGGATTTCGATCGAGCGGCTGGAAACAAAAGGGGAACTAAAGGTCGCCGGAGTTCGCGGCTCGCGGCGGCGCGCGGCGGCGCTCTCGCCGGAGATGGTCGAAACCGGGGCTAGGACGCTCTATTTCTCGCCGCGGTTGGCTTGAAAGAGAGAGGGAGAAACGGGTAACCCGTTTTGGGGGATCTAAGCGAGGATTGGCCGGCGGAGGCGGCTGGCGACGAGCCATGGCGGCTCGGCTATGGTGAGGATGGTGGCGCGGCGACTACAGGCGAGGAAAAACAACAAGAAGAGGCTCGGGAGATTCCTTACCCTAACGCGATCCTCGACGACGAGCTCGGAGAGTCGAAGGCGGCCTTGAGGGCTCGAATTGCGGCGACGGCGCGAAGCTAGGGTTTGAGGTCGTGGCGAGGAAGGCTCGAGGCGGTGCTAGATATAGGCCGGGACCAAGAGTTCTTGGCGTGCGCGTTGAGGAAAAGCACGGCGGCGCGGCGCTGGACTCGAGCTCGGACTCGAGCAGAGTCCTGCTCGGTCGCGACGCGAGGAGGAAGAAGGAGGCCTGACATGCGGGGTCCACTTGCCAGTGAAAGAGGGAGGAGAACTGGGTTGGGCTGCGCTAAGCGAACTGGGCCGGGAGAGGAGAAAGGTGGGCCGGAGAGAGGAGGAAGGCGGGCTGGGCCGAGCAGAGAAGGAGAAAGGAGGGAGAGGGAGAATGACAGGTGGGGCCGGGTTGGGCTAGGAGAAGAAAGATGGGCCAGCTAGCTGGGCTGCGGATGGATTCGGCCCAAGAAGGAGAAAAAGGATTAAGTTTAAGTTTTATTTCGGGAAATAAATTCTAGTTCAAAAACAATTCCAGGAAATCCCAGAAAATGTATTTAAACCCTAGAAAATATTTCAAAATCTCCAAAAATCCTAGGAAAAATTCCAGAGATAGAGTTGAAGACTTTGAACCGAAATAAAAATATTTGAAGCTCATGAAAGAGATTTTAAAGTCTTCCAATAAATGGATTTGACTTTAGGAAAAGAGAATTAATTCCCAGAAAATCTAGGAAATTCTCAGGAAGGGTTTGATCGTCGTCTAAACGCGTTTTGAAAACTTCACAATCAAGAAAGATGAGATTCAAAGACATAAATGCAACACTTCAATTAATGCCACATAAAGCATTTTTATTTGATTTAGGAAAATGATTGTTTTTCCTACACTTAATACCTTGTAAATAAGATAAATGTTGAAAAAGTTTTAATAAATAAGATAAAGCATATTTATTTTATTTAGAAAGTGGATTATTTTCCTACACTAAAATTGATAATTAAACAAATGTTGGAAAAATTTTAATAATTCATGAAAATCATTTATTTAATTGTTCTATCCATTCACATCCCGAAATCCCAAATTTCGGGGTGTGACATGGCCGCGCGCGTCGGCTTCGCGCACCGGATCGGACCACCCAACCCAACCCAACCCAACCCAACGCCGCGCCCCGGCCCCGCCCTCCGAGCTCTCCATCCCCTGCTTGCTGCCTTCGCCGCTTGGATCCACGGCCGTGCCGCATCGAGGTCCGGTCCCCGCCGGCGAGCCCCGGCTCGTGCGACCGGGACGTTTGGCGCCGGCGAGCGAGCGATCTGTCACCCGTCGCCGTATCTTGAGCGTTTAATGCGCGTCGTCCATCCATCCATCAGACCATCATCCATCAGTCAGCTGGATGGAGGAGTGGGGAGTACGGCAGGGGATCGATCGATCGGTTCGAGCAAATCATTGAGGATTGCCAGCCTGCTCGCCTGCGACGCCATACCCTGCGCGCATGAATTGGCCGGCCTATCGGGTCCAAATCATTGCCCAATGCCGCCCATCTCTAAACCCATCGCACTACTGTTCATCACTCCTTTAAGGTCGGTTGGATCGCGTTTCAGATCGTCATCAAACGGGCAGCACTGTTTGTGTTTACGCCTGCGAGAAGGTCGCGGCCTGGCTGACCTTGTACCGGCTCCGGATGTTCTCTCCTCCGACAGTGCAGTTCTTGTTGCCCTATCACCATCTTTTTCCTTTCGGTTACGCCTGTTTCTTTTGCATTTCATGCATGTTCATTTACTGCCTCTGAATGTGTGTTTCATCGCCTTCACCCACATCCACACGAAAATGCTCTGAAAACTGCACGAGCGCGCCGGAAATATTCTTCTGGCCTATAGCTTCTACCATGTTTGTATCAGATTAATGTCCACATGCTATTAGCAGCAGACTAGGGGCGAATATTCATACCTCAACTCTCCAACGGCCACCTAGTAATATATATTATGGATCAAGCATAGTATAAGCACGGCTACATTTTACTATGAAAACTCCTCAGCCTCCGATAAACTTTTGTTTAGGGATTCCTATGAGATGCGGATACTCCTCTGGATAGGCAGCTGCTGGATCGATCTACATCGATGTTGTGGGACACTTGTGGCCGTTTTTAGATCCAAAAGTACTTTTTACTTTCTATTCATCTCCCTCACAGAACACGCATCCCCAAAAATTTCCTTTTCTCTTTTCCTATTCATCCCCCTCACATAACACGCATCACAGGAAAAAAAAATACTTTTTTCAACCTCAACTAAACACGTACTCTGAATTTCTGAGCCCCGTGGCCTACCAGGGACAATCAAGGGCATTGGCAGAGGTGTACTATCATATCAGATGCGGTGTACTGGCCATAGTTTAGGCCCCGTTTAGTTCCCACAAAAATACACTATTCATCCAACTTTTCACTATTCATCCCATCACTTCTACTCACAGAACACTATAATCTACAGTGTTTTTTTGGTGAACACTGTATTTTTGGGGAATCTTTCCCCAATCTAAACGCACCCTAGCTGTACTCCGATTAAAGATTGCATCATCCACAAATCCGTCTCTAAGTTCTCAGCCTGTCTTCAGGCCGGCTTCCAAGCGGCCGGGGCCATCTCGTCTCCTTCCCTCGACGCGCAGCACCGAAGGGTTCTGCTTCTTCCAGCATCAGCATCTGTCACTGTCACTGTCACTGAAAGGAAGACGGAGTTGTATGGTGCGAAACCATCGGTGATGCGCTGTGGTCAATACAAAAACGAGGAAGCTCTTTTTGACTGACGATGTTTACGTGTACGTACGCTAAAAGCTAGCGATCCTCGAGTGATAATGTGGATGCTGTCTTCTCTGGGGACTGGGCTTGTGCTCCCATGCGTTTGCACGTTGCCTTTTTGCATGCCTGTTCTTGTAAAATTAAGGTTCTTATTATTAGTCTGTCCAGCTGAAGATCCAAACGATGCGTGTCGGTGCAGTTCAGTTGATGTACAGGTAGGATACTGAATTTTTGCAGCCGGAACCTAGGAGTTTGGAGGCGTAGGCCATTTAACAACTCGGGACGGTCAACATGAAATCCAATCGTATCCTACCTCTCGTTTGCAGTGAAACCAAATTGACTTGCTCAGGCTTTCCTGCATGAGGCTATTCCCAACCCAAGACACTAGTTATAGTGTTCATAAAATCCACATCAGTAAGAAACTAGCACTAGACACTACCCTTTCAATGCAAACACCACTAAGCAATATTTGAATTTAATGCTGCTCACCTCTCATTATGTCTTGGATAGTGTGTAGAAACCATGTCTCATGCAAGACCCAGTTTCCTCCTCTTTCTTCATTTATTTCTTTGCCACATCATCTTTTATCCTATGTGGCAACTCATTTAATTCTATGGACACCATCCTAGTCATTGGGTTAGGAATGGCCTGAATGTACTCTCAAGATTGTAGCCGTAATAATAGTACATTCTGATCAGATTCAGACATGGAAAGTTCATCATACTTGAAAAGGGCACGTCATCGGAGACCGAATTCCGATGTGGATCCCTGGTAGTTTAACGAGGTCCAACCACTGGAAGATCGTTGGAATGACTGCTACATGTGCCCTTTCTTTTTGTCTCCGATGCCACCGGCCGCCGATTTGGTCGGCTAACTTGAGCACGGCCGCGGAATCTGTTCTGTATGATGGCATGTTCAGCCCGTTGAAAGAAAATCTAACGAGGGGAGTAAGCATGTGATGTGCGGCCGCCGCTAAGCCTCACTCGACGGTGCTGGTACTGCGTTGTATAATGGGACGACGGCAAAGCACATTTTAAAGAAGTGGTCGATCTGCACAAAGACAAGCGAGAATGGAGTTTCAGACGTTAGCATGTTTATTCTTCAGGCAAACTACATGGAGACTGGACTCTGGAGACTCTGCACTCTGCAGCGTACTCCGTATGATTCAGCATAAAAGGGCGGGAAAGGTTGTGCTTCAGTTTGGGAGAATTCGATGGTTGGCATGTCATAGAAGAACACACTCACCAAGATTGGATGGGTGCTTCAATTTGGGGAGTACTCGATCGGTGTCATTTGCCTGTCTCTGCGCGCGCTTAATTTTTTTTTAGAACATCTGCGCGTGTTTTCTTTCTTCTTTTTGAGAACATCTGCGCGTATTTTCTGGATGGTCAGATCATGTCAAATTGGGGGACATGCTAACCTGCCTTCCCTCGTAAAAATGCACGCAGCCTGCTGGATTGGATGAACTGGGCCCTCATGAAAGGGATACGAAGTTGCAAACTCGGCCCAATATCGAGCTGTCGAGCCTGTCCATGAAGGCCCAGGAATATTGACGGCCCAGAGAGACCCGAGAGAGTCTGCTAACTTGGCCCACATCATAAAACGCAGGCTCTCAAAGCAGCAGCACGAGGAAAAGGACCGGGCCAGCTCACTTGCATGCGGACAAATGGCACCGATGTCTTCTTCATTTGCCTCGATGAAGCTGACAGGAATGATGAAGCGCTAATATGTCATCTGAAGCACACGTATGGCGATGACTTGTCGGCTTGCAGCGATGCCACATATACTCATATAATATATCGCCCACCGAAATCGATAATTGTATGATAAGTAATATGCTAATAGAGCTGATAGATGTCTGCAGGTTTGAAGTTTGAACTTTGCCACGATATCATATCTGTCTCCTTTGAGGACGAGGAACAAGGGTATACATTGGACATCGTCTGAACGGGTTTACCTTGGCCGCATGAAGATGACACCTATGCTGTGCTCATGTCATCTCAGGGCACGTATGATGATGACTTGTCACAATGTTTATAATAACATACTAGTATGGAGCACTTAAAAATCTATCATAATTCAGTGAACGATTTTACCAGGAGATCTGATAGTCAAATAGAGATATGCCTGAGAGTCTGAACTTCCGTACCGGATACTATGGTCTGAACGAACTGAAACTTCTGCAAACGTGCTTGCTCGGTATTCAGACATCCTTCATCTGCCAATATTGCATGAAACCCTGCAACGAGAACATCTTCCTTCCTGGTGGACGCTTCACCACCCGTTGGTTCGTCGAAAAAAAAATGGTTGTTATTTATTTCCTCGATCACTAGAATTTCGAGTTTTCCACTCATGGTGACCGCCTGACCGGTCAGTTCTGTTAATACAGTGGCTATCAAACTTCATCACTTGTAGAATAGCAACCGATGCGTTGCACCAGATCCTTCTGATTTTTTAATGTAACATGTCCCATTTCTATGTAACACCACCACAGTAGTTTACTATAGCGTTGCCATCCTCCTTGCGTCATGTATGCGTGCGAATTTCTGCCTCAATATATACTTAGGTTATTATCCACCTGTTCGATCATTCAGATGAATAGAGTGGCACAAAAAAAAAAGAAGACAATACAGTTATGGTTGTTGGTTTGCCAGAAAGGTTCAAAAAAATGATTGTCTGATCTTCTGTTATTACTTACTCTGTTAGAAGTAGTTATATCTGATTGCCAAGGATGACATAACAGAATGACCTAATAACTGTTCTTTTTGGTGGGAAAGGCAATGGACACCTAATAACTGTCAGAAAGGGTTGCTGAAAATTGTAAGTCCACAATTGATAGACCGTTGGTTTAGGTTGGTCACCAATCTAGTTATCTGAGCACAACCCATGGCCCCATAAATCAACTCATGAAGCTGATGTATACTTGCTCCCTGTGTTTAATAGCCGCGTTGCAACCTGCCCTAGCGAATTGGATAAGAACTAAGAGGCCGGAAGATATGCATTGTACTGCTGATTTTGACCTTAGCTATATACATCTTCTTCAGCTTGGCTAAACAGATGCCCGGGTTGGTGCACTGTACCTAACTAGGGGATGAGAGTTTGAACGAACTGCACAAGAGAGTGCCAAGGGGAGACGATCAGTCTATGTGCTACCTTTTGTCATGAAATTTCTCTCTGCATGATATGACCAAATTTTCTGAACACAGGTAGCACAAAACTTGCCTTCAATAAACTTGGCACTGGTAGCTTTGCATCTGCACACTAACGCCTAAAATCTTTCGCACCTAAATGTGCAACCATTCCGATGACCTAACCAGAACTGTACTGGCCCTGGACTGGACAGACTCAAAATGTCATGGTCTAGTTTAGGGACAAGAACAGAAGGTACTAGTACCAGTACCACTGGTTTTAAAACAACCAAACTAGCCTTCAGACGATTAAAATTCGAATTTTTAATTTGGGTCACTCCTAACAACTAGATTCGAGTCTCCTTTTTGTATTGGTCAACCAGTATGATCACGCGGCAGCAAGAGCCAAGAGGCCAAGTGTATGCTGCTCATTTCCTAATGCAAAGGCACAAAGGGACAGAGAATTATGCCACAAGGCCGGCGCCCGTGTCTCACTCACGCCCCGCTTGTTCTGTCCGGCTTTGATCAGAACTTCTGATTCGCGTTACACCTTTTTTTTTTTATTTTTCTAAAGAAATCATCCGTGGCTCTGGGCAGCTACAAGTGTTGTAGTCACGATGCCGCTCATCGATTGATTGACGCTGCACGCGTTGATGTACGGCACGTTACCTAACCATTCGATTGGAAGCTAAAAAAATAGTGCTCAGACGTTTGATTGCCATGACCTTCCTCAAAGCATTTGATCCCTTTGCACTACGTGTTCAGGCAGCAATTTTCCCCTGCAACATGTTTTTTTTTTCCAGCAATCACGACCGTTCCACCTCCGATCGAACGGACCATGTTCGGGTAAAGGAGTGATTGTGGTCGTGCCCCTTGGACAAAGAGCAGGAGAGCACTGCATGATGCCGTTGTAAAATCCGGCCGGCACCTACCAGAGGATTGCACGGCGCGACGGCCTCCCAGGTGTCACGCAGCACACTGCAAAAAAATACCGGCGGCAGGTGCCCGGAGTTCTACCGGCCTACCTGACCGTCGTCACACACTGCGTTCTTGGTGGTTACCTCATGGCAGCGACTGCCCTCAACAGGGCAAACCACCAACCATGTCCGGGACGGTTAACGACTCGTGCAACACCAACCCATTTACAACGAACCAAGTAAAGAAATGCAACTGTTGTGTACATTCACATCTCAGCTCAGCTCAGCTCTGTCTCACACAAGGCAGCGGACAAAGGAGAAGTACGTTGGCAGAAGCAAGGAGCCATGTGACCCCTCTTGAAAATCACTGATCCGCCATGGGCGACGGCGAAGCAGCAGCTGTTGCTTCACGTTCAAGGCGGCGGCGCCGGCAAAACCACCACTAGTTGTATTATTCTTTTCTTTTCTGTTTTTTTTTTCAGCCTTTGGGACGTTTCTACTTATCCGACACATCAGCGGCTCATGTACAATGGGGGATTTGGACAAGGAAAAGAAGCAGATTGTTGCCGAGGAGCTCGGACTCTGCTGCTGACACCAGACCGGTGTCACTCACTCTTGTCAGTCGGTTTGTTAATCCTTTTCACCTCTATCTCTACAGTCCTCTGCTGATCAAAGCCCCAAACAGGCAGTGACAGGGAGGAGGCTCACAGGCTCTAGTGTTGAGGGCCAGGGGAGCTTCAGCTTCGGCTTGTGCCGCCGGTGGAGCATGCCGTACGTCGTCACCGGTTGGTTCAGTGCCAGTCGTGCGTGTCGCAGGGGAAGCATCCCTCCTGGGCGATGTCAGTGATTTGCACGCCCGTGTCGTAGACCTCGCCGGCGCGCCACCGCCGCGGGAGGACCTCCCGCTCGGCCCAGACCCACTTGCCGTCGTACCCTCCGGTGACCACCAACCGGAGCTGCAGCGGCCCCGGCGGCGCCTGGCTCGTGCTCCACGCCGGCCCGTCGTTGTCGCGCGTCATGAACTTCCAGTTGGACGAACCAACCTTTAAAAAAATCCATGAGAGTTCCAAACAGAATCAGAATTCGATCAAACAATCGAACAAATTAAGTATGAGTCATCCTTTTTTTTCCCCTTGTTTACCTGTGCGACGTCGACGGCGACGATGTCGGTCTGGCCGCCCTGGTAGAGGAACCTGATGGTGAGGTCACCACCAGGGGCGTCGTGGCCCTTGTCCTCCACCCTGACCGAGAGGTTCCGGTGCTTGTACTCGCACGGCACCCTCTTGTACTCGACGTCGACGGTGCGGAGCTTGGCGAGGCGCGCGGCCATGCCGGGGCGCGCCATGGCGGCGAACGCCGGGCTGCTGAGCACGAGGTCGGTGCGGTTGGTCCTGGCACGGTCCGTGACCACCACCCTCGCCCCCGCCGCGGCGCAGAGCTTCCTGTCCCGGCACCGCGCCTGGTAGCACGCGCCGCAGCCGACGCCGCCCCGGTAGAGCGCGGGGCTCGCCGCGGCGAGGAAGCCGCCGCCGCCGAGGGACGCAGCCTCGGCGCCGTAGCCGCAGGAACCGCCTGCACGCGCGCAACGCAATCGAACTTGGATTAGTAATCATGAAGAAGAAAAAGGAAGGAACACGCTTTGGATAGAATCATGAAGAAAATTAAGGAACACACGCACGCAGCGGTGGTGAAGGACGAAGGGGGGCGTACCGGTGAGGCTGAGCGCGGAGGTGTAGTAAGCGGCCTTGGAGCGGTGGACGCAGCGGTCGCAGGCGGACGTGAGGATTGGCAGCAGGGCGAGGAGGAGGAGCGAAAGGGAGGAGGAAGACGAGAGGCGGACAGGGACGGCCATCCTTCCCCTGGAGCTGGAGGTCGTTGCTTGGCTCATCAGCTCAGCGGCGAGAGAGGGGCTCCCTTGTGCTTCACGACTGCTTTTATACACCAACCGATCGAGCAGAGCAGCCACGCTCCTCCTCGGCTTCTCTCACTGTAACTGTAACGAACCCGTACAACTAACCGGCCTCGGTGCTCTACTGCGACCGGAGTGACAGACAGGGAGGGGGTACGGGGGGAGCATGCGTCGACGAGCAGGAGGGAGAGAGGTGTGCGTCGTGCCATGCGCGTCGGAACAAGGCGGGTATGGTAGTGCTCTACAACCTTTACGGCTGTACATGGGAGCCGTGACAAAATGGAAGGGGGGAGCTAGCGCAGGGCCACCGACTCCACCTCCATGGCTCCATGGATGGGCAGGGCAGCCGCCCGTGCAACAGCGTGGCACGGGCGGTGGGGCAAAGAGAGAGGCGGACCACGGCCTCGAGGTGGCCCCTGCTTTGGACGCTTGCACGGGGGAAGTATCAAGCGTGATTTCCCTGTATCCGCCAAGTACACACACGCTCGTACTAGTATATATGTCTTCTGTCCAGTGTCCTCAGTCCCAGCACCTTTTTTCTTGCTTTTTTCCAGTCAAAAGTATTTTCTTTTGCAAACACAGTACATACTTGTTTCTACTCCGTCCGTACTTCTGTAGGACTTTAAACTGCAGTATTATTATTTTTATTTTAACGATAAAGAATTTACACGGATGGAAATATCATATGTACCAGGAAAATTGTTGCTGATTAAATACACGAGGACGAAATAAATTTCAGATTAAACCGAGGGCATACTAACAACATGTCTTGGAGCTCTACTCTACCTGTTCGTCCCGTTCTGGGACAGCACAGGGGCCACACGGGATTTGACACGTTAAATGGTTGCATTTTTCTGGTGTGTTTTTATTGAATGATGGTGTCCCGGGCGTGTACTTATACCGTACCCAGCAGTACACCTCCTGCTGGCGCTGACCAATGCAAAGTTTTAGCATGGTACTGTACTTGCTTAGCAAAGAGATCATGGTCGTGCACTCGTGCAGGTATTGACTCTCTGGCTTCATCTGCCAGACTGCCACTCTGCGAATGATGCCAATCATCAGTTCATGTTCATGACCCGCGCGCGTTAATTCATGGGAATCTTCTTTCCCTTTCTTACATGCATCAATGCATGTTGTGTGCAATTAGTATTCGGGGACCTGAGGGTCACAACTCACAAAAAAGGACAAATGTACTAATATGAAGTATTTGCATCTGTACCATTTGAGTAAACCGTAACTGTTTTCGGATTCAGAGGGAAGCTATAGGGAAATGCAGCTGATGCTTCACTGGAAAAGCAACATGAGAAGTTTTTTTTTTGTTAAAAAAGAAGTATGAGAGTAGCAGGATTTGCTCGGATGTTATTCTCAAAGTAATATAAGAAACAAATGATGGTATCTCTAACATAAGATACGTATATCTGAACAATCTCAAACTTGAATAAATAAATAAATAAATAAATATGAAGTCATACTCCATGATAATGCAGTACTGGACAAAAAATAAAATAAAATGCAAGTAAATGGATTGTCAGTGAGCGATGATCAACAACAGGGGTGGGTCGCCAAGCTTGTGCTAGCCGGTGAGCTTCCCTCTTGTTGCCGAGCGTTGGATTTATTCTATTTCTGGTACACCCATTGTCGAGTCCATTCCACATCACTGCCGGTTCTTTTCGTCATTAGTTAAACCACTAATAATTAAACACAATCAAGAAGCAGCAAGCAGCTTCACATTAAAAAAAGAGGCAAAAAAGAATCAGAACAATATCATCAGGATGTGAGGAGGCGGCAGTGCCGTATGGTCTTGGCGTTCGTGCACAATCGCAGCATTGAAAATCCGCCATGGTGGGGGTTGGTGAAGGTGTGCTAACAATCCTCTTTTCAGCTCGATCCGATGGTCTTCGTCGACGGATTAATTTTGGGGAAAAAATTATGCCCGGGTGATGCTCTCGTCGGAGCCGCCGCCGTCTCCGACTAGTCGGCGATGCATGATGCATCCAATCCAAGCACCGGCGACTTCACAGTTCACACACTCGAGTGCTCCACCTCGGTGGGAGAAATATCAAAGACACTTGAGGCATAATCTTTTTGAACCGGCCGGTAGCGATCGCCTGCATCATCCTTTGGAGTTTTGGGCACAGAATTGACAGGTTTCGGTGCATCCGGCTGATGACCCGGCTGACTGTTGGATTGACGTTCACATGGCAGTACTAACAACAGTTTTACCGACGACTGATCCATCACGAGAGGCTTCGCAGGGCGGCGAATCTTTAATTTCTGCACAATGTTCGAAGATGAGAACTGAAAGTGGCTTTGCTTACTTGTGACACAGCATAGTATGCATATATGGTCAGTTGAGTCCCAAACACGTTTGTCCTAAAAAAAGAGAGTATCAAACACGTTTGCAAACATGTATGCTTGCACTACCAACCACATCATACAGCACACTATTGCAGTATACTTTAAGAAACTATACGCACCAAGAGGAAGCATGCCTAACCTAGGGCCAGTATTGTATGCATACCGTATCGGCACCTTTTTTTGTGTACCACTAATAAAGGTAAAGCTTTGGTCATGCAAACATCTATACTCTTTGTTGATTTTACAAGGCAAAAAAAAAAAAGAAGCATTGCAGCAAGCACTACAAAATGGAGTGACAGGAAAGGAGAATTCAGGGGGCGTGCAGAGAAAGGGAAGAAAACAGCCGAAACTGGAGCTGATAGTGGGGATGTGGGGATAAGACTGAAGGAGGAGCAAAACTGGAAGTGGCCGCCTTTGCATGATGTGTACTGAAAGCAAAGCAAGCAACAAGAGCAGAAAGGATTAGGCTTATCGATCATGTAGGGCATGCTTCGTCTCACACACACCACATACGGGCAGGAGCATGACCACCGGTGTCCTGTGATGCCACGCCACACGAATTTAAACTGAAAATTAGTCACTGTTCAATGCTCATATGATATGGTATGGGTGCCATACATGCATCAATGTACTCTCCCTCCAATAAGGGAACTAGGAAGGTGACATGGATCAGTTTTGGATAATGCCCTGCAGCAAGATGAGGATGCATCACGTAGTGTGTGTTCTTTTTTCATGTAGGCCATATAACCAAACGAAGCAGCGCAGAAAAGGACTGAAGACATAATGTGATCAGTGATGCATCACGTACTAATCATTTGAAGCTGTTGGGGGATAGTTTTTTTTTTATATAGTTTAGTTTCTTTTGTGTTTATGAAATGCAGCATGGCAGCAGTCTAGAAGATAGACAAGATACCTACTAGGAGGGGAGGTGATTTAGTTAGGATGAATAGAAGTGGAATTTTTTCAGAAAGTTTGTATTGGAAGACAAGAGGGATAATGCATGCAGTCTTTATCCGTGCAAGTTTATTGTAGTGAGTGGCCGTTTTAGTTCGTAAGTACTAGCTAGTAACCCCAGAGTGGCATGTTTCCTGTGTCCAAGAATCATAGCGGGGATGATACTGAAATTGGGTAATAATTCATCAGTTGCAGTTGACAAGCAAAGCCTAACAACTCCATGGACCGATTAACGAACAAATGCTTGATTGCATTGGATGATCGTCGTCTCGCTAAAGAATACTCTACTTGTGTTGCGTCCATTCAGTGGTTTAGTTGGGGTTTTAAGCAAGATAATACTAGTGTGTTTATTTGTCCTAGAGTATAGATGATGATACCCGTGCGTCCAAATAATGTAGCACAATATGCCAGGATTACGTCAAGGTCCATTGATGGATGATTCGTGAATTCTATAATCTAAGAAAAGAAAACCAAGATGCTCTCTTATCGAGTTTCCGCGCGGCTTGTTTGGATAAAGCAAGGATGCAGAGATTGCAAGAGGCAGCAGCTAACTGTACGCTAGCATTATCAGATTTTATTTTCTTCGGGTAAACAATGTCCCATTTGTATACGTATGCTGTATGCAATGAAAATCCATACCAGAATTGAAAATTGCCCGGAAAACGTCCAGAGTACTTTGAATTGCGCAGGAACTTGACAAGCCGATTGCGAGTTTGCGACCACTCAATGATCCTGAACGATTTTCTTTTGGATACATGACGAGCAGGCGCGCATGCCTGCCGACGGCAACGGGCGCCCATTTCTTTTGGTAACTAACCAACATGTCGTACACCGTCCTGAGCATCGCTGTGCACGTCTTACGCACGGCCGCCCTGTGTCACGTATGTTGTTTTGTTTTTTTAACAATCATGTCCTGTGTTGTGTCACGTCACGTATGCTCCGTGCGTGTAATGACCTCATGCCCCACCACCGGAACAGTCCAAACAGCAGCAGCTCAAGCGGCAATTTCCATGGCAAATTCGCCAAGCACACGACGCAGGACGACGACGCTAGAGGCGACGACGACGATCCGCGCCACCGATTCGACGACATGGTTTTATTTTGAAGTTTTTGAAACCGTGACGGCATGGCTGGGAAACTGCTCCACTTGGCCCCCGGTGTCCCCTTGTACGGCCTGGCTGGCTGGCATGGCTACGTGTGCGATCCTTGCTTGCTTGGAATGGTTGCGGCTAGCCTGTCAATTCGTGGCGGAAGTCGGCTGGTCCCGCATGCCATCCGCCGCGGCGGCTGCGCCCGTGACGCTACGGAACAAACCAAGCGCCCGCAGAGGTGAGGTGACGGCCAGGTCGGCGAACGGCGACCGGTTTGGCGCCGGGCATGCATGTCGTGTCCGGCTACTACTCCAACTCAAGGGCTTGCCGACGCCAAGCCAGAGCACGCGCGCGCAGCGCCGCTAATTCTCACTCTTCTCCTCGTGCTAGACAATGTATGTCGTTCGCGACACGTCGTGCTTTCTGCTGCACACGAGCTCTCTCTCGCCACTGCTGGTGCGGACCGGAGTCCAATCCGTAGCTGAGTTCCTGATTGACATCCGTAGCTTGCTTGCTTCTGGATCGCCGCCGATTCTCCGGTGCCGTCTGCGGCTTGCTTGAGGCAGCTCTGTTGTAGCTGTCCTCCTCTACTGTACGGGACGCCTCCGATCCGTCCGGTCCGGCCCCCCGCACTCGGGAGTCGGACAAAATATTGCGCACTACTGTATTTCCCGTGTATAGCTGCGATCTGCGTAGGCATATACGATCCTTCCATAAGTAAATGCACATGCATCTGCCAAACCAAATCGATCGGTGCATGGTAACCTCGGGGCAGTCGGCCGGCCTCGTATCCTTTTGGCCCAGGACTCTGCTCTTTTCCCGGCCGGTGGGTGTCTCTGTCGAACCGAATCCGGCTTTGGCTCCCTTGCTTTAGGGGGTGTTTAGATTGGGAAACATTCCCCGAAAATACACCGTTCAAAAAAAACACTGTAGATGAATAGTGATATGTGAGTAGAAGAGGTGGGATGAATAGGGAAAAGTTGGATGAATAGTAAATTTTTAGGGAATCTTTGGAAAACTAAACGGGGGCCTTACTCGCGCGCGAGTCACTCTCGTTCCTTTCTCCAATGCCGCGCCGCGTCGATGTCGTGGAGCTACGGTAGCACACGTAGCCACACTACAATACTACACCCATGGGTCGGTTTCTCCTTTATTCTGTCGGAGATCGGTTCGGAGAAAAAAAAAAAGAAGAAGAAGAAGCAGCAGGCGCGCGTGCCATATGCCCATGCGTGCGTGCCCCTAGCGGCTCGAGTCATCGAACCGTCCGTGAGGGATACTAGTTGGTCTCTGGGACTTGGCGTGATCCTTTGATGGAACACCAAAGGGATCGCCGCGCCGGCGAAAACATTCCTTGTACACGTACCGTTGTGACAGTGCAGACGTAGCGGCGTCTTGCTCACGGTCACCTGGCAATTCGTGCGTGGGTGCGGTGTGGCCGCCGAATGGAATGCAGGCAGCTCAGCTGCGGCGATCACCTACCGGCGACTCGTAGGGTTTTTTTTTTTCCCATGGGCAGATGTCACCGGTGGACTGAGGGCGTGTTTATTTGTTGGGTGAATAAAAAGAACTTTTTCTGGGAAGCGTGTTTTGTGAATGGGATGAATAGTAAAGTTGAAGGGAATTGAAGAAGAACTTTTCTAGGAAGCGTATTTTCTGAGAGGGATGAATAGAAAAGCTAATCAGTAAACATGGCCTGACGGGCGGACGGTTGCGGATGAACCCGATAAAGTTGTGAGAACCTGTCCATACGAGCAAATCACACACCACAGAACAACGCGGCTGTTCGTCCATTTGACTCCCATGTTCATTTTACACGTTTGTTTGACTGTAAAAAGTTGTAGTAGTAGTGGATTCTCTGTATGTCATGCACGATGTTTCGGTGTCCAAAGCTTTTTAGCGCCACTTCCGTATACTGCATTTGGCGGCCCACGGCCCACTACAAACAGACCATGAACGAACACTGAACACTGAGTTTTTCAAAAAAAAAAAAAACACTGAACGATGATACGATATCACGCACTCACGCATGATTGATACGGTAAAGGTTAAGAGGAAGGAGCAACAAGTCCAGGGCGATGCCCTGTGATGATATCCATTAATGGGAAAAGAAAAAAAAAACTTGTGATAGATACTGTAACGCGGAATTTATTTTCTGAATTGATTACTCAACCCTAGGTACAGACCCAATACACCCTCCCAAACCTCGTAACCCAATAGTCTGTACACATGCACATAGGCACATAGCCAATGATGTGATCTTCACATAAACAATCGCCAAGACTAGGATGGCGCTGAGAATGGTTCACAGCTCGTTGATGCCAATACAGGAAACACCGACCAATGGTTTCATAGTTTGGATGTGGCGAGCTTGATGAGATCCTTCCTCAGTATCTTACCGGACGCATTCTTGGGAATTTCTGTCACAAACGCCACCTTTCTAACCTTCTTGTAAGGCGCTACCTGTTAACATAGCATATACCGCAACAGGTCAGAGAAATTGCGGCAATCAGGCAGATGGCTACCTAATTAAATTTATGGTGAATCTGAGGTTCCATGCTCATATAATCTGGTTATTCATGAGTCGCATATTGCTTACCTGTTTGGCCACAAACTCCATCACCTCGCGCTCTGACAAATTGCTGCCGTTCTTCCTAACTACGTAGGCCATTGGGAACTGGCCGACCTCTCGATCAGGAAACCTGCCAAAACAACCAATCCATTAAGAACCTGAGACAGTTAGGATGCCAAAAAGGAGTTTAACAACATCACGATGACACTTACGGTATAACAGCGACATCTGCTATTTTTGGATGTGTAAGCAAAAGAGCTTCCAACTCTGCCGGAGGCACCTGTGCATACACGGATGATATTTCAGACGCTAGGAAATGCTTACTAGTTCAGACTACAGAGGCGTTTCAGGACAAAAGATCTCAGAATGTCCTCAACGATGTTTACCTGATACCCTTTGTATTTGATCAACTCCTTCAGGCGATCCACCACAAAGAGATACCCATCCTCATCTATGTAGCAGAGATCCCCAGTCTTGAGCCATCCATCAGGTGTCAACGTTGACTGTGTTGCCTCTGCGTTATTGAAGTACCCTGGGAAGATCAAACATTGAATATGTTCATCAGGTATTAACCAACCTGCTGTAAAAGTAGTTACTGCAAACTTCATATCACCAGAGACCACTACACATGCCTATAACTCCTTATAAGTTTGTCATCTCATGTCTCACGTCCTGTTAGGGTTCTAAAATGAATTTGAAATGTTATCCTGGTAACTTAGTCAATGGAAAGTAACAACGAGTATCGGTTATCCGAAATTCTGAACATTCCAACAGATGTTTGAGGACAAAACAGAGTCAAACTTGAAATCCTGCAACCCTGTAGGATGACACTAGATCCTGAACATATGATTATTTAACCGTGCTGTTCTGATCAAGATATACTAACCAGCAAAGTAGTAGGTGTGTGATTAACCATAATAACATCTAAAATGATGTTCTTTCATATG
This sequence comes from Digitaria exilis, assembly GCA_015342445.1. Classification (NCBI taxonomy): domain Eukaryota; kingdom Viridiplantae; phylum Streptophyta; class Magnoliopsida; order Poales; family Poaceae; genus Digitaria; species Digitaria exilis. The sequence goes on from JACEFO010000144.1 coordinate 469,526, forward strand.
CATTGCTGGGATCCTTTATTCCTTTGGCACTAGACAATAATCATTTGTTGACAGGTGGTACTAGGTACTACTGGTACGGGTACACTTGAGAGGCACATCCACTGCATCCTGCAACTCATTCTATAACCATGTAAAATGACTCTGTATTTGTGAGATGAGTTCCCCCTGGGTACTGATTTAGTGGTCAGGAACAAACTGAGCATATGGAGAGATTCATGTAGAGTACTACAGAAGAGCTTTGTTGTCTAAATACTGTAGCCAGCAGTTACGTTGCTTTCACACCCTGGAGCTGATTCCTGTACTACATTTGAAGAGGTGAAACTGTGCAAAAGGTTTCTAGGGGGACACACATGACACATTTCATATCATAGTTTAGGGTGTGTTTAGATTGTAGGAAAAAACACTGTAGCATAAGAAAAACACTGTAGCATTCGTTGGGAAACGTGTTTTGTGAGGGAGGAATAGTGAAAAGTTGGAATGAGAGTGTGTTTAGATTGTAGGAAAAAACACTGTAGCATAAGAAAAACACTGTAGCATTCGCTGGGAAACGTGTTTTGTGAGGGAGGAATAGTAAAAAGTTGAAATGAATAGTGAAAAGTTGGAATGAATAGTGAATAGTTGGAAATCTGAACATGGCCTGAATAGTGAAAAGTTGAAATGAACAGGGAATAGTTGGGAATCTGAACATGGCCTTACTGACATTTGAGAACATGAAATGCGTCTAGATTGCTGATATGAAACAACTCAGGCAATGACACTAGTATCTTGAGATAGAAACAAATCTCATACACTTTTAATAGTCATCATGTATGTCAGGCACATGATTGCACACTAGTATATCCAGAAAATTGGAGCTCAGCATCGAGATCTACAAAGGTGTTCTTGGCTAGTTAACGCTGATTTGTTTTCTTGCAAGCTACTCGTATGCTAAGAGTTATCAGCACATGGTTATCTCTAGACAAATGCTTATCGCAATTCAGAACACGTTTACTCGTTTAGTAGTATACTACTACGCTTATTATTGTAACCTCACGTCCTGATCAAAGAGTAAGTCAGTAAAACATTGGGAGTAGGACAAATGGAACTATAGGAATGTCTAGTTATCTCAAATTAAATCAAAGGCATGGACATTAATGAATAAACAATCAATGCGGTTACGTGATTCCCGTGGTTTTTTTTTGTTACCTTTCATGACGTATGGTCCCCGGATCCAGAGCTCGCCGGTGCGGTTGACCGGCAGCGCCTCACCGGTGTCCGGGTCGACGATCTTAGCCTCGGTGTTGGGCGACAGCAGCCCAGCCGTGCCGTACCGGCGACTCTCCTCCGCTGAGTCCGTGGACGCGCCAATGGCCGTGCTCTCCGTGAGCCCGTACCCCTGCAGGATCTCCACCTGCGGGTACTTCTCCCTGAACCCCTCGATGAGCTCCTTGCTCAGCGGCGCTCCGCCAGAGAGCACCTTGCGCAGCTGGCCGAGCGGCAGCGGCTTGGGGTGCGCCACCATGGCGACCAGGATCGGCGGCACGAGCGGCAGGTAGGTGACCCCGTACTCGTTGATGGAGCGCAGCATCTCCGGGAGCTCGTACTTGGAGAGGACGACGATGGTGGCGCCGCAGCCGAGCAGGCCCGTGGCGAATGCGACGAGTCCGTAGACGTGGAACATGGGCACCGTGCAGAGGAAGGCCTCCGTCCTGTCGGATCCCTCGAGGCGGAAGCGCGTCATGATGATCTGAACCATCGAGATGAGGCTCCGGTGCGTGGCGACGACGCCCTTGCTGGGCCCCGTGGTCCCCGACGAGTAGAGCAGCGTGGCCGGGTCGTCCTGCGTGATGCGTTCCCCCCGGCGGCGCGCGGGGTCGGGCGGCGTGGAGGAGATCTCCCCGATGGTGGCGAAGACGGCGGCGGGGTCGGAGGGGAGGCGCGCGGCGTCCTCGAGGAGCACGACGCGGAGGCCGGCGGAGGCGGGGAGCTTGGGGAGGAGTTCCCGGGTGGTGAAGGCGACGACGGGGCGCGCGTCGGCGACCTGCTTGGCTATCTCGGCGGGGGTGTTGAGCGGGTTGGCGGTGGTGAGGATGGCGCCGAGCGACATGGCGGCGAGCGCGGCGACGGGGAAGTGGACGGAGTTGGGGGAGAGGATGAGCGCGGCCTGGCCCTTGCGGAGGGAGAGCGGCGGCGCGGCGAGGGCCGTGGCCGCGCCCGCCACCGCGCGCCAGAGGTCCGGGAAGGAGACCTTGCGGCCCGTGGCGGCGTCGATCAGGGCCACGGTCCCCGCGTGGCGGCGGGAGGCGAGGAAGGTGACGACGTCGAGGTCCGGGTCGGCTGGGAGCGGGACGTCCGCGCGCTTGCTCCGGAAGGAGCGCGTCGCGGCGCAGTAGCCGCTCCGTGGGTCCACCTCCGGCGGCGGGGCCATCGCGGTGGGTCGGCCGGATCGGATGAGTCGCCGGGTGGCTGTGCGGGGCGGGCGCCGCCTCTGCGTCGGACTTGGTCGTCCCCGGGTGGTTGGTGGGTGGGGTGCGTCTGCGGGAGTCTCTCTGCTTGCTCTCTGACTAGTACTGGCAGTGCCACTTTGCCAGGTCACGGTAGCCGCCCTCATTGCCGTCACCGTCGCGTTCGAAAGGAAAGGAGGCTCGTGGGTGGTGCAAAGCGTGGGTCATGTGGGGGAAAATCACTTGCCGCCGAGGAAGCAGTTGGCGAAGGTGGCCGATGACATTTTTCAGAAAAGAAAAAGGTGGCCGATGAGTGACGAGCTCTGCAGCCTTTGGTGCTGGAAGCTGGTCGGGGAACAATGCTCGTGGTGCACCGGGCTCGTATCGAATCCTGCCTGCCTGGTGGAGTCGTGGTGCTGAATGTCTGGCGGGCCGTGCCCGTGCTGGCGTGGTGATTTCTGCGCTGGAATCCGTTACATTCTTCTACTGCCGCACGGGGAGTGTTCCATAGTATATTTCTGTACCGCCGCCTGATGCGATGAGTGGCAGATGATTGCATTTGCACTAACCAACCAACCAACCGCGGATAGGATTATATGATCAGTACAGTATTACAGCGTCCGGGTACTTTTAGTTCCCAAAAATTTTACCCAAAAATACTATTTATTCAACTTTTTCTATTCACCTAATTCCGTCTACTTACATAAAACGTTTTAAAAAATTTAGCTGCAGTGTTTTTCTAAGTCTATCTGTTTTTTTCCCTATCCAAACGCACCCAACGTGGTGGTGGTGGGTGGGTGCCAACGTCCGACGTCTGACTTTTTGCTCATCCTCGCCCATCAGCTCATCATCGGGTTAGTCTTTTGTTAATGGAGCGACGACAGCGTTGCACGTAACCGCACGCGACGGTCACAGAACTGCTTTGCTGTTCGTTCAGAAAAAAAAAAACTGCTTCGCTAATCACCCCGCTACGGCGATGAAGGTTCCCACCGGCCGCGTATGATGAGCCTTATCAGCGCCGATTCATTGGCCCAGGTGTTTTCTATTGCTATTTTTATTTTTTGGGACAGGCAATCCAAGTCTTGTGTGGACAGATAATGTAACGCATTCAGCCTCTTCTGATATCGTTTCAGAAACACTCCAAGTTCGTGTCTCCGGGTTCGATCCGTGTTTGTGTCAGGTAGAGAAATCGTTCAGCAACAATGGCCACAAGACAACCCTGCGTCCAGCGAACCGATCGCATCCGATCTGCTTCAGGTGCAGAAATATTCGTTCACCTATGAAAGGGCACGAAGAATAGCTTTGAACCAGACAATGCAAAACTGCGCTGAAGCATTGAAATCTTTCTTAGGCCAACAGCCCAATTTGAACTTGTGTAATACTGGGCCTGGGGAGACAGGTCCGGCCCACGCTTTAAAAAAAACAGAAGGAGCCACGCCATCGCCACCGTCAAATCAAAATCAGTCGGCCGGTATCGCTAGAGGATCCAGAACCCCATCGCCTTATCCGCTACTACCTCCCTCCCAAACCAAAACAATCGCCGTGTTCGCTCCACACGCGCCACCATTCCGTTGCTCCAATGGAGGCCGTACTACGGCATCCGTCTCTCTCCCGCCTCAAGCCTCCGAACCCAAACCTTCCCAGAACCCTATCACTATCCCTTCATCCTCCTTCCGTTCGCCTCAGCGCGCGCCGGCTCACCGCCGCCGCGGTGTTCCAGGACCAGAAGCCGAAAGGGCCAGTGAGCAACAAGGGCGGCGACGACGACGAGGAGGCGTACGGCGAGGTGGACCGCATCGTCTCGAGCCGCACGGTGAAGAGCCCTGTGTTCGCGGAGGACGGCTCGGCCTCCACGTCGGTCGCCACGGAGTACCTCGTGGAGTGGAAGGACGGGCACGTGCCGTCGTGGGTGCCCGCGGAGGCCATAGCCGCGGACGTCGTGGCGGAGTACGAGACCCCCTGGTGGACGGCGGCAAAGAAGGCGGACGCGGAGGCGCTTTCCGCGCTGCTCGCCGACGAGACGCTGCGGCGGGACCCCGACGCCGAGGATGCGCAGGGCCGCACCGCGATGCACTTCGCCGCCGGGCTGGGATCCGAGGAGTGCCTCCGCGCGCTCGCCGCGGCGGGGGCCGACGTGGGCCACCAGGAACGCGCCGGCGGCGGGCTGACGCCGCTCCACATCGCGGTGGGGTACGGGCGCGCCGTGGCCGTGCGCGCGCTGCTGGAGCTCGGCGCCGACCCGGAGGCCCCCGACGGGCAGGGCCGGACGCCGCTGGAGCTTGTCCAGCAGGTGCTCGAGAAAACGCCCAAGGGAAACCCGGCGGCGTTCCAGCTCCGGCAGGGGCTTGAAGCGGCGAAGGTGGAGCTGGAGAAGGCCGTGTACGAGTGGGCCGAGGTGGAGAAGGTGATCGACGGCCGCGGCGAAGGCAAGTGGCGGGAGTACCTGGTGGAGTGGCGCGACGGCGGCGAGAGGGAGTGGGTGAAAGCGCCATGGGTGGCGGAAGACCTGGTCAACGACTTCGAGGCCGGGCTGGAGTACGCCGTGGCGGAGGCCGTCGTTGACAAGAGGCTGGCGGCGGCGGCGGAGGAGGACGGTGAGGAGAAATGGGAGTACCTTGTCAAGTGGGTGGACATTGAGGAGGCGACGTGGGAGCCCGCCGAGAATGTGGATGACGAGCTCCTGCAGGAGTTTGAGCAGCGGCAGTCAGGATCTGCCGGTGGCGATGGCAGCGACACTGCTCCATGAAGAGTGGCCACATATTGTTCTTCTATTGGCATTCTTCTCTTGATGCTTGGATCTAGTTGTTCTTCAAAGCACGGTGCCCGTGCCATGCATGTATGATGTACCAATAGCGATTTGAACTTGTAGGATGCAACTTTTTGTGAGTATCATAATAATTCAACCGAAATTTTGCCGTTTCATCGAATTTCATCCATGCCCATTCGCCCATAACTTCACTTGAGAAGAACAATGGGAAATGAGATTGGTCTGGCATGAAGGCATCATTTTCATTCTTCCTAAGAGTAGTCTGCAAAATCGGATGAACAAGGTTGAACATGAATCAGGTCTCACAGGATCCACTTGGACGCAGTATCAGCTGCACAGATGACAGAACATATACAGAAATGCGAAGGAAATTACTCTTTGCGCCCAGCATTTTTGAGTAAATCTGCTTTTAAAAGCAAAACTCTTACATACAGTCATACAGAACTGCGATTTGTTTGTTTTTCTAGTTTTCCACTAATGAATAAATAATAAATATTCTTTTTTCACATACATAATCCAGCCTTGTACATCTGATGTCTCTCTCCCTCTCTCTTGTTTACAGAACTCATATTTGCATAAACAAAATGAGTTGGCCTCTACAGTACAAAACGCGAAATGGTTGGCAGAGATGCGTTACAGCCTTACAGGAAGGCAACAACGAAGAATCAACCGGAACTTCACGTAGGAAATGTAGCTACGAAGTACGAACTCGATCTTGAATTCAATCAGCAACCTGCCAACAAACGAGTTTGAGTATGTAACGCCCGGTGAAAATCTGGTGGACACTGGACAGGAAACAAATCCACGGCGGTATCAATCCAATCCGAGTGGGAGGATGCCGCGAACGCGGCACAGAGGCGCGCCGGCGCCGGCGCGGTGGTTAGAGCGACAAGCTTCTGAACGATGCATAGATCTCGATGGTCTAGACTACGGCAAGGGGAGCTGTGGTGCCCGTGCGCCGTCTGTCCATCCAGCGTGGCCTCCCGTCGAGGTCAGGCCCTCATCTCATCGCCGTAGTCCTCCGCCGGAGGTGGTGTAGGAGAGGTAGGTGTTCTGGTTCCAGGGGCGCCGCCGCTTGCCCCCGGCTGGCTCGTCATCAACGTCGGGCATCGGCCGGCAATTGGGGGAGGGATCGACATTTTTCAGAAACCTCCCTAATTTGGATCGCGATTATTAACCGCGATCCGATTGTTTTCATTAAACCCCTATGGATCGCGATTAATAACTGCGAATCGCGATCCGATTGTTTTTAGAAAACCCCCTACATCCGTCCTCTTATTTACCTCTGATGATGATGGCGCTTCCGGCCCCGCCGTCGGCCCGTCGCCCGCCGCTGGATTTACGGTGAAAGGCGACTGGTGATCTTCCTCCTCACAGCTATCTCGCACTGCACGGCGCCTCCTGGGCTCCCGCTCTTGCCGGCCGAGCAGAAGGGGAATCATGCCATCGGTGTACGCATTCCTTCTCATCCCTCTCAAATCCTAACCCGAACCGTGTAATCAAGCGTAGTTTACGCGAGTACGAAACATGGAGGACAGATGGATTCATGGAGACACCGAGCGGGCGGGACAGTTACTTTTTGTGACTATGCCACCATGGTCATGGCCACGGGCACACGGCCATGCCAAGTCGCCGTTTGCCAACTACGGGCCGGTTTCTTTCTCACCTTCGGCGACACCGGTCCGGCGAAAGGTACAACAACTCATACCCAACAGTCCAACAACAAGTTCAGGGGTCAAATCAGGACACTGGGTTTAGGGTGTGTTTAGATTGGGGAAAGATTCCCCGAAAATACACTGTTAAAAAAAACACTGTAGATGAATAGTGATATGTGAGTAGAAGAGGTGGGATGAATAGGGAAAAGTTGGATGAATAGTGAATTTTGGAGGAATATTTGGGAAACTAAACGGGGCCTTAGGCTTGTACCGGTTTAGGCTTGTACCTGATTCAGTGGATTGTCTGGGGATTTCTTCCACAGCTTCCATATCATGTCTTTGTACTGATGCAGAGTCAGACCAGGTTTCTCTTCCTTGAGCTTTGCAAGCCCTGCTTCTTCAAATGCCTGCATCAGTATGCACAAAATCTTCAGAAGTTCAAGCACATATAACTGTTCGAGGTTGTTTAGATGGTAGAGAAGTAGGGAAAAGTACCGTAGTAACTGTGGTGGGAAGCGTATTTTGTGAGATGTAGAAATAGTGAATTAATAGTAAATATGTGGAGAAGTTATCTACGAACTAAACTGGTACGAAACCTTGAGGCGGCGCTCGGGGTGGCGATCCGGCGGTAGCGCAGGCTCGGCAGCGATGGCCATCTTAGCAATCGCGTCCTCCACAGATCGCGCCTCGATGACCGAGTCGTCCCTGTTGGTGTTGGCGACGAGCACGACGCGCTCGTACTCCTCCTCGTCGGCGGTGCGCGCCTGCCGCTTCTTTGCGGCGTCGGCCTCGCGCTGCAGGCGGAGCCGCTCCTCCTCGCGGCGGCGCGCCAGCTCGGCCTCGGTGACCTTGGGCACGGCGGGCCCGCCCACGCGCCCGGCCTTGCGGTCGGGGCGCCGCGCCGCGGCGGCGAGCTTCTGCTGCTCGAGCTCAGCGAGGCGCCGGTTCTCCGCGCGGCGGGCGGCCGCCTCGGCCCGCTTCTCGGCGTCCTCCTCGCGGCGCCGCGCCAACCGCGACTTGGGGCCCTCGGCTGCCTGCCAGTAGGCCTCCTCCTGGGCGCGCGCCTCCCGGTCGCGGCGCTCCGCCTCCGCGGCGCCGCGCCGCGCGCGGGCAGCCTTAGCCTTGGTGTTGATGCCCATCTTCTTCGGCATTGCGGCGGCCTCCGCGGTGGCGCGCGGTTGAGCGAGGTGCGAACTGCCAAGACACAGGCGCGCTTGGGGTTCGTCTGGTTCGCGGCGCCTTCTGGAGTGAAGTTGCATTGATTCTTCTGCTATACAGATCAGCGTGGCGAGGTGATTCGTTTTGATATCATGAGGTCACAGTAGTCCTTTACTCATGTCAGCTCTTTCACCACCAGTACTTGGAAAATATAAGGCGGAAAATATATGTTTACTTTGGGTTCACTTTCCTCACTTAATTATTAAAGTGTCTATTTTCAGTCCGTAAACATTTTTTTAAGGCTTATCACCGCTTCACATCCTATGCGACATGCTACATTTTCATGTGTCGTTAGGCCAGTCTCAACGGAACTGTCAGGGATACAGTTACCTAGACTGTAAACTAGGTAATGCCATAGGAGTTTCATGGTGATGAAACTCTCCTCAGATCCTATGAAACCCCCCTATTAATTACTCTGTCATGTCAACAAAAATTGTTGATGTGACAGCGAATTTAATAGCGTTGTCATTATGTGAGCATTGATCATGTGCGCCAACTCAGGTCACCGAACCCAGCTATATCCGGCCTCGCTGCTCAACAAGGCCTTAGGCCTATATAGTTCTCTCAATGCCAATAGTCCACCTCCGTTTGTGCTAATAAAAAGAGAGAATGATACAAAAATAAAAGTTTGAGGGTTAAAATGGCCACTTCGATACACTAGTAGAATATCGAGCATTGGTACCGGTTAAAAGTCCCCGTTAATACCGGTTATCTAACTGGTATGGCATTTTCGGTATTAAATGGGCAGCCATTTAGTACCGGTTTCAACAACCGATATTAACGGGCATCATCTAGTAGCGACCGGTAACACCAACCGGTACTAAATGGATTTACACAAAAAAAAAGAAATCTAAACCACCCGTGAGGCACACGTGATTTTTTCACAAGTCACGTGATTTTTTCATGTGTAAATGCACGCGCTGTCTGCGGGGTTCCAACTCACGACCTCAATCTCGCGCATAACGTCATCTATCATTCCACCTATGCATCACTTGTGATTGAGTGAGATATGCTATCCTTTTGAACTTACGAGCCGGTACTAAATGCCACCATTTAGTATCGGGTCATGTTACAAGATGGTACTAAATGCACGGGGGAGGGAACCCCCCGGACCCTTACTACCGGATTTTAACACGAGACAGTACTAAATGGCACCATTACTAAATGGTCCCGGAGGAGGGTCCTGTGCATACGAGCTGGTACTTATAGATGTACAAATACGGGCCCGGGGTGGCATGGTAACAGTGTTCGCCTAAACGGCCTAAACGGCCGATTAAACGGCCACTAAACGGTAAACGGTGCTAAACTGTTTTGTTTAGAGGGTAAACGGAAATTAAACGGTTGACCGTTTAAACGGTCAAAAAACGGGGCAAAACGGTGTGAACGGCCTAAACGGAACGGGAATAAACGGTATTAAACTGGCTAAACAGTTGTTTAAACGGTTGTTTAGGCTAACATGAGATTAATCTAGTTGAATTTTACATGAATAAATTTGTATTATCATCTGACTCATTTCTTTATCATTAATCATGATTTGATTGACAAGTGAATATGGAATGAATACTTAATATTGTGCTTATAGATTAGAGTATTTATTTATTTACCCTGACAAAATACATATATTTAATAGAATACTTGCTTTTTTACATACACATATACAATTATATGCATTTTTTTTAAAAAGGTACAAAACCGTTTAGACCGTTTAACTCCGTTTACACACCGTTTAAACGGCCTAAACGCTAAACAAAGGGTGACCGACTGTTTACCGTTTAGTGTTTAGGATATCATTGCATGGTAAAAACCGGGCCGGGCCAGGCCCAGCCCTACCTCGCACCGGGCCGGACCGGGCTAACCTGCGGGCTGAGGCGACGGCCCAAGCCCAGGCCTACGGGCCATTTTTGGGCCGGGCCAGCCCGGAAAGCCCGGCCACAAATAAAGGGCCAGGCTAGCCCATAGCCCGCGAATAGAAAAAAAATCGAAGTTTCAGTGTTCAACATTCTAAATTTATAGTTTCACATTTATTAATTTCTACTTCAACATCTTATATGTGCACTTTTAACATTTTGAGTCCCAAATGTTGAACATGTTCAAATCTAATATTGAGATATTTCGTTCACGTTGTTGAGTTAGCACAATTAAAATGTTGAAGATAGATAGGAGCCCAGGATGGAGGAGACACTGGGCCCTGACCGGCCCGTTCTCTTCCAGCGGGTCGGGCTGGGCTGGCCCGCAGGCCGAGGTGATGGCCCAGGCCCGGTACCAGGTAACGGGCCGGGCTAGCCCGGGCCCGCAAAAGATCGGGCCGGGTTTGGGCCGAGCCAAAAATCCGAGTTCTGGGCGGGCCACCGGGCTGCGGGCTTTTTTTACATCTATACTGGCACTAAATTGACTTAGTACCGGCTAAAAAACAACCGATACTAACGTGAGAGGAATGAATGTCCATATTTCTTGTGGTGATAGTCCAAGGATTAAAATGAACTTAAAAGTAAACTTTTAGGACTAAATGGTCCTTTTTATAGTTTATGGATGATATTTAGTTTGAAACAAATTTAAAGGAATAGAATGGACATTTTGATAGTTTAGGGACACAACTGAACACTAGAGGATAGTTGGGTGACAAAAATAACTATTATGCCAAAATATAAATAGTAAAAGGACTGCGGACATGTGTACTCAAGTTATATAACAAAAATAATCTACAAACGTATATAGTCGGCTGCGTTTAATTCATACTAAAAGTCAAGCACCAAAAAAAAATCATACGCAAAGTTCCGTAGAGCTTCGGAAGTTCGGCTCCTTCGGAACTTCCTAAGAGCTTTGGAGGTTCCGTAGAACTTTACCGCTGCTAATTATTTTTTTAGGAAATTTGAAGAAGCGCCTATTCAACCCCCCCCTCCCCCACTAGGCATGATAACGATCCTTTCAAACGATCACTGCTAGGTTTCGAATACAGAATGAATTAACATGGGCAATTCATCTTTCATGATTTCCACGTAGGTACATAGACTCTAATTATGCTCTAAACATCCAATGCCTTATGGGCTACATTACCTTTTCATATCATTAGTCTATTCCATACTTAGGAAGACTGTAATACTTACCTTTCACCTATATTGTGTTTGCAGAAATTGACCATGGTGCTCAATTTCAATGTGTTATGCAGACACAGGTTTGCAAGTTACCTTCTATGTATATTTTTTTAATTTTCTATGTTTGTTAGATGGATATAACTAACATGAGTATGCCTAAAATGAGCAATAGTTCTCACCGTCCTATTTATATCATACACTGGATGGACCCTGATATTACTTACTGAATCATACTAACAAGTATTACATGTTTATGTTTTAACCTTAATAGGAATTTCAATACTAACATTATTGCAAAAAGTTAATGCAAAAAACTACCAAGTTAGTTTTCATGAACATTACAACCTATGCCATTATAGCTCCCTGCTCAATAAGGTACCCTTCTTATTTGGTTGATCCATTACTATTTCCAATATGGATTTTGCTAAGGTACTCCCAAATGATTATACAAGGAAAGTCTAAGGACATATTACCTCTTACTAGGTAATATCTGCTTAATATTTAATATTGATATTTTTAAATCTGAAAATCAGAAAAATTATCTTCTTAGTTAGATCTAACTTGATTGAGGTAGATTTAAATTCTTTTTTTTCTCATCTCATGGATTCACAGATCTATTAAACAAAAAAAATGGAAGGCGTAGTGGCTGGCCAGTCACATGCATGCCTGATCACTTGTCATGTAAAAAAAAGAATGTGGCATGCTAAGAAAAAACATGACATGAGTAACAGTTGATGGCTGTTTACATGTGTCATGTAAAAAGAATATACATGCCAAAAAAATGTTAACTTGACATAGGTAGCACTTGATGAGTATTTATGTGTGTCAAGTTAAAATAAAATGGCATGTTAAAAAAATGCATAATATCTCTCAACCTTGTGCCCAAAAAATAACTTGATGGATTCGAAAAAAAATAACCTGATGGTTATCTCTACTCTAAAAAAGGCTAAGGGGTAGTCGTGTCGCGAAGCTTCACCAAGCCCGCAACACCCCTGCCTTCCGCTTCACCACACCGCGACGCAGACTCCCTTTACTTCCGCGCGGACGCCCGCAATCACCGGCGCCATCAACTCCCTGCCTTCGCTCGCCCCCCACCTGCTGACTGCTTCGCGTGGAACCCCACGGTGATCTGCGACGCGGCCGGACACATCGCGCGTTGGCTCTCTACTCCCTCCCCGACGTCTTGGTGCGCCGTGCGCGTGACGCCGGTGCTCGGTGACCTCGTCGTGCTCGAGATCCTCCGGGCTGACTCCATCCCAGGCCTCTCGGGCCCTGACCTTCCCCGTACCGTCGGGAACCTGTTCGGGGCGGTTTGAACCGGAGGAAATTCAAAATTTTCAAATTTAAATTTAAAAATGGAAAAATGTCATAAAAATTTCTAAAAATACTTCAAGGTGTGTGTAATCTATTGGTGTAAAAAGTTTTCAAATATTTGCTCATTTGATATTTTTTTTGGCAAATACAAGTTAAATCAAAAAGAAAAAGAAAAAAACCGGTCAAACCGTCCGGCTAACTGGTCAAACCGACCGGCTAACCGCTCAAACCGAATTTGAATTCAAAATTCGAATTTGTTCGGTTTTCACCGTAACCGGTCCAACCGGACCGGTTTACCGCTACCGCCGTACGGCGGTTCGGCCGTCCGGTTCGGTAAGGGGACCCTGGCCCTGACCCGGCCTCCTTCGCCCGACTCGGAGCTCTTGACCTCTTCTCGGTCAGAGCTGCATAACGGATCTGAGCCCTGTCGCCACCTCCTTTTCCTCAACGCAGGGGCACCTCCTAACCTCCTCACCGCCGCGTCAATCGCCGGGAACGCGGACCTCTCTCCAGACCCAGCCGCCGCCGGTCGCACATGGTTCGCGCCAGCACGGCGGTGGCCTGCCTGGCACTTGGTGCTGCCTCCGTCTGTCCGTGTGTGGACACATGGGATCTGCCAAAAATGGCCACGTGCCCGGCTGATGAGATTGCACTGGATTCCATCGCGTCCACTTTGTGCGGCTTGGTCCAGTCCATTCCATCGTTGATCCATCGGGAATCTGCCTTGCACTCCCTCGTCGTTGTGCCATTTCTGTTCTTGTTCCCCCATGTCGAAGACCAACACGACCTTCCTCTCACTCATCTTGCTATGTTTATTCATTGTCTGGGCGAGCTTTCATGCAATGTGGGTTGGTTTGTGTCTGAAATCACTGCAGATGGATGACTTCCTGAATTCCTGCCTTCAGTAAAGAGCTTTGTATTTTTAGCTTGTGGCTAGAAAATTAAGAGATCTAAGCAGATATATATATATGTTAATTATTTATTGCCGTGAATGGCTCCAAAATATAGGCGCTAACCTAATCTCTTCGTACAATGTAATTAGCAGTTGCTTATTAGTTAAAACCAGGCTTGAATTTGCAGTTTTGCTCTTTTGTCGGGTTTGCAAATGTGTTTACTCATATTGGACAGGCTTTACATTAACTAGGGAACACTAGAAGTTGCAGTTGCAGTCACTGATAAGTGATAACAAAATCGGAGGTCTAATTGGATCTATAGTTAATTATTCCCAAGTAACTCTTTGCTACTATATTTTTGATGGCTTACTGAAGAATTACTATGTTTCTTAACACGGATGGTAGAATAGTTGTCTTTCACATTCAATTAGATAACAAATAAAGGGAACCTATTTTTCACAACTGTTCTAAAAATTCAGAGTTGATTCTCTTATTGAAAGCAAAGTCTATTGTCGTCTAAATTTGTTTCTGTGTCCCATATTGAGGTCTGTGGTCCGTTTCTCTATGCAGCAATATATGAACTATTATTACATAGATTGAAGTGGCAATTTTAACTTGCAGAACTGTGAATATCTGTTATTACATACGATTGAAGTGGCAATTTCAACTTGCAGAATTGTGAATATCAACCCTTTGTATTAGGAAGTACCAGACTTGAATAAGTTTAGGTCTTGGCTTGGCTAGCATGTGTTAGCATCCAAAGCTTGACAATGTGCTTCAAAAGTATGTCTATTCTGGCTAATCAATTTAGTCCAAAGCATGTCAATATATGGATTAAGTTTAATTACCCTTATCTTTTTTAGTAGAAGAAATGAACACCCATTATTCTGTCATGGAGAGAATTGTACACCTACTGGTTCAAGATTATGATTCAGGTATACAACTATGGCATGTTCTTAAAATCGACACCATGACTTTCTATGCTCCATGATTGATGTATTATTATGGTGAAAAAATTTCAGCTTATGTGGAAACTCACGAGCTTAATCCTATAATAATATGCTATACAATTTGTTGTTATATGTTTGTGATTGCTTTCACACTATTATTGTCTTTGTAATGCTCTTTATATGACATTATGAGAAGTTTTGCAGCCCATAGCAACGCACGGGCATGATCCTAGTTCTAAGAAAAGGTGGCGTGATAAGAAAGGAGGGAGACCAGATTAGGGGGAGCAGATAAGGAAGGGCATAAATCCAAGGATTTTCTTTCCTTTTCTTGCAATATTTTAATGTTTAAAATGTTCACTGATTCTAAAAATTGATGGTTGAGATTCATCCGAGGTATTACCTCTTGGAAGGTGAATGGAGTACTTTAGCATAGCCCTTCTAATATACCACCTCCCATATTTTTAACAATGTTTACTCAACATCTCTTTTTAATTAATATAACCTTTAATTTAAAAATTTTGAACTTGATTCTCCATCTATATCACCTTGAATCTCCTTAGTTGTACAACATATTTGGATAGTTTGTGCAGTCTAGAGCTCTAATCACTATATTTGGTGATGGTAAAAAGTCATAAATGAGACTAGAGCTCTAATCATAAGCATTTTTAACATATCTTTTTATTACCGCCTTTCCTTACGTCTAAGCAGTCTTACAAACTTAACCTTGGTATCTTTCTTTACCTAATGATGATTTTTTTCTGAGGAATACCTAATGATGACTTAAAGTGTAGTAAGCGAAAACAGTCGTTCCTGCATACTATTTCATTGTGGCCACCTATACACACACCATGCTCAATTTTATTAACTTCCTTCTACATAAGATGGTAGAAGGCACTGCATAATGTAGGACGTCCGATCTTCCATCACATCGCATGCTCTTTGCTTGCCAAGTTGCTATCACTTCAACTTAGTTATTTTGGTCATTCGCCACATTTCATTGTGAAACCTACATTCTGAAACAGCGGTACTCCATGTACTCATGAATACTGTAAAGGAAACATATTTTCTTATAACATTATGTGTAATTGGTTAAACCTTGCATACTCTGCTCTATTGTTTTCTTAGCTAGGAACATTTCATTTTGGACGCAAGACTGAGAAATAGGCCCCTTGGCTGTCTCACTATATGGAATTTTCCTGATAGTGATGTTGTCAATCTACATTCTCTGGATTTACCATGCTTCATTGCTTTCAGGATCAAGGAAAGCAATGATTTTTAACAGTGATTACACCCGGCTACTAGGATGCATCGACGGCTTTGAGCCATTTTGTACACGAATACACCTTTTTCAACAGTAATCTGTAATAATATCTATAGCTTATCTTAGCACTGTCTTTTTTCCAGTAACTACACAGTGTACCAACAAAGTTATATAAACTTATCAAATGTGTCACCAGTGTTTTATTATGTTTTTGAATAATACCAAAAAATATCCCGTGCTTATTTTGCTATTTAGATCTATAGAGCTTACCGGCCCCCAAAACTTCTATAGACTATCGCGATGCCTAACAACAAAAGGGAAAACTTCCACGCAAAACAGCCACGCTGCTCTACGCAGGCGAAGCGCGCCGTTCTTCCTAGCAATGTTACCGAGCAGGCGGATCAGGATTCAGGAGTGAAGTTGCATTGACTCTTCTACTACAGAGCGTGGCGAGGTGATTCGTACTGATATCATGAGGTCACAATGGTCCTTTACTCATATGAGCTCTTTCAACACCAGTACTTGGAAATTATAATTTATATATAGTGAAAAGGGCAGTGGACGTGTACTCCGAGATATATAAGAAGAATAGTACTAGTCTACAATTGTATATACTCGGCGGTGTTTAGCACTCAAAGTCTTCCACCATCCCACCTGCCCAATGTACTGTTAGCTAGCCTCTGGCTTACGTGTCGAACTCACTTTTTTTTTTACTAACTTTCGCTAGCAGAAAAAAGGCCCCCAGTCCCA
The DNA here is from genome assembly GCA_015342445.1 of Digitaria exilis. NCBI lineage: Eukaryota > Viridiplantae > Streptophyta > Magnoliopsida > Poales > Poaceae > Digitaria > Digitaria exilis. The sequence continues at coordinate 485,849 of JACEFO010000144.1, forward strand.
GTTGCTAGGCACCCATCGGTGCCGGTTATGCAACCGGTACTGGCAATCCGATACCGATATGTACCGGTTGTTACAACCGGTACCGATGGGCGCCCATCTGTCTGGTTGGTAATATCAACCGGTACCAAATGATTTTGAGCCTTAAAAAATTGAAAAAAAAAAATTTGAGTCACAAGTCACGCGAATTTTTCACGCGGTCCATGGGACCCGAACTCGCGCCCTCCCCCTCGCGCGATTTCTCCTTAACCACCCCACCTATAGAGCGCTTGTGGTTGAGAAAAGGATGCTATCCTTTTAAAGTAATCCTGGGTGGTGCATTCAGTACCGGTTGGTATGCAAAAGGGGCCTTGGGAACCCCTGGACCATTTAGTACCGGCTCCTAACACCAACTGGTACTGAATGGCACCATTTAGTACCGGGTCGTGTTACGAGCCGGTACTAAATGGTTCCCGAGGGTACTGTACTTACCAACCGGTACTAAATTGACATTAGTACCGGTTGGTAAGCACCCGGTACAGACGGGAGGTGGACGAATGTGCGTTTTTCCTCTGGTGTTTACCACTGTTTACCACATTTGTATCAATGATTTGTTGGCCAAACTTTTGTGACAAGCTGCACTTTGCCTTATCTCATTTATGGCAGTACCAGTAGGCAGCTAAAGCATGCCCCTAACTTCCTGCAAAACAGCAAGGACATAGATATATCATATATAGACCATGCATCTACAAGAGAACTTCTCACCCCCCATGTCTGTCCGATGCATAGACGTACGATTGCACTTTCGTTATTCTACCTGCTCTTTAATTATTTATTTTGCTAGCTTGTGAGACGGTTGAGGTGATCAAATCTTGTGAGATCACAGGGTCACAAGTGAAACCGGAGTCTTTTGACTCGATGCGATACCGTGTGAGGTCATAAAATCATCAGGACGTTTCACATCCGTGCTGTGCTAGCTAGCGACTGTTGTATGAGATCAGTCTCTGCTCTATCCTAGACCAGTAGATCCAATGGAATGCAAACCTGCCAATTATTTATTTTGCTTGTGAGATAGTTGAGGTGATAAAATCTGTGAGATCACAGAGTCACAAGTGAAACCGAGTCTTTTGACTCGATGCGATACCTTGTGAGGTCATAAAATCATCAGGACGTTTCACATCCGTGCTGTGCTAGCTACCGTTGTATCAGATCAGTCTCTACTCTAACCTAGACCAGTAGACCCAATGCAATGCAAACCTGCCAATAATTCTATATATAGCGCCACGTTGCCTAGAAAATTTCCGACCGTTGGATCGTTCCTATAGGGTGAAAGGCATCGAGCGTTGTCACCCCCCTTACGAGTCCCGACTCCTGGTCCCACTTTCGGGCCCAAGGCTGTCTCCAAACAGACATGACCTAAACTGGAGATCCATTCACCTTTGCGTCGACACAATGAAGGGTCAAGGATCCAAAAAAATCAGAGTCTCCAACAGCACACGCAATAGCAGAGCCAGCACCACCAGGCTCCCACCTGCCATCGCCAACCGAGCAGGTCGCCACCGCCAGCGCCCCCGAAAAATCACCACCTGCAAAACCTCTGGGCGGCGCGCAAACGGAGTAGGCACCGTAGGTGGTGAGCAGCTCTCACGGCTCGGTGATGGTGGTGTAGTCGAGGGTCCACCGGGTGCCGTCATAGAAGCAGGCGTGGAGATTGCCGTCGGGTTCCAGCGTCATGCGGCGGAGGGCAACAACGCCGCAGTTGAAGTTGTCGAAGGAGAGCACATCAGCAGGTAGGCCCGCCTTCTGGTACATGGCGAGGACCTATCAGGCTCCACTCCACGCGGGGAACTGCGCGCTTTTGGGTCGAGGAGAGAGAGTGAGCTATATTTGGGTTCCGGTGAGGGTCGGACCCAAAATGCATCGTCGGGTTGGGTCATCTGTTGGAGCATGTTTTTTACCAAAAACAGGTACGCGGTTTAAAATGGGTTTGGGTCTCCGGATGGGTCGGCTGTTGGAGACAGTCTAAGGAGGGGACACGGACATGGGACACCAGGTGACCCATGTGAAACTTTATCGCTTTTTTGCTAGCCACTCTCTCCATCCAAAGAATATAATTTTAAATTTAACCACTTTTATATAATAACTAGGATCGAGTCCGTGCGTTGCTACGGATGACAAAAAATCGTAATATCATGTTCTAATATTATCATGCGCCCATGAATGTAAAAGTACATTTATTCTCAGCTTCCATACATCTTTGGATAGGGTATAATGATTTCTGAATAGTCCACACCTTAATCATAGTCATTGGACGTCAAAAAAAAAGAGATAAGCTGGGAAAAAAGTATCATGGCTTAGAGATTAAAAAATACCTAAATGGACCAAACGTCAAGCAAGATTTATGTCAAACTTGGCCAAACAAATCATACAATATTATGTTAATGACAACCACCTACATTAGAGAAAACTCAACCCATTTCAAACAGCCACCACAAAAAAAGTATATTAAATATCAATCAACCATATAAAAATTAGCCAGTGTGTTTCTACGATCACATTCCACACGAAATTTTAATTTCCGGAAGAATTTAACAGTTACGACAAGCAAGTGATGAGACTATAGAATTGTTTTACCAGAGCTCCGTCATCATTTTTTACAGGTAAAAATAAATCCATTCACTGCTGTGAATTCAAGATCGTCCAACCTTCTACCCATGCAGATCAAAGCTACACACCTGCACGCAATCAATGCTTTGGATGTGTGTTGTTGCCGTTCGTCATTAGCTGCAAATTGACAGTACCGCCACTGCAATAAGTTGGCATGCGCTGGCTGGCTGCTGCACGTTGAAGGCTTATACTCCTGGTGCTCTATTTCCATCTTCTAAAAAGATTATTTCTATCTAGTCATCGATATTCTATACTTTATCTCAACTTCTCTCGCATCCTCATACTCGTATCTCAAACATATACCAACTAACCTACTCCCTCTGTCCTAAATTTCTGTCCTAAATTATAAGTCGTTTGACTTTGATGAACCACAACTTTGACCACTCATCTTATTTGTTTTTTTTGCAAAATATCATATATTTTTTTTTGTTATGGCTAGATTTAGTAATAAAAGAATTTCAAGAATAACTTAAATTTAACTACATTTTGAATAAGACGAGCGGTCAATGTTGAGGTAAAAAAAGTCAAATGACTTACAATTTAGGACGGAGAGAATATATTTTATTCAACCATCCCAACTATCATCTCTTCTCTCTCCTCACTTTTTTTCCCTTTCCCTTTTATTGTTCGTCTTTCTTTCCTTTTGTTTATCATTGTTAATTTTCTACTGCTAACAAATAGCGAGTTGAGTGAGCATCATCACGGACGACGAAATCAATATTGTGTAAACCAGTACTTCTCTCGATCACCTTTATGGACGGAAGAATTCTTATCGAAAATCTGTAACGGGAATTCTTATCAATATTGTGTTCATCTTTTTCCCTTTTATTTTTTTCCTCTTCTTTTTCCCTATTATTCTTTTACCTTCTCTTTTTCTACCGACCCACGGTTTATGGTCTTCTGGATCCCCCTCGATCTCTCCTCTTTCTCTCCGCCCCTCGCCGCTCATCTATCGGTCAACGCGGCGACGTCCTCTGGAGTGGAGTAGACCCCTCTCAAGTCTCGACCTCTCCTTTCTGCCTCGAACATGCCTCTCCACGCAGTCGCGCAGAGCTCCTTCTCTCTCCCTCCTGCAGCACGCCTTGCGTCGACAGTTAGGTCCTCTGTTTTCATTCATTCAAAAAAAAATATTCCTATCCTGGTCATCGAGACTCTGTACTCCATCTAACTTTTCCCACACCCATGGTACTCTATATCTCATACCATATACCAACTAATCTATATTTTATTCAACCATCCCAACTACCATGTCTCCCCTCACCCTTATATTCTCCTAATTTTTTTTCTTTCCTTTTGTCCATCTTTTTAATCTCCGTTTTCTTTCTTTTTCTTCATCCGATTCTTTTTATTTTCTTTTTTTTCCTTTTCCCTTTTCCTCTCTATCTATTTCTATCTTTTTCCCACCGCAACCTTTTTCATCCGATTCTTTTTTATTTTTTCCTTTCTTTTTTCCTTTTCCTTTTTCCTCTCTCAATTTCTCTCTTTTTTCCCCACCGCAACCCTATTCCTCTAGATTTTTCTCGAGTCTCCTCGTCTTCTCCGCTACGGGCATCGCGTGCGCACCTCCGCCGCCGCCACCTCCTCTCCTTCTCTCCGGCCTCCCTCTCTCGGCAGAGGAGCCCGGCCAGCGGCGACACCGAGCTCGGTGCGCATGGACTCCCTCCCTCCTCTCCATGCCTCACCTGACAAGGCCCCTCTCTTCCTCCTCTACTGCTTCTTCGGGGCGCCGCCACCTCCCCTGCTAACGGCGTCGCACCGCCTGTCGGGTAACAAAACTAGGGGTATCCTTTGGATCCTAAACCATCTGACAGAGAGGCCACATCCGCGAACGAGTTGAGCCTGGACTCTTGCTGCGACTTGGGCCTTAATTGAGTGAAAGTCCCAACGCACAGGCAGAGAGCAATGCATGTATGCGTATAGTGTGTTTATCTCCGCCCGCGAGATTCACGAAGATAATCTGTTGCTCGGCTTCTCGTCAAGGCATCAGCTAACCGCCGATGACAATGAGAGTTCCGGAACCTTCTACTGCTTCTAGAATTTTCCAACTCGTATCGGGTGTCATACGGCCCGGGCATATGGCAACGTATACTGTACACGACTTGGATACATGAACGTCAACTACATATACATGCATAGGCGCCATACATGCATTGGCTGCCTTCGTGTACGTAGATAGCTACCCTTAGCTGTTAAATAGCCATAGGCCATGCACCTCTTAAGAGAGTTAACCCGCACATTGAACCCATGTGCTGGACGCCCATGCTTGAGAGCTGCATGCACGTACGAGATACACGAGCTCCACGTAACGATCGAGCCCGACCGAGCTCGAGGGTACCGCTCACCCTCGAGCGAGCGTCTCCGTCACGCTCGAGACCACTTGCTGCGCTCGAGGGACGCCGCACCAGTAACAGTGCCCGAGGCCCTACAACGCATTCATCCCAAGACATGATGGCTCGCCTCTGCGGTCAAAAAGAGAAGTCACTGCACCACGCCACCGCCCCACGCCGCGGAGAAGACACCTATCAAATCCGCTCGCCACAGTCGCTCTGTGCAAGACGCTGTGCGGACAGGCCGTGTCAGGCCAGGCTACTGTGCCAACTACTCCACGATCTTATCCGTCCTAGGTACGCCACAGGCCTCGAGGAAGGACCCACGAAGAACAACGGGGAGGGCTCGGCACCATCCCCACCCCCGAGTGACATCCCTCGAAGCAACGGTCAGCCACCAACAAGTCAACGACGGCGATGTCCATGCCGTCAGCCGGAGTTGGAAGGCGCGATTCCCGCTCGCATAGTGCACGACGCGCGACGTCAGCACCACGAACACACATGTACGACCTCCCTCACCCTTGGTCTATAAAAGGGGAGGGAAGCCCATGCAACAAGGACGACAAGGACGCGCACGCAAAGAAGAGAGAGCACACGAACACCTAGCCTGCTCAATCGATATTGGCATTCTATGCAATCACCAACCCAGGGACTTGGGAGTCGATCTTCCTCTCCCGCCTTGCTTGTACTCCCCTACTACGAGCAACACGAAACTCGGTGCTACGCACCACTGCTGTATGTACGGCCACGTGGCCAGAACCAGGATAAACCTTTGCGTCCCGAGTTCATCACCCTAATTGAGCGAGTGGTTGGCAGCGCAATCACTAGTTAGTGCCGGTGTGACCAAATCAGGCACCGACACCGCCCTCTCCATGGCTCTGCTCCAGGGCCTGGCAAGGCGCATGGCGACACCGACGAGGTGCGAGGCCGCGGAGCAGGCATGGCCGCCTCCTCTTCGACCTCCTCTCCACCTTGAGGGACGCCATGGTTACCTCATCCTCAAGCTCGCCATGGCCACCTCCACTTCGACCTCCTTCTCGAGCTCGCCATGGCCGCCTCCTCCTCGAGCTGGACGAGCTGTTGTGCGGCTCGGCGAAGCAGCGTGGCACACAATTTTTCTCTCTTTCTTCCCCTCCCCTTCTCTGTTCTTGCTGGCTGCGGTGGATTTGTGCTCGGTTTCTAGCTCTTATTTCTGTTGGATTTGTTCTTTGTGGCTCGATTTGTTATTGGCGGCTCGATTTGGTAACTGCTCTGCTTCGGGCCGTCGTCTCCCTCCTCCCTCTCTCTGTTCAGCAACTGCTCTGCGGGCTGCGCGGATGCGGACGTGGGGCGCCAACGAGTGGCGCGAGATCCGCTCACAGGGAAGGCGAAGCAGGAGAGAGGCGGAGGGGGCGGTCGGGTGGAAGAGGAGGGATGCGGTGTGGGGAGTGCGGAACGGGCCCACCTATCGGCACACGGGAATGACGGACCGCAGAGGGACGGCGGACCACGGAGGAAGCTCTTATTTACGTTCTTTTTTAGGGGTAGAGAAATACAAACATTTATATTTTTAATTAGATTTAGTATGGAAATATTGTCTATAATTAATCTACTTATTTTGTATCATAGTTGTTTAGTGTTGTTTTTGTATAGATTAAATTTAAAATTATTTGACTTCTCAAAAATAAAAATTGATTTTTTTTGTTTGGAACAAAGAGTCGGCGCTACCTCCACTCCACCGCTCCTCCGCAGTCCGCACGGTCTCGTCCTTGTGTCCCGCCTCTTGGAACAACCCGTTCTCAGCCATTCATACAGACGACCTAGGGACCTCATCAGCTTGTCCTTGAACTCTGAGCTCTACTCCTCCAGCAGCTCGAGGCTCGAGCACCGCAGGTGCGTGCTTCTCTGCTACGCAGCCGGTGCCATCCATGCCGATTGCCGAACACACGGCCATCCTTTCGGCATCTGTCTGGCATATTTTGGACCATCAGTTTACCTATGTTAATGTTAGTAGTAAATATATTTATGTGAACTTGTTATCAGTTGTGATCCACTCTACAAATCTCTGTTGGCCGCGGGGTGGGGAGGATTTTTGCAGTTTTCTTTGTAATCTTGGTCATGAAGGTATTCTTTCTTGTCGTCGCTGGGGATGAGGGCTTAGCATTGGCAACATCTACCGCTGGGGAGGTGTGGTTGCTACTGCCATCCAAGGCAGGCACTGGTGGAGGTAGACAACGGCGACGAATGTACACCTTTGAGGAACTAGGGACCAGCGGAGAGGATCACTGTAGCATCCTTGGCTGGACAGCTTGTTCTCCAGCTGTTTCTACAAATTTTGTTGATGGACGGGCTGAGCTTCGAGGTGTTCTTGATGGAGACGTCGAGACATTCGGTCATAAGACAACCACGTCCACTACTGCAAAAAGCTTACAAAAAGCATTTTTGCAGGCGGTCAAAAACTATTTTTACAAAAAGCATTTTTTACAGGCGGTCAAAAACTATTTTTAAAGGTAGCTTTTCGTCCACATCCGAGCATGTGCTTAGACGGTCTTACGTCTGCCTTCGAAAATCGAGGAAAAAAAAAAAGAGTCTGCCTTCGAAAATCGAGGAAAAAAAAAAAAGAAAAGCCCACTGAGCCCATCACGAGCCTGGCAAGCCCATCGGATCTGGATCCGCTGCGCGTAGCTCCACCTGCTACTGTCCCGCCTCCTCTCCACGTACCGCCGCCGCTCGATGCCGACTCGTGTCGCCGATCTCGTTCCGCCTGCGGGCTCGACGCGCCGCTCACCAGATCTGGCAGCACCCAGGCGGAGGAACCACGCCCTTGCCGGATCTACAGGGGGCTGCACCGCCGCTGCCCGCCGGATCTCACAGCGCCCGAGCGGAGGAGGAGTCACACCCTCGCTGGATCTGTAGGAGGGTTGCGCCGCCGCTAGACGGATCTGGCACGGCCTGGTTGGAGAGGAGGAGTCGCGCCCTCGTGGATATGCAGGGGGTTGTGCCGCTGCTGCCGCTTGCTGCTCACCTAGGTTCCTTGTCGAGGAGAGGCCGGAGGAGAGGCCAAAGAAGGAGGAGGCGCCGAGGGGGAGGGGTGTCAGTGTAGCAAGAGAGGGAGAGAAAGAGAGAAGTGATTGAGAAACCCTAGTTTATGTATTTATATTCATTGGCTATTGGGCTATTTGTGATGCGGTGGGCTGGGCTGGTGTCAGGAGGCGGGCATTTTAAGGGTTCCGCCTCCAAATATTGATTCTAACGGATAATTTTTAGAGGCGGTTCTTTTAGAATGCCTGTAAATCAATTAATGGAGGCGGGTAAATTTTGGGTCCGCCTCTAAAAGCCTATTTTGAAGTGTCTCGCAAAATATTTTTTTTTGAAGTAGTGATTGTTTTCAGATGTCGTCTGGACACGAGGGGCTTTCTATCTATCTTTTTTAAAGTGCACTTTAGCTTAATTAGTTTATATACATGTTTCAATATTTTTCGTAAATATGTCCAGCATTTTCATAAAACAGGTATAACATCTCATGTTAAAATGTTGAAACTATATAGTTGATGAAATGTTAAACTGGAAAATATCAGATGCTCAAACACTAGAAACGAAATGATAATCCTTTTAGAGCAAGTATTATGGTGGGCTACAAGAAGACTAAATGCTGATGTGGAGAAGAGAAGATATGAGAGAGAGGGGAGGTGGGCTGTAAGTTTATAGCCCAATTGGACACAAAACCAAGAAAATATATGTGATAGACATGTGGCCCATGTATTTATTGTGAAGATGTAACCACTGAACCAAAAGATAGAATATTAGCATACATTCAACCAGCTGCTGGCAGTATTATTAACCTTGCTCCTATCGGGGTCATGTTGGCGCATGCAGGGGAAGCCGGCGCGTAGCTAGGGGCAGTGCCGGCGGAGCATGGCGGTCCCGACGCGTAGGTAGGGATGGCACGGATACACCTGCGGAGCGTGGGTGGAGCACGACGGCCCCGACATGGGCAGAGCATGGTGGCGCCGGTGGGCGCGAGCAGCGGCGTGGAGATGCGTAGAAGCTACGGCCACCGTCGGCGGCGGTGCGGGGCCAACGAGGCAGGTGGCGTTTTCGGCGAAAAAAAACACCGATAGAGCACGACGGCGCGGAGCATAGGAGGAGCATGACAGCCGCGACGGGCGGCACAGATGTAGCATGGTGGCATCGGCGAGCGTGAGCGGCGCTGTGTGGAGGCTGCTGCCAAGGGGGGCAATGGACGGCAGGGCGCGACGCATAGGGCCCGTGACCGTAGCCCGTGGGGACTGGGAGCAGCAAGCCAGCAGCCCGAGGGGGGATGATGGGTTAAGGTTGTTGTTTGTTTGCCGAATCTCAAAATACTGAAAGGTGTTGAAACTAAAATCTTGAAAGATGAATAAGTAATCCCTCCCCTGGAGGACACCAGGCTATGTTTTGGAGCTCAGTGGGCTTGGCTGAAGAAGACGACCCATCCACTTCTAGGCCATCAGTGTTCGACGGCCCAGGTAGATGACCATCAGGGGTGTGCCAGCCCATCAGGCCCAGCGTTGGTGTACCTCCGTGTCGAAAAAAAAAAAGTGGGGCTGGGCGCCTTGAAGCTGAGCTTGAGGCCCGGATGGATCTCCCGAGTTCCTTCCTGTTCCAACGCGTGTAGGAACACTAGTAGACCACGACGACTTCCCCTCCCGGGGCTTCAGGGTTCAGGCTTCTATATGCTCCAAGCTTCGGGGGACCCTCCGCGAGTTATATTTATTTTTAAAACGCTTTCCTCTTCGCCTGCCCCTGTATGCTCTTGCTCTCCCCTTGCTCCTCGATTTCCCACGTTCGGAGGCTCGGAGCCCGTTAGTCCTAGTGATTTCTCTTCCCCCGTTCGGCGTTGGTTCTTCCTCGCTAACCTAGATGGATCTCTAACTGAAAGCTCCGAATTTGCAGCCGCGCTGTGCGAAATCGCTGCTGGCGATGGAGATGCCCGGACGCGAAGTCTCGTGGGTGCAGCTCTTCAAGTGTATCACCATCGGCGACGCAGGTCTGTCAGTTTGGCATCCTGGCCTCTCCCTCGCTGTCCAATATGTTGTTATTTCCCCTCCTATTGTACCTTCCTCGGGACGAGAGGAAATAAATCTCCCGGTTATCGATCGATTGCTGCGTGCAGGCGTGGGGAAGTCGTGCATGCTGCTGCAGTTCACGGACCAAAGGTTCCGATCTGAGCTCGATCCCACCATCGGTTGCGATTTCGGCGTGCGGATCATCGACATTGACGGCAAGTCTACAAGGCTCCAGATTTGGGACACGGTCTCTGCTCACAATCTCCCACCTTTGCTTTCATCGTCAGCTTACTTGACGAGAGCTGGCACTAATTAACTAATCAATCTACAATGCAATTATTTGACATGACTGCGCATGCTACTATTTTACAGGCTGGCCAGGAACTGTTCAGGTCCATCAATAAATCATACTACAGAGGAGCTGCTATTGCCATCTTGGTCTATGATATTACCAGGTAATTGTGTTGTTTAAGGTTCTGCATAAATACAATGCTCCTTATACATGCTTGACTAACCTGAACAACAGGAGGGAGACTTTTGATCATGTTGAGATGTGGCTAAAAGATGCAGTGGAGGTCACACCAGCCAATCTGACCACAGTTCTGATCGGAAACAAATGTGATCTGTCTGATAGACGCACTGTCAGCTATGAGGAGGGTGAAAGTTTTGCCAAGAAACATGGACTTATCTTTATGGAATCATCAGCAAAAACTGCTCACAATGTGGAGGAGGTGATGTTTCATCCCTAGTTCTTTTGGTACAATTGCACAGTTTGTTTCCTCATGGTGCAATAAATGGAGCAGGCGTTCACTATGGCCGCTAGAGCAGTATTCAAGAAAATTGAAGATGGAGTCTCATTCGACTCATCTCCAAAGGTGTTGAAATCATTCCCTGCTCTGTGTTATGTACTTATGGTGTCACGTCTCTAATGTTGCGTTTTACACTCCAGAAAAGTACTCATTTTTGTGAATAACATCTCAGTGTGATGCCATTTGTGTTACTAGAAATGTCCTAGTATGCATATTTGACACATTTCTTTCACAAAAGTGATCTGAAAATTATTTTACATTATAGTAAATTGTGTGTTCCACTTGACATGGTGTAAATTACTTCAAATTGTTAGTGAAAATCCTATATGTCCTATATGACTATTAAAATTTGACATTAGCAATGCCACCTAAGCAGCAGCCTATGCCCTCCTAACTACTGTTTACCTGTTATTAGATACTAATGCTGCAGTATTGCCTAGTGGAACAATGTACAACGGATTGAGCAATAAACATTTCATCTTTTGTTTTGGGCTTTGGAAAAGGGAAATGATTTGGGAGCTCCACAAGTGTCCTTTTGTCCTGGACATTAATAGGAGGCACAATTGTGCCCTTATGTCGTTCAATCATCAGTATATTGTATGATTGCCCAATTTGCCTGCTCAGTCAGATAGGGTTGGCCTCAAAGTTATGATCAGATTATATTTGCTCCTACCTCCTATACTTTCAATTCTGCTGGTTTGCAAACATTCTCCTGCTTGTGTTAAAATTCGTTGCACTTTCATCTTATATTTGTACTCCAACTGGAGTGGGACTTCATCCGTGTTTTTACTCTCATATGCTACTTGCCCATCCATAGTTTGAATATTCTCTGGGGTCATGAGATATTCCTTCTGCTTGATACTGAAAGATTTATGTCATTTGCTGGCACTGGTTACCACTGCTCTTGGCAACAGTCCCTTTAGAGCGACTCATTTATCAAAGTTATCAATGTAAATTTTATTTTAGGGACAATTTTATATTTTTTCATCATTAATAAGGTTTTTCCCCTCATTGCTGCAGGAGCCTCGTTTTTATTATGCCCCTGATGTACCCAAAGGTGGTCGTTGCTGCAGCTAAGCGCCTAGTTAAATCGTAGCCTGGATCCAGAATATCTAATTCCAAATCCTCATGTATTTATTGCGTGAAACCCATGTATGTGCCATTTTTATTATGTTTTTTATACTCAACTAGCCACCATGCCCGCATGTTGCTGTGGGAAAACTAATGTATGACATTGCGAGTAGCATAAGTTATTTATCTTACTAGCCCATGCTAACGCTACGGCTATATTCACCAAGAAATATAAACAATTGGACTAAATTTTCATTCAAAAATAATTTAAAAACAATAATTGAATTGGTCTAGCCGTATATATAAAAAATTTCAAATAAAAAACAGACTGTACATATTACAGATTGGAAATCTGATGCATCAGGTCCATAGAATGGATGACTAACACTTTCTAACATGCCTGGAATCCTAATGTCTTCTCTCATGCTTAATTCAAGCTGAAACAAGAGTACTGCAGTTACATTCTTGTGATGACCAAATGACCAGCCCCACTGGTGTAAAATGCTTTCCTGATACTTTTTCCCTTTGGCGTTCATGGCTTCATGCTCAGCCACCAGCCTTAGAATCAAGAAAAGGGAAGTATTGAAATAAATGTAATTGTAAAAGCATCAGTAGCACATAATCAGATAGAATTGGGCCCAAACCCGTTTCTTAAGCCAATATTCGACAATAGTGAGAGGCACATACATCTCACCATCAACACCCAAGACAATGGTGAAGCGGATCAGGGGAGGGAAGGGGCAGGAAAATTTGTTTGGAGGACATAGTACTTTGCCTATAAGAAGATCATGGTGCTACGGTCATGGAAGCTCGCATCAAGCCCTGCTCACTGAACTCTGCAAACATAAAAAAATAAACAGAACAGTGGAAATATGGTTTGGATAATTCAGAACTTAAAGTTTGTAACTGAAGCAGGCTAGTAGAGGAGAGAAGAGAATGCAATTTTGCACACGGCTAGCATAAATTAGTATATACAGAAGGATAAGAACAAAGAGAGGAGGAAAAGGTACATACTTGTAGATGATCAGCCACCTTCACTCGGTGCTCAAGCTGCTAGGTGAAATTCTACTGACGGAAACATGCTCATGTACCTGCAGGAATAAATTATGAAAGATAAGGCAGTAAAAAAGAGTTTTTAGAACCCATAGGCAACACATGAACACCTAAATGGAAGAAATAAGAGCAGACATGACCCAGACACCAGCAGGGTGGGATAAACGTTTGCTATGTAGATCAAAGTCAATGACTACATGGTGGTACCTCTTATAGAAGCTAGTAATAAAAAATTATCAGTTAACTGGTTAACCTATGATACGATGAATCCAGTAGTTTAATTCAGTTGTAAAAATATTTTCATAGTTAAATTGTATGTACACTAATTGTGTGATATGATCAAACAGAAACATGGCGTAACACCCCGTCTCTCAAGGCCGCACCGCCTAGCCCTTCCGTGGGTGCGGGCACGCGTACACATAGCACCTTACTTACACTTTCGTCCTCGCTTCGTATAAAAGGGTCAACCCGAAGGTGCTATGGCTGGGAGACAAAGGCTTATAAGTTGGTTCCACCCTCTCTAAACTAGCAAGGTGGTACTAAACATGCGCACACCATGCTCATGGGCCACTATGGGCCATATCAACTTGGGCCGGTTGTCACAATACACCCCCCTCAAAGAACCCGACGTCCTCGTCGGTCCAACTCACCCGTCTAGTGCCGACCCATATGCCGTGTGTCCTACCCGGCCTACACGTGCCATATGTCCGCACACTGACCCGAGCAAATGTTCAGGAACGTTCCCTTTTACCGCACGACCGTACGTCTAGTGCCGACCCATATGCCATGCCGTGTGTCCTAACCGGCACACACGCGCCATGCGCCCTATGTCCGTGCCGACCCATATGTCATGTCGTGTGTCCTAACCGGCACACACGCGCCATGCGCCCTATGTCCGCACACTGACCCGTACACGCAATCGCGAGGGTCGGCTCTGATACCATTTGTAACACCCCGTCTCCCAAGGCCGCACCGCCCAACCCTTCCGTGGGGGCGGGCACGCATACATATAGCACCTTGCTTATACTTTCGTCCTCGCTTTGTGTAAAAGGGTCAACCCGAAGGTGCTATGGCTGGGGAATAAAGGCTTATAAGTTGGTTCCGCCATCTCTAAACTAGCAAGGTGGTACTAAACATGCGCACACCACGTTCATGGGCCACTATGGGCCATATCAACTTGGACCGGGTGTCACACATGGATTCCAATAAATCTAATATTGAAGTTCATATACTTAATATCTACATTGTCACACATGTGGCACACCGTTGACCTTACCTCACTAATAGCAATGACCATCCATGGATTTTTTTTAACTATTCGGGGGGGGGGGGGGTGTCGCGCACCTACTTTTCATTAATCAAACACATTGTACAACGTCAAAACATGGCATTCCACGTCAAGAATACAGGAGAGGGGGGAGCAAAGTTGGAGAGAAGAGGTACATTTCATTCAAATACAACTAGCTAAAAATTGTCGCCACGAGTCCTAGTGTTGAGCGTGGCGCTTGTACCGCTGTTTCCACGAATCCATGTCACTGACGACGCATCGCAACACCGCGGCGGGGGACATGATGCATAGTTCGAAGATCAAAGTGTTTCTTGCTTTCCAGATTTGCCAAAGTATTAGGAGGATTACATCAAGGTGAATGTCACGAGGGAGTTGAAGTTCTAGCCCCGTGAGCCCAAGGGTAGTGGCAGATTTCTGTCCCGGGTTCAATGCCTAGTTGCATCCAAACTCTCCTAGCTCGAGGACAGGAAACAAAGATGTGCCTGATGGTTTCCTGAGTTCTAGGGCAATATTCATAGTATGATTCTTCGAGGCTTCGAATGTTTTGTCGGTGCAGGAACTCACGACAGTTTAGTCGTCCATGATGAAGTAACCAGGCAAAGAAGCGGACTTTAGAGGGAAGACGCGTTTGCCAGAGTCTGGCGGCATCAGGGTCAGTGGTGTGTTCAGGCTGAGGTTCTTGATCGGCAATTCTGGAGTCAAAGTGTTTTCCTGGCTTAGAGAACATAAGAGGCGTGTCAGGGATTTCGGTTGGTGTCACTGAGTTTAGGCAGTCTTGCAGCATGTGCACCTCTTCAGCAGCTTGACGAGTGAGGCGAGGTTGCAGGAAGTCTTCCAGGCGCCCTTCAAGGAGTGTGCGGACAGAGATGTGAGGGGAGGTGCAGTGGGAGTAGAGGGCTGGGAAGGTCTTCGCTAGAGTGGTGTTGAAAAGCCATCTATCATGCCAAAAAGGAGGCGGCTGCACCATTGACGAGACTAATAATGGTCAGATCCCTGTAGCGAGGTAGTTCTTTCGTTATTATTCGTGTGACGTAGGAGTCTTGCTCAATGCTTCCAAGGTTACCCGAATGCTGACTGAGGAACCAGGTTTTCCAGGGTGCTGTTCCCGGTTCGTGAAGCTTGTGCACTTTGAGGAGCAAGCTATGGTTCTGAGTGGCGAGTGGTCGGACGCCAAGGCCACCACACTCCTTAGGCTGGGCCACTCGCTCCCAAGCCAGAAGGCATTGAGAGCCATGGCATTTCTCTTCACCAGTCTAGAGAAAAGCACGGAGAATGGCCTCAAGGGTTTCAATGACCGTCTTAGGGAGGAGTGCGGTAGACATGAAGTAGATATATAGTGAGCTGAGGACTGCATTCACAAGCAGCAAGCGCCCTCCTGTGCTGAGGAGCTTTGCTTTCCAACCTGTTAGGCAGTGATCAAATTTTGCAACTAGAGGTTGGAAGTCACTCGCCCGAAGCTTGTTTGGTGAGAGGGGGAGACCAAGATAGGTCTGAGGGAAATGTGAGACCCGACAACCTAGGATATTGGCCATTTCAAGAGCTGTTGTCTCAGAGAGATGCATGGAGACCAAGGTCGACTTGTGGAGGTTGATTGTCAACCCGGTTGCAATGGAAAACTGATCTAAAATCGATTTCACAGTTCTCATAGCCTGGACATACCCCTTGATCAAGATAAGAGTGTCGTCTGCATATTGCAGGACTGGACATGTGAGGTTGGGGGTGATGGGGTGGGACAGGAGCCCATCTCTAGACGCTTGTTGAATAAGAAGTTGCAAGACATCTGCTACAATAATGAATAGATAAAGCGAGATGGGATCGCCTTGTCTTAAACCTCTTCGGCAGCTCATCCAACGCCCAGGCACCCAGCATCACGGCTGTTTTCCTGGTGGAGAGAACATTAGGCACCCACATCCTCCACCGTTCATCAAACCCCTGAACGGCAAGGATACGATCCAGACTCTCCCAAGAAACCTAGTCAAACGCTTTCTTGAAATCAAGTTTGAGGACAATGGTGGGTGCCTTCCGTTTGTAACAACAACTTAGTAGGTCGGCGTCGTAAACGAAGTTCTCAGAGATATTTTGGCCATGGATGAACCTGGTCTGATCTGCATCTATCAACTCCAGAATTTGTTTAGTCGGTTAGCCATTGCTTTGGTGAAAAGTTTAATTGGGCAGTTCTGCAATGAGATAGGCCTATAGTTGTCAAGTTTTGTGGCATCCTCCTTTTTAGGCAAAAGGATCAGACGTGCCGGTTGAGGCCTTCCAAGTCTAGAGTTCCAGAGTAGAACTCTGTGAACATGTTTCCAATGTGAAACTTCAATTTAGGCCAGAAAGCTCTGTAGAACGAGGGACCAAAGTCATCTGGTTCGGGGCTTGCGTTTATGTCAATGTGAACAAAGCTGCGCTGATTTCATCAGGTCGGAAAGGGGCTGAAAGCTCCTCGGCATGGACACTATAGTGAGGATACAAAGTACTGAGGTCAAAGGTCCACTGTGTCGGCGTTGCAGACCCAAGAAGTCCATTGTAAAAGTAGAAGAGAATAGTGCTTTAGTTGTTGGGGAAAAAAAAGAACTTTTCTGGGAAGCGTGTTTTGTGAGTAGGATGAATAGGAAAGTTGAAGAGAATTGAAGAAGAACTTTTCTGGGAAGCGTGTTTTTTGAGACGAATGAATAGGAAAGTTGAAAAGATCTTTTGGAAGTAAACATGGCCCTTTTCGCTTCATGGGAGGTGTGCCATCAACTTCGAGTTTTTGGATCTTGTTCTTCATGCGACGTCAGTACTTCGACCATCCATGGATTGATTGATGGATGTTGATGTCGAGTGGAATTTGAGTCGCGCATTCCCATATCGGCGTATCCCGCTGGCAGTCGGAGTGTGCGAGTTGCGATGGCACGAGGGTACAGTCAGAAGCAGAGAGGGAGGAAATCCGTGTTACGACCAGGCACCTGACAGGTGGGCCACGTGTCAGGACGTTCTCTTGTCTCCGAGGGTGTGTTTTGTTGGGAGGGGAGAAAAAGATCTTTTTCTGGGAAGCGTGTTCTGTGAGAGAGATGAATAGGAAAGTTGAAAGTAGTTAAAGAAGAACTTTTCTGGGAAGCGTGTTTTCTGAGATAGATGAATAGTAGAGTCCAAAAGATCTTCTGGAACTAAACACGGCCCGATTCTCTCTAGATGAAGTGGGGAAAAAATATATTTTTTTTCTAGGATGCGTGTTATGTGAGGTAGATGAATAGGAAAGGTGAAAAGAGAATTTTTGGGATGCGTGTTCTATGAGGGGATGAATAGAAAGTAAAAAGTACTTTTAGAAACTGAACACAGCCTAACTCTCCCTGTCTCGCTCGTGTGTCCCATGGCCATGACTCCATTAGGGCATATACAACCAAAGACAGCAGTTGTCTTTGTACTGACACATAAGCATGTCCATCCTATCCTACATGAGCCTCACGAGAAGACGACCCTGGCTCGTGCTCCCAGGCATCTTGGCGCAGTTTACTAGATTCTCTCGATCGGCTGCGGCGGGCATGGCATCTGGATGGGACGGTGGTGGCATACTGGCACGGGAAAACTCTTCTGCGCCCATGGCAGTGAGGCCAGCTGTTCTTTCTTGCGTGTGTGCCGGGAAGCAAACAAGCTGCTGGCGCCGATGGAGACGTACTGTACTCGTAATAGGAAAGCTGTCAGAGCATCCTTACTAGTGAATCGACTCATACAGTACAAAGGACAGCCAGGTAAGATTCCTTTGAATCGGTGCAAAAAAATGAATCGATTTCTTCTCTCTCTTCCTTTGAATCGATGAAGTCCAGTAGCATGAACCGATTCATTCCATGCCACCTGGGCCTTTGCACCAGCCACTACAGATGGCCTCAGCAGCAGCAACAGTAAGAAAAAAGGATCGCTATGTTTGATCTTTTTGTTATGGTCCTAGTAGTGATTACTTAATTTGTTTTTTTTACGGACTACGATTGTTAACAATGTATTGATGGTTTGAAGAATGATATGGTTGTGAATATATCCTGTATTGTCCTATGTAACTATGTAAGCATCAAAATGGCTACAAAGATCAATTTGTGTACTAGATCAACATACTTTATGAGTCAAAGGATGAATTAAATAGCTTACGGACAACAAAAAAGACAGTAGTTGTCTAAACTGTTGTATGAGCTGTCTACCTAGCTGTCTCTGTGTGACAAAAAGACTGTCTAAACTGTTGTACCGGCCCTGAGCTAGTGGAGTTGAGCTGTTGACCACCACCAGCTACCTGCTCGACTTCCCCTCTGTCCACAACCCAAGGCTCTCCTCCCCTCTCCATGGATTAGGCTGTGTTCAGGAGAGGGTGGGAATAAGTATTTTTTTCTGGGATGTGTGTTATGTGAGGGAGATGAATAATAGAGGTGAAAAAAGAATTTTTTGGGATGCGTGTTCTGTGAGGGGGATGGATAGGAAGTAAAAAGTACTCCTGCGACCTGAACACAGAGTAAAACATAGCTACAACTCATCTCCTTGTCGCAAGAAGCAAGCAAATCCATCAGATTGGCAGGAACCCAACCCCAATAGAGCAGCGCTAGCTCCAAGCCTCCAAATCCAAGACACAACCAAATAGCATGAACCCAAGACCGGCAGTCCCCTACCTCTCGCACGCACGTAGTCACACGGACGGGGCACGGGCGCTCAGACCTTTCTCGGCCTTCCTGGTAGGCACGCAAGGCTGGACGCCCAATGGAGGCTCCTCTCCTTCGGTCGTCTCTAGCTGTCTTCGATTGGATCTTGTGTTATCTGTAAATCGATTGGATCGATTGTATCTCCTTTTATGTTCTATATATTTGACATTTGCAATCGAGGTTGTCTTCTTTTTATGTTTGACTTCCAATCGATTTGGTTTCTTTTTCTGTTGATTGATGCGGAATTGGTTTGTTCCGCTCTCTTCGTTTCAAGCATACGAAGGGCATTGCGCATGTTAGCCTCGCGTCTCTCAGGTGGGGACCACTGTCCGTACGACGGATGAAAAAAGTAGGTAGAAACCTTACGCATTTCAGGAGTAAGTAAAGATAATTGACCGTAAGCTTAGAGAATATACGTTCTTCCACATGTTTAGGCTTATTACACTTAATCATTTAGTTTTGTTCAAAATCAAGTACATTTTGTAAATTGATTTTACTAAACTTTGCTAAATACAGTTTCTTCATTATGCGGCCTGATCATCATTCCGACTGATTGCAAAGAATTGTTCCCTTGACTGAAACGTACAGTCCAATATACTCTCGGGTGCTACAATACTTAAAACCATTTGTTTTTTAGCAAAAGCTTAGTTACTCTTGGGCGGCATTCTTCAGATCACTAGCCGGTGGTGTTCGTGTCAACCACTTAGCTGCGCACGGATCGTCGTTCGTTCGTCGAGGTGGTCAAATCGGGAGACATGGAGGACAAGAAGGGGAATCATCAGGTGCCGGCTGCAGCATCGCAGAATCCTCGTTCTGGTATGTCGCGTGGACAACAATTTAGTTTTGGAGCAATGGCTGGTCCTTTTTCCGGAGTTAGTTATGGACGTGGGGCTGCTTTTCCTGCTGGAGGTAGTGCTGGGAATGGTGCTCCTTTCATTGGTCAGGTTCGTCCATCTATGGCTGCTACCCTTTTCAATTTTGGTGCAAGGCCACAAGGATCCCACACTTCTGCATGTGGAAGGCAACATAGCCTCGAGCAAGGTCAGGACATGTTTTTTTTTTTCGAATCACACAGTACAAACGTAGACGCTCACATACACGCACGCACACTTGTCCCTACAAACATACGCACGCAACCCTACCCCTATGAGCACCTCTGAAAGACTAGGCCGGCAAATCCTCCAAATTGACGAAGTCACCACAGGCGCACTGTAGGTCAGGACATGTTTGGTATCGTCATGATCCTGTACAGCATGTTGGGCCCACTGTAGGTGCTGTGAACGTTGACAGATGGTTCACTAATTCCAGGACAGTATAGTGGGATACACAACAAAATGCTCAAGCACAGTCCAAGCCTAACTGGCTAGTGAATTCTGGTAACGTAATACCTCAGCTAGTGGACAAGGAGGATGGAAAACAGAATAAGCAAAAGTTTTGTTTTCGCTGTTTCACTAAAGGACATGTAACTGCTGAATGTCAAGCAAAAATCCTTTGTGAGATTTGTGAGAGCGATGAACATGTGAGGCAAAAGTGTCCGATGATGAAAGCTCCGATGATGGTGGCACAGTGGGTTGGATAGGTAGCAGATGGTGAGGGATTCTACCATATTCCACATGCACCGATCAAGAACACCACTGATGCCAAGACAACAGGGATCACAGTTGAAGGAG
The DNA here is from genome assembly GCA_015342445.1 of Digitaria exilis. Taxonomy (NCBI): domain Eukaryota; kingdom Viridiplantae; phylum Streptophyta; class Magnoliopsida; order Poales; family Poaceae; genus Digitaria; species Digitaria exilis. The sequence goes on from JACEFO010000144.1 coordinate 506,395, forward strand.
GCCAATTGAGTGCAGAGCAACTCATTGCGGAGCTACAACGACATATTCCAACCCCCAACAATTGGGTATGGGATGTCCAAGAAGATGGATAAGATACTTTTATTGTTACCATGCCCACGAAGGATGAACTGCAGAGGGCAATTTCTTTTGGTGGTATGACCTTAAAAGAATATGGCATGCATCTTAACTTTGCTGAGTGGTCTGACGAAGAGGAAGGCCTCTTAATCCCTAAGGCTTGGATCAACATTTTTAGGATTCCCAAGAAACTAAGAGAGCTCCCAGTGATATGGGCTCTTCGTTCTATGGTTGGGGCTCCACAGATGGTTGATATGGTAACAACCAACAAAAGTTCTTTTGATAGAGTGTTGGTGTCTGTGATTGACTCAAAAGCTTTTCCTCGAAAACTTACTGTTGTTAGTGGGGATAGGTGATATGAATTTCCCATAAAAGTGGAATCCATTATCCCAGGGGCCGAGTCATATGTTGAGGAAATGAAAAATAATGGTGATTCGGAGGGGGGTGATGGTACACTAGGAGAGAGTTCCAATAAGGACAACAGTGACACAAGGAAAAAACTGAAAAATGGCCACAATGCATCACAAACAGGAGCAGATGAAGGAAGAATGGATGTGGATACTAATAAAAATTCAAGTGGTGATAAAAATCAGCGACAAATCACATAAGAGCAACTTAGGGTTATGGCCAATGGAATATTGGACCTGGTGGCAGACAATTTACTTGAAGAAATAGCTAGAAAAGTTGCAACTGAGATGGATGGTAATGAGTTCATGACTGACCAGTGCATGTTGGATTCACCAAGGACTCCTCCGATTTCATGGGACTTGAAGGCTTCTCCTCCCGAACTGATGACTGCTTTTAAACAGGCTGTGACATGGCCTGACCAGTAACCTCCAACTGTTTTGTCAGGGTTTGCTGATCCTGCAACATCTGCTCAAGCACGGCCGTGTTCAAGCCAAATACAACCCCGAGCTTTTGCTGATTTTTGTTGATTTGCCCCACCTCCACGAACAAGGACTCAAAATTCTCCTCTATGTGGTCTTAGCACTGATCCTCCTTCCCTGCACGATCCTCCATCGCGGACAAAACGAACAAGGTCTGGACAGAAGGCTTGGGAGGTGTCGTGGCTGATTCCCCGCAAACCGATCTCGAGTGGCCGGGAATTACATGAGGTGATTCGTTCAGCGCCGCACCGATCGAACCCTCCTCAACCGACCCAAGCCGTTTACGAGTTCAAGGTCGACGGAATACCTGGAATGAAAGCCGCAGAACCCCAAATTGCTCCTCAATCCTGCACCACCGAGAAGCCGCCGCCGAAGCACCCTAAGGACCGCCGAATCTGATACCAAGTGTAGTGCCCCGTGGCCGGAGATGGAATTCTCCGACGTGAGATCACACATACGAGACAACGAGATAGCTAGGGAGGGCAATGAACCCCTTGCCCCGATTCAATCTGTGGATTGTATTGCAAGATAGAAAATTGAGTCTCTCGATACACAGCTGTGGCTTATAGCACACCAAGCCAACCAGGCATGCAGGCCCCACTCATTAGGGTCACGACTACTCCAACCCTTACACAATAGAGAATACGCAATCTCAACTATATGTCTTCAGGGCACGACAGTGTACGAGTGGGCCGAGGTGGAGAAGGTGATCGACGGGCGAGGCGAAGGCAAGTGGCAGGAGTACCTGGTGGAGTGGCGCGACGGCGGCGAGAGGGAGTGGGTGAAGGCGCCGTGGGTGGCGGAGGACCTCGTCAGCAACTTCGAGGCCGGGCTGGAGTACGCCGTGGCGAAGGCCATCGTTGACAAGAGGCGGGCGACGGTGGAGGATGACGGTGAGGAGAAATGGGAGTACCTTGTCAAGTGGGTGGACATTGAGGAGGCGACGTGGGAGCCCACCGAGAACGTGGACGAAGAGCTCCTCCAAGAGTTTGAGCAGAGGCAATTAGGATCCGCCGGCGGGGATGGCAGCGGTCCATGAAGGTGGCCACATATTGTTCCTCTACTTGGATCGAGTTGTTGTTCTTCAAAGCACGATGCTAGTGCCATTCATGTATGATGTACCAATAGCGATTCGAATTTACTGGTAGGATGCAATGTTTTGTGAGTATCATAATAATTCGACCGAAATTTTTCCGTTTCATCAAATTTCATCCATGCCCATTCGGAAATGATCCCCTTTTCTGTCTTCACTTGAGAAGAACAATGGGAAATGAGATTGGTCTAGTGTGAATGCATCATTTTCATTCTTCCTAAGAGTAGTCAGCAGAATCGGATGAACAAGGTAGAACATGAATCAGGTCTTACAGGATCCCCTTGGATGCAGTATCAGCTGCACGGATGACAGAACATATATAGAAATGCGAAGTAAATAACTCTTTGCGCCCAGTGTAACGACCCAAAAACATATTTCTTAGTCAATGGTGGACGGTCTGCCCTTGCGCGGCACCTGCGTGGCAGCAGCGCAGAGCTTGCTTGCCACGTACCCTTGCCGGTCCCACCCGTCAGGCCACCTGCCTACACGAGCTGAGCTCTTCCCTCAGCTCTCTCTCCACCCCATTTTCCCCTTTCCACTCTCTTTCTTCCTCCTCTCTCCACCATGGAGGAACTTCCAAGGTTCTTCCGTTGAAGGCACCCAAGGGCTCGCCGGAGACCTCACCGGAGCTTCACCGGAGCACCACCCCATCGAGCCGCTCCTCCACGACGTCATCCCCCACCTCAAGCTTGAAGAAGGAGCTCCCCAAGCTTCTCCTTCCCCCTCCATTGCTCATCTCCTCCAAGCTCAAGCAAGAAGCCCTAAGCCCGAGCCCACCGCTCTACTCCATCCTGCGGTCCTCACTGGAGCTCCCCACACCACCGGTGAGCTTTCCCCTCCCCCGATCTAGCCTCCATTGCTCTAGGTTTAGAGTTCATGGTGTTTTTGGAGGATGGATCACCATGGATGAGCTAGAGCTTCAAAAAACCTATGCATGTCAAAAACACCACTTGAAATGAAGCCTAGAAGCTCCCAGCAACCTTTAGAAACAAACGGGACCTAAAATGACGACCGGAATCGCCGCCGGCAAGCTCGCCGGCGGCACTCGGCCGCGGACCGGACCGTCCGCCCGAGCGGACCGGACCGTCTGCCTCTACACCCAAAACCAATAGAGGCTCGGCCGAAATCGGCCACTTCACCCAATGAACGGCGGACCGTCCGCCCGACACGGCCGGACAGTCCGCCTCTCGTTTCTTTTTCCACCAGAGGCTCTGCACAACCCAACCCCCCGAGCCCCTGAACCGCGGACCGTCTACCCTCCAGGGCCGGACCGTCTGGTTCTACACAGTTTCAGCACTCCTTTTTATTCTCGAATTACCCTAACTATTATAGGGTATACCCATTACATGATACTTAACAATACATATGATCTTGCATAATCCAATCATGTTACTAAAAACTATCATGCATCTCTTGATTTTATTCATGGCATTTGTACTCATTTCATCATTGTATACATGTAGAGACCAAGACGCCGGAGGACGCCGAGTTTGAGACCTTGCCGGATCCCGCGGTTGAGGAGACCACCCTTGAGCAACAAGGCACGCACCCCTTTTTCTAAGCTATTTATGAATGTCAAATGCTTATTGTTTGTGCATAAGCCACCCTCTAGTAATTCATATGTGATGACTAGAGTAGAACCTATTAGACATGTGCTAAAGCTCTAGGTCAACTACTAGTTGAGTATGTTTGTTGGTCTATACGAACTTAATTGCTTATTCATGCTTAGCCGGTAGAAGTCGGGAGATGACAAGGGCATCACCTCTCGCGAGACATAGGGCTTGTCTTAATCATACTTGGTTAGTTGAGAAGCTTTAAAGATGATCAACCATGAATATGAGACGAGATTTGGGCAAGTAATGTAGAGCCATAGTGAGAGTGGAACTCATATGGTTAGGCTTGCTTGGATTGATTAAGGACTGTGACGTTATCGCCGTGATACTTGAACACTTTTTCGTACAAACCACATGCTTAGGATGGGATGGGCAAGCCAAGTACCATAAGCCGGACCTTGCTATGGGACGGTTTGACACGGGTTGTGATGAGGGGTAGATAGCATGCGTCCATTACCCCTATACATCTCCGGCTGCCCTCTCATCGCCGGGTGTGGGTATGCGAACGGTTGAGGGCATGAATTGACACTTATCCTAGACCGAGGGTATGGTCGTTGGTCTTGCGCCTCGTATGGGAAAAGTTGTACACCCCTGCAGGGTTTTGATCTATTACAATAGCCGCGTTCTCGGTTATGAACATGCTCATGTACTTGGATTTAAACGTAGAGTTTCGGAAAGGGCTTACGGAAGATTGAGCTCATGGTTGATGATATATGATCACTTTACTTATGCAATTGTTTTGATGTATGATTTAGAGATTATAGATGCTATGTCTTTTGCTTATTCACTTACTAAATTCCGCTTGCAATTTCATATTTAGATACTAAAACTTGATTACCCCTTGCACCCACCATATATAAATGTTTGGGATAAGTACTGCTAGTACGAAATGTACAAACGATGCTGCCGTTAAGTTGATTCTAGGTGAGATGTCTTCGGAGCCCATCTTTGGGTATTTCCTCTCCGCCGACGAGGGAGCGGGCAGGGGGTAGCTGACCCATGTTATCCTTTTCAATGAGTCACTTGTGGCATGAGAGTGAACTCATTCATTTTGTTATGTAATATATTAGAGAGCGATGTTGAAACCTTCCGCTGCAACCTTTTCTTTTAAGCATGAAACTAGACCTTGGCTTGAAATCTTAAACTCTCTTATGGATGATGGACTCTATGTGTGTGAATGCTTGTGTGATGAAGATGTTAACTTGTGCTTAGTGAGGTCAGGTGTGCTGTCCTGGGCAATAGTTTAGGGCACATATCAAGGACGATCGGAATTAAGTCCTTTTAATTAGATTGATCAATGGATGATGATCTAATTAACGGGGTTTAACTTGGAGGTTCCTCACACCCAGCATTTGAGTAAATCTGTTTTTAAAGAAAAACTCTTACATATACAGAACTGCGATTTGTTTGTTTTTCTAGTTTTGCACTAATGAATAAATAATAAATATTCTTTTTTCACATAGGAGTACATAATCTGATTTCTCTCTAATGTACATCTGATGTCTCTCTCCCTCTCTCTTGTTTACAGAACTCATATTTGCATAAACAAAATGAGTTGGCCTCTACAGTACAAAACGCGAAATGGTTATGCGTTAGTTCGTTACAGCCTTACAGGAAGGCAACAGCCAACAACGAAGAATCAACCGGAACTTCACGTAGGAAATGTAGCTACGAAGTACGAACACGATCTTGAATTCAATCAGCAACCTACCAACAAACGATTTAAGTATGTAACGCCCGGTGAAAATCTGGTGGACAGGAAACAAATCGACGGCGGTATCAATCCAATCCAAGTGGGAGGACGCCGCAAACGCAGCACGGCAGCGCGCCGGCGCCAGCGCGGTGGTTAGAGCGACAAGCTTCTGTAGTCCTCCACGGATGCGGTGTAGGAGAGGTAGGTGTTCTGGTGCTCTACCTGGAATAGGGGCGCCGCCGCTTGCCCCGGCTGGCTCGTCATCAACGTCGGGCATCGGCCGGCAATTGGGGAGGGGATAAACATTTTTCAGAACCCCCCTAATTTGGATCGCGATTATTAACCACGATCGGATTGTTTGCATTAAACCCAAAATCGGATCGCGGTTAATAATCGCGATCCCGATCCTAGTTTTTTCAAATACCCCCTAAATTGGATCAAGATTATTAATCGTGTTTCGATTGTTTGCAGAAAACCCCCTACATCCGTCCTCTTATTTATCTCTGATGGCGCTTCCGGCCCCGCCGTCGGCCCGTCGCCGCCGCTAGATTTACGGTGAAAGGCGACTGGTGATCTTCCTCCACACAGCTATCTCGCACTGCACGACGCCTCCTGGGCTCCCGCTCCTGCCGGCCGAGCAGAAGGGGAATCATGCCATCGGTGTACGCATTCCTTCTCATCCTCTCAAATCCTAACCCGAACCGCGTAATCAAGCATAGTTTACGCGAGTACGAAACATGGAGGACGGATGGATTCATGGAGACGCCGAGCGGGCGGGATAATTACTTTTTGTGACTATGCCACTATGGTCATGGCCACGGCCATGCCAAGTCGCCGTTTGCCAACTACGGGCCGGTTTCTGACACACCTTCGTCGACACCGGTCCAGCAAAAGGTAGAACAACTCATACCCAACAGCCCAACAACATGTTTGGGAGCAATTCCTCGATTGCCGAACAAACCCTAAGTGGATTGTCTGGGGATTTCTTCCACAGCTTCCATATCATATCTTTGTACTGATGCAGAGTCAGACCAGGTTTCTCTTCCTTGAGCTTTGCAAGCTCTGCTTCTTCAAAGGCCTAAATCAGCATGCACAAAATCTTCAGAAGTTGAACCAAGAATAGCTCTGATTGGTTATCAGGTGATCAAGTTTCATTTCACAGCTCATCTGGAACGCAACTGGATACCTTGTACGAGACCTTGAGGCGGCGCTCGGGGTGGCGGTCCGGCGGGAGCGCAGGCTCGGCAGCGATGGCCATCTTAGCAATCGCGTCCTCCACAGATCGCGCCTCGATGACTGAGTCGTCCCTGTTGGTGTTGGCGACGAGCACGACGCGCTCGTACTCCTCCTCGTCGGCGGTGCGCGCCTGCCGCTTCTTTGCGGCGTCGGCCTCGCGCTGCAGGCGGAGCCGCTCCTCCTCGCGGCGGCGCGCCAGCTCGGCCTTGGTGACCTTGGGCACGGCGGGCCCGCCCACGCGCGCGGCCTTGCGGTCGGGGCGCCGCGCCGCGGCGGCGAGCTGCTGCTGCTCGAGCTCGGCGAGGCGCCGGTTCTCCGCGCGACGGGCGGCCGCCTCTGCGCGCTTCTCGGCGTCCTCCTCGCGGCGCCGCGCCGACCGCGACTTGGGGCCCTCGGCCGCCTGCCAGTAGGCCTCCTCCTGGGCGCGCGCCTCCCGGTCGCGGCGCTCCGCCTCTGCTGCCCCGCGACGCGCGCGGGCAGCCAATCTTCTTCGGCATTGCGGTGGCCTCCGCGGTGGCGCGAGGTGCGAACTGCAAAGACACAGGCGCTGTGGGGTTCGTCTGGCTCGCGGCGCCTTCTGGATTCTTCTATAGAGCTTGAGCTGGGAATTGACCAGCCCGTTCGATCCACGTGTCATGTCTCGTTAACGTCAGCCGTTCGTGCACTTGAAAGTGTGACCATGACGACAGGTACATGTGATTGGCTCAAACCGCAACCGGGCTTCATCATGATCATGGTCATGGATAAGCGTTTAAGAATTGTTCATTCGTGAATTTACTTGTTACGAACTGGAGCAGCTCAAAACATTTCATTTGGAACCAAATTTCGACATAAAAGAAAGATTGTCAAATGTATTTCAACTCTCCAAGTGATCTTTAATTGAACTAAAACTTCATGTAAGCGGGTATCAGGACCCATCGAACTTTCATATAGCAATTACGTACATAGTAGTACATTATATATACTTGAAGTGAACACGCGCGCGTTTGCGTAGGATTATACATCTACAGTACATGCTAGAGTCTACAAAATGGCCGTACACCACGCTGCCATGGGGTTTGTTTTCTCTTCTCGAAGAGCAAGCAGAGCTGCTAAAACTTATAGTGGTTAGTTGTCTAGTAGACTATGCAACCTTTGGATTTAATTGCTCGAGTGCATATCGACATCTAGAGGCTCGATCCATATTATTGGTTCAGGAAGCTCCCAATTCCTGTTCGAAAAGCTATAATGTTAATTCGGTGCTATCTCCTTGGGTTGTTCTGTGCCATCAGCAACGAAACCTGATGCTTCTGCCAGAACTTCAAGCTCCTGATCACCGCTCAGAACCTGAATAGTACAGAATCAACTTGTAATTTTGTAAACAAATGGGGCGGATTAGATCTGAAGGCAAATTTGAATGCTGGTAAGCCTCTTCTAAATGTGAAACAACCCCCGCGGTGACTGAAGTTTAGCATCGTTAAGTTTGCTATATAAAGAAAGTGGAATAGAGGTGTTGCTGACATCAAATTATGTAGCAGCATGACAAGGATTCACGGAAGGAACACATAATGTCATTGTGAAGACATCAAAATTGCAGGGAAGTAGCTGAACTACCTTTCCATTGATGAACCATGTTGGAAAACCTTCAAGGCCTGCAGCTTGACATTCTTGAGTCATTTTCTTTCCCTTACCAGCTCCATTTGGGAAACATTCCACATAGTCTAGAATTTTTGCAGCTTCACGGCCAAACATCTGCATGAACATTTGGTAAGCTTGAAAAGCGGTTCTTGCCCCACTTTCTGATCACATGTACACTTTTATTTTGGAACTTTGGTCAGTGAAGCAACAACGAAGAAGATCGTATATATACAAGCACTATAATAGAATGCTCCAAGCAAGTTCGGTATATGTAATTTGTTGCATAGAATAATGTTCTACAACGGTGAAACATATTCGTTAGGTCGAGTCAATAAGGTGAAAGAACGTGTACCTGCTTTTGTTCATTGCAATGAGAACACCAGAATGCTCCATACATCTTAGCACCTATAGAGTGCAAATGTCTAGCCAATGCAATAGCAAATGGGGATGATTCGGTTGTTATCTCTGTTTCATATGGTTCTAATACAAAATCATCTGTGCTGCATAAAATTAAAAAAAAAAAAGAATCTTCAAGTCATTTCCAATGGTATCAATAAAAGGTAAACATGTAAGTTCACATAGTGTATTAAGAAAAACAACAACAAAACAAAGCAAAGCAGCAAGAAAGATGAGAGGTGGAAGCCAAATTCAATAAACTCTTAATGTTCATCACAGATGTCATGTAATTCAGCACATAACCAATACAGAGAGCAGAATATTTGTGTCATTAATGAGGAAGCCTTACCCCTTCAACTGAGTAGTAGCTGAACTGTATGAATTTGTCAAAGCAAGAGCTACAATGACAGCTACAGATAACTGAATGCCAACAAACTTCTGGATACGTTCAAGACCAAAGTCCTGGAAGTACAATACTGAACATGATTAATAAACTGGACTAAATGGTTAAAGGTTCAAATGAAGAAATATGCTGTTTTTGTTTGTGACCACATACCTTTACTCTGATGAAAAGTAGACTGAACGAGAGAAAGGCTGACAACAAGCAGTAAGAACAGGACACTCCAACAAATTTAGTGCTTAGAATGTAAAGAAAATAAGCACTAGCAGTTGCCATAGAAGTAGCAATCAGAAGCAATGTTAATCGAATATCCAGATCGTCCAATCCAGGGAGCAAGTCTTTTCCATCTTCTTGCAGAGAAAGTGCTGTAACCAAACCATATGCCACCAAACCAAATATGGGAAGGGGTATCCCTGTCAAATTGAAGAGAGACCAATTGCTAAGTATACTTTGATAAATAGAGCATAGCATTGCGTGTTTGTGATTACCTATTCGATCAAATTAGACCAATGCAGTCCATTAACATCATATGGGTGGTTGGGAAAAGAAATACCACAATAAAAACTATTTGGAAATTAGAATTAAAACACGGTTAGCTGTATACAAAGTCCTAGTAAATGACATGAAGCAAAGCACATCGATATTGCCAATTCAAAATCAGTCTGAATCTCGTGAGCCCAATGCCACAATTTGGTTTATATTTACCGACAAGAGGTCAGCAACAACAACGCAAAGAGATTGCCCTAAAAAACGCAAGAGATTAAGATTACCAAAGACGACCGAGTAGTCGCTCTCGAGGACGTCGCTGCAGCCTGCGCCGCTGGTGGGGCAGAACGCCTCGGAGCCTGTGAGCTTAAGGTACGTGAGGTAGCCAGTCTCCAGGAACCCCAGACCAGCGACACCCGCAGACCAGGTGCTCGTGGAAATGCCCAGCAGAGACGAAGGGGGCGTTCTAGCGGGTTTCTCCGGCAGCCGTGTGGGAGGAGCGGCGGAGATCTCCTGATCCTGCTCCTTGGAAGAAGGTCCTGCGCAGCACCTAAAGCGCGCGGCTTTCTGCACGAAGATGGAGAACACGAAACTGAATAACGCCAGATGAGGAGGGAGAGATGGCGCTAGGTAGGAGGAGGCCAAGAGGGGAGGGAGTGAAGGAATTTTACCTTGATGCGCGAGGAGAAGGAGGGCGTAGCGGGGGCAGCGAAGCGAGTAGGGGACGGGAGGAAGGAGACGGCGAGGGCCGCAGAGATGGTCGCCATGGGCGGAGCGGAGGTGAGTGGTGACCGGTGAGAGGCGAGGCGAACTGGCTGTCTGCCTCCACCTCAGAGCAAAGCTCAGAGCTCTCTGGTGGAGTCTCAACTGGTACGCTTGACTGTTTTTTTTTTTTTTTTTTTGAGGGGAACGATTGACTGTTTTGTGGGCCTCCAAGTATTGGTAAAGGCCTCAACATTGGGCTTGTTTTGGCCCACCAAGGCGGCAATACGGACACACCACAAGGACCCATAAAAAAAATGAAAACAAAAGAAAATCATAGTACAAAACACTGTATATCTGGATCGATTGATGTGGATACAAATACAGCCACAGATTGCCATGTCTCATTCTATATATACATGACATAATTATAGTCAATTGGAGTATTGGGCACAAAATGACGAGCAGTCGACCCTGAAGAATATTCAACGAAGCGGTGCTGCCACAAAGAGGCCTAGTTTGACAAACAATGAAGTGCATCTCATCCAGCTGCCGATGCCGAAGTAAGGTTTGGTTGGTGAATCTTCGCCTTCACAGCGCAAACTGTTTGTGCCGCCATTTACCAGTGTCAAGTAGAAGCTATATCCTGCAGTTTGCCGCTGTAGGATGAGGCAGCAGAAAGACAAACTATCATTTTCTATGTGCTCAAGGAAAATATATCATCTGAATGTGAAGGGCGAGATAGAGCAGCAGTAACATGGACACAGGAAATAGGAACTCACTGCAGTAAACAAATTGGTTAAAATCCAAACTCACTCTTCCTTGCTTGCTTGTATCGAATGAATTGAACAAGTTACTACAGAAATGAAGCAAGTAGATTAGTAGGGCATACATTTTACCACAAAACACTTCGAAAATACTGCTTAAAATTGCAAATCATGGACAGCATCTAAAAAGTACCACTCGTCATTCAGGTAGAATTAATAGTGAATAGTATTGATCATGAGATCACAGCATGTACCAAGTAAAAGACCACAAAATGCTTCAGATTCGACACAAACTGAACAAGCAGAGCAATCCTTTTCCACAAACATTATAACTAGAAGGTAGAAGAGTTGTACGTATGGTGGATTGGTGGGGTACATACCGAGATGACTGCACAAAAATGCAAAGTGAGATAAACTCATCCAAATGAATCATACCCTTCTTGCTCTTATCAAAGCTCTGCACATGCCAAAGTATTGGTATTGAACAAACAATGATGCTTGATTGAAGTGAAATTAAATCTGAAGTCTTGAATGAAAAAAAAAATTGTATAAAGTCTAACCAGTGTCTGCAGTAAATTAATGTTCTAGCACAAACAAAGGAGGAAGGTTTTAAGGTAGCAGTATATATATTTTTTTTCTGGGAGACAGTGAATAAAATGGTAAAGATTATTAGTTAATAATTTAGAAAAAGTTGCATCAGCTTTATGCCCCTAGCTTCAGTTGTCAACTAAATTGTACTATGACCTATTTCAACAACCCATAGAAAATTGACGGCCCAGCAATGGAAAGTTGGATAATAACTCCTCTTACCAAACTGAAATTTAAACAGGCTTAGGATGCACTCTCTAAAGCAAGACATAATCATGGGCAAACTTTACGGTAGAACTGAACATGAATTACCTCACAAACTGAGTAGAATGCAGGTGAATCCAATGAGAAACTAAGCTTGATTAATGCCTGTAATGAAAGATGGATGCAATTAGAAACAAAAGGTCTATAAAATGTTGCTCATTCAAGGAAAAGATGTGGGGTAGAAAAAGTGGTGTAACAAACACAATGAACTAAAATCAACGAAGATACATAGATTCACTATTCAAGACATGAGATGTCATTATTACCTCGTAGACCTCCTCAAGACTGAGAAATCTACGACCCCTGAAGTTAATGAGAAAGCTGAGAAATTTAAACAAGAAAAACTGTGTGCATATAGTGTAAATGAAAATATGGTATAAATAAAAGCATAAGCATAACAAGAACGGTGCTGCATGTTTCATTTATTACCCAAACAAAAGGCCAGTGCCGAGGATAAAAACAGTACTTTAAACTGAAACGAAGTACTTCGGTGCTGTGGAAGTATTGAGCGTTGTTGGATGTAACTTTATGGAGGTGGTTATGGATGGGAATATGACCAAGGAAACTTCATAATTTCATATTTCACAAAGATCTATATGACGAGGACAACTTGGCATAAGATCTCTGATCAAGTTGTTCAGTTTGTTGGAAAGTTATGCTGCAAAGGGATATGTAAATACAGTATCGTTTTCCAGCTTAAAGAATGATTTAACCTTAAAATATAATTATCATCTTTCTAGGCTCCTGACTACAAGATATCACAAACAGAAGTATTGGTTATAGGTTCTTAAGAAACAGTGAAGCACATTAAAGGACACTAGAAGTCATGAAAAATATAGTCTCTGACAAACGCTTAAGTAAGCATATCAACACTTTTTGGATGCTATATATGATACAATTTCTATAACACATGAAACATAATACCTTTCTTGGGTGGCAAAGACACTTTGCACCTGCAAATTGAAAACAACAGGGAAATACAAGCAGTCAAACAGGGAGTTTGCTCGTGAGAGATGCATTACAATGAGTCCATTACTCTAAGGTATATGTATATCTACATATCTATATGTTGCAAATTACAACTTTGGTACAGGCCATTTCCTTTTCAAACTTGAAGCTTAAATAGTATTCTCATAGGCAATTACGCATTCAAACAAAGCATGTCACATTCTTGATTAGGAAAACAAAAATTGCAGTATAGAGTTATAAACTCTTGAATCATTCTACAAAGTTGCAGAAAATGCTTGCATCAGTTAGTAATGCTAATTCCTAGCTGTGCAGAAGATCCAAACATAGAGCCCAAATACCTTCTGAAGGAACTTGTTAAGAGCCAGAAACTCTGTCGAAAAACACAGTGATAAATCGCGTCAGGTCAAAGCAAGTTAATATTTGAGCTCGATTAAACCAGCTCGACATTTACATATGCAACCTTCGAAGCTCATGGTGCCGTTCCGATCGAAGTCATACATGTAAGTATAGTTGAAGGCTTACAGTACTTAACACTTAACTAAAACAGGATCACCTAGCCTATTCAAGATCACATCTAGCTTAGTCTAATGCGGAAGTAAAATGGGGTCTGATCCGGTCTTTATACCAGCGGTGGTGTTGTCCATCGCGACGGTGAAGGCCGGAGAGGCGGTGTACGACTCGGTGTTGAGGGCGACGTCGGGTTTGTACCGAAGTCTCTCCTTCAGAGACTTCGGAGGGTGACGGCGACCTTCGGGACGCCAACGGGATTGGCCTGCGGGTGGAGCTCGTGCTTCCAGGCCTTCCAGTGCGTCTGAGTGATCGGTATAGGGTGGTAAAGTTCCGGGGAACTTAGGAAAGCGTGAAGGGTGCCTTTTAGGTGGCACGGCCTCTTGCTTAAATAGCACTGTAGGCCCGGGGCCGAGCCCTAGGGTTTGTTCTCGCTGCCTCACGATCACGGCAGGAAAATCGGACTCAGTTGGAGCCGATTCCGAGATTAAGGGGATAAGTATACTCCCCCTTATCTCGGGTATTCTTGTTGACCTGACGGTCACAAAGAAATATCCAACATTCTCCCCCTTGACCAAAGGTCAAACAACTTAATCTTATAACTTAATTTCAAATTATACTTAGTCTAAAACCCTTCCTCAGTAATTCAGCTAATACCAGACCAATGCGTCGTCAGCAGAGCCTCCTCATACTGGGACAACATTACCCATAGTCTTCACTGAAAACTTTGTCAGGATTCTTAATCTTATTTGGGGAAATTAATGGCCCTGGATCAGGACCTTTTCAAAGGTATCAACCAAACCCATGTAATATACATGTTTATCAAATAGCGATGGTGAAATGCCTTTTGTGAGCGGATCCGCTATATTTTCCTTAGTGCTTATATGCTCAAGCTTGAGTGTTTGGTCCTGATTCCGTACTTTTACGATACGATACTTAAGCTCAATATGCTTACCAGCTCTTGTTATTTTATCGTTTTCGCAAAAGAATATTGCGGCTTTATTGTCGCAATACATTGTGATAGGTCTCGAGATACTATCAACAACTCTTAGTGCCGGAATAAAACTCTTAAGCCACAACGCCTGTCCAACAGCATCATAACATGCTACAAATTCAGCTTGCATTGTTGATGCAGCCGTTACACCTTGTTTAGCGCTCCTCCATGAAATTGCTCCCCCTGCTAGCATGTAGATATATCCAGAGGTGGATTTTCTATCATCCTCATCGCCAGCAAGGTCGGCATCAGTGTAACATTCAACCTGAAGGTTATCTGATCTTCTATATGTGAGCATGTAATCTTTAGTGCCTTGGCAATATCTTAATGCCTTCTTGACACCTACCCAGTGAGCCCATCCTGGATTATCCTGATATCTTGTAAAGACACTGATTGCAAATGCTAAGTCCGGACGCGTACAGACTAGCGCATACATCAAGCTTCCGACTGCTGATGCATAGGGAACGTTCCTCATTTTCTCTCTTTCTAAATCATTCTTAGGGCATTGTCCTAAATTAAACTTATCGCCCTTTTGAACTGGAACAGGTGATGTGCTACTCTTATCCATCTTATATCTTTTAAGCATTTTCTCAATATATGCTTTCTGAGATAATCCTAGTATTCCTTGGGCTCTATCCCGGTGTATCTCAATGCCAAGTACATACGAGGCTTCACCGAGATCCTTCATATCGAAATGTGACGATAAGAAGTTCTTAGTCTCATGCAACATGTTCTTATTGTTGCAAGCTAACAGTATGTCATCTACATACAGTACTAGGACCATCAACTTTCCACCCTTTTCTTTGACATAGATGCATTTGTCTACCTGAGTTTCCCTAAATCCGAATCTCTTAATAACTTCATCGAATTTACGGTTCCACTGTCTGGATGCTTGCTTAAGTCCATAAATAGACTTTCTTAATCTGCATCCCATGTGTTCCTTACCCTTAATGGTAAAACCTTCCGGTTGAGCCATGTAAATAGTCTCATCTATGTCACCATTAAGGAATGCAGTCTTAACATCCATCTGATGTAACTCCATATCAAAATGAGCTACTAGTGCCATGACAATTCTTAATGAATCTTTGGTAGACACAGGAGAGAAGGTTTCTTTGTAATCGATTCCTTCCTTCTGTGTAAACCCTTTTGCCACAAGTCTAGCCTTGAATCGTTCGACATTCCCTTTGGAATCACGTTTAGTCTTGTAGACCCATTTACAGCCTACTGGTTTGACTCCATTAGGAATTTCTACTAAATCCCATACCTTATTGGAACTCATAGACTTTAGCTCTTCTTCCATGGCTTCTATCCATTTAGTGAAATTCTCACTTTGTACTGCCTCTTTGAAAGTGGCAGGGTCATTAACTTTCCCAACATTATATAAGTCCTCAGTTAAATAATTCTCATATGATAAATCCTCAGTTAAATAAGTCTCATATAAGTCAGGATTAATTGCAGGCTTCCTTGTTCGTTGTGGTCTTACTGTTGGCTCATTCACAACTGGTTCAGGAACTGCAGGAGGTTCTTGTTGCAGAATTTCTTCTGCCTGATTATCAGCTGCAGGTGCCTGAGCAACAGCAGCAGCTGGAGCCTGAAGAACAGGATCAGCTGGTACTGGAACAACAGGAGCTTGTGCCACGTGTTCCTGCTGAATGACAGCAGTAGGCGTGGTGCTGCTAATTTGAGGTATCACAGGTGGTATATATTGATATGCCCCCGTGAACTCAGGAATTTCCAAATCAGGTAACTCAACGTGCAACTCTTCAAGACTTATATCCCTCTTTGGAAAACCTCCACTAATCTCTGAGTCCTCTAGGAATACAGCATGCCTGGTTTCTACAAACTTAGTGAAGCGACCAGGACAATAAAATCTGTATCCCTTTGACTTATCTGGATATCCTATGAAATGACAGCTTATTGTTTTAGAATCCAGTTTCTTTTGTTGTGGATCAAACAGCTTTGCCTCAGCGGGACAACCCCATACCTTTAAATAATTTAAAGACGGTTTCCTCCCATTCCACAGTTCAAACGGTGTTTTGGGAACTGACTTAGATGGAACCCGATTTAGTATGTGAGCAGCTGTTTTAAGTGCTTCCATCCACAATTCCACAGGTAAACTAGAATGACTGAGCATGCTACGTACCATGTCCATTAGTGTACGGTTGCGACGCTCAGCAACTCCGTTTTGCTGTGGTTCGCCTGGCATAGCGTACTGAGCTTTAATGCCATTTTCTTCTAAGTACTTAGCAAATGGTCCCTTAACTTGACCATACTGAGCGTGTTTGCCATAATACTCACCTCCCCTGTCTGATCTTACAATTTTGATAGAAGTATTGTGCTGTTTCTCAACTTCTAACTTATAAATCTTAAATATTTCTAGCGCATCTGAACGCTTGCGAATAGGGTAGATGTATCCATAGCGTGAATAATCATCAGTAAATGTTATAAAAGAATCATAACCATCTACCGAAGTAACAGAAAGAGGGCCACAGATATCTGTGTGAATAATTTCTAATACGCCCGTACTTCTGTTCGCACCTTTCTTAATTTTCTTAGCATATTTCCCCTTAATGCAATCAATACATTGGTCTAAGTCTGAAAAGTCTAAGTGTTCTATAATTTCTTCTTTAATGAGACGATCTATTCTCCCCCTCGAAATGTGACCAAGGCGATAGTGCCACAATTTCGAAGAAGTCTCACTAAAGCGCTTACGTTTATTTGAAACATTAGCAACATTACAGACATTCATCACAGAATCATCATTAAGAGAGAGCATATAAAGCTTGCCTTGCCGAGTAGCAAGGCCAACACTTATTGAGTTAAATTTAATCTCACACTTGTCTTTATCAAAAACACAAATATGTCCTGAATCTGCTAAAGCTGAAACTGAAATGAGGTTTCTCTTAAGACTAGGAACATAAAGAACTTCATCTAATTTAAGCTGGAAGCCGCCTGGCAAGTCAAGGACAAAGCTTCCAACGCCTTCGACTTCAACGCCGTTGCCATCAGCCACTCTTAGGTTTCTGTCCCCCCTTCTTATAGTTTGGATTGTAAGGAATGCCTGCAATGAATTAGAAATGTGCACAGTGGCACCTGAGTCAATCCACCAAGTATTAGGGGAAAAATCAGCTAAGAATAATTCATCAATAAAAGAGACAGAATCAAACTTAATATTAAGATTACCTTGCTGCTTCAACCATTCCTTGAAGCCAGCGCAGTTCTTCTGAAGGTGCTTGGGAGAGTCACAAAATGAGCACAGCATTTTGCCCCCTGAGGTGTGGCTGCCTTTCTTGAACTTGTTCTCATGCCTTGGAGCGAAGTTCTTGTTCTTGTTCTTCTTAAAGTTCTTCTTAGCGCCTTGCTTGCTGCTGCCAGACTCATGCTGATTCTTAGGAGTATCACTGAGGGAGAGATTGCCAACCATATTGACCACGTCCTTCATCTTCTCAGTTTTGAGCCTTTCCTCCTCCTCAACACAGTAGCTGATTAAATCACTAAGAGTCCAAATTGCTTTGGTAGTGTTGTAGTTGATCTTAAAAGCAGCGTACTGCGGTGATGGTAAAGAGGTCAGAATGAAATGCACAAGAAAACCATCAGAGATCTCCATCTGCATCTCCTTGAGCTTATTGGCCATGTCGCACATGCTGAGGATGTGCTCCCTGATGCCTGTCTTACCATTGTACTGAGAGGAGACGAGCTTCATGATCAATGTGCTCGCATAAGTCTTGGAGGAGCTCTTGAAGTTCTCCTCAATCTTAGCCAAGAGCTCTGTAGCAGTGTACTCAACCCCTTGAGCATTCTTGAGGGGAATGGCCCCCTTTATGCCTGGGCTGATAGTCTGACTCATCACCATGGTAGCCATGCGATTAGACCTCTCCCACTTTTCAAGAGCAGGAGAAGTCTGTCCTTCAGCTGGAGCAGCTGGCCTGTCCTGTCTGAACACAATATCAAGATCATTCCATGCTAGGCACGTCATGACCTTGCCCTTCCAGTCCAGAAAGTTCGCTCCATTGAGCGGCTGAATATTGTTCAGGTACGAAGCCACTTGGTTCACGTTGTTCACTGAAATAAGACAAGTGAAATTTTCTTAGTAATAATATACTTGAAATGCGAATAAAAGCATGAAAATAACCCTACGGTGGTCTGATTAAATTCATGCATGAAAATCAAGTTGCATCACCGGTGGGGAAAACAATCGAAATTCATCTTATTACTCATGATCAATCAACGGTGGTCAGAAATAATCACAAGTTTACTCTAAATAAACTTCTCGGTGGTTCCATTTATATAGAGGCATCTCAAAATATATTGGTGGATTTAAACTTAAATTTCAATGAATAAACATGAATTAATCTTAATTTACAACACCAAAATTCTTAATAAAATACTTATGCAAGCATTAATTAAAACTTAAAACAGTATTAAAATACATCTTAAATAATACAGTAAATTAAACTAAGCTTAAAACTGTAATTAAGAGGGAATTTAAACTTAAAATGCACTGAAATTCGAAAATACACCGAAAATTCGAATAAAACTGAAAATAATTTAGCCCAGAATCTATTTTGGCCCGCGAATGGCCCAGCAGACGCGCGCGCAACCCTTAACGCACGCAGCCCACTAGGCGGCCCTTTAGCGCAGCTAGCGCGGCCCATGAGCGCACGGCCCAGCAACGCGGCTCGACTCAGCGGCTCGGCTCAGCACTCGGCTCGGCTCAACGCTCGGCTCGGCTCAACGCGACAGCCGCGAAAGCAGCCCAGAACTAAATGGGCTTAAAGCCCAAGCGCAAACGAACGCGGGCCGGCCGAGATTCAGCCCAGCAACGACCCCGCGGCCGCGCGCGCCCCGCCTCGATCTCAGCCGCTCGTTCAGATCGGACGGCTGAGATCGGACGGCCGCGCGGCGACGGGGTATATAACCCCGAAACAGACGGGGGGAGGGAAACCCTAGCTCATTCCCTCCCTCCCCTCGTCCGAGCAGCCGCTCGCGGCGGCGAGAGCGCCGCCGTCTCTCCCACCTCCGGCGAGCAGATCCGGTGAGAGAGAGCGCTGCTTCCTTCTTCCTCCCCCCTTTCCCCACCAGATCTGGCGAGAGAGAGAGAGAGGGCTCCGTCCGCGCTTCCGGGCCGGCTTGCCGGAGCTCCACGAGGCTCCTCGGCGCACCGCGTGCATGACGCGCGCGGTTCGTCGAGGGGTCTCGCCGGAGCTTCAACGGCAAGGGTCCGGTTCTCCATGGCGCAAGGCGCACAGAGGGCGGAGGCGCACACCTTGAAGGCGCACGCGCGGCCGAGGTGGTCTGCTCGTGCGAGCACCATCCTCGGCTTCGCCGGAGCTGAAGGCGGCGGCGCGCGCGCAGATCTGCAACGCGCGGCCGCCAAGACCGGGTAGGTCATCTTACTTAGGGTTAGGGTTTGTGTAGATCTAGGGTTAGGGTTAGGGTTTGACTGGGGGGTTTCGGATCTGAAGTTTTATAGGGTTTGAATGTTTGATTCGGTGTTTTGCTATCCCTTTCTTCGATCTCTCTAATCTGTGTGTGGGATATGGCTAAAAGGGTGGGCTAAACATGAATCCGAAACCCTAGCTTATAGATCTGAGGCTTAAAACTTAAAATAAACTGAGGGAATAAGTAGATCTACACATGCAGTGACTAAAATTGATAAAATAATTCTAAATCTCATCTTTTCTTATACTGATCTAACCTAAAAGCATGAAAATCTTAATCTTTCCTTCTCTGATCGACTCTAATCTCATCTTATGCTATTCAAAACACCTCTGCTAACCCAAAGGCTTAGGTTTAGGAGTGCTAGGGATCTAGTAGGCTAGATCTAGGCTCTGATACCAAATGTAAGTATAGTTGAAGGCTTACAGTACTTAACACTTAACTAAAACAGGATCACCTAGCCTATTCAAGATCACATCTAGCTTAGTCTAATGCGGAAGTAAAATGGGGTCTGATCCGGTCTTTATACCAGCGGTGGTGTTGTCCATCGCGACGGTGAAGGCCGGAGAGGCGGTGTACGACTCGGTGTTGAGGGCGACGTCGGGTTTGTACCGAAGTCTCTCCTTCAGAGACTTCGGAGGGTGACGGCGACCTTCGGGACGCCAACGGGATTGGCCTGCGGGTGGAGCTCGTGCTTCCAGGCCTTCCAGTGCGTCTGAGTGATCGGTATAGGGTGGTAAAGTTCCGGGGAACTTAGGAAAGCGTGAAGGGTGCCTTTTAGGTGGCACGGCCTCTTGCTTAAATAGCACTGTAGGCCCGGGGCCGAGCCCTAGGGTTTGTTCTCGCTGCCTCACGATCACGGCAGGAAAATCGGACTCAGTTGGAGCCGATTCCGAGATTAAGGGGATAAGTATACTCCCCCTTATCTCGGGTATTCTTGTTGACCTGACGGTCACAAAGAAATATCCAACAATACATCCTGCACGGAATCACGTCGAATTAACTCAAGTCAACACCCAATCAAACAACTGAACAGCAAAAAGTTAAGAAAGCAAAAGCCAAGGGCAAGAGGAAGAGCAACCTTATCATCTGCTGCACGACGGAGAGAGGGAAGTCTAGATTGCCCACGGCGAGAGCGTTCTGGTGGGTTGTTCGATAGTTAGCAGTCAGCTCCTCTAGCAAGCGGGAGTTGGTAGGTAGAATTGGGGGGAAGAAGCTGCGGAGACGAGGATGAGATGGAAGCGGACCTGGAGCTGAGGAGCGGTGATGTTGCCGGTTCGGCCGGCATCAACGCGGTCGAACCACTCCCGGAGCACCACCGGGTTCTCCATCTCCGGCCTCCGACGTCGGGGCTGCGGCGAGGAAGACGACGGGAGCACCTTGCGGCCTCGACCAGGTGTCGGAATTCCGCAGGCAACAGGCCCGATTCCTCTGCAGTTACTGCAGAGACGGATTCGGTCACCGACGCGTGGGCCTAGTCGCGTGCGGGCCCACGCGTCATTTGCGGTAAGCCTGTAGTCTATAGTCCGTCTCAGACATAGTTGCCACGGAACACAAAATTCTCAAGGTGGAGCTTACTAACAAACATGATTCACATATAAAAAGGGAGAAGAAAGCTGGTGTTCAGCCCAGAGAACAAAAAAGAACGAAGGTTTAGTTACATGTACATTTACAATTGATCTGATCTGGCAAAAGAAACAGGGTAATCAGAAATCAAATTTGGCTACAATGCATAGAAGAACTCGTCGTAGACCTTACCAAGTCATCAAGTCAACTACAGGAAGCATTGAAGCAAGAACATCTGACAATGCATATATATTCATCAAAATTTGAATTCATCATCTACATCTGACAAGCTATCTGGTGGGTCATATACAAGCATATCGGGGAAAAGCTCCAGAAAATCCTGCTTTATCTTCTCCCTCAGTTCAGGGTACGGGACCAGCCCTTTCAGGATAACACGGAATGGCAGCGACAGAGGTGGGTCGGGGGAGCTCCTCATGTCTTCATAGATCTCCATCGCCAGATCGATTAAGCCAGCATCGCAGAAGGCTCTCACAATGTCGCCGTAAGTGTGCTGATCAAATAGCACATCTTCAGACTTGAGGTCTGCCCACACCTGCCTCGTCTCATCAACCTTCTTGTTCCTTGCTAGCATGTACAGCATGTCTCGGTAGAAGTACATGTCAGGCCGGTACCAGATTTCTTTCCGCACAACCCCATATATCTGCAGCAACAAATAAATACTTAAATCATCCAGAAAACTACACCAAACTTCAGATGTGATAACAACTAACGACATAGGAGCATCTCCAAGCTGTGCAGTCCCCAACCAGACGGGGAAAACTGAGGATTCTCATTCATTAGCTGTTCCACTGAAATTAGTACTGCACATGCCAGAACCGTGATCAAACTTCTTCTACTACTATTGGTACTACTATTTATTTATTCCTCTTAACCATGCCGCTCATGTTGGGTGTCATTTCTAACCTATCTATGCCAGCTAGACGTTGTTGCATACTTGAGAGGCCAAATAATGTGATTAGGTTCTGAGTTATTGCCTTATTGGACTACTGCAATCTAAAAGTTATATTATAAACCCCAGAAATTTCAGTTTGTGATGATAAATACACCAGGACCAATCAAATTATTCATGTTGAAGGAATGTTTCCAAGTATTATAAATTGTATCAAATAAGCTATTTAACACTGCAAAATCATTTCGACTGATTATTAGAAGATGCAATCAATCAAAATTGCACTTGGGTTCTACATTTCATGGAGCATGTTGCATAGATATAGCATTAAAATCCCTACTATACTAACCAAATAACACAATTCAAGCATAAATTCTATGCTTGTGCAACTCAGGAATTATATGACTACTTTTTCTAGGCATGCATAGGAATCCTCACAAATGATTAATGGAGATCAGGAATTCACAGCCAATGACCGGAGATGGGATGGATAATTACAACAGAGAAGAAAAACACATCCAGCCTAAACCCCTCCAACATCCAACTGACCAACTCCCTCTGCTCTGTTTATTACTCTCTAATTCCCGCTTCTTCAAATGCTGAAATTGATTTTTGGAAAAACAGTATGCAAACAGACCGAATGCGTGACAATAGAAAATGCACACAAACTAGGTGCTTCAAATTTGGCCTAACAAAGTTCATTGAAATTCCAATTTTGCAATTCAAAGTTCATACCACGCAGCAAGCCACCTTGGATGCCATTCCATTCAAATTTTGCAATTCAAAGTTCATACCACGCAGCAAGCCACCTTGGATGCCATTCCATTCAAGCAAGTCAGATTCTTGTAGGAGTACACGGCAAACAATCGTAAAGCAGAATGTGGACATTTGGTCTCGAGACTAAACAGTAGATCAGGCAGCTTTTTATTAGGACGGGAGTGAAAAACCTTCATGGAGAGGATGACGTGGTCCTGGCGGAGCAGCTCGGCGAGGACGGCGAGCAGGTCGGTGCGGAGGAGCCGCGACACGTGCGAGCCCATGAACTGCTCCAGGCGCGGGTGGCCGCCGGCCGGGGGAAGCGCCGCGAGCCGCTTGAGCTGCGCCACCGCCATGAGGCCCTCCTTCCCCATCTCCTTCTTCCGCCGCCATATCGACAGGCTTGGACTCGACGCGGCAGACGTGGAGCACAGCCTCTGGTGGAGGACACCCTCCGCCGCGTGTTTAGTGGCGGCGCCGGCGAGGAGGAGGAGGCGGCGGCGGCGGTGCAGACGGGAAAGCATTTGGTACCGATTGGGACTTTGGCTGTTGAGGTCAGGGGCTTTGCGTAAAATGGCATTCCTGGGTTCGCATCGAGTCCACTCCTTTCCATTCCAATGGCCACGATCTTCCTGTAACACGGAAGAACCCAAGTGTCCCGTAATACAGGATGTGCCCTCAGCTTCTCTGGGTGTGTTTAGTTGGGTGAGGGAGGGCTAGAACTTTTCAAGCGTGTTCTGTGAAAAGATGAATAGAAAATTTGAAAGGAGTTAAGGGGGAACTTTTCTGAGAAGCGTGTTTTCTGAGAGAGATGAATAGTAGAGTCAAAAAAAACTTCTGGAACTAAACACGACCTCTGTAATGTGTTGTACTACGTTGTGTATGTCAGATCCAACAAAAATGGAGAGCATAGACGCACCATCCTCCCTCTCTCTCTCTCCTTTTAATATGGGGCTATTGCGTTTTTACCCCTACTTTGATATGCAATTGTGATTTTGCCCCATTATTTTGAACTTTGTGAATTTCCCCTTATAATTTCTTATAAATCATTATGATTTTGCCCCCAATCAACGGTCAAAATAGGGCCAAATTCACAACGACTAGGGGCAAATTCACAACAACTTGTGAATAATAAGGGCAAATTCACAGAGTTCAAAAAAGTAAGGGCAAAATCACAATTGCACTTCAAAGTAAGGGTAAAAACACAATAATACCTTTTAATATATAAGGAAAAAATAGTTATCATTCTCTAAGCTAAATTTAGCTACATCAATATAATGCGCCGGTAGGTAGGTTTGTGGTGTTGCTATCCTGCAGCACCAGCAAAATATGAACACTTGTATACGCTTAGCAGCAATGAAAAAAAAATGAGAGCAATTTCTTCCACTTCCCAGCGACGGTTGCTGCGGTACTGCTTAAAGTATATTGTGGATCCGGCTCTATCAGACTATCAGAACAGCAGAGCATCCTCATCAGATACACACGGCAATTTATCGCCCATAGTGTCCATGATCACTTTTCCGAGGACAAATCGGACCTCAGCAGGAAACCCATCTTTCAGCGAATAGTAATCGATCTTATGCAACCATCTTCGCTCGTCATATGAAGTCAAGTCAGAATCAAGGGCCTCAAATATTTTCAACAACCTGCCCCTATCGTTGTTGGATGCGAGCACCTGAAAAAAAAAACACCATTATGCATAACGTAGAAGATATGGTGCAGGTAAACTGTCCCAGACAGTCGAGCGGTTGAGAAATATGGTAAAGAAATACTTACTACTCCTGAAAATTGTGGAGGCTCTGAGAATCTGGCTAGTGATTGCTCCAGAGCATCTGAACATGTCAATGTAAGTACTGAAGAATTGACTAGTGATGCGAGGTGAGATGTTTGTTCCATAAGATCGTCCAGCTTGGTCCCAGATGGCCCTAGTGCCTCTGGGTCAAATGGAACTGGGGATCCAGCTTCTTCTTTCAGAAATTCAATTGTGCTTTCCCATGATCCGAAATACAGCAGTGCACCAAAAGCCCTTATTACCAGGGTGTCTTGTGGAGAAATAACCAGTGCAGTGTGAAATACCAACAATGCCAGCCTGCAGAGTACGAAATGTCATGGGCATGGCAAAAAAAAAATGCTCATGCTGGTGGTCATGCTACTTGGTTACCAAATAAATTGAAAATAAATGAAAAAGTTTTCCTGTTCAGAAGATAGGATTGGTAGGCACAAAAGATGAACAACCAACATAGACTTAATGTGGTTTGGAGTACAAGTGTCTCGATTTAGAGACAAATAAACTGTGACTGTGCCCTGGCCTCCATGGAAAACTATAACCTACTGCAGAACACCCAGGCGTTTTCCACAGAAATATTGGGTAAAGTCTGATACTGCTGCAAGTCATGCATATATTTAATAGTGTGATCTAGAAATCAAGGCGATGTTGTTGATTATATGACCACGAGGTGATGATACTAGTTAGAAATCACAACAACCACTCACTAGAAATAAACAAGCAAGATTACAGACATAAAGGAACCACTATATCAGCCAGTTGCCAAGTTGGCAAGTTCAGTGGAAGCCAAATCAACTGGCATAGCATGTTAGCATACCCAGTACTCGTCATTTTATACATGTAATAAATAAGAATAAAAAGTAAAATAAAAAGGCACAAAATAGGCATTTAAGGTTTCTTACCACAAAGAGCAGTGGCATGGTCGTTCTGCAGAGAATAATCGGTCAAGATTAGCCAATAGTTTCTGCAGATTTGAAATCGATAGCATGAGACAACTTATTAAGCCTTATCTTAAAAGCCAAGTATCATATCACATTAAACTATAATGAAGGACAACCATATAACCTCTACGGCTCAACCTATACATGGCACGCATTATGGTAACAGAAAATCTAAAAGGGTATTAATAGGAAGTACATTCTGAAGCAACATATATCACTGTTGATAGATGGCACAGAAATTATAAATCATAGCAAAAGTTTATAACACTAGAATTTTCAAATGGTAGGCCAATAAAGTTTATTGGGAACACTCTGTATTTACCCCAAAAAAAAAGAGAACATTCTACCCACTGCATGCACAAAAGAATGCAGTATTTCCGTACTTTCCTTTTACAGAAGGACCAAATAAATAAACGGACAGTGAGCCAATGCGATCCTTCTTTACTCTAGTTCAAGGTCACACATTTTCAGAGTTACTCACCATAAGCATCAAATCTGTGTCACTTGACCTACTCTTCATCTGATCAGACAAATATGCTGCCTAAAACATAAATTGGCATTCAGTATTGATAAATGAGATGAAAATTGAAAAGACCATGACAATGAATATACTTTTTTTACCAACAGGATGGCATTTTTTTAAATTACCTGGAAAGGCAGTAAAATATCAAGTAGTCCATATTTTCTAAGTAACCTAAATGAAGGCTCTGCTGCCCCATAAGACAACATATAGTTCATTTCCATCATCAACCTTGCCTACACAGTAAATGAGGCCAAAAGCAGAGCTAAGAAGAAAAATATATAAGAGAATATGCATAAAATCAGTGTTTAAATAGCAGGCTATAGCAGCTGACCAGGTGCCGCCAAGACAGTGTTGTAATAAAGCAGCGGGTTATAGTAGCTGAGCAAAGCTCTCTGCTAAATGCTGTAGCCCACTATTTAAAACACCATAGATGATTGTAATTTATTTTCAGGGCAACTAAGAAAGTAAACCTTGTCAATTTTAATTATTGATGAAGAAAAATCCTCCATTGCATTAGAAGTTTCACCGGAAAACTGGAAACCAAGGCGAGCAGCAATTCTCAAGCCACGTAAAATCCTGGCTGAAATATACTGATATAAATTTTACTAGGTGAGATAAGGCAACATCAATAAAATTGTTCCTTAAACACATACCAGGGTCTTCCATGAAAGAAATACGTGCAGGAATCACTGTACAGACCTGATTGCTCATTTAAAAGGTTAGCCAAAGGAAAAAAGGAAGAGAAAGCCAAAACACTGCTAAATCCATGCTTAAATAAAGATTGAGGTAAGTGACTGTTACTTTGTTTTTTCTCATATCCCTTACTCCATTCACATAATCATAAATCTTGAAGTTCATTGGGTTAAAGAATAAACTGCCATACAAGTATTACAACATTGTTACTAAATATCTCCTGTAATCCCTCACAAAAGAATTGCTTCTGAGTTTCAAAGATTACCCATTTATTGTGAAGTCTCGTCTCATAGAGTTCTTCCAGAGAAGAATATCCCTATCATCATAGCCATTCAACTCTTCAAAATAATCTGCCTCTTCACTTTTATTTGCATGCTTACCAATTGTTTGAAAGCTCGAAACCTGTTAGAACACATGAAAAAGAATGTGAGTGACCATTGCTAGAAAAAAAAAACATGTGACCATGATGTTTCTATGAAGAGCCAACCTCAATTACTGAGTCACGCATTTTAAGCAGACATATTGGAAAGCGTTTGCCTACAATCATACATCGCCTGAATATATTATTCTTAATCTGTAAGAAACAGAAGCATGTCGATTGAATAAGGCATCAAAACTTTCAGGAAAAAGAACACCCATGATATTTGAATGACCCAAACCTGTCTGAGACTTGCAGTGGTAATCACATCAAAATCTTTAGGTACCCTTTTGAGTAGCAAATCTCTCACACATCCCCCAACAAGATAAGCTTCAAAACCTGTAGGAAAATTTTACCTTGAATACTCCACACATTCTTATATACATTCAACTGGTAAAAACTATATGTTCTATTTCAATAAGAATATTGATGCTCTCACAAGTCACAAGGAATCCAACCAACAATCAAGAAGACGAAGATATTGAGTTAACGAGTTTCAAAAGCATCTAGCTGAAAATTTTGTAACTCTTGCCTCTTTCATCTCAACTTTAGATTTCAAACCAAATGATATATATATGAATGGTGGTAGCTGGTAATAGCAACTGAATCATGATAGAATAACTTAATAAGACGCAATATTATGCATTGCAGGGACATGTGATACAGAGTTGCCTTCTTACTTTCCCTTGTGATATGTTAGATCTGTTCAGTTTGTGTACTTAAGCAACGGAAAGAGGGAAAATAAAAAACATAGTAACAGATTTCAGTAATTTCATTCATTATCTATGTAATTCCCTCTGTCCGCCTTCTATAAGTTGAACCTTTTGACTACAAATTTATCTTAAAATACTATGGACTAGCTGGACTAGTGCATGAGAATTTAAGGTAGATCATAGAAATTATGTTGCCCATCAATGATTGGCATAATTCTGGTAGCTGGTAGCAGGCATTTGTGACACATTGATTAAGTTGAATATAAATAAGGGCAAAATAGCAACATGAATGGGAAAAATGTGTGTTCAAAGATGAACATATTGGCAGGATTGGTAGATATGCAGCAAAAATTCTAACCATATCAAATGTACGCTAAAATGTGAATCCAGTTGTACCACGTTTATTTTGCTAGACTCATACTGTATGTGGTAAGTTACAAAAATTTGAATTGTGTGTGCCTTACAGTTGTGTATGGAAGAAATATATGTGGCCTGACTCTCAGACTGGCGTATCAAAACTCTCAACTCATAAATAGAAATGGTTAAGAGAATAGTTATGCACCATTCCGTCTGAGCCTTTTTAGGACCGCCAATGCATCCTTAGGTATAGCATCGAGGTAAATGCCAAAAGCCCTTGAGTCAAAATGCCTCCATGTTGAAGGATCCACGAATCCTGCAGGAATTGAAAACTTTGAGCTTTACAAGCATAAGCCAGCTGGTGTGGCAGCATTGTAAACCGTCTTTGGTTCACAAAGCTTTGGATGCCCTTTATTTAGTTACAATGGCAATTGTTACTAAATAGGTTATACGCTCCAGTAGACCAAAACCATCCAACATGAATGTGGCCAGGAGCAATACATAGCTGTGTCGGAAACAATCTCTCAGGCATAGGGAGGCTATTAACAATCGCAAAAAGACGAAGTGGACTAAATGCGATTTACACAGGGGCTCATGTAGCCAGCGCAGCGCCCCTCGAAGGGGGATGAAGGCATCACCTGGCCTGAGTGGCCTTGGCACGGAGGAAGAGGCACCACCTTTCCGCCGACCAGTGCCGTCGCCTCCACTGTTCGTGCTGTACTGCCGCGACTGACAGAAACACGAAGACGTCAGCAAAAAGAAAGGTAGAGCTTCGATCAAGCGCCCCGCCGGCGAGGTGCTCGACGAAATGCTTGAGAGGAGGGTGCGTGACAGAAAAGGCGGGTTCCACGACTGACCAGAAGACTGGAGACCACGGAGCGCAGGCGGGAGAGAAGCGGAGATGAGGAAGAGGGCGAGGGCGAGGGCGACAGGTCAGCGCGCCGTCGCGCCGTCGTCATGGCATGAGCGCAGTCGGAGTGCGGCGCGGTTGCTGGGTGGGGCGGGCGGGGGCTGCTACTTCCGAGCAGGAGGCACAGCACAAACCAGAGAGAGAGAGAGAGAGGTTATGGGCGGCTGCCGGCTGGACCCGCCCGTGGGTTTCGCGGCCCCCCTTTTACTCCTGGGCTGGGCGCGTTCGCTCTCTCCCCAGATGGGCCGGGCTGGAAAGATGGGTCACATTGCATCATCAAGCCTTGTCACCCTCAAAAAAAACAAAAAAACTGAGGCCTTGTCTTTACTCTTTAGGCTGTGCGTTCATATCGGTAAAAAAAAAAACATTGTAGATAAAAAAAACACTGTAAGTCATGTTGGGAAACGTGTTCTGTGAGTGGGAGGAATATGATGAATAGAAAAAGGTTGTATAGTTGGAAAGGAAACTAAACGCACTCTAAGACGCCGTCAAATGCAAATCGGAAGCACTATCACGCACTTGCTAGTATCACGCACTATCTCTACGTCAAAATATTTGTCACCGTCTAAGCGTTGACCTCTAATGCTAACATTTAGCATTCTTTATTAAAAAAGTTATGCAATTTTCATTATTTTGTTTGTGATTTGTTTTATCATTAACATATTTTTTCATAAATTCATAACCTGTAAAAAAATACATACTTATGAATATTTTGAAAATAAACTGCATTAACGGATTTGTATTTATCTTTTCCTTCGATTTCCTGCCCCTCGTTGAAGCTAAAAAATTACAATAAATTATAGTAAAACAAATACACATGCAAGCACCCTGTCGGTGCCTGTTTTGGTCGCACCGGCACCAACGAGTGATTGCGGTGCTAACCACTCGCTTTCCCGATGGCGAGAGTGGGAGACGAGGTTTTATCCTGGTTCCGGCCACGGGGCCGTACGTCCAGCAGTGGTGCTATGCACCGGGTTGCGTGTTGCTCGTAGTAGGGGTTTACAAGCAAGGTGGGAGAAGGAGATGAGCTCCCATGTCCCGTGCAGTGTGGTGTGCGTGTTCTAGAGTGTGTATGAACTCGTGTTCTTCTCGTTGCCCTTTGCATGGGCTTCCCTTCCCCTTTTATAGACCAAGGGGAGCGGGGTGCGAGTACATGTGTTTGTCGCTAAGTGCACTGTTCGTCCATGCCGCGCCGTACGTGAGCGGGAATCGCGCCTTCCAACTCTG
Organism: Digitaria exilis; assembly: GCA_015342445.1. Lineage (NCBI taxonomy): Eukaryota > Viridiplantae > Streptophyta > Magnoliopsida > Poales > Poaceae > Digitaria > Digitaria exilis. Next base: position 536,921 of record JACEFO010000144.1, read on the forward strand.
CTGACGACATGGCAGGGACTGACGTATCGTCCTTCCTCCTGGTGACGGCTCACGGCGTCGAGGGTAGGTAACTTGCGTACGGGGTCCAATTCGAGGCTGCCTTCGAGGGTGGCTGCGCGTCCGGCGGGGGTAAAGTCAAAGGAGTGGTTGGCACAGTGCTACTAGGCAGGGTTAGGCCTGGCGTGCAGCATGGCGCTCAGAGTCCACTGTTGCGAGTGGATTTGACCGATGTCCTCTCCGGGAGTAGGTGATGGCGTGGAGCAGTGATCCCTGCTTTTTGACCGTGTCATGATGACTCTGATGGGTTGCAGAGTCCCGGGCGCTGTTCCCGGCGAGGCCGACTCGAGCTTGGATCGCAAGCTCGAGTTCGTCAAGCCTCGAACGAGACGGAAACTACCCGCTCGAGGGTAGAGGTCGCCCTCGAGGCTGCTGAGCCTCGAACGAGACGGAAACCACCCGCTCGAGGGTAGGGGTCGCCCTCGAGGCTGCTGAGCCTCGAACGAGACGGAAACCACCCGCTCGAGGGTAGGGGTCGTCCTCGAGGCCGCTGAGCCTCGAACGAGACGGAAACCCCCCGCTCGAGGGTAATCGTTTACCTCGAGCTGGATGGGGCCGAGGACTCGTAGCGATGGCGGGCCTTTGCTGGGCTGTTGAGCCAGGTCAATGTCGTCGTGGGCCTTGATGCCAAGTAGTTTTGGACTTAGATTGGGGTACCCCTTTTGCAGGTACCCAACACACCCTCATCCCACACTTTAAAACCACAATGACCACTTGCTTAGCTAGACTAATATCCAGTGAAAAAACAGAAACAGGAAAATCCAAACAAGACAAGTTGGATAAATGGGACCTTGCTACAAAATATATTAAAAAACAAAATCATCGTGTTAAAAAAGCCGACAGGTTGCTTTTTCCTGATTGAAACACCAACCACCAAACCGTGAGTGACATTGCCTAGGTAGGGGGAGCATGAACAGACTATTTCAACATATCATTGTTGTTACACATATTTCTTCAACTATATAAAATCAAATCCTAAAAGACAATTGTTTTAACTTCAATGATGAAATAACGTTTGTTTAGCCGGAACATTTTGACAAAAAAAAACGACTTTGTATTTAGATGTAGGGCCTACTTGGTTGGGTTCCAATGTTTACTCAACCAAATAATTTTTGCTATCACTTGGTTTATTGCCAACAAATTGGGATGCCAATATTTTTAGCCTAAACCATTACAGATCACTAGAAGCTTCTCCAAGTTGACAAATGTATTGGTGATTATTTTTTACACTAAACCAAGTGAGGCCCTAAGGCATTGTTTAGTTGCTCAAGTTGGCACCAACTTAATTAAGTATGTCCTCTTTTACAGAACATGTTTTCCCAGCACGTCAACTTTTTAACAACTTTTAAATCTAAACAAGTCCTAAATTTTGTACCCTCACTATGACATGCTACTACTTTTGGCAAGCCATAATTTTAGTTTGGCAACAATTAGAATCGAACCAATGAGGCCGTGACCGTGAATATAACTTTTACAAGAGACTCAGGCTTGACAGCACGCAAGGAATCGCGGCCATCCATCCTAGGTCCCGTTTAGTTTGCTGAACATTAAAAAAAAACACTATTCATCCAACTTTTCCCTATTCATCTCGTCCCTCCCACCCAGCGAACACTATTCATCTACAGTGTATTTTTGGTGAACAGTTTATTTTTGGGAATCTTTCCCCAATCTAAACACACACTAATTTCCACCGTTAGGAATCTTTCCCCAATCTAAACACAAACTAATTTCCACCGTTAATCCTTCGGCTCGCCACCAGTGTCGTTATTCCTCGCGTTCCGTTCTTTCCCCTCCAGCGCACGCACTCTCTTGTCCAAGCGAAATAGCCAGCGGAAGGGGACCGAAGGCCGAAGCCCCGAGTCCACCCCTCTCACCTCTCCTCCGTCGCGTCGCGTGGCGCACGAGAGGCAGCCCTCCCGGGCGGATCGACCTAGGGTTGCAGGGCATGGTCGGAGGAGACGCCGACGGCGGCGCTGAGTCCGCCGCAGCGCAGGCGACGCTGCACATCCGGTGCACCAACGGCTCCAAGTTCGCCGTGCGGGCCGACCTGGGCGCTACCGTCGGGGCGTTCAAGGCGATCGTCGCCGAGAGCTGCGACGTGCCGGCGCCGCAGCAGAGGCTGATCTACAAGGGCCGGATCTTGAAGGACGAGCAAACCCTAGCCAGCTACGGTGCGTGCTTTGCCCTCTTCTCCCGATAACGTTTTCCCCGTTGGCTCGTGATTTTCCTGATTTAGCCGAATCTATGCACGAGCCGAGATGTTGTACTCCCATGTTTTAGTCCTGATTCTCCAGTGGCACAGTGGAGGTATGTTAGATGCAATGCCTGTTAATATATGCCTTGCTGGGACGTCAACGAGCTTGGTTCATTGGCTCGCGGGAGGCTTGTAGATGCAGCATGTGGGATTAGCTCAGGGAGGCTTGCGTGTTGATTGATGGTTCGCGGTAGCAAAGATGCAGTTCAAGAGAAACTCATGTTGCTTTGATGCCTTGAGGTGAATGTTCTGAATATACTGAATCCATGCGAAGCGTTATCAAGTTGTATTGTGCGTTACATGCATTGCGCCCTGCCAAGTATAAGTTAGGTTTTGCTGCATGGTCATTGGTCAGAAACTTAGGATAGTAGAGCTATCACCAGTTCTGCAGCTGTCCAGAACTTCTCCATATCACGCTGGATGCTGAGCTTGCTGACATCAAGATGGCATCTTATCTTAGTGATCCAGTGATGTGGAAGGTTCATCTTTTCCATTTTGAGTTCAGCAATACTTCTCGTCAACTTTTATTGTTGTATTGTGATCCACATGTAAGCCGTTATCGATAGCAGTTACCTATTGTCGTCTTTAGACGTCAACATGAACCATCCTTTCTATTTAGGGAGGGCATTATCCACGTGCCCACTCCCATTAAACAGAATTGCTGTAGACGAAACTGTAGATGAAATGGAAAGAACTTCACTACTAACTTTTTGCACCCAACCAATTGTTATCTGCGCTCGCAAGTACCTGATCATATTTATATGGCAATGTCACCTTTATACATCTTAGCTGTGCACCTGCGACAACATTAACAAATCACAAAGGAGAGAACATTTGATATGATATCTCTTTTGCAACACCAAACATTACTATTGTTGTTTTGTTTTTATGACGTGAAATAGATTCCTTTGCCTGTGGATCAAACTTGATTGTGCCTAAAATTTTCTTATGGTGCATAACCAGAGTTCTCTGGTAGAACATCGAATATCGATATGTGAGAATCTGTGGGGATTTTATGGAGGACCTTTTTGTATTTTAATTTGTGCTTATTCAAGTTTTTGTTCATGTGCACAAGAACTTTGTGGCTACCACCAATCAAAAATCAGTACTTTCTTAATGCGGTTACTTTGATGATGGAACACTTGTGTTTCTGAGAGCTAGCATGTTTAAATATTTTGAGTTCGTAGGCTATTGCTTGATTTTGGGAACTTCATGAAGCAGTTAGGTGTTCCTTCATTCCAGTATTGTTCACTCTTGTAACCTATATTGTTTTCCTGTTTGAAGGTGTGGAGACAGATCATACGATTCATATGGTGCGAGGTGCTGCACCACCACCAGCACCAATTACGCCTGCAGTCAACCAAGAAACTTCCACTACTGCTCCTGCCAGTTCCCCGGCAGGAGGTCTGGGTGGCTTGTTGCAAGGTCTAGGTTCTACAGGGGCTGCAAACAGTGGAAGGTTGGGTTTGTTTGGATCGGGCCTCCCAGAACTAGACCAGATGCAACAACAGCTAGCCGAGAACCCCAACTTGATGAGGGAAATAATGAATATGCCACTCATGCAGAATTTGATGAACAATCCTGATCTCATACGCAATATAATAATGAACAATCCTCAAATGCGTGAGCTCATTGATCGTAATCCAGATCTTGCCCATGTCCTCAATGATCCAAGTATCCTGCGCCAGACTGTTGAAGCAGCTAGGAATCCTGAGCTTATGAGGGAGATGATGAGGAACACAGATAGAGCCATGAGCAACATCGAATCTTCTCCAGAAGGTTTCAACATGCTCCGCCGCATGTATGAAACTGTCCAAGAGCCTTTTCTGAATGCAACAACAATGGCTGGCGAGGGTGATCGAAATTCAAACCCATTTGCAGCTCTTCTAGGAAATCAGGGGTCTAACCAAGCAAGGGACCCAGCTGCAAATGCTCCAACTACAGCTTCAGACCCAGCAGCAGGGTCTCCAGCTCCAAATACTAATCCGCTTCCAAACCCCTGGGGCTCAAGTGGTATGCTTTTGATCTCCCATCTTTTTCTTTCTGATTATTGTGTGTAGTTTTGTTCTAAGACATAAAATCGACAGCTGGCTCTGCCCAAGGAGCAGCAAGGCCACCTCCTGCAAGCAACACAAGGAGTGCTACGGCGGGTGGCCTTGGAGGGTTGGGTTCAGCAGATTTGGTAAGTATGCTTGGTGGTGGTGGCTCTGATGCTTCCTTCTTGAGTCAGGTTTTGCAAAACCCAAGTATGATGCAGATGATGCAGAACATTATGTCTAATCCTCAGTCCATGAATCAGGTATGATGCTTCAAGTACTTTTGTTGTGGAATATTTGATGGAGTGCATGTTTCTTGTGCTGACTTATGAATAGAGTTTGGATGCCCCCTGAATGCAGTTGCTTAATATGAACCCAAATGTACGTAATATGATGGAATCGAATACCCAAGTCAGAGAAATGTTTCAAAATCCGGAATTTGTTCGCCAGTTGACGTCTCCTGAAACATTGCAGGTGCTAAAAAATACTGCTATAGTCACACGTGCATCATGCAATTATGTGAAATACTAAGTGGTCTTGGTTTCTTTTTGTAGCAATTAATTTCATTCCAGCAGTCCTTGATGTCACAACTTGGCCAACAACAAGCTGGACAGTGAGCATCTCAACTTTTGATCTCCAGCATTTTTCGGATAAGACTTGAACCTAAAAATAAGATATTGGGATTTTTTTTTATTTATTTCTTCTGGTATTGCTATGCATTGCTTTATGAACTAACTGCGCTTTGAACTATTTTTGTTGTTTGATTCAGGGAGCGTACACAATCAGGCACTGGTGCAGGTATGTTCTTTCCAACAATTTACTATCTGCAAATTTGAATGGACTTTCCCAGCATTCATTTCCATAGGACTTGTTGATGGCTGTTTCTTTACATTCTTTGAGCTGCAATTAAGTAGAAAAAGGTTCCACATGAAGTCTACATAACCCCCTAAACTATCTTTTGGAAAAATAAAAAAGACAAATTGTATTAGAGGGTAAAATAGGCGAAATGGCATAGTTTAGGGGGTAAAATAAAAAAAAATAGTTTAGGGGCTTATGTAGACTTTGCTTATAGTTGAAGGGAGTAATTTGGACTTTTTCCTAAGAAAAATAATTAAATATGTTGTAGGAACTAGTGAGCACTGGAAGAAGCTTCCTTTGGGATCCCCGGTCTTTTAGCCAAGAAAGTTTATGTCATTCTTGCAGATGAATTAAACATTGCTTAGGCAAGATTGGTTTTCTAAGTGGATTTGCATATGCTCTTATTTGTTGAACAACTTTTGTCAAACTTTATTGCTAGGCAATGTCAACCTCAATACCTTAATGAACATGTTCAGCGGGCTTGGTACTGGTGGTGGCCTAGGTGTTCCAAGTGCTCCTAATGGTTAGTATGCATTTCATAGTCTGTTTTATTACTGGATGGAGGAAGCAGTACTGCAGAGCCATCAAATGTGATCTCTTGAAGATTTTTCATTTTTTTTAAAAAAAAACTCTTGAAGGGTTCTCATTGACTATGTTTTATGTCAAAATTTGCAGTACCTCCAGAAGAGCTATATGCAACACAGTTAGCTCAGCTCCAAGAAATGGGTTTCTTTGACACGCATGAGAACCTCCGGGCCTTGATCGCTACTGCCGGGAATGTTCATGCTGCAGTGGAGCGACTTCTTGGAAACTTGGGCCAATAGAATTCGGTGATCATAACCGTACTCCCATCATATGACCTGTAGTTGGCATTGTGAGATCCTGTCCAGTTCATTGGTTTTATACACCCAGTGAGATTTGAGAAGCAGCATCTAGATTGTGTGTCCAAAGACGAATAAAGTGAGTGTACTAGCTGAACCTTGCATATACATGGGGCTCTGGTGTCATGGCTAAAATTGGTGTTGTTGATACCTTGGGTTGTTGTACATAGACACCACCATTGAATTACCGGGGCTCACCGCAATGTACATGCCCGATGACTTCTCGCGGCTTATGTAGCCACCCTTCGTGAATACGGAATGCGATCACCCACATATTTTTAATATGGCTTATTTTGTGTTTCCTGAATACGGAATGCGATTGCCGGTGATTTGTGATTTTGTTTTGCGAATGCTGTATGAAGAGCCGATGATGGTCGTTGGATGGCTGTCATCAGAATCCCTCCATTCAGTGCCTTCAACAGTCAGATTGGGAGCCAGATGAGGCTGTTGGATGCTGGACAGACCGGCAGCTAAGTCCTGAGTTGCCTGACGCTGCCTTATCTGCTTATGCAAGTTTCATTTACTTTCTTTGTGAATTGTTTTATCATTAACTTATCTTTTCACAAACTCAGAACTTGTAAACAAATTAAATACTTGTGAATAATTTAAAAATAAATTGCATCAAACGGACTTTTAATAATCTTTTCCTTCTAGTGAAGCTGAAAAATTGCACTAAATTATAGTACAACAAAGATACATGCAAACACCCTCACTCCGCACATTGAAACCACAATAACCACCTGCTTAGCAAGACCCCTAATACCCAGTGAAAGAACATGGACCGGAGAATCCAGACAACACAAGTTCAACAAAATCAAACCTTGCTACAAAATAGATTAAAAAAAATCAAAATCATCGTCTTAACAATGTAAGCAGATTGTTTTTTCCTGATTGACACACCAACCACCAAACCGTAAGTGATATTGAATAGACTATTCCAACATATCGTTGTTGTCCCACTTATTTCTTTAACTATATAAAATCAAAGCCTACAAGACTAATGTTTTAACTTCAATGATGAAATAACTTTTTGTTTGGTCCGAACATTTTGACAAAAAAAAAAGATTTCGTATTGAAATATAGGGTCTGCTTGGTTGGGTTTCAATGTTTGCCTAACCAAAATCAAGACATGCCGAATAAATTTTGCTATCACATGGTTTATTTGCTAACAAATTGGCATGCCAACATTTTTAACCAAAAACCATGACAAATCACTAGAAGTTTCTCCAAGTTCACAAAGGTATTGGTGATGATTTTTGACACTTAACCAACTAAGTGCCTAAATTTTTTTACCCTCACTTTGGCAATGCCGCTACTTTGAGAAGCCATGATTTTAGCTTGGAAATAATTAGAATTCAACCAATCAGGCTCGTAGTGATTATAACTTTATAAGATACCGTAGTGTCTGCGATGGGAGAAAAAGTTAGTGAAACTATTTTTTCTAGCTTCTCTTGGTTACTGTAGATAACTTGTGGTGCTTTATGTAGATTTTTAGGTGAAACTGTTTAATTTTGAAAACGGTTTAGCCGGTTTCATCAAAAGACATCGGAGGGACGGTGTTTTCCAAAACAGCCCTACATGTTTGCTAACCAGGGTCGACTGTTCTAGAACCTTCTACTGGCTCTTGCAGAGTAGAGTTCTGACAGCACGCGAGGAATCACGGCCATCCATCCCTGTCGCGAAGTTAATTTCCGCCGTTAATCCTCCGGCTCCCCACCAGTGTCCTCTCGTTCCCTTCATCCTCCTCCCAGGCTCCCAGGCCACGAGCCCAACCCCCTCCAGCGCACGCGGAAGGGGACCGAAGCCGCGAGTCCACCACCCCACCTCTCTCACCTCTCTCCTCCGTCGCGTCGCGTGGCTCGCGAGAACTCCTGGAGCCGGATCGGAGCGCGAGAGGCAGCCCTCCCGGGCCGATCGAGCCTAAGCGGTGCAGGGCATGGGCGGAGGTGACGCCGACGCCGGCGCTGAGTCCACTGGCGCGCAGGCGACGCTGCACATCCGGTGCGCCAACGGCTCCAAGTTTGCCGTGCGGGCCGACCTGGGCGCTACCGTCGGGGCGTTCAAGGCGATCGTCGCCGAGAGCTGCGACGTGCCGGCGCCACAGCAGCGGCTGATCTACAAGGGCCGGATCTTGAAGGACGAGCAAACCCTAGCCAGCTACGGTGCGTGCTTTGCCCCTCTTCTTCTGAGAACATTCTCCCGTTGGCTCGTGATTTTTCCTGATTACGTTGTGGTCGATTTGATTAGTTGAGTCTATGCGTGAGCTACGATGTTTACTCCCATGTTGTAATCCTGATTCTCCAGTGGCACAGTGGCGGTATGTTAGATGCAATTCCTGTTAATATATGCCTTTCCGGGAGGTCAAGGAGCTTGGTTCCTTGGAGACACGTATGAACTGGTAGATGCAGCGTGTAGGATGAGCTCAGGGAGGCTTGCTTGTTGATTGATGGTTCGCGGAAGCGTTATCAAGTTGTATTGAGCGTTACATGCATTGCGCCCTGCCAATTTGCTGCATGGTCATTGGTCAGAAAATTAGGATAGTAGAGTTATCAGCAGCTCTGCAGCTGTCAGAAATTCTGCATATCATGCTGGATGCTGAATTTTGCTGACATCAAGTTGGAATCTTATCTTAGTGATCCATTGACCTGGAAAGTTCATCATTTCCATTTTGTGTTCTAGCCCATAATTTTAGGTGTGTTGGTAGCAAATGCTTATCGTCAACTTTTATTGTTGTATTGTGATCCACATGTAACCCGTTATCGATAGCAGTTACCTTTTGTCGTCTTTAGATGTCAACATGAGCCATCCTTTCTATTTACGGGGGCCGTTATTCACATGCCTACTCCCATTAAACAGAATGGCTGTAGATGAAATGGAAAGAACTTCACTACTTTGCAAACTTTATCCATGCCGATAATAACTTTTTGCACCCAACCAATTGTTATCTGCACTCGCAAGTACCTGATCACATTTATATGGCAATGTTACCTTTATACATCTTAGCTGTGCACCTTCGACACCATTTAAAAATCACAATGGAGGGAACATTTGATGTGATATCTCTTTTGCAACATCAAACATTACTATTGGTGTTTTGTTTTTATGCCGTCACAATAGATTCCTTTGCCTGTGGGTCAAACTTGATTATGCTTAAAATTTTCTTATGCTGCATAACTAGAGTTCTCTGCTAGAACGTCGAATATCGATATGTGAGGATCTGTTGGGATTTTATGGAGGACCTTTTTGTATTTTAATTTGTGCTTATAAAAGTTTTTGTTCACGTGCACAAGAACTTTATGTTGCCAGCTACCACCAATTAGAAATCAGTGCTTTCTGAATTAGGATAGTTTGATGATGGAACACTTTGTTTTTCTGAGAGGTAGCATGTTTAATGTTTTGAGTTTGTAAGCTGTTACCTGATTTTGGGAACTTCGTTAAGCAGTTAGGCGTTCCTTTATTCCAGTATTGTTCACTCCTATAACCTATATTGTTTTCCTGTTTGAAGGTGTGGAGACAGATCATACAATTCACATGGTGCGAGGTGCTGCGCCACCACCAGCACAAACTGCACCTGCAGCCAACCAAGAAACTCCCACTAATGCTCCTGCCAGTTCCCCAGCAGGAGGTCTGGGTGGCTTGTTGCAAGGTCTGGGTTCTACAGGGGCTGCAAACAGTGGAGGGTTGGGTTTGTTTGGATCGGGCCTCCCAGAACTAGACCAGATGCAACAACAGCTAGCCGAGAACCCCAACTTGATGAGGGAAATAATGAATATGCCACTCATGCAGAATTTGATGAACAATCCTGATCTAATACGCAATATAATAATGAACAATCCTCAAATGCGTGAGCTCATTGATCGTAATCCAGATCTTGCCCATGTCCTCAATGATCCAAGTATCCTGCGCCAGACTGTTGAAGCAGCTAGGAATCCTGAGCTTATGAGGGAGATGATGCGGAACACAGATAGAGCCATGAGCAACATCGAATCTTCTCCAGAAGGTTTCAACATGCTCCGCCGCATGTATGAAACTGTCCAAGAGCCTTTTCTGAATGCAACGACAATGGCTGGCGAGGGTGATCGAAATCCAAACCCATTTGCAGCTCTTCTAGGAAATCAGGGGTCTAACCAAGCAAGGGACCCAGCTGCAAACGCTCCAACTACAGCTTCAGACCCAGCAGCAGGGTCTCCAGCTCCAAATACTAATCCGCTTCCAAATCCCTGGGGCTCAAGTGGTACATTTTGGATCTCCCATCTTTTTCTTGCTGATTATTGTGTGTATTTTGGTTCTAAGACATAAAATCGACAGCTGGTGCTGCCCAAGGAGCAGCAAGGCCGCCTCCTGCTAGCAACACAAGGAGTGCTACGGCAGGTGGCCTAGGAGGGTTGGGTTCAGCAGATTTTGGAAGTATGCTTGGTGGCGGTGGCTCTGATGCTTCCTTGTTGAGTCAGGTTTTGCAAAATCCAACTATGATGCAGATGATGCAGAACATTATGTCTAATCCTCAGTCCATGAATCAGGTATGATGCTCAAGTATTTATGTTGTGAAATATTTGATGAAGTACACATTTCTTGCCCTGCCTTATACATAGAGTTTGGATGTTTCCTGAATGCAGTTGCTTAATATGAACCCAAATGTACGCAATATGATGGAATCGAACACTCAAGTCAGAGACATGCTTCAGAACCCGGAATTTCTTCGCCAGTTGACATCTCCTGAAACATTGCAGGTGATCAATCATATTGGTCTCGTCACATGTGCATCATGTAATGATGTGAAATACTAAATGGTCGTATGTTCCCTTTTGTAGCAATTAATTTCATTCCAGCAGTCCTTGATGTCACAACTTGGTCAACAACAAGCTGGACAGTGAGCATCCAAACTTTTGACCTCCAGCATTTTTTTGGATAAGATACTATCTGCTTCTTGAGCCTAAAAATAGGATAATGGGATTTTCCCCATTTCTTCTGGTATAGCTATGCATTGTTTTATGAACGAACTGCACCTTGAACTGTTTTTGTTGTTTGATTCAGGGAGCGTACACAATCAGGAACTGGTGCAGGTATGTTCTTTCAAACTGTTTTCTATTTGCAAATTTTAATTGATTTTCCCAGCCTTCATTTGCATTTGGACTTGTTGATGGGTGTTTATTTACATTCTTTGAGCTACAATTAAATAGAAAAATAGTTTCACATGAGAATATATTAAGTGACAAATAGGAAACACAATTAAATGTCTTATGGGACCCAAGCGAGTACTGGAAGAAGCTTCCTCTGGGATCCCCTTTCTTTAGCGAGAAGAAAGTTTTATGTCATTCTTGCAGACTTGAGTGAATTAAACATTTGTTAGGCAAGATTGGCTTTCTAAGTTGATTTCCATATGCCCTTATTTATTTAACATGCTGTGTAAACTTGATTGCTAGGCAATGTCAACCTCAATACCCTGATGAACATGTTCAGCGGGCTTGGTGCTGGTGGTGGCCTAGGTGTTCCAAATGCTCCTAATGGTTAGTATGCATTTCATAGTCTGTTTTATTACTGGAGCTGGAGGAATCAATACTGCAGAGCCACCAAATGTGATCTCTTGAAGATTTTTTGTTTTTTTGAAAAACTTCTTGAAGGTTTCTCATTGACCAAGTTTTATGTCAAAAATTGCAGTGCCTCCGGAAGAGCTCTATGCAACACAGCTATCTCAGCTCCAAGAAATGGGTTTCTTTGACACCCAGGAGAACCTGCGGGCCTTGATCGCTACTGCCGGGAATGTTCATGCTGCAGTGGAGCGACTTCTCGGAAACTTGGGCCAATAGAATTCGATGATCATAATCGTACTCCCATCATATGACCTGTAGTTGGCATTTTGAGATCCTGTCTGGTTCATTGGTTTTATACACCCGGTGAGATTTGATAGGCAGCGTCTAGATTCTGTGTCCAAAGACGAATAAACCGAGTGTACTAGCTGAACCTTGCATATACATGAGGGCTCCGATGTCATGGCTAAAATTGGTGTTGTTGGTACCTTGGGTTGCTGTACATTCACACCACCATTGAATTACCGGGTCTTATTACCGCAATGTATATGCCGATGTCTTCTCGCGACTATCTAGTCTAGTCACACCTACAGATGGATTCCTTTCTGTTTCCTGAATACGGCAACTTTGTGTTTCCTGAATACGGCAACTTTGTGTTTCCTGAGTACGGCCAGTGCACTGTTCTGTTTCCTGAATACGGCAACTTTGTTTTTCCTGAATACGGCCAGTGCACTGATTATTTAGAGGATGGGGTCATACGATGATACGAATGCGATTGACGGTGATTTTGTTTTGCGCTGGACGGCGTATACGGAAATTGCATGTGTAGCCAGATGAGTCTGCTGGAAGCTGGACAAACTGGCACTCGAGTCCTGTGCCCTGAGCTACCTGACGTTGCTCTATGTATCGGCTGCTGGTCATTTTTCAGCTGTGGACGCTCGTGCGATGCTCGTCTTTCTTTCTTTCTTTCTTTCTTTCTTTCTTTCTTTCTTTCTTTCTTTCTTTCTTTCTTTCTTTCTTTCTTTCTTTCTTTCTTTCTTTCTTTCTTTGTCGTGAGAACATTCTCGCGCGCGCGCACACACACGTGCATATGGCCACCTGCCTCGCCGTCCGTGCGCCCCCACCGTGCCCATGCCCAGCGGTAGTGTGAACGGCATCGGCAGCAGGCTGAGGAAAATACCTTGTGGCCGTCGCGTTCACACGCCCCCTCTCTATTATTATCTGAAGAATTTGCGTGACCATTTTTTCTGGAGGTCGCGCGCCGGGGGAGGGAGGGAGGGAGGGAGCGTGTGGTCGTGTGGATGAGGCGCGGCCCATGTCCACCCATCCGGAGGAGCTCGGCACACGTAGCACGTCAAGAGCCGTAGCCCCACAGGCCCGGAATGATCCAGCGCGCGACAGAAAAAAGACACTGCCCCGCCACTACTACTGGCCAGAGGAGGCCATCTTCTTCTTCACTCTCCCGTTGGCTCGGCTCGCGCGCTATATAGCCGGCGCTGTGTGGCGGACCTCGCGCACGTAGCTCTCTCTCGCGCGCCAAACCATATCATGGACCCCTACAAGGTACGCCCGGCCTCTCCTGCTCTGCTTCTTCTCTCTTGCCTCCTTCGAGGCACTCTGCTCGCTTGGTTTCCTCCTTGATGGTTGATCGATCGATGCTGATGGTTTGTTCGTCGTGCAGTACCGGCCGTCGAGCGCCCATAACAGCCCACACTGGAGCACCAACTCCGGCGCTCCCGTATGGAGCAACGACCACTCCCTGACCGTCGGTCCACGAGGCCCGATCCTACTGGAGGACTACCACCTGGTGGAGAAGCTAGCCAACTTCGACCGCGAGCGCATCCCGGAGCGCGTGGTGCACGCGCGCGGCGCCAGCGCCAAGGGTTTCTTCGAGGTGACCCACGACATCTCCCACCTGACCTGCGCCGACTTCCTCCGCTCCCCGGGCGTCCAGACCCCCGTCATCGTGCGCTTCTCCACGGTGATCCACGAGCGCGGGAGCCCCGAGACGCTGCGCGACCCGCGCGGGTTCGCCGTCAAGTTCTACACGCGGGAGGGCAACTGGGACCTCGTCGGGAACAACTTCCCCGTCTTCTTCATCCGCGACGGCATCAAGTTCCCCGACATGGTGCACGCGCTCAAGCCCAACCCAAAGTCGCACATCCAGGAGAACTGGCGCATCCTCGACTTCTTCTCGCACCACCCGGAGAGCCTCCACATGTTCACTTTCCTCTTCGATGATGTCGGTATCCCAGCTGATTACCGGCACATGGATGGCTCCGGTGTCAACACCTACACGCTCGTCAACCGTGCCGGCAAGTCGCACTACGTCAAGTTCCACTGGCGCCCAACCTGTGGCGTCAAGTCGTTGCTGGAGGACGAGGCCGTCACCGTCGGGGGCACCAACCATAGCCACGCGACCAAGGACCTCTACGACGCCATTGCTGCTGGCAACTTCCCCGAGTGGACGTTCTACATCCAGACCATCGACCCGGACCACGAGGACCGGTTCGACTTCGACCCGTTGGACGTGACCAAGACGTGGCCGGAGGAGCTCGTCCCGATGCAGCCAGTGGGGCGCATGGTGCTCAACCGCAACATCGACAACTTCTTCACCGAGAACGAGCAGCTCGCCTTCTGCCCGGGGATCATCGTGCCGGGCATCTACTACTCCGACGACAAGCTGCTGCAGACCAGGGTGTTCTCCTACTCCGACACGCAGCGACACCGCCTGGGACCCAACTACCTGCTGCTCCCGGCCAACGCGCCCAAGTGCGCCCACCACAACAACCACTACGACGGCTTCATGAACTTCATGCACCGTGACGAGGAGGTGGACTACTTCCCGTCCAGGTACGATTCGGCCAAGAACGCGCCGAGGTACCCAATCCCCTCCGTCCCGCTCGCCGGACGCCGGGAGAAGACTGTGATTAGGAAGGAGAACAACTTCAAGCAGCCCGGGGAGAGGTACCGCGCAATGGACCCCGCAAGGTACGTGCAGCTCATGCCTTCTGTACTACGGAGTACTACTGAACTGACAACCTGCATGTGTGCTTGAGCTCAACTGTGCTGAATTTGTATTGACTTGCAGGCAAGAGCGGTTCATCAAGAGATGGATCGATGCGCTCTCCGACCCCCGCCTCACCCACGAGATCAGGAGCATCTGGCTCTCCTACTGGTCTCAGGTAATGTAACTAACAAGAACAGCTTCTTCAGAAATACGGACATCGATCTCTCTGTGTACGTATTCACTCCATTTAAGGAGAAGATTTCTGAATGAACTGCTGACTGTCTGATCCATCGGTGCAGGCCGACAGGTCCCTGGGCCAGAAGCTTGCGACCCGTCTCAGCGCCAAGCCGAGCATGTGAGGACTACAAACTCTGCTTCACTCATGGAAACCAGCCTGAAACTGAATCACAGCCACAGGCCCTCTCATCGGCAAGAACGAACCTTGATGCCACAAATATTCTAGCATGC
The DNA here is from genome assembly GCA_015342445.1 of Digitaria exilis. Taxonomy (NCBI): domain Eukaryota; kingdom Viridiplantae; phylum Streptophyta; class Magnoliopsida; order Poales; family Poaceae; genus Digitaria; species Digitaria exilis. The sequence continues at coordinate 552,013 of JACEFO010000144.1, forward strand.
ATACTGAGTCTCTATTTTGTAAGAGGACATATGGTTCCATCAAAATTCTGTATCATGGTCATGTAATAATTTGAACTTCCATACGAGTTCCCCTGATACTACATCCGCCCCTGTTTGGAACAGCTGAAGGGAGAAACGCTTCTTAGATAAACTGCACAAATATGAAAAAAAAACGTTTATTTGATCTAGTTTGACTAAGTTTCTGCGTTGTAGTAGAAATGGGATACTAGGGAGAAGCGAGGCCAAAATAAGCTAGGAAAAATCAATTATTTGACCGCTTGTTGCATCTTATTTTGGCTATAAGTAGCAAAACAGGACCTGGATTCGTGATTATTGTAAGAGTATCTTATAAAATCCAGAATATATTTCATATATATAGCAAATTAGTAAACGTATTTGTCGTTACGGCCGTAGCATAGGATCATGACGTAGCAAAATATATATGAAAAAAGCCATCTCGGGCCATTAAGTGGGCTTAAATGTAACTTCTGGCCCAAAACAAGCCCTTCATCGAACATTTGGCCCACATGAATGGTTCTGCATATTCCGAGGGAACGAGCACCTTGCTCTTGCGCCCAAAAACGGGTCAACGACGCAGGGATTGCATTGAAGTGCAATGAAAGCACTGAGTTCTACAATTATGCTTTGTACACACACACAAAAAAAAGTACTCCACCGTGAACCTCCTCCCTTACTAGTAACACCGTGAACAGCTATTTTATGGATCTGGCAATAGCAGCCGCAATGCGGCCATCCTTGTGCGCATCTCTCTGCACTCCACTGAATCCATCCACTAGAAAGAAAGGAGCTCGATGGAGCAATAGTTTTTTGCAGGCACTACCAGCGCACTGCCCGGCTGCCACCGGCCCCCGCACCCCCCATGCGCCAGCAGCGCATCAGCTTTAATTTCTTAACCGCTAATCCACTCCAATCATGCAAAAGAATGGTTAGGGCAGGCTCGAAACCTATGACGACGACGAAGGCATCACCACCTCTTTATCCACAAATAGAAGCCGTACACGAGCACCCACGACTACTTGGATCAGTGACCGTGTTCCGAAAGCTAATCTAATCCAAGCACCCAACGCGAGCCGCAATTGTTTTTGTTAGATGAGCGAAGCTTTTGCGTGTTGGGAAAAAAGAAGAAGAAATTCGCATTACATATTCAGGGATCCGGATAGGAACAGGCCATGATTGGCACAGCTAGACGAGCGAGCAGACTTCCCGGGGCAGGGAAGAATCTCCATTGGCTGACGCAATCGACTGGAATCTTGGACGAATGGTAGCTGGGATCATGCGTATAAACGAACAGAAAAAACAATACTCCATTGCTGCACTAAACTAGTAAACTGAAGAATCACAATCGCGGGAGCCACGCTCGAGGCTAAGCTGCTAGCTTAATCGCATTGCCCTTGCCACCACACCATGACAGATGACAGGAGGATCCGTATCTTGATTGGAGAATTAGTTTAGTGCCAGGGTTGGATATTATGTGCGCCGACGTGAAGCTCCGTGAGCCACTCGATATGTTTAGCTCCATGGGTGCCTGCTGCTTTAGCTGCATGCATGCATTGATGGCCAGGGGGATTAGAATAGATGGAGAGATGCAGCTGTTGGTTCGTTGCTGCTTAGTGCGGTTGCACGCACAGCAACTGATGAAGCTAAAGAAGGCCTGCAACCTGCAAGATGCGTGGTCGTACTTTCAGGTGGACTGACTGGCCGGGTTACCGGAGAATATCGTGATTCTGGAGGATCCACAAGTTGAGAGTTTTTTTTTTAAAAAAAAAGGTTGATGCTTAGGCTAGTCTCAGTGGGTTTTCATGGACACAGTTACCTAGACTGGAAACTAGGTAACTGTGCCACAGGGGTTTCATGGTGATGAAACTCTCCTCACATCATATGAAACTCTCCCTCTTAATTACCCTGCCATGTCAGCAAAACTGCTAATATGGCAGTGTATTTAATGCCCATGAAACTTCCATGAAATCTCCCATTGAGACTGGCCTTTAAAACAATCAGCAACTGCATGGTTGCAGATTTCCTACTCTCGATGCATGTTAATGGCTTGGGTATATTTGTAGGCGCAAATGCAGATTATTGTGCCAGAATCATCTCGGTGTGCGCAAAACCATGTGAGCTAGATTTGCATCAGTTGTAGTATTTCTCTGCTGAATCCTTTATTGTTTCTCCCCCAAGAACGACGCTGAATTTTCTGGTGTTTGGTGAATCTTTGCGTCTGAAACTCTGAATCGAAGTCGAACATACCAATTTTTTTTTCGGTCTAGAGAATTGTAGAACAGTTTGGGACGAGCTGGCGAAGAAAAAGTTGGGAGTCACGATAAATTAATCTGACAAGTTGTCCCGTCAATTAGCAATGAAGGATTGGAGGGACGTTAGCATAATGGGATCGCCTTTGGCAAGCTGCGTGCCGCCCACGGGTGTTAGCTGGTGCCAAGTGTTAAGATTACATTGGTGTCTGATCAATTAGTATCTAACTATAGGTTAGCAGTGTATTAGTTAGTTAATCTTGTCATTAGCATTGCCTAATGACGAATCAATGTAACACCCGTTCGGGAAGGGGCATGTCCCCCCGAACGGGCGTCTGCTCATGAACAGACAACCATACACAAACAGGCACGTTCGGAGGGTTGCATCCCTTCCCGAACGGGCAAGATTCACATCCCTTCATAGGGTATAAATATGTAATCCATTCTTCAATCAATAACAACAACAAGATCATTCATCCATTCACAGTTCTCATTTTACATTTAGTTCTAACACGTTATCAGCACTTTGCTCGGATTGGAGAACAACCAGGGAGAAGAAGAACAAGGGGGAGGCCGTCGGCCTCCACCACTCATCGGTATGATGTCTGGAAACTTACCTTTCAATGATTTCGAGATCTTGGTTCGCAACTACTACACCTCCCAGTATCTTTCCTGTTGGATACAAATGGGTTTTCGTCCGCAAGCGGAATGAAAAGAATGAAGTGGTGAGATATAAAGCGAGACTAGTAGCCCAAGGTTTCACGCAGAGGCTTGGTATTGATTTTAATGAAACTTACTCTCCAGTTATGAGTGGAATCACATTCCGATATTTAATATCTTTGGCAGTACAAAATCATCTATCTATGCAGTCGATGGATGTAGTGACAGCCTATCTCTATGGGTCACTGGATTCTGACATATATATGAAGGTTCCTGATGGGATCCCAATACCGAATCCTAACGCAAATCGCAACATGTATTGTGTAAAACTTAACAAGTCTCTTTATGGCTTAAAACAATCGGGTCGAATGTGGTACAATCGACTAAGCGAGTTCATTCTACAAAAAGGATACTCCACTAATGATGATTCACCATGTGTCTTCATTAAGAAATCAGACATGGGTTTCTGCATTATTTCTGTATATGTCGATGATCTAAATATAATTGGTCATGTACAAGACATAAATGAAGCACGTAATCATCTAACGAAGGAATTCGAGATGAAAGATTTGGGTCAAACCAAATTTTGTTTGGGTTTACAACTCGAACATCTTCCGACAGGAATTGTTGTACATCAATCTACCTATATCCAGAAAATATTGGAGAAATTCAATATGGACAAATCCTATCCATCAAAAACTCCCATGGTTGTGCGTTCACTGGAGATGGACAAAGATCCATTTAGACCAAGGGATGATGATGAAGAGATATTGGGTTCTGAATACCCTTATCTAAGTGCCATTGGAGCATTAATGTATCTTGCAAATAGCACCCGGCCGAATATCGCTTTTGCAGTGAACTTACTAGCTAGACACAGCTCTACTCCTACAAAACGACACTGGGAAGGAGTTAAGAATATCTTTCGATATCTAAATGGTACATGAGATCTTGGTCTTTTCTATAAGAAAAACCAAGAACCAAATATTATAGGATACACTGACGCTGGCTATTTATCTGATCCCCACGAAGCCAGATCCCAGACAGGATATGTATTTTTACATGGTGGAACAGCTATATCTTGAAAATCTTCCAAACAAACATTAGTAGCTACATCCACCAATCATTCTGAAATAATTGCTCTATACGAGGCTACACGTGAATGCGTGTGGTTACGCAGAATGATTAATGACATACAACAAACATGTGGTATTGGACCAATACATTCTCCAACAATTATCTATGAGGATAATGCTGCTTGCATAGCACAGATGAGAGCAGGTTATATCAAGAGCAATATTACAAAACATATTGCACCTAAATTATTCTACCCTCACAAATTACAACAAAATGGTGAAATAGACATTTTGCAAATTAAATCTTGTGACAACCTCGCTGACTTATTCACAAAGTCTTTACCAAAATCAATATTTCAGAAATTGGTGCATGGTATTGGTATGCGAAGACTCAGAGATTTACAAGAATCAGGGGGAGAATAAATAATAAATTAACCTCTGCAAACATCATATTGCACTCTTTTCCTTTATGAGTTTTAAATAAATTTTCTCATAAAAGGTTTTTAATGAGACAATATCTATGCAAACAAACACATATATATCTATCTTTTATTTTCCCCACAGGGGTTTTTCACAAGATATCAAAGATATATTGATCCTTCTCATATTTTTCCCAGTGGGTTTTGGGGTGAGGATATTACTAATCTCATATGGATTGGCATTGAGTTAGTAAGAGTATATCCTGTATCATTTTCTCCATATTTTTCCTATCAGGTTTTAAAGGAGTTTTTCATGGCATATATACTACACGATGGTTTCTCCTCAATTTTTCCTACAAGGTTTTTGGAGGAGTTTTTCCCATAATTTTTTGGATGATCATCAAGAAGAAGAAATACAAGGATTACATGAAGAATACACTTAACCAATTGCTCAAGGGGGAGTGTTAAGATTACATTAGTGTCTGATCAATTAGTATCTAACTATAGGTTAGCAGTGTATTAGTTAGTTAATCTTGTCATTAGCATTGCCTAATGACGAATCAATGTAACACCCGTTCGGGAAGGGGCATGTCCCCCCGAACGGGCGTCTGCTCATGAACAGACAACCATACACAAACAGGCACGTTCGGAGGGTTGCATCCCTTCCCGAACGGGCAAGATTCACATCCCTTCATAGGGTATAAATATGTAATCCATTCTTCAATCAATAATAACAACAAGATCATTTATCCATTCACAGTTCTCATTTTACATTTAGTTCTAACACCAAGCACCACCCTATACGCATTCCAATAACCAAACACCCTCAGAAAAAGCAAACTGATTCATTGCCCAATTGGTATTATAAGTTGTTGGAACCCAGTATCTTTGTTTAAAAAAACATACAAACTGATTCATTACCCAATTGCTAATGAATTCCCCTATTGACTGTGAGAAGCAATCATAGCCGTTGAACGATGCACACAGCTTACTGATAACAGCAACTAGCTACCACAAGCAACAACAGTTTACTGTGAACGACGACTAAACAAACACACATGCCTGTCGCATTATTACCAGCTGATGTGGCCGCTAGAAGCAATTAACTTCAGTGGATCGCATCATCCCCGGCCCCGGACCCTGTGAACTCTTATACTTTTTGTTCAGGTACCAGAAGTCTCCTCCCCGGCCACGTTCCACAGCACGTATGGCATGGGCGGTAGATGGATTCCAAGTCCCCATAAAACAAACTAATTCCCTTTGGATCTTGGACCATTATTCCATGTGAGTGGAAACCCTAATTACCACACCACCACAAGAACCGATCATCTTTTTTCTTTCTTTTTGTGTTCCAATTAAACGTAAAAGTAATGCGGCTCTGGATTCCCATTGATTTCTGAAGGTTACTTTTTCTCCCCGACAAAAGGGGGGAAAGTCTATTTTTCACCCTTCAACAGTTATAAAAGTCCGATTTTCAACATCAAACTACAAAACCAGATACTAAAGGCCCTCCAACTATCCAAACCATGCAAAATTGGCCCTTTGGGTAGTTTTAACTTTTAAGGGTGGTTTTGGATTTTCTAAAAATAGCAGAAATATTATTTAAACTTTAAAAAACCATAACTAATTCATTTTCGACACCAAAAATATGAAATCAGTGCCAAAAGTTCTGTTAAAATGTAACCAACCTATTGGCACATCATTTAATGTTATTTGGGTATTATATATTTATATTACTAGTGTCTTATGTTTTTTTAAAAAATAATTAGAATAAAAATAATTAATATGCAAATAACTTCTAATGGTGCACCAACATGTAGGTCGCATTTTTAGAGAAAAACATTTGCACCGGATTCTAATTTTTCTAGTTCAAAATAAATTAGTTATGAATTTTTTAATATAAAATTATTTTTTATTTTTTTTGGAAAGTACAAAACCACCCAAAGGGTCAATTTTGCTCGGTTTGGATAGTTGGAGGGTGTTTAGTGCCCAGTTTTGTACTTGTGGGTTGAAAATCATACTTTTGTAATAGTTGGAGGGTGAGAAATAGACTTTCCCACAAAAGGGTGATACAGGTAACATGTGTTCCAGGACAATGCAGTCCTTATAAGCATTAATTATGTCTTCTCTTTAATAAGGAATAAAAGATGGAAATTAATTTCAGGTGTTATTGCTTCGTTTTTTTTAAAAAAAACACGGTTGAGTCCTCAAATGAAAATATAGCTGTGTACATGGTCCATCATCAGGATCATTCTAAATTAATAAAGGTCCAAATTTAACACTAGAATATAGGAGAGCACTATGCATATGTTTGGGTTCATCAGATGCTTGTAATTGATGCAAAAGGTATTCTATATCCCCTGTATTTTACTGCAAGTGGATCCTAGCTATTAGTTGATGCCTTGACAGCATACTTTGCTCTCAACCAACCCCCATGCATGGCTATACAGAGACCAGTTTTGTAGTAAAATATCAAGTGGAAGTGGTACCCAACGCTGTGATGAAAGTCTGAACCCTGGATGTCTTTTCTTCACATGAGTTTGGCTGTACTAGTTCACCAACCCCATAATTTTGAAAGATACTATCTACTTCACCTACCAGCCTATACAACCATGGTTATAAGGCTAATTTCGGTACTAATATGCATCCCAAGGTATCTAACCAATGCAGCAACTATCAAACCGCAACTTTCTGGACATTTCTTCAATCAATTTAATGTCACGTCAGTATCAAACCATGATTTTTTATTCGGTTCCCAAGTTTCAAACAATATCAGGTTAGTCAGCAGCGAACCAGCAGCTAGCTTGCTTGCTTGGGCTAAAATTTTGTTTTTGTCTCCAGCTAGTCGAGAGTTGAAACATACATACACGGACCTGTCTCGGGGATTCAGGACAAATTACCCAACAAGGAAAAAATATCTGTTGCTCACGTAGCAAGAAGTAGTGCACACGTATACGAGTATGTGCCAGTGTGTGTATATACAATCCTTGGAACTGGTAGTATCTAATTGCGTGACGTGGATGCTTAAATTTCTAGGATATGAGCAGCTACTAGTATTGCCTCTGTTCCATGGGCTCTTATCACCAAATTCCACGCAAAAAGACATAGTTAATTACGCTGACGAAATATTATTCACCTAAAAAAAACACAGTGGCTCGATGAGCCTAAAGACGTACTACTAGTTAATTAAAATGTCTTGGGAAATATCCGTGTGCTATAACCATCGGCCGTACGTTATAGGAGTCAGGATTAGCGCTTCGTCAACTGTACTCCCTTGCCATCTGAGCTCATATGCTTTCGTGAGCATAAATAATAGTCCCTCATATTAGCCACATACTATGTGCATGCAACATGTCTAAGACTTGGAAATGCCTTTCCAAAGTCATAATTTTCGAGTACGGATTACTTGATCGTGATGATCATGAATCATACAAGTGTCTTTACTGCATCTCAAGTCAAATCCGGACTTAAACTCTAAAAAGTCAAATCTGGACATAATTTTCCTGTCTTTCAAACTGCTTCTAGAGAAAAAGAAAAGTTAGTTTTTTGGGCGCATCAAGAGCTATACGTGATGGCAGACGCGCGGTAGATTCTTGTTTCTTTGGTGGAGCACAACCCACACCCAATCACGCACGAATCACCGAACCCAACCCAACCCAAACGAGACGATGACAGCCGCACACCGCAGCGCAGGGGGTCGTCGCCACGCCGTCTGCCAGCGCATGGCGGCGTGTGGCCCGCGGTGGGCCCGCTGCAGCATACATATCCTGATCACGTCATCCACCCGTGGGAAATACCGGGCTTGCCCCGCGTGGGTCCCACAGGAATCCAGTTGACCTCCGGCCCCCACCCGCCAATTCGTGTGGTCCCCACACCCAGCGAGGAGGGTTTGGAGATTCCGTCCTCATCGTGCGGCTGCACAAACAAAGATGCAGGCGCAGAAAGAGGCTGCACTCCGAGGGCAAGAGACGGATTGCGCTGCTCAAGTACGATTCCACCTCTCCGTGCTCTCCTCCTCGAGCTCCTTCTCTAGTGCTACTGCTCTCCCCCCTGTCTTTTCAGCAATCAGAAGAATCCATCTGATCCAGGAAGGATCACTTCCTCCTGATCACGCTGCGTCCACTGTTTCATTGGCGCACTGCAGCAGCTTCTGTTGCCTGCTGCGTGCGACGAGAGACCGGCATGGCATGCCAGTGAGGTGGGTTAGTTTGTTCATGGCGTCTGATACATCATACATGCAGTAGAGCAGGGTTTTTTTTAAAAAAAAAAAGAACTTTTTTTTTCTCCCTCGTTCTCCCTGTCCTTCTCCTTCGTCCAGCTCTTCCCTTGGGTACTTCTCTGGGTAGTCGGAGGGGGCTGCAGACCACCATTGGTGGTCAAGTTGCGGCCGCCGGCAGGATGGTTTCCGGTTGGTGGAAATGGTTAGTGTGCCGTCTGGTGTACTTCCTTTACTGTTCGCTACCACTAATTTCTTCCTCCGCTGGGGCGGGCGGGGTGTGTGTGATGGCGATGTGCCTGTGCTCCCTTTCCGCGATGGGGATGTTTCGTCCGTAAGCTCAGCGCTGTGCCTGTGCCTCCCCCGAGTCGCCTTGTGCTGTGTGGTCGTGTGGACTAGTGGCGTCCGTTGCGGCAGCCATGCGCCCCCAAAAGATCACCCAATTGTATTGCGTGCTCGATTCCTTGGAGTATTTGACGGACAATATTAACGTTTTCTTCTTTTTGGTGCTCAGCTAATCCAGCCTCCTCCTTGCTTCGTGGCTTGCTTGGCTGAGGCGCCGCGGTTGTTCTCGTGCTGCCTTGTCTGAATTGGCATGCCAAGACTCTGACCTCGAGTCGTTGAGCTGCTTGTGGTATAGTCCGGCCGCCATGGAGCAGCCGGCGGCGCAGAAAGAGGAGGACGGTTTGCTGGGCTACGGCGTCATGGGGGACGTCGCAGTCGGCGACCTGGATCTCATGGAGGAGCTGTTCATGGCGGCGCCGGGGTTCGATTTCTCCGACTTCTCGCAGCCTGGTGGGCCCGGCGCGTCCCCGGGGGCCTGCTTCTCGCCGCTGTTCGACATCTGCAGCACCACCACCACGGCGACGCCCCCCGCGCCGGGCGGCGACGACGACCCGGCGGAGAGGGAGAGGGCCGACCGGCCCGAGTCAGCGGCGGTGGCGATGGCGACCACCCCGCCGCGCCGCGGATGGCTGTTCCAGCCCAGGCAGGAGGTGGAGGCCACGGTGAAGGAGCGGCTGCGTCGCGCGCTGGAGCGCATCGCGTCCATGTCGCAGACGCAGACCGGCGAGCTGCTCGCGCAGGTGTGGGTGCCCACGGTCATCGGCGACCGGCAGGTGCTCACCACCTGCGGCCAGCCCTTCTGGCTCGACAGCCGGAACGAGCGCCTCGCCAGCTACCGGTCGGTGTCGATGAAGTACCAGTTCTCCGCCGACGAGAGCTCGCGCGCCGACCTGGGGCTACCCGGCCGTGTCTTCGTCGGCCGCGTCCCCGAGTGGACGCCCGACGTCCGCTACTTCTCCACGGAGGAGTACCCGCGCGTCCACCACGCGCAGTTCTTCGACATCCGCGGCAGCGTCGCGCTCCCGATCTTCGAGCCCCGCAGCCGGGCGTGCCTCGGCGTCGTCGAGCTCGTCATGACCACGCAGAAGGTCAACTACAATGCCGAGATCGAGAACATTTGCAGCGCTCTCAAGGTAGAATTCGCCCATTTCTGCTCGTCTTCTTCGTTTTCATCCTCCAAAGTCCAATCCCATCCCCGGCTTGTCTTCAGGCTATGCTGTTATGCTCTTAACCTGTTTGATGAAATGCCCTTAGGAAAAGACGTGCTAACTGACGGGCACGCCAATCCCCGAAGTAATCTGTCTTTTCACCTTCCTTTTTTTGGTGACGTTCTTGTCTCAATAAGATTGTGTTTGTGCAAACTTGCAGGAGGTTGATCTCAGAACCATCGATGTTTCAAGTGATCCCCGTGCAAATGTGAGCCTGTAAATAAATATATAGAGACCATGATGTGTCATATTTATAGCCGAAATATTGTTATTAGTAACATATGTTGCTGTTTCTTTGTTAGGTGGCTGATACCTCGTACCGAGCAATTGTACCGGAGATAATCGACGTTCTCAGAACTGTTTGCGAGAGACACAAACTGCCACTAGCCCAGACATGGATACCATGCATCTGTCAAGCAAAGAGAGGAAGCCGGCATTCAGATGAAAAATTCAAGTACTGTGTATCCACTGTGGACGAGGCGTGTTACGTTCGTGACCTAAATGTAAAGGGCTTTCACCAAGCTTGCTCTGATCATCATCTGTTCAGGGGTGAGGGTGTTGTTGGTAGGGCATTTGGGACAAACGAGCCATGTTTCTACCCAGACATTACTACCTACAGCAAGACCCAGTACCCTCTCTCGCATCATGCAAAACTTTTCAAATTAAGGGCTGCAGTTGCCATCCGGTTGAGAAGTATCAGAACTGGAAGGCTTGACTATGTCTTGGAATTCTTCCTGCCAGTGAACTGTACAGAGAGTGAAGAGCAAAGGGCCATGCTTAATTCGTTGTCCATTACAATACAGCAGACCTGCTATACATTACGAGTTGTCAGCTTGAAAGAACTGGTGGAGGAAGGATCATTTGAAGCAAGTACATTAACCCCAGCAGAATTTTATGACAAGCCTATGCATGAAAACTTGGATGAGGTTTGTAGCAACATTGAAGTTCCTGCGAGGACAACATCGCTGGAAACCTCTGAGGAGGTATCTTCATGGGTAGCAAGCCTTGTGGGTGCTCAAAATAAGGGAGCAAAAGAAATGGACAGTGACCTGCCATTTGGATTAAGCAAGCAAGAGGATGAAGGGTTCAGTGTTACGGCTGGCTGGCATACTTCACCTGCACTAAGCCCTGAAGGTAGAATCTTTTCAGGGTTTAAGCAGCATGAAGAATATGAGGTCAAGGAGCCAATTTGTTCCAGAGATCCAAGCCCTTCCAACTTCGACAAAACAGTAGAGAAGCGGCGCACTAAGATGGAGAAAACTGTTAGCCTGGAAGAGCTACGGAAGCATTTTGCTGGCAGCCTGAAAGAAGCCGCAAAGAATTTAGGAGGTTACTTCTGACCCACAGATCTTTACAGTTCTTTAGAACTTCTTCTGTTTTAGTACCTTTCTCTGTTTGGATGGATTGGCCGTAGCTTGTAGATAGCCTTCTTAAAATAGTGTCATCTTGCAATGCCCATAACTTCATTTTTATGCTACAAAGTACAGATAGAGCTGGAAAACTTTCATGTTCTTCTTGGGATGGCGGGAATACTTTTTTCGAATTATTTATTGACTTAACTTCAATTTTTTTTTGGCACAGTTGAAAGCAAAATTCATACCGGTCTTAATATTCCATTACCTATTTGCATAGATACTCCATGTCTATATTATGGCTAACCATTTCAACCACTTGTTTCAGTGTGCCCTACAACATTGAAGAGAATATGCAGACAGCATGGAATTAATCGTTGGCCATCACGGAAGATCAAGAAAGTTGGGCACTCCCTCAAGAAATTGCAAATGGTGATTGATTCGGTACATGGTGCTGAAGGAACAGTTCAGCTCAGCTCGCTCTATGAAAACTTTACCAAGACCACATGGTCAGAAAAAGAGTTACAGGGGGATGCCACTTATCCATTGTCTGACCAAAAAGGTCACTTGGAACCTTCGGGTCCTGATCGGCAAGGCGAGGGCAGATTCACTTCACATACTTCTGGCTCTAATTCACTCTCCCCCTCATGCAGCCAAAGCTCAAACTCAAGCCAGGGTTGTTCCAGTGGTTCAAAATCTCAACAGAATGGCAGTGCTACTCAGGTTGCAGTTAAGCAAGAAGTTTACATGGATGAGAATCAGAGCTCTGCACTACTGAAAGCCACTAGCCATGGGGAACTGCAAATGTTCACTGAAGAAAGACCCGGCATCCTACCTGGACCTCAGAGTCAAATGCTTGTGACTGAACAAAAGCCAGTGGAAAACAAGTTAGACATGCAACAGTCTAAGCCCGATTCTCTCAAAATAAAAGCCATGTATGGCGAAGAAAGATGCATATTCCGACTTCAGCCTAGTTGGGGTTTTGAAAAGCTAAAAGAAGAAATTGTAAAGCGGTTCAGCATCGCTCAGGAGAGTTGTGTGGACCTCAAGTACTTGGATGATGAATCTGAGTGGGTTCTTTTGACATGCGATGCCGACCTCCTAGAGTGTATTGATGTGTATAAGTCATCAAGTGCTCAAACAGTAAGAATCTTGGTAAATGCTAATGTTAAGCCGGTGCTTGGTCCTTCCTTTGGTCAAACTGGTCTGTCCTGACAATTGCACGGTGCTAGTCCAGGATGCGGAACAAGCATCACATCTCGTTGAAGTAAGAAGTTTGACGACATTGCCCTCAGTTTGGAGTCATGATATGCACAGTCATCATCTGTAAATACCTTTTACTTTGTTATCATCCTGGTCAGATGCCCAGTGAACCGTGATCAACCTATGGTCAAGTGGCCAGAAAGTTCTGCTGGGGTATGTGCTAAGATGGGGAAGGATGTGATTGCTGCAATGTTCCCTGCTAGCAGTTGGGATGAATTTGTATGCAGTAAACTGCGTACGGTCTTGTTCATGGCGGCAGCAGATGGAACTTTGTACTTCTAGTTCAGTTTCATAACTGTAGAAGTAGTTTACTGCAGTTGCAGTTACCAAACTAGTGTACAGAAAATATAGGTCAGAGGGTGCACCAGTAGTGATTTGTCGAAATGAAGCTTTGAATTAGGTTTAGTGGTCATTAACAGGTTAGTGCACAGATGTAAAGTTATTTGGGGGGCTTTTACCCACTCCAAAATTGTGTAGTGTCTTTGTCAAGGTTCAACATTTGAAAGATCGCTCAGAAGTTGCAAGATTTGGAATCAACAGAATTTGCCAATGCTTATAATGTAGAAACTGCCCAGGAATGCTCTGAAGTGCCGCCTAACCGGTGAGTATGCGATGGAACAATTGTTTTTTGTTAGTTATTATCGTAAATGTGGCCACTTCCAGTTAAGCTAAAATTACTTGTATGTCCCATTTTGCAGAGGCAGAAGGCTAGGCGAGCAGAGCATCTGGAGCTCAAGAGCGCTGACAGGGCAACAGTGCAGGCATCACGCTCTTCTCCTTGTCCCAAGCGCAATTTTGTTGGTCTGGGATGAATGTTAAAATCAGTTTTTTGTTATGCACGTTAAACATCTCACAGTTTTTCATGTCTGTGCTTCATCCTTTCAGAAGGAATGTTGAATAATCTGTCAGTTAGAAGGTTGTCTAGTCTCCTAGACCACATTGATGCTTGTAGAATTTTTTCCTCTCTCATTTCCTTTCGGTACTGGAATGCTAGGATGTTTTGAGATAATTTGTTGTGTATTCATGCTCAGTTTGTAAAATGTACATTTTTCAGAAACCATTATATGTACTATGTACTTTTTGCTACACACGTGTTCTTTACAGTCTTATGTGATAGGGCCATCGGTTTTCCTGCTGTTCGATTCCCGACAACATCAGAGAACCTTGTCACGTGGTAATCAGGAACTAAAGCTAACAAATTACATTAAGATCGGAATGAACATTATATCGGTTAGATAGATGAACACGAAGCTCAATCCAAAGTGTTCTTCATCAGCAGCAATTAATTAAGCTCAAACAGCGACGATGACGCATCAGCTAGCGAGGCATGGAAGAATCACGATACGGCGACGGGCGCGACACCGGCCGCGGCGGCAGGTCCCGGTGGGACCCCTTGGCCCCAGCGGGCGCCTGCATTGCCTCGATGCCCTCGAGCGCGGCGAGGACGTCGGCCATGGCCGGGCGGCTTCTTGGGTCACCGGCGAGGCACCTGTTGGCGAGCCTGGCTGCCTGGAGCGCCGCCTTGGGAGGGTACTGGCCGCCGAGGCGCTGGTCCATGAGGCTCGTCAGCTTGCCCCGGCCGGCGAGGAACGGCCGGGCCCAGTCCACGAGGTTCTGCTGGTGGCTCGGCCGGTTCAGGTCGTGAGCTCGCAGCCCCGTGAGGAGCTCCAGCAGCACGACGCCGAAGCCGTACACGTCGCTCTTCACGTACAGGTGTCCCGTCGCCACGTACTCCGGCGCCGCGTAGCCGTAGGTGCCGATGATCCGTGTCGTGACGTGGGACCTCCCCGCCGACGGGCCGTTCTTGGCCAGCCCAAAGTCCGACAGCTTCGCCGTGAAGTCCTGGACGACATGCAGATGTGTGTCAGCAACCGGAGATGACTTCGTCGTTGACGACTCTATTTGCAACGATGGATGTGTCCAAACTGAAGAGATGGCTGGGTTTACATACCGAGTCCAGGAGGATGTTGGACGCCTTGAAGTCCCTGTAGATGACCTGCTTCTCTGACGAGTGCAGGAAGGCGAGGCCGCGGGCGGCGCCGATGGCGATCTTGAGCCTCGTGTTCCATGGCAACGGCTCTTGCGAAACCCCTGCTCGTAAAGTTTGTCTCCAAAAAGTCAGGCAGGGTTACCATACAGTTTTATTTTTTACCACGTGTGGTTACTGTTGCCAAGAACAGCAGCTAGCAGCTATGACTTGTACAAGGCACCTGCTCATCAAGCTTACCAAACTTCAGACCAACATGTGAAGCTGCTATGCTAACGATTGTCTAATATCCAAAAGTCAAATGTGCTTCACTGCTTCTAGAATCTAGAGGTCTAAGATCTGAAAACAAATGTTTTTGTTGTATTCAGACTAAATTTATGCACGAGATGCGCATTTGTCATATAGCTAAGTTAGGATTATTAAAGAAAAGTCAGTGACCAGGAACAGTGTCAGCAGAGACCGAAACACACCAGATAACTCCTAGCTATGTACACTACCGGATCCAGGCTCTTTGCCGTGAGCCTGGCACTCTCGGCAAAGAGGACCATCCTCTCGGCAAAGCCTTTGCCGAGAGCCGGCTCTCGGCAAAGCTTACTCGGCAAACCTTGCCTTCGCCGTGAGCTTAGGCAAAACTCTCGGCAAAGAGGCTGCCACGTGGCCACGCCGACCTGACGGATGCCATGCCACGTGTCCAGTTTTGCCGAGAGGACGTCCGCTGCTCTCGGCAAAGCACCCTTTGCCGTGAGCACCATGTAGGCTCACGGCAAAGAGGTTGACGGCCGTTAGCCGCCCCACACGCCGTCTCTGGCGGCGGGAGCACGAACGTGGCACGTGATCACGTATGCCGAGAGGTCCAAGTTTGCCGAGAGTGTCTTTGCTCAAGCTCTCGGCGAAGTTCGCGTTCGTCGAGAGTTCAAACTTTGCCGAGAGCCCAGCCTTATAGGCTCACGGCAAACATTGTTGTTGCCGACGGTTGTTCCTCTGCCGAGAGTCTTGAGGCTTGGCTCACGGCGAACGTCTGATTTGCCGAGAGCCCGACATTTTGCTCACGGCAAAGATTGAAGCTCTCTCAGCATATTAGGATTTTTCGGTAGGTACGTAGTTTGTCAATCTTGTGGAAGATCAGATGAGAATCGCTGAAAAGTAGAATGTCGATGCTACAGGGTGATAGGCTGCTTACTCCTGAAGAGATGGTTTTCGAGGCTGCCTTTGATCATGAACTCATACACCAGGAGCAGCTCCCTGTCCTCGCCGCAGTAGCCCAGCAGCCTCACCAGGTTGGGATGCGAAAGTCTGCCCAGGAAGTTGACCTCGGACTGCACTTGGGAAACAAGAAATAATGCACATGATCAAGAGACGTACGCCACTTGGATCATCACGACGATGAACGAACTGACAAGTAATCAGACACAGGAGACAGCTCGAGTGAACATGGAAACGAGGACTAAACAAATGCAGGTCTCTAATCAGACAAGCAAGCAACGGGCCACGTTGACACTGCGTTAGCACATTGATTGCCACAGCATGTTCTCAAACGTCAATCATAGCAAAGATACATGCATGGTTGTAGTAGTATGAAATACGCAGTGAAAGTAAGATGGCCGCCGGGTCAGGTAGTTCCTATCTGGGGAGGAAGAGGAAATTAAACCAATGCAAGAGGGGTTGAAAAATAATGGAGCATAATTGATGCAAGGGCAGGAAATACAGAAAACTAGGATGGTTGACTTGTACAGTAATTCCACAAAGAAAGAGACGAAACTCAAAAGAAAATGTAAAGAAGTGAACCACAAATGTTGTTTTTGTCTCTCCAATGGAAATTCAATTTTGCTACGACCGAAGAGAGTTGGCTGGCTCAGGCATGATCGCCGGTGGATGATAGATGGGATGGATGATCGCCGCCCCGGGGATAAGCTAAGGTAGCTCACCTGCCACTCCTGGAGGCCCTGGACGCTCTCCGGGTTGAGCTTCTTGACGGCGACGATGACGCCGGCGCTGCTCTTGGCCGGGTTGAGCGTGCGCTCGTCGACCCAGCCCTTGTAGACCCGGCCGAAGCCGCCTTCCCCGAGCACCATCTCCGGCTTGAACCCCTTGGTCGCCGCGCGCAGCTCCGCCAGCGTGAACTCCCTCAGCCTCGGCGCCTCCAGCACCCGCCCCGGACCTCCTCCTCCTCCTCCTTTCTCTTGCGCCGCCGCCCCACCGCCGTCGCTCGCCTTCGCCCACGCCGGCGCCGGCCCTCCTGCACACGAACACATCAACAGCACGATCATCAATCAGATCGAATTGAAGCGAACCACCACGGCCGCGTGATCGAACCATCACTGCGCGCGCTTGCAGTCGCAGGCGAACCTTTGGCAGGAGGTATCGGTGGTTTCGCGGCGGCGACGGCGGCGTCGTCAGGGGAGCCGCAGCAATTCCCCATGGCGAACGCAGCCGAGCAAGCACGGCCCGGCTTCTTCCTCCTCGCGAACGAGCTCGATCGTACAGGCGTGTGATCTTGTAGTGCTTGTCCGCGTGGACGGTGTGCTAATACTAAGCTTTGGAAGGTGAGGAAAGGGAGAAGTGGAGAGGGAAGGAGATGGCGCGAAGGGAAGGGGGCGACATGGAAAGGGGAGGAGTTCGTTATCTATGTATGTCATCTGGCCTTGGGCGTGGGCTTGGTCCACCGACCCGCTCCATCATCGCGGCTTTGGCGCCACCCATGGACAGTGTGAAAACTCTCTCGTGGACTCCGTCCGCGCACGCAAGTGTTTCTTGCTACATTTGCAAAAGCTGGGCTACGTACGCCTACCCCTTCCACTGAGAAGTGGGCCATGCCCCTTGCACGCCTGCTGTCAGTACAACCAAGCTGACTGGCCGAGGTGAGTGCTGGTCACTAACTAATCTGCCGTCGCCTGATTAGTCTACGACTCCACTTGGATATTTTCATTTTTTGTGTCCCCGCTGCGTTGGTGATGCATAAATTAAAAAGGCAATTTTATTGTGTCTCAACCTACTTTGTTTCGTAAATAGTTATGGTCATTGTTACATATAATTGGGGTTTAGATGGGCGCAACACACAAAAAAAAAAACCATTAATATCCTCTTATATATATACTCCCTCCGTCCCAAAAAGCTTGCATTTCTAGCCATGTTTATAGGTGTATAGGTTCATGGTATCTCTAACGAATCTGGACAACCACTTGTCCAGATTCGTTGAAGATGCTACGAATCCAGTGGATGTCTAGAAGTGCATTCTTTTCGGGACAGAGGGAATAGATACATAGTGTAGGGGTCAGGAGTTCATCCTAACAAGCTAGCAACACTTGCCGACACCTCCACTAAACCTAAATCCAAAAGCCCTAACTATATGGGCAATGCTAGCGCATCAGTACACTATGTCTCAATCTTCAAACATGTCGACTCCATGGAGGAGGTGCTTCATTGATCGGCGAGCTTATTGTTTGGAGAAGGACGAGGTGTTTCTTTCATGATACGATTGACTACTTTGTCTACACCGACGCGCATCTACGATGTTGGATCGGACCTCTCTAGTTCATCTTTAGTTGCATTATGCGTGAACGATATATGAGTTTTTTATTCTTATGTTTTGTTATTGAACGTAGTATAGCTAGCATAATCTATGCAGGGCTTTCTTCTATTTAATAAGATCGGGCGAAGAGCCGATATTACATGAGGAGCTAATATTACATAAGGAAGAACTATTCGTCATTTAACTATACTCCGTTTCTTTTCACTAATTTTCTCAAAGATAGCTTAGCGAAAGATGGAAATACTTTGTTTCTCTTCATCGACCTGTCACAAGTACAGGGTAATAAACGATGGAAGGACGAATGGGACAAAAAGGTCCCACAGATGGGACAATGAAGATGGAAAGATGAATGAGACAAAAAGGTACCAAAGGCATAATAATGAAGATGAAAAGATGAATGGGAAAAAAGGTCTCCAAGACAAGATAATGAAAATGGTAAGATAAATGAAAAAAAGGCCCCGGGATAGTAAAAATGGAGAGATGAATGAAAAAAAAAAGCCTCAAAGATGAGATAGTGAAGATGGAAAGATGAATGAAAGAAAAGACCTCGATGACGGATAATGAAAATGGAAAGATAAATAGAGAAAAAGACGGCGCGATAAAATGACAAGCCTGGCACGTCAGCGGCGGAAAGCTGCGTCACCAGTTCATCGCACCTTCACGGCAGCTGCTCTTCCGTTTCCTGGAAGCGGCGCTCGCGAGCTCCGCCGCGCCCATGCCCACTGACGCGTCGTGCGAGCTTCTCTGAAGCCGGCAACCCCAGGAAGCAGAACCGTATCGGGCTCACCGGTCGGTTCACTGTCGCTTTCAGCTTTCTCGCTTGGCCCTGCCCTGACCTCACGGATTCAGTCGAGTAGATTCTTCACGTCATCATGTGGGCTCTAGAGGAGAGGCCGTCGAACGTCGAGTGTCTCGCTCCTTGAGACAGCCAGCTGCGCAGTTCAGCTAACTGAGAGACAAGATCGGCAGGCCTTGTTTAGTTGTTAACACACACAAGGCAAACTGTTAATCCTAAGGTTCAGGAGTCAAAAAGTGGCAGCCTCGGTGAAACAAGAAAAAAAAATACCCAAATTAGGTCACATCAAGTCCTTTGAGGCTTTGAGCATCGACTATTCGACTTATCCAGTTCTGGTAGGACAAAAAGGAGAGAGAAAGAAATCATCACTAGCCGCAGAAAGTGCAAACCGTCTGCAGACGACGTCAACACCAACCGGACTCTAAAAAAATAAATCAAGGATTAAGAAAGGCATAACTGTGATCGATTCCAAGTCCGCAGCAGCTGCACCAGTGTGCCACTGGATCGTCGACTGCGTCAAAGCAGCAAGCCACAGGGGCGCTGCAACAGTTGTCTCCGCAATCGAGTCATTAACATGTGGATCCGGTCCCACACATAAGTCATAAGTGACTTAACCACCGAAGATGCTTGCCCCATTGTTGCTCCTCCCGTGCCGTGACATGGCTACTCAATGGATCCAGTCATCAGTTTGGCCTTGGCCACGTCAACGCCATGGACGATTGAACCCATCGTCACGGCCGGAATCCACAGCCACAATGATTTGAAACGTTCCACCCTACTAGACTCTTATGCTTTGACTCTGGTACTACAATACTAGTGTGCAAGCAGCTTAGCATTTAGCCCAAGAATATCAATTGCCACTATAAATTTCCAGACATTCAGCTCAAATGTGTGAGAACAGATGTCCACCAACAATTGGTATTTTCCGCATTTCCAACTAAACCAACCATTGTGACTTATTGCACCAAACCATCAGAACTTTGTACATGCCTGATAACTTTGATGACATCCCAAGAAGGGCGATCACACTGTTCGCTTTTCTACCTGGACTGATGCATTTGCCACCTCAGAAGATGGAGCACTGATCCTATGTACACTGGCTACAGAATTCAAAACTGAAAACAATAAAGCACATGGAAAGAGCAAGTCATGGTCAGAACTCCTACCATTGGCCTCACAGAAGACTCTAGAACTCTGTCAAGCGGGTCACACAGGACCACTTCCTCAATCAAAAAGTCTCTGACTATATGGAATTTGACGGCTTCAATTTCAACAGCCCTAACGCTCTCATCTGATTAAGATATATTGTCTTCTACTAGACAAGCAGGTAATCTCGTCTACGCATACTGTGAAGTCCTCCTAACACCTCTCCTTCTGGATGGTGTCCTCACGAATTGTGGTGATCCGCTGTTCCCAGGGGAGCTCATAGTTACTGATGACCGTTCAAGGGCATATGGCTGGCTTGCAACATGGTTCAGGCCTACCACAACATCAGCGATGATAGGGCGGACATGGGGCTGGTCTTGAAGGCACATGATGCTGATCACAACTAACTGGTTCAGAGCCGATGACGGGTAGCAGCCCAGCAGAGCTGGATCAGCAAGGCGGTAGAACTTCCTCTTGTCATGCAGAAATGGTCTTGACTGCAAAATTCAGAGAAACCAATAAGGCACTCTGTCAATGCAAAAGTTTGACCTTCGACGGTCCTAACAGATTACAAGGTAATAAAGCAGCTTACCCATGTTAGCAAACTCTGCTCTGGTTTAGGCCTTG
This sequence comes from Digitaria exilis, assembly GCA_015342445.1. Lineage (NCBI taxonomy): Eukaryota > Viridiplantae > Streptophyta > Magnoliopsida > Poales > Poaceae > Digitaria > Digitaria exilis. The sequence continues at coordinate 572,901 of JACEFO010000144.1, forward strand.
ACGCATCATAAATCCTCCGTCCAGTTATCAACTCCAACAGAAGAACACCGAAACTGTAGATGTCTGATTTCATGGTAAGTTTGCCACTCACAACATAGTCAGGAGCACAGTAGCCATAGGTACCCATCACTCTTGTGGAGACATGAGTTCTGTCACCAACTGGTCCAACTTTTGCAAGTCCAAAGTCAGAGAGCTTGGGACTAAAATCCTCACCCAGCAGAATATTAGCAGCTTTCATATCACGGTAGATGACAGGTGGATCAGCTACATTGTGCAAGTAAGAAAGGCCTTCTGCTACTCCAACAGCTATCCTCACACGTGTATTCCAGTCAAGTGGTTTCTTGCCAAGAGGCACATCTAGCCAAAGGTGAAAGAAAACATGTCAGTCGTATGGAAAAAAGAAAAGAAAAATATTGTATTGAATGTATCCATGCAATGGCAGTATGGCACCAACAGAACATCTCATTAAAGTATTAAAATGGCATATCTATTACTTCAGACTTTACAGTAAACAATTGCACCCACAATCCATAAGCATAGTTACACAAACAAGGAGCAACACAAAGCTCCAAAACACTCAAACAAAAAAAAGGAGCTAAAAGACTTGAGAGCTCACATGATACCCATGCCTAGCACTGCTATCATAAGGATGAACAAGTCATGTTCACTTGTTCAGGCATGAGACAAGCCATGAGAACCTCAGGACTTCAATAATTCTGTGGGGACAAGGCTACTACGCTAGCCTTAGGTATTATGTGGCTGAACAAATTTTGGCATAGCCTGTTAGAACATACTCCCAAGTGTTAGAGGTTCTCAAGGTCACTCCTAAGTGTAACAAACAATTATGGCAAATACTGTGTTGGTTGCATGATGGAATCAGTGCGTTGTTGCACACTTGCACTCTTGCGCAGGAAAAAAAATGACTATACAGAAATTATCAAATAACATTGGTGAACATGTGAAGTTTGTCTCACGTAGTGAAATAGTTATGCGAAGCACAATTGCTGTATACTAGAGATAACTCTGACTTTGTAAGTGATGAGACATACACAAACTACAGCGGCAACACTGTTCTCTTGACTCGATCTAAGAGAGAATGCACAGTTTGGACAGCTTGCAACATAAACAAGCAATAAGCTGCATTCTTGTCCATAATTTTGACAGATAGCAGAACATTTCTGTTGCTTCTAAGAAAAAGGAGATGCAAACCGCAAGGATATATTGAAAGGAGGCATACATTTGTATTTAAGATATATATATACAAAAAAAAACATAAAGCTGCAGCTCAACTGCTAAAATATGAGTGAATGAAACTAGCAGCTTTTATATGGAAAGTAACATAAGGGTGGACAGCAGCAGTCAAAAGATTAAATAGGTGCCTCAATTTTCTTCATGATTCTGGTATACAAATGAAAACCTTAGCTTCAAGGAATTGAAAAGACATACTGGACTCAAAAGAAGGTAATAGAAACAAAAGAGCAGATGGTGTTGCAACTTCATTACTCTTTGTTTTTCTGGCAAGGCTGAACATTACTGGCACGGATTTGTACTGGTAGGTTATCCTGTGCTTATTGCCTTATTGGCACAATCTATGCCTAGCTTAAATTAGTAAACAGTAACAAAAGGGCATGCGCCAAAATTACAAGATTATTGCTTACTAAAACCTAAAAGTAAGATTGTGATTATCACATTTCTGAATATTTATGTAATAACTATGTCAACTGGGTTAGTCAGTGTTACCCAGGATTTGGTGTGGTTGGATAATTCCATATAGGAACCGAGTAGCATCTGCATCAGTGCACGTAGTGAGGTGGGAGGATGAGAGTGTTTGCAGGCTGCTATGCATAGACCTCCTACATGTTGGGTGGGCTTTTTGAGTGATTTGGGGGAGGAAGGGTGTTGCAATAAATTTCATTATGTTGGTTACATTTTGATTAGGATTTCAGTTGAAAAAATGAAGTCTATTCAGAGTGAACCCAAACTGAGGAAGCAAAGAACATATACAGGCCACAGTACTCATATTCCTAGCAGCAGAAAAGATAGAACATCATCTGAGGAAAACATTTTAAAGAACACAGAAAATAATATAATTTATTTCTTGAATGGAAAATGAAAAGGCCTACAAGGGTGTTGATTTTATCTTCCATTATACCCAATTTCACATTGGGGTACTGCAATATTCAATCGGTTGCCCTGGTTATATTTTCCTCTTACAAGGAATCGAATTCAGAGATGTATCATAAAAGTCATAGGAAAAAGGTAGCCAAGCATTTCAATTGATGTCCATAATCTGTAAAAAAGAACAGAAGAACACTGCACACAATAGCTAAACCAAACAAGAAGCACAAAAAGTTGGATGAGAACAAGTTACCGAACAAATGGCTCTCCAGGCTGCCAAACGGCATGTACTCGTACACGAGCAGCCTCTCGTCCCCCTGAGCGCAGAACCCGACTAAGCTGACAAGATTGGGATGGCTGAGCACAGTCAGCATGAGCACCTCCACCAAGAACTCGTTCCTACCCTGCACACCGTCTTGAGCGAGCTGCTTCACTGCCACCATCTACACACCGCAAAAAGAAAATACATTAGGAAAATAAATTCATTAGCCACAAAAACTGTAAAAAACGGAGTCGTTTTTTTAGCTCACCTGGCCATTGATCTTGCCCTTGTACACCTTCCCAAATCCACCTTCTCCAATGAAATTCGCCTCGTTGAAGTAACCAGTCGCCACAAGCAGATCCTTGAAGGTGAAGCTGTGCGCGTAGCCGTTGGCCACATCCGGCGCCACCTTTCTTCTCGCATCAGCACCTGTTTCCCAGTGAAAGTCAGGCAGCAATCCAAGGCACAAAATCCAGCCGAACAAACTGCGGACGGAAATCGAGAACGGACTTGATGAATCATCGGGTTTGGCAGGCTTGACGTCCTCGTCCGCCTCCGGTGCGAAGCACCCGAAGCAACTCATCAGAATCAGAGCGGCGCAGGACGCTCTCCAAAAACTCCCTTTGCCTCAACCAGAATGGCACTCCAAGAAAGGACACGAGCGAGCGAGAGGAGAGGGGAGGGAGGGAGGGAGAGGACTATCACAAGGACGCGGCTATTAATGCGCGGCCAAACCGGGCAGGAAACGAAACACGCCTATGGGCCCCAAGAAAATCTCCCCAAAAAGCTCCAAATCAAAAGCTCGACTGATCAGCAACCGGCGACGAATTGCAGGGTTAGTAGGCAGGGCATCTGCAGGGAACGAACCATGCCCCTAAATGGAGCCAATGGACCGAACCATACCCGTTGGCTTCTTCTGCCGTGCGCCTCAGTGGAGGAGCCACGGGTGTCGACTGGATGCGGCGGCGGCGGGAGGAGGAGCAGGGGAGGGAGAAGGAAGCGATGCAAGTGGAGAGAGATAGAGGAGAGGAGACGGACAACCCGGGGGAGATTGCTGCTCTATGAGGCAACGGCGGGAGGGATTTGGCAAGAAATCGTACCGGGCGCCATGGAATGGAAGGACTAGGAGAGAGGGCCCCCATTTGACCCCACGCTGCATCGGGACCCAAGATTAACGCCGTAATCATTCCCGAGTAATTTCTTGCCTCTTTCGCCTCCGAGATTATGTATCCCCAATATTTCAAAGAGATTATCCATCCCCTCTGGCTGGCGGTCAATTTCTACAGGAACGCGAAACCTGAACCGGATGAAAGGGCGGGCGGATCCTGTGAGTGACGCCGGCGGCCGTTCTCGTGCGCGGTTTGCTGTGCGGTTTTTGTCCTCGCTCCGGGCGTTCTTGGCTCGTTTCCGGGGGTTCGGCTTTTCCCGCGAGCTGGGGAAGAAAGAGAGAGAAAACTGTGTGAGCGAAAGTGATTTTTTTGGCGTGTCCCGCCCAGGGTTCCCTTACCGAACCGGACGGAACCGCCGCCCGGTGGTAGCGGTAAACCGGTCCAGTTGAACCAGTTATCGATGGAAACCGAACAAATTCGAATTTTGAATTCAAATTCACATATCCAGCGGTTGGAGCGGTTAGCCGGTCGGTTTGAGCGTTAGCCGCGGTTTGACCGGTTTTTTTCTTTTTCTTTTTTGATTTAACTTGTATTTGCCAAAAAAAATATCAAATGAGCAAATATTTGAAAACTTTTTACACCAATAGATTACACACACCTTGAAGTATTTTTAGGAATTTTTACGACATTTTCCATTTTTAAATTTAAATTTAAAAATTTTGAATTTCCACCGGTTCAAACTGCCCCGAACCGGAACCGGTCCGGTGCGGTTTGGTCGGGAACCGGTCAAACCGGACCGGTTCCCGACGGTTCGGGGAACCCTGTTCCCGCCGCGTGCTACGACCGTTGCCCTCGTCGCCTGTCTGCAGCGGTAGATCTGGAGCACAGGATATTCGCGCCCTTGCTTCCACGGCGAGGTACTGACGAAATCGGTCGGAGTCACCATTCGCGGCAGCCAGCAGAACTGCCATGTGGACGACCATGTACACCGGGCCCACATGTCATCCCATCCAGTCTGAACTGGTGTTCCAATGTTAAATTTATTTTCCATCCCTCGTTTTTCCACGACGGAAGACGATTGTTTATGCAGTGTCATTTTTCTGACCCGTTTAGTGTCACGTTCTGATTTCTTAAACCCTGAAGTTGCCAATCATCGCAGCAGGTAGCTAAACGACAGGAGCAGCAAGTGCCACATCAATGTTATGCATTGCCATGCCATGATATACCACACTGTTATCCACAGTGCTGTGTAAATCTGTGTCTGTAGTTCAGATCAGATGAGTCGTAAATGCGTTGCGATGTTACATCGAACGTGCCTGTTCTGCATCCTGAAGTGCATGCATGTAAAGTTATTCTCCCTTTTTTTCAGTGAATATGTTGGGCTCTGGTTTTGCATAGTGTGGAGCGGGAATGTACTGTACGTACTTGTTTAGAGGTGGGGACGGTTAAACGTGCTCTTGTTGTTGCATTAGAAGCAATCATGAAGATGCCGATGCATGCATGGTCAGAAAACTTATCAGTGCAGGTGTTCATCCTTGGGAATCAGTATATCCACTAGTGGAACGATATGCATTTCCCCTTTGTTTTTACAGATCAAGGAAATATCCTCTGATCTTTTCCTGACCTGGGGTATGGGGTGATGGTCAAAATCAGAAGATTCAGAAGGAAGCACTGAAGCAGGGCCTCAAAGTGGTAGAGACAGACTGCCTGGAGGTCACTTTCAGTTGCCAAAATGCTGGAAACTTCAGTGTACTTTCTGTTCGTTTTTAAAAAGATACATTCCTTGAGAATTGTGAATCAGACAAATGCATATTCCTAGAACTGCATGCTTCCTGCTGAAGCATAACAAAATAATGCCATGGTTACCAAATGACAGTGTGGACAGGGTGAGAAAGAGAAACTGTCGGTGCCATCTCACGACTGATGCCACATGAGCCACGCGCCCACGCCAGTCGCCAAGAGCCCAAGAGTGGTCTCCAGCTGCTGGCCCATGTCAGGGAAAGTGTTCCCTGAGATGCATGCACTCCTGCTATTTTCTTCGATGGATACAAAACAAAAATGATAACCGTATAGTAGTGTATTGGGTCTACAAACTATAAAGTGCTTGCTACCATATGAGACATGGCCAACATGGTTCATGGGGCTACTCCTACACTAGTAGACGGCATGGCTGCTGCAGTTTGACAGGCGTCAGCTGCCCTTAAACTCTGACATAATCCTATGAGCACTCTAGAGAAAAATAATGCGTGTTCAGATCTGATTATTGGACGTACGTCCAATTCCTCTGGGAAACAATTATTTGCTGATAAGGCTGTGTTCAGATAGCTAAAAAAAATACTGTAGAATTTGTTGGAAAATATAGGTGTGTTTAGTTGGGAGTGGAGGAAAAGAACTTTTTCTGGGAAGCGTGTTCTGGGAGAGGAATGAACAGGGAAGTAGGTGTGTTTAGTTGGGAGGGGAGGAAAAGAACTTTTTCTGAGAAGCGTGTTGTGTGAGAGGGATGAATAGGAAAGTTGAAAGGAGTTAAATGGGAACTTTTCTGGGAAGCGTGTTTTCTGAGAGAGATGAATAGTAGAGTCCAAAAGAACTTCTGGAACTAAACACGGCTGTTCTGTGAGGAAGGAATAATGAAAAGTTGGAATGAATAGTGAAAAGTTAGGGAGTGTGAACAGGGCCTAGAGAAAACGGAGAGGGTTCCTCTGCAGTTGAGTCACTGACGCGTGGGACCGGGCCCACGAGTCAGTGACCAGGGCCAACTGCAGAGGAGTCTCGTCGGAGAAAACACGGCATGGGATATGAAGATCTGTCCCCAAAGAGAACCCAGCTATTTTCTACTTTCTAGTAGTGTGTACAGCACAGACAGCCGGGTTCAGAAAACTGAACCAAAACGCAGCCAACTTTCGGACAGAGGCCATAGGCGTCACATTACTGCACCTTCCATTTTTCTTCTAAGAACGTTTCCCGCTTCTGTGAATCACCTAACGAGAAGCGCCAAGAGCAGCAAACTTACCTGCTGGGAGCGAGGATTGCAGTGGTGCAACAGCTCCAGCGGCGCCATATCATGGGGGCAGAGTGTGCCTGATGCTCGAGGAAAAAGTTTGCAGCGGTCAGTGATTGCGTCGCGATTCGGGACCAGCGGCTGTACCAGTTCCGTCTTAATTTGCGGTGTTAATGGAGTCCCTTTTGAGAAATCCTTTTCATTTGATCAGGATCGCGGCCTAAATCCTAATGATTGGGCAGTGGTCACAGGCAGGCAGCAGGCATGGCGTTTGCTCACCGGGTGATGGGATCTGCTGCGAGCGAGCGTGGCCGATCGAGAATCGCATGGCCGAGATCCGTCTGGGAAATTAACACGAGTCCATCAGGTTTTGGTGACAAATGCTTGTCTGAGTTTGGTGGTGGTTTAGAGAGTATGGACAAAACAAGTGCACAGACTCTGTGAGCTCAGCTGGCGAACACTAGAGAGCAGCAGATCAAGATGCAGTGCACGGGGCGTACGTCGAATACAGGAGAAGGAACGGAGAATAAGACAGTGGTTAGTTGCGAGCGCAGCGCGGCAGATGCGTCACTGGGCACTTGCGTGTGTCCCCGACCATTTCCGGCGCTGAAATGCTATACAAATGTAGGAGCCATCAGCATGTGGTTAAGAAATTATACACAGTGCAGAACTAGTGGTAGAATATGATGGGCAGTAAGATTGGATAGACTGATGGAGATGGATCTGGCGCTTGTGTGATCTCACTGGGCCCAGTTTTTTTTTTAATATGTTTAGCTGGGCTCTGTCACTAAGGCCTTGTTTAGTTGGAGAAAGTTAGAGGTGTCAATAGTGCATTGGTAAGCGTGTCTGTAAAAAAAGAGCTATTTTACGGCGCACAATACTGGTGTATACTAGCGGTTAAAAAGGACTAGTATATAAAGATCTAACGGTCGAGATTAATTGTATACTATACAAAATGGCTCTAGTGATATAGTAGTATTTAAGGGTAGTATAGTGGTCTGGGGGTAATCTAGGAAAGTAATTTAATGGCATTAGTGTAATATATTAAAAAAGAAATAAAATTTCTATATTTGGTTATTAATTAGTATTCTTTTATATTTTTATTATTTTGAATTGATATGATTATATTACAGATTAGAGAGTGAGAATTGTTACCAATTAATATTATTAAAATGAATAGGTATAGGATAAATTACTAAATTATCCTTAACTAATACTATATACTACTGGACACTAGTATTGTGCGCTGTAAAAGAGCTCAAAAAAGATGTGATTCGATGTGCATAGAAAGTTAACGAAAATTGGCGAACTAATAAGACCTAACCTTCTAGTGCTCATTTCCACTCCCAAAAGGCTGACGAAGACGTCTGAACAAGGCTAATACTACCGTCTCTTCGGACTCATCCAATTAAATCTAAGAAAAAGGCTAATGCTAGACAACTATGAGCATTACGTCCACATCACTTGCTTTGATCTCTCTGCCCAAAAAACACTTTTTAATTTATTACTGTTTATAGTTCCTATTTTCGTGTATGAAAGTTAACTTGCCTGATCGCCTAACAAGTAACAACGAATGTTCACTTAATTGCCTGATCAGCCACTTGCGTGCATGTCGCTGTCACGTCATTGTTCTGTATCGTATAGTCCTAGGTTCCTAGACGGTTAGACAGGAGAGGTTATCGAGCGAGGCCGTGTCATCACGCAGCAAGTGGGAACGCTGCTTCTCTGTGAAGTGCGAACCACTCCACTGACCCCGATCACTCGCTTGGCAACATACATGATTCAGAGTAGAATATCGATCGAATAGAAGGCAATCTGTTTTGCTTTGATCGCAAGGTAGCCACCCTTTTGTCGTTCAATTCAGTCACGGCTTGTTCACGAGCCCAGATTTCCCGGGGCGACGACGATGCATGATTGCCTCTACGCAAACCGGCAACGATTGCACGGGACCCCACTCGTTCGTTCTGCGTCTCACGTGCCGCGGCGACCGCCGGAAACAGCAGCAGCGACAGCGTCCACTGCTCGTCTCGGTCAGCATGGCGACCTGGCAGGCATGTCATGCAAGAGCTGACTGGACAGTCCGATGCAGTACAGTAACCCCAATACACCGAGCTGAATCCCAAGCAAAGCATCGAACCCATTCCTAACAGTCCAGCACGATGAACGGCCGACGCGAGAAAGAAAGAAAGAAAGAAGATGAGCCTGCACCTCCTTTGACAGGCTCACAGAATGTGGTAGCATCATGCCGTTCTTGTTTCAGGCCGCGTTTATTTTCCAAAAGTACTTTTTACTCCCTATTCATCCTCTCCATAGAACATGTATCCCTAAATTTTTTTTTTCCTTTTACTATTCATCCCCTCACATAACACGCATCCTAAAATTTCCCACCAAAACTAAACACGGTCAAAGTTCCCTGTGACATGACCGTGTACCGTGGTACGTGACAGCACTTTTCCACGGGGAATGCGTACGAGATCTGAATGGCTGGGTGGCCGATGCACTGGAGGGGGGAGTGCATCACAGCGCAGGGGGGCGGTACGAGCAGAGCAGGGTCGTCACTGTGAGGGAGTAATGGGACGGCCGGAGCACCCGAGTAATGGGTGTCGATGGCTCGCTCGCATCCATCATCGCATCCGTGTGGCCACAATGAATGGCATGGCACATTGGCATGGGAGAGCGCTGCGCTGTGTCGCTGCGGAGCAGGAGAGACAAAACAAAAACCAAACATGATGGCGTTCAGGCTGAGGGTGTCGGCTTCGACCTACCATAGTGCCATGGGCAACGGCGCGGATCATGGCTGGCCCTGGCCTGGTCGCTTGCCTCGTGGCATTGTGTTTGCCCCTCCTGCACCTGCCTATTCGTCTTGGCTTCGCCTTCGCGTGAGCCAACAGCCTAGGAGTGGTCCTGCGAGATTCCAGCATTTTCCAACCTCCGGATCATCGGTACATTAGCACAGCTAGAGACAAATACTGCGTCAGCAACCAACAATCCATGACCAACTCAAGATGAAAAAGAAAATGACATCCAGAGTCAACTTAAAAAACAATAACATGCTGAGTCAACACAACATCAACATCAACAAAATGTTAGCAAAGAGTCACGCTCAAGCAAGCTTTGACCCAAGGTCGCTCGACGGGAAACAATCGACGACTCATACATTTGGGAATGGAATGGATCATCTATGGAAAAAAAAAAGGCACAATTATTCACTGCCTTTTCGCGGGTATACTTCCACTTCTACTATAATGTTACAAATTGGACAACAGGCGCCGCCTCATCCTGATCATTATCATCCCCAATAAGATTAGAATCTGTACAAACTACCCTACCCTTTTACAACAATTCACCGAGGTCAAATTATCAAATAGAGGGCGTAGCTGCTCCGCTTCCCACAGCCACCGCTTGTGTTATTCTCTGACGGAAAACCAATCTTTTGTTACTCCTTCATCGCTCCTGTTCTCCACTTCGAGAGTTACAATGTCTATCGCCTATGTGATGGTTCAGCATTTGGTCTGGAGAAGCGGTATTCAGCTCATGCCTCTGAGTCGCATATCAAAGTGCTAAGACAAACTATGTCAATAACTACTGCTGACCTCATAGCTGCAAAGCTAGATCAGGATGCTTTGGATTTGCTAACTTCCCCCTAGGCGGGGAAGCTGATGACTGGACACTAGCATTTAAGTTTGTGTGAGCAGGAGTGTTATCATTCACAATCTGTGGATCACGACCTGCACCTTGCACAGGGTTGACTGTTGCCTTTCCAACATCTCCATTCTGTGCCGTTTTAAGAGTATCAGCAGTTAGTTGGTGTCCATGGATATAGCCGTTGGCTTTGCCATTCATGCCAGAAAACATCCCAAGCACTTGAGCATGTGTCATAGGAATGCCTGATCCAAATAACCCTTGTCCAGCAAACTGACTCATGGCATTTGATGCAGCAGTGAAGCCATTGATATTAGAGTGGATTTCTCGACTGTGGCTGTGGTGCTGTGAAGGAGGCGCAGGTCCAGTATTATCAATACCACCACATGACTTCTTAACTCCATTCTCATGCTTGCTTACTTTACTGGAAATTTCAGAACTCTTATCAAAGCTTGCTGATGTAGAAGCTACTGTTTGAGTTCGAGTTAGATGCTCCTCACCAGTAACATCTCCATTTGAAGAAAGTCCAGACTTGTGGAGTACCTCGGTCTTGGATGGCACGTTGGGTGGAGCAGTAGACTCGGAGGGAATGGTGGATGTGACAACAGGAGGCCACTGAGTGTTTTGAGATGGCTCACCATCTACAACCCATCCTGGGCCAAAATTTATCCCAGCAGGTAGTGTCCTTTGGATACGATTTGCTGCTATATCCCAGCCAACTGGGCCCAATTTTGCTGCGAACCGCGCCAAGCTCCTTGCATATGCATGTTGCTGCTGAACCCCTACCTGGTTCAGACAGCAAGAAAGAAAAGACAGATAGACCAGAAATATTAGCATAGCAAGTCGGCATAGATTGTTGAAGCAGTAGCAGCAATGATGAACTACAGTTAAGTTAGCAGGGTGTCAAGTCAGCCTACAATAAAATTTGTGAATTCTTCAAAAATAAACAGTATCTGGTTGGGATGTGCTTACTGGCACCAGTAGTTTCCTCTCATCATCGAAGGCAGCAAACAGAGAACTATTATGTGAGTAATGCTGATCATATGTACTCCGTCGGTCATCGTCTAAACTAGGAGGTTTCTTACCCCACTTGGATGAACCTAGAAGATTTACAGAAATCAAGTTTGTAAGTCAAAAGTGCAGCACCATACAGAACATGCAAGCACTTATGCGTAGAAGTAAAGCCTAACCTGAATAGTCACCGAATTTATCTGTTCTTTTTGCAGTAAAGGAACCAAACATACTGTGAAAAGTGGATGGATCTTTTAATGGGGTATTTGCATTTCGAGTTCTGTCTCCAGTCAACCTTTTCCTTATTGCATCGGCATTGTCTTCAGGTTTATTTGTTTTTATATTGGATAGATCTTGTGAAACATCATCCTCCGTCTTCGGATTCTTTGGTGGCCTGCCTCTTCGAGCTGGAGGCTTGGGTTCTTCTTCTTCATCACTAGGTTGCCTCAAGTTTTCAAAATCCTTTTTGGCAAGAGCTTCAATAGATCGTGCCTAGAATATTATTTGGATACTTCAGATAAGTACACAGCTAGAAGATAAGAAGTTTTTTTGTTTGAAAAATAGAAGGTAAGAAGGTTATTGGCAACTTCCCCATGAAACAAAAACATTCAAGAAGCTGACTATATACGAGGATATATCAGTTTATTTTGCAACGGGACAAATATATGGTGTCTTAACGATGAGACATGTTGATGGAGATATGCTAGGAAAATAACCAACTTGATGAACTACCTGTATAGATTATTAACATTGGAAGAAATCAGGTGAACCTTTGATATCCGAAAGTTAAAAACAGTTAACCAGTCAATATGTCAAAACTTAGCAATCAGTGCGAATACATTGTATTCAACACAAAAAATAGATGGCGTTCAAGGACACAACAATTACAGCAAGAAAACAAAAGGTCAACACATTTTTTGCAAACATACATACCAAATTGCATGTCAGTCCCGCAAAACTGAATGAAAAGTCAGGACAAGTTTCATGCTTAACATATATTTCTAAAGAAATGAACCATAAAAAACATACATGATCCAGAAAATATAGCAGTGCATGAGATAGGAATGGTTATATAATATAACAGCAAACAACACATGTATTTCAGTATAGTACAAAAGTTACCTGCCGGAAGTAGATTGTGTCAGCTGAATTGTAAGACATGGCATTTGATGTAAGTAGAAATACATCATCCTGCATAAACAGAAAAACACAAGATGTCAAAAGAAGATCCACATTACTGAAGCACAAGCATTACTCCATTATGTCTTGATTTGCTACAAAGCCTGCAAATCAAATACTTAAATCTTCATTTTACCATACATACAGAGGAACCCAGTGTTTCTATGAGAAGCTAAACATATCAATCTTGAAATACAAGGAACAACCAATGCACTTGGTAGTCTCAAAGAAACAAAAACCCACATAATATTAAAAAAAAAACTTACAACATGCATTGTATATTATGCATGTAGAAAATGCAATCATAGGTCAATGGATGAACTTGGTAGTTACAAAGAACAAATATTTCCATATTTGCTCACCAATATTTATCATTATAATGTATATAAGGTACATGTGCAACTGCGGATTAGAAAAGCTCTTGACTGACTGATACTATTTATTATTCTGGACTTCTGGGAGCACTATTCACAAGCACCTTTTTCTCAAACACACAGAAGAGCTGCATATCATTATATTCACAAGTATCTGGACTAATTCTCCAGCGTAACTTCACTTTAGCAGACTAGCATCAAAGCCTATGTTATAACAACATATACCCTTAATAATGGATACAGTTCACAAGTCATTACTTAGAAATGATTATTATCATCACAAAAGTATAAACTAAGCAGGAGTTTGAGAAGTAATACTGTAATCTGGAATAGGTTTAAATCATTTAATTCAATGGGATTCTTATATTTTTTCCTCTCAATACAGTGACAATCATTATATCACAATCCAGGAAGTCTCAACATGCCAACCCAAAAGGCACCTTTAATTAAGGGCATTAACTCATATGGTATGAGCCCACTTTGGTCCCCAGCAAAAACAGCAAGAATTATAGACAATCAAAACACAGAGATATATTGTAGTGCATGTTACTCAGGAATTTCTTGTGTGGTGCATCAAAGTGCAGAAAATCAAACAGTTAGCATACTCTATTAGCAATACCAAAAGGCAGTATCAAGTTCCTCGCAAGGTATTAATGAAATGTAGACAGCTGAAACGGTATCAACTAAACACTAATTCATTATAGAGAAGATTAAATTGGAAAGAACAAAGGTAGATTTGTGATTGTGCAAGAAAACAACCAAGGCATTGTTAAACCAGCAAACAGGACAACAAAATACAGCAGGACAGGCGGTGCCAAACATCAAAGATTCAAACGAAAGCTGGTAACACAAAACAGAGACACCAACACAACCTACCTCAAACTGCTCCAAGTTAGAATATGAATCATTCAACAGCTTCTCACGGATTGTTGAGAAGTCCATCGGATGATCGATAATTTCATGGTAATCTGGAAGCTGCAAACACATAAATTGCTGAGTGTAAGCATCAGAGGTCCCATATGAAAACACAACAGAACCACAGCTCCATTACTCACCTCTTCTGGGTCGACAGGCTCTGAGAAAACTCCATAAGTATCCTTTCTGATAGCAGTGCAAGGTAGCCAGATAAGCACACATAACCGAAGAAAGCCTTATTGGATGAGAATTACATCAGGATGGGGCCAGGGCACTCACTTCTGGAGCCTGTCGAGGATGAAGAGCAGCAACTTTTTGTCTGGGAGGGGAGTCCCCGTGGGCCCACCCCCATCCGACGCAGCAACCTCTGCTCCCACAAACGCAAGAAACGTTAACCAACGAAAAATTCAAATCCCTGAACCACTTCAACGCTAATACTTTGCTTCCCTCCAAGTCTTACCTTTCCCCGTCGCTTTCGCTGCATCCTTCTTTCCCTCCCCCGGCTCCTCCTGCGGCATCAAAAAACCGAAACAGCAACAATCAGAACAGAAATCTAACACAGCAAACACATCCATGCATGACGATTTCTGCTTAAAAGCGTCAAGTATCACATCATGCAGTGGGTATTGCAGCAAAAATCTAGTGTCGCAGCAAGCTCCGCACTGAAAGCGACGACTTTTTTCTGCCTCTCGCAGTCGGGACAGTGCTTACAACCCATCAATAGGAGAAAAAGGAGGTCAAATGCGTCAAAACTTGTCAGATCCGCTTACTGTTCCCTTCAAAGGAAAGGATTAAAGCGCTGACGAGGGTCAAGATCCCTAGACTGGCCGGACTCAAGAGGCCCCAAAAAGAATTCCAAACCAGCCCAAAAAAGCAACGCCCTTCAAGAAGCAAAAATCCCCAACCGCCACTATCAGAGCTCCACTGATCCCCGCCAGATTCCCCACCACGGAAGCGAGCCGTACAACAGAACAGCCCAAAAAAAAATCCCGAGCCCGCAGATCCAACCACTACGGCTCCGCATCGCCGCGTGTCCCGCCGGCAAAAACCCCTCGGGGAGGTGTTCAAACCCCGGAATTTTCGAAAAATTGGCGCGAGAGAGGGAGGTCCCCGACCTTGACGCCGCTGGACATGACGCTCTTGAGGCGCTTCTGCCGCCGCCGGCCGCTCCCGGCCCCATCCTCGTCGTCGTCGGAGGGGTTGGGGTCCCGGCGGGAGGGCGAGGGCGGGGGGCTAGGGTTTTGGGCCTGGAGGCGGAGGCTGCGGCGCTGGAGGTCGAGGAGGGATGGGCGGCCCTTCTTCTTGCGCCGCCGCTGCGGGGATGGCGTTTCCGCGGGGGCCTCCGGCGGCGGCGGTGGGGGCGGGGGAGGAGGAGGAGGAGGCTTGCGGGTCTTCGCCATCGGAGGCCGGCAGGCCGCGACGGCGACGGCGACGGCGGCGGCGGCGAGGCGCGGGCCGGGGAGGAGGAGGTGATGGTGGTGTGATGGCCTGGGAACGGGTCGGGGGTGCGTGTGGCTTTGCGTGCGTTTGGTATTTTTTTTCCTGGGGGCCTTTCCGTTTGCGCCGGGCGGCCCAGCTCATGCGGGGCCCGCCATGTCATGATTAGTGGGGCCGGCTATGGGTGGACCCACATGGAAGCGAGGGAGGATAAAGCAACCCTTGTTGTTGGGTACTTGGGTTCGGCCGGCCGCGGGCGCGTTTGGTGGGGTGGGCCCGGGCGGGTGTGTGTGTCGTGGGCGGATCCGATTGGTGGGTGCCCCCCAGGTCGTGTGGGTGGTTGTTTTTTGGAATACGAGGGCGTGTGACCCATCCTGTCAGTCAGCGGAGCAGTGCGCAACTTTCTGACATTTTTTTTCCCGCAACATGTTTTGAGCTAACCATTCCGTTTTTCAAACGTTGATCGATCTTTTGAGCTGACCAGCTTATCTATAAAAATCATTAGTTTTCTTTTTTAAAAAGATCTTTTATCAGTTTTCTTTACGTGTTTTGTGGATAATTTGTCAAACTTATGAGGAAGGTGGGATATGAAGACATATTTGATAGCAATAAGTAACACGATGAAGCACACAAGCGTGCTACGGTCACACAAAGTGTTGAAGCGGTGAGAAACTGCCGTCGAGTGTCCCCTGAAAGAGAGTTAACGGGCACGAGCTGAATATACTTGCATGATGCACCTTGCACCCTATGGCAATGAAGGGCTATAATTGGCTGCATACACCATTAATCTCTTGACTTGATGGAAAATCTCAGTCAGCACATGCCTCAACTTGGATCACGTGGCACCTGATTACCTGACTTGAAGAATTCCAGGTAGAAATATGATTTCTCATAGACGGGGTTCAATATTTATTATTGACAAAATATGCACTAGGCTCAATAATATTTTTTGCTGGATAAGGATAATCATCAATACTAACAACGGGCTGGCCCATGACACAAACAGCCTGATCTAATCAAGCCCAGTGAATAATCGAGCCCATGAAGCCCACATGACAAACTTCCGCTTTCAAGATACGTTTACGTAAAGCAGTGAACACGATAGTGGTTTTCCGTTTCCGTCCCTTTTAGGGCATGTTTGGATGGAGTCCTCGATGAGTTGCCTGGTTCAACACCTGCCTGTGAGCTGCCTGTTAGCGATCACAAAAATGCCTGGTCAGGCAGACCTCCATTTGGAGTTGTGTTTGGTTGAGATCCTAGGACTTTGCCTGAGCAGGTAAAACTACCAGGCAGCGTTTGTCCAAGAGTAGATTAAAAAAAAGAAAGAAGCTTGGGATGAGAAAGAAGACAAAATAGTTCTGTTATTATCTCCAGGCAGATGGGTTGAGGAGCCAGGCGACCGATTTGCTCGGCCTGGCCGCAGGCAGCTATCGCAGGCAGGGTGTTCCAGGCAAAAATCTCAGGGCTGCAACCAAATGGATCCCAGGCAAGTTACAGGCAGGGTTGCTACCCAGGCAATTTAGTCCAGGACTCCGTCCAAACATGCCCGCGTAGGATCGCAGAACTCGCTCGCTCGAAGCCTCGGACGCGCGGCGCCTCCCGCCTCGCCGTTCGCTCCCGCCGCCGTCTGCCTCACCGTCACCGATCCCATGGCCGGCGCGCCATCGAGGTGCCTCTTCGTCACTGGTCCGCCGGTAAGCCTAACCTCTCACACAACCTTCATCCCTTTTCCCCAATGGAAACCTGACGGCCTGGGCTTCTTGTGCTTGCAGGGCGTGGGGAAGACGACACTGGTCATGAGGGTGTTCGAAGCCCTTAGGGCCTCCCACCCGAACCTCACCATTCGCGGCTTCTATACCCGTACTGAGTTATCTAGCCCTCTTGAACACCGATTCGTTCTGCTGCGGTGTTGGCGTCTTGGCGACCAGAAATTTCACCAGCTTTTCTGGATCATCTGTTTGCAGGTGAGGTGAGGGAGAGTGGGGAGAGGGTAGGGTTCGAGGTTGTCACGCTCGACGGCCGAAGTGGGCCGCTCGCCTCGTCCAAGGTTTCCAGGTCGAGCTCACCTTGCTATATTATGTTATGTTCTTATGGTTGCATTTGTTTAGGCACTGTGCATTTGGTTATTTGGGATTTTGAAATGTGTCTCGGTACTATGGAAACTGGAGTATCTGCCACCGCGGAATAGTAGACTAATTAATTGTTCAATTCGTCAAGAATGACAAATCCATCGGAGCTATTGCATACAAATAGCCCAACATCTACTTTGAGATTCCTTCCCTGGAATTCTAGTTAAAATCACTACTCAATGTGAATGAAAATCCCTTTCCAATGTGCCAACACCAAAATGCACATGCTTGGATGACTTAAAAAAATCCATCTTTGGTGATGATTGGAGAATGGTTCATCTTCTCTGTTACGCAGATTTTCAGGCCACTTGTACTAGTCTGTGCTGATGTGTAACACTATATGTCCCTTTTGGTTAAAAACAAACAATGTCCATAAATTTTCCATTGTTGGATGAACCTAGAGTTTTCCTGTTCCTATTCTCATACTTCCATACTGCACATACCAGTTAGACCTATCCTTGGATCTTTGCCCCTCTATTATTTTCTAACTATCACAGCACTGCATGTCTGCCATTGCTTATTTTTGTAAAACTACTTTGATGTATGGTTGGCATTCTGTTAGACAAGACATGTTCACACACCATCATATTTTTTTGGTTTTTTGAAACCTCTGTTGGCATTCTGTCAGACATGCTCACCTTGCTATTATGCTTGTTCTGAATTCATTTCTTTAGGGTAATGAAATTTGAAATGCATCACTACTGAGACTTTATCTGAAGCAATAGAGTAGTAATTGGTCAAGCCTTCAAGATCAGTAAGAATTTGAAATGCATCACTACTTTTTTTTTTTCATTGTCAGATGAACTTGGAATTTGTTAGTTCTTGTTGTCATACGTCCCTCCTACATATAGTAGTTAGTCCAAATGTTGTAAGTTCATGGAGCATTGTGTCCTCTTATTGTTACCTCTTTGCCCATGTAATAAAATTTTCAATCAATCAAGGTGCTGCACATATGCCATTGTTATTTCCTCAGTATCACTTGGATGTATGGGTTCTAAATTCTTTTAGCTTAGATATGTTCATGCATAGCATCAAAGTCTTTGTTGTTTTTGCAGCCCAGAGTCTGTTAGATGGCCTACTGTTGGGGAATACAAAGTAGATGTAGCATCTTTGGAATCACTAGCATTACCTGAGCTGCAGGTAAGCAGTTCTGACTTCTGAGTTGTGAAATCTCAAGATTTGCATTCTTGTGTTCTTGTTAGCTTATGTATGAAAAGGTATAGAAAGTTTGTTGTTGATTGATTACGATGCAAAAGGTAATTTACTCCTTATTTCTTGTTGAAATATCAGATCCAGGAAGAAACAGATCTCTTCATTATTGATGAAGTGGGTAAGATGGAGTTATTCAGTTCGGCATTTTTCCCTGCCGTAATGAGAGTTATTGAATCCAATATACCAGTGTTGGCCACCATACCAATTCCTAGAAATGGCCGAGACATTCCAGGAGGTAACCATGTTATCCTGTTATGCAACTTTACCTAGGCCACCGATTGATATTTTTGTTATGTCGTACGGAATCTTGCATAAATACCACTTACATGGTTGCCTTTAAGGGCCAATTCTGCCATGTATTTGAGGAAGCTGCGTTCATGTACATGTTTAAAAACTTGCTAATTCAGCCAGCTATGCTCTGTTATGGATCCGATAAATTAATTGATATCTCATTCTGAATTACTATTCCAAACTTGTATTCAAATTTAGCTGTGAGTGTTGATTCTGACCATGTTTTGCTCCTGGAGTTCTCACTGCATGCTTTTCCTGTAAATTGCAGTTGCAAGGTTGCGGAATCATCCTGGAGCAGCTGTTTTCACCTTAGATACCGGTAATAGGGATATGATGAGAGAAACTATCTACAATCATTTAAGCTGTTTGATACCAAAGAGGTGATTAACTAAGCTCCCTATGTGTGCTCATTTTGTTAGTCTGACATAAGGCGTGTAACAAAATCTTTCTTGCATGCGAAATCAAAAGAAGTTTTCTTTCAGTATTTTCCCACATAGCCTACAGTGGAGCATTTGGTTAAGTCTTATGGTGTTGTACCTGAACCTGAAATGCCTTTTCCTAGTTTACCGACCAATGAGAACACAGTCGGATAACTATGTTGTTGTGCTGTACTGGTCAAATCTGAATGGGTAATAAGCATGTTCTTCAGTTTTCCTTATTTCTCTGTGCTTCTTCAATCATGTATTCACATTTGTTCCAAGGTTTTATCACCACAGCAGCTCTCTCTTGTATGGATGCATTTATCCTGTACTGATCTATAGAACAAGTATCACATGTTTTGCGGAAATTAGTTTGCCAATATGTCATTATTGCCTGCATATTTCGGGCCCATGATGACTCCAGCTTGGTTTGGTAGGCCCAGTTGTAACTTAATTATTGCTGTAGTTCTTACTCTCAGCTTGTCTGAGAGATTATCCAAGTAGCTGAAATGACAATCAAGTTGGATGATAGAGGCTTCAGACATATCTTTTACCACCCCTTTTGAGTTGTGATGTTTCCTTGTCAGAGTGTATCTTCACTAATGTTAACCTGTGGTGTATTAGGAGGTTTACTGCAAATGATACTATGTAGTCTTCTGGGTCACAGCACATTTTATTCTTTTAAGGATGTATAAACCAGAATAAATTCCTGAATAGTTAAATGACAATGAAGTCGAATAACGAAATGAAGACCAATTTTTTGTATCAGTAGGCAGCTGTGCACAATGATGAAACCTACCAAGAAAAGAGAGTAGAAATATATTAGACTTCTTGATGTCATGATACAATGCAGAAAAGAACCACTGCATAGGTGTCGATTTGGCTGACAAAGGAGGTTTCTCATTCCCCACTGCATTTCTTCTAGCATTTTGGACCACTGCTGTTAAGACACCTCGTAATGGAATAGGGCCTACCCTAGAAGCAAGCAGCAACTTCACATGACACATGTTCTCGTGGGGGACTCTTGATCTGAATGATCACAGGGAATTTTCACCCAAAGAGGCACAATCTTTTGATTGAGGTGGGCACAGAATTAAAGCGCGGTGTACTGATCATGATACCCCCTTTACAACCCACTGAGCCCCATAGCCGACCCCTTTGAGCCCTCCCGGAAAGATGCCATTAAACGCCAACGCTGTGAGTTCTGGTAATCTTATAGCAAATGGCAACTGAGCCCAGGCCAGGACCATCTGGGCAGAATTTTTTTTTCCAGTTTTAAGAACTGATGAAAGGCCCTTTAAACTTGTTGGCAATGCTTTGCTGAAGGCAGAAAGTGCAGTGCAATCTCTCAGGAGATACGATACTACATTTTTGTTTAAATCTATATTAATGCTTAGGCGTGCACAATATATAAATGCAGAGTTGCGGATTATCATTTTATCTTACTCGTAACCTGGAGCTGGAACACAATGCATCCGCAGGTTTATAGATCCTCCTACTTGTAAGTTTTCTGTGTCCCAGCTTGAATAGAGGAGTTTGTGGATAGAATGAGTGAATGACTACTAGTCATTTGAGAGGAACAAACAGTTCTCAGCGGACAAGACCGCAAACAAGACTCATAATAACTAGCTGTTCATTTTCGTGCTTTTCATACTGTTGAGCTTCTGAGGAAATCTTGGGGTTTCTGAGAGGACAGCCGTTGCCAATGACCTAAAGGAAGTAGGCAGGCCAGTGTGCCAGTGTGGGGGATGGATGCATATGGAGGTGAACTGAAATGCTGAATGGTATTGATTCATCGGCACCCCCACCATGTGACCTGTTGATGCAGGGAGGGGCCGCCGGTTAGCTTGTTTAATCCCTGACGTGATCGATTTCCCCCTCCTCCAACGCAAGCTTAATTAGTTTAGCGCCGAGGAATGATGGCCCCTGCATGCACTCGCTCCCTCCAGTTGTTTGTTGATAGCACTCGCCTCGCCCGCGGGTTTAACAAGAAGAAGGGAAATTAAAGCCTTGATCCTCCTACCGAAAGCTAGCTCCCGCCGTGCGTGCCCCTTTTTTTATGCTTGCGTATGAAAGGATGATCGATGTTTGGTTGGTGTCGTGGAGAAGTCCAACAACATCACGCATGCTTGGTCCTTTACTTACCTTGAGTAAGCAAGCCGTGCCCCTCCCTGTCTCTCTCTCTCTCTCTCTCTGCTGCTCGAATCTGCTCCCTCACTGCATGCATAGCATGACTGAGTGGTGTGTTGGTCGCTTGTGCTTCGTACGCCATGGGTTGAGTTTCTTCTCCCTCTATACCGGTCGACGCGATACTACTGGACGGAACATCGGGGCGAGTAAGATACGAGTATCACTCAGCAAGCAAGAAATGCATGCATGCATGGGCCCGGTTCGTGTACCGGTTGCGGTTGGCAGTTTGGTGATTGAGGCCGGCATGCATGCGGAGCGATCGACATGGGGCTAGGCTACGACCCCAAATAATACACAGTGGCCTGGCCACGCCCCAACCAGCGCGCTCGTTTGCCAATTGCCATGCCTCCTCCTGTCATCTCTTGCTGATAGCAGCCAGCAGCAACTACCCAACCCAACCCTCCCGTCCAGTCCAGGCCAGCCAATGCAAGCCGCCCGACACGCATAAAAACCAAGCGGCAGCAGCGGTTGCTATAGCCCAGAGCCGGGTCAAGGCGGCGCATGTGCGTGTGCGCGCCGGACGTACGTCATCTACATTCCCCGATCTCATCTCACCACATCACGCTGGAAGGACGAGCACCAGCAAACACAACACACCCGGTGAGCCGTGCCCCGGAGCCATTTGAGGTGTTTGCCCTGGGGGAAAAAAAATACGCGTGTCGCGTCATAATCAGGTTATCATGTAGACGTAGTCGTTAAGTTGGTTTTTCTTGTTTGTAGTAGTTGTGCTGCGTTTGATGATGATTGCTGAAGCCGGCATATGTATACATGTTCGAACTTTGTCGGAACACCATGCAAACTCGACATGCTAGCTAGCTGCCTCGTACCCCTCATCTTTTAAGCAAAGTTCTTTGACCTTTTTTTTTTGTTCGGTGTTAAATTAATCTTTAAGAGCCAGGTATTATAGTGCTCAAATAGTACATCTATTGAAAGTTTTTTTTTCGAACAGAACATCTACTGGACATATAGTCTCTGCATACATTTGATTCCTTTTATTGAAAAAATGAGACTGCTGACCTAAAAAAAAAAAGAGTGCCAACGAACAGCATCCGCATCTCATCGGCACTGGTTCCAGTTGGATAATTCTGGTACGGTTAGGGTGCATCAAGTGATTCTCCCTGTTAATAATAAAACCATCTAACGAGGGAAGAACATCTCATCCAATTCCCACATGATGCTGACCAACACGTACAGGTAGCGAGCGACGACTGCCGTGGCCATCTGTGCCCCCGGAACACACCAAAACGGCGCCAAATGGAGCTGCCCCGTGCGTGCCAAGCCAAGGGAAGGAATCGGATCGGAGAAAGAAAAGATCAACGAAAAGCGTGTGCCACACCAACTAGAGTCCTCGCATAACCGAGCTGTCCCCAGCCTAAAAAAACCTCTCAAGAGTCGAGAGCCGGCCTCATTTACCTGGCTCCTGCTCGAGAATCTTCGTTCCACACTGGACAAGACCTCAGGCAGCCGAGCTGCCGCTGCAAAGCAAATCTTTCTCGATCGTTTTAACCTCCCCTGATGTTAACGAAGCAGTTATTAACTCTTCACCAACCGTCCAGCCCAGAGCAGAGACGAGTCAACCCCTCGACAGTTCATCCTCTTTTCATTTTTAACCATAACAGTAACCACTGAATTAACGATGGGTAAATGGGAAAGGTTTCATCATGCATGCAATGCAATGCTGGTCCATGAATCTGAATGCAAACGCAACGCCGGTTCTTCAACTGTATGAAACCACTGTAGGCAGTTGCAATGGATGCAGTGCATGCATGATGGGGCCGCGAGACGACGCGAGTGGGAGTAATAAAGGGAAGAAGAGAACGGAAAGGAGAGGTGGGTGAGGTGAGGTGAGGGGGAAAGGCGGAAGAAGCTTTCGCTTTCCCGGCTGTTGCTTTCCTTCCCTCCCATTCCCATCTCTTCTCTACATGGGCTGTAGTAATTGTTATGCGTGAGTGCCACCATAAGCGCGCATCAACAAGAGCCTCGACCTCCCGCTCGCAGCGCCGTATCTCCTCGCCTCGCCATCTCTCTTCTCGCCTTCCCGCGGAGACCCCGGCGTGTTCCCACGGCGGGAGGAGCGGCGGCGGCGCGGCGTCCTCCGCCTGAGCGCGCGACGGTCGGCGGCCGGTCGCCGGAGCTGTAGAGAGGAAGCGATCGTCCTTGAATGTATGGCTCCTGTCCTTGTTCGTCAGTTGGTTCAGTTTCTACGTTTGGGGTCTAGATTGATTTGTTGGGTTGGTCATCGGTTTCTGGTTCTTGGAGGGAATGTTGTTTCTTCTTCTTCGTTGTGATCTGGTTGCACGTGGGTGGGGTTCAGCTTCCCATTCTGTTCATGTGCTTGTGTGCTTTGGCCTCTGGATGATTCTTTCAGAATGAATTCAAGAAAGTTTAGTTCATATGACCCTGCTGTGCTTCCTTTTCGATGATTTCTTTGAGTTCATGGCTATTAGAGTTGTGCCTCACTTTCTATTGTCAAAATGCCCATCGATCCCAATTGCTGTGGCAGGGATGTTCTGCATCCTTTGCATGTCTGAATTTGCTCTTGCCCTGTGTAGCGGTTTGATTTCATTTGCACGAAGTGATTTCTTTTTTTAAAAAAAAAAAAACTGACGAGAGGGCAATCGTGTGGTTTTTCGGTTGTGACAAGCATTCCGCAGAATCTGACATGATATCCTGCACTTGTTTCTGCAGGATAAGAAAGTCAATCTATTTTGCCCTGCGGAGACCCTGATCTCGCCATCGAAGCACGCGCTGGATCTCTCTGGCTGGCTGGCACCATCATGCTGCAGTACCTGGACTTCTCTCATGCCAGCACCTCAAGGAAGTGGGGGCACAAGAGACAGGGCGATGGTATGGCCATGCATTTCTCTCTGTCCACCATCCTATTGTAAAGACCTGAATTTCTGAATCCTTGATGGACGTTAGCAGCACGAGATGATTTTTTCCCTGATATTTCTCCGCTTTTTGGTGACTGAATTCTGACTCATTGGTATATGCCATATCCATACTTTCAGGATTTGAAGCTCCAAGGAACAGCATGGAGTTCGCCTCCGAGGCTTCACACAGCTACGGCATTTTTCAGGAAGATATTTCGGTATGTCTTTATCAGAATTGCTCATTCCATCTTCTGTCCCAAAGCAAGCAGCTGTTCTATTTTCAGACTAGGACCTCCTTGTCAGTAACATATTTGTCTACTACTTTTGCTCTTTGCATGACTTGGAAACTCTGTTGCTAGCACCTAGCTGTACTTCAGTACTTGTAACTGTTCGTACTTACGTGAGAATACACAACAAGAAATGCATCAATAATGGTGTTAAGCAGTAGATTTTATCAGCTTTTCCTTTAGACATGACTCCCATCTACTGTTGTTGCATTTACTGATTAGTCTTTACCTCCTTGTCATCTTTCTATTGGCATGGCGCATGTAGTGTTTTATCGTAAAATAATGTTGATTTTATTAGAGGAAGTAATGCTGAGTTTTGATTTGGAATTGTGTATCATTTTATTGTGAAACATAAAAAAAAAACTGGAACTGATATGATCTGATTAAATTCCTGTGATTTTCAGCAGTATTCCTGGAATAGACAGTACCCAAAATCCGGGCTCAGCCACAGCTCAACCCCAATCAAGAAGCTGATCCATGAGGACATTTCCTTCAGAACAAATGAAGGCCACAAGAGGCCTGGTGTCATCGCTAGATTGATGGGCATGGACTCACCTCCACTGAACGTAACCACTGAATCCATCAGCCGTCCAGAAGAAAGAATATCAGAAATCACCCCAAGTCCAATCCCAAGAAGGGATCCATCTGAAATGATCTCAACCAAGCATGTCTCCTTCGTGCAACACAATACTAAGGACTCCATGAAGCATACACCAAAGCAAGAAATCCGAGCCTACGACAACGAGAGGGATCTGTTTGGGCAGCTGAACAAGAGGAACAATGAGTGGAGTAAGCCGCAGCCGCGAGAGCACCCGCAGGAGGAGGAGCTGCAGAAGTTCAAGAAGGACTTCGAGGCATGGCAGGCCAGCAGGGTGTGGGAACAATCAAGAAGTTTCGAGCTGGAGAGTAACGACGACGACGACGACAAGTGCACCGACATCGTGCCGTACAGGCACCAGCACCACAAAGGGAAAGATTCTACCAATGGCAACAAATACATGCACTCCAATGATGATGTGCATTGGAGAAGAAGCAAAGAGAACAGCAACACGTCCATCTCTGGGAGCCGTACCTTCTCTCTGACAAGCGCCGAAGCGTGTTCCACGAGGTTGCCACTCTCCAGATTCTACCACGAGGAGGAGAGGCCATTGTCGCCGACGAGGATCGTGGTCCTGAAACCCTGCCCGGAGCTGAGCATGGACGACATCGAGGAGTCGTCGCTGGGGTCGCCGGAGCTCGTGAAGAAGGAGAACAACATGGAGGCCTTCCTCGAGGAGGTGAAGAAGAGGCTAAAGATTGAGCTCGAGGGAACCCTGGCCTCCGACGACAAGACGGACAGGTGGGCCGGAGGTGACATCCCGGCCGACCCGAAGCAGATCGCGAGGAACATTGCCAACCAGATCAGGGAGAACGTCACGAGAGACTTGCACCCGGCGCTGGTGCGTTCAGAGTCGACACGATCGTACCGCAGCAGCGACGTGGCGTTCAATGGGCAGAGCCAGATGGACTACATCGGCAGAGATGCCAGGAGGCAGCTCTCTGACAGACTGAAGAACGTGCTGAGAAGGGAGCCGGACGCCGAGCCGGCGTTCCCTCACCGGAGAAGGGCCAGCTCGACGTCGTTCGACGAGGAGCCGAGGCCCAAGCCGAGGCACGACATGGCGTCAAGGAAGGGGAAGAAGATCAGGAGCAAGGAGGAGAAGAAGTCGGCGATCGAGTACGACGTCAGGTCATTCAGATATGGATCAAACAAGACACCGACGCAGTTGGATTCTGAGCCCGTGTCGCCGAGGAACCTGGTGAGGTCGTTCTCGGCGCCGGTGTCCGGGACGACCTTCGTCAAGCTCCTGTCAGAGGAGCCACGGGTGCTGACCGGAGCACGGCTGCAGCGGAAGCAAGAGGGCCATGGGAGCAGGCCGTCGTCGTCAGAGGAGAAGAAAGGGAGGAAGGACGCGTTCAACATCAAAGGCAAGGTGTCCAACTTGAGGCAGAACTTGGGGCTCAGAGCCAAGCTGTTCGGCAAGAAGTTCCACGCCTCCGATGAGTCGTTCCCGGATGACCTCCCTCCGATCGGTATGCTCGTAACTGCACCTTCGGTGCTCATGCACCCCGGCGTTCTCCAGGTGAGGCACCTCCACGGCTCCACCAAGGTTGATGTTCTTTTTCCTTTCAGGGTCACATGAGACTGATGCATGCTCGATCTCTTGGTTGCAGGAGAACTCCACCGAGGTGCCACCAAGCCCGGCGTCATGGTGCAGCAGTCCGCCGGACGAAATGATCAGGGGAGGGTACCCGAGTCCTGTCTCGCCATTGGAGGCCTCCTTTAGCGAGCACCGGTCTCCCTTGAGGACGGCAGCTAAGGACATGAGCTCAAGTGCTTGTGGTGAGTATCATATCAAGCGTCAAATGACCCATGATTCCGATTTACCGAGAACGTGCACTGAATTCAATCTTCAGTTACTTATGTTGCCATGAGTTTTAATCAAAGAATCTCTGGCAGAACCAGGAATTTTATCAGAAAACGTTGAAGAAGAACAAGCGGCGGCGGAGACAAGCCCTGTCCTGGACGGCCAGGACGACGACATGGACGAGTTGGATCACCCCATCAAGTCCTTCGTCAGAGCAGTTCTTGTTGTCGCCGGCTTGTACGGACCGAGACAGAATTCTAGCAACTTCTCATCAGCATGCGAAGTTAAGCCGATCCCCAAGCGGGTGTTGGAGGAAGTCGAGTGCTCATCTTCAACCTTAGCGTCGGCATCATCGGATTCAGATGGCGTTGTGACAGACGCACTCGATCACCGGCTCCTCTTTGACCTGATGAACGAGGCACTGCCGGGAGCTGTCCGGGCCTCGACGACGCTGTGGACGTTCGACAAGTGCTACGCCGCGGCGCCAAGAAGAGCCCCCGGCGGCAACAAGTTGCTGGAGGCACTGTGGAAGTCCGTGCAGGTGTGGCTAGAGCCTCCAAGCGACGACACCACGTCGAGCTCTGCGTCTGTGGACGTGCTGATCGGCCGTGACCTGAGCTTGTCCGTGTGGCATGGCTCGTTCCGAGAGGACGCCGACGCACTGGGAGGGGAGGTGGAGGCGGAGATACTGGACGAGCTGGTCGATGAGATGGTGTGGGACGTGCTCCTCAACGTGGGAGATTAATGGTCGATCTCTTCTAACGAGTATACTTGTACATTTTGGGTATTTTTTCTTCCTTACTTCTTCGGTGGTGTGCTTGCTGGAATTGCCATGAGCTGTTTGGTCGTAGATGAGTGATAAATGTAATAGTATTTGCGTGTGAACGATTCTTAATTTATCCTAAGAAATACATAATGAAGTTCAAAGGAATGACACTCTTTAGATTAACTATGTGTGCGTTTATTAATTTTTGAAACTCCCCGTCTCTTATGGTAGCCCATGTGGCCAATTATCATGTGACAACTAAGTACCATCATATAGCGCGTTGAATATTATTCAACGCGCAAAATTCCGGCCACAGTTCTGCGATGTAAATGTCTCCCGCGCAAACCGTAAAATGTGCACTATTTACTCCTTATTAATTTAATAGTAATAACGTTTGGCATTTATTTGATGTAAACCACACTCTCGTCGGACGTTCTCTCCCTTCTCTCTTCTGACGAGAGACAGATCGAGATGCGGACGACTAGTCGGCGGCGCACGCGAGGCTGGCGGTGGCTGCCCCTCCTCTCACATCTCCGGTGGCCAAAGCTTTCCTCCAGCGTCTGGAGCCATCTGCTCCCCTTCACCTTCCTCTACATCCACCTGAGGGCGGCCTAGATCAGAACAGCCAGCATGGGTACTTCTGCACGACCATAGGCGATAGGAACAAGTGATTCCACACCCTTATCCTAAACTTACGCCTCACTATCTGATCCTGATCTAATTCTTTTTTCTTTTATGCTGGAAGCACGTAACGGGACCTGATGGAATGGACGATTTTTCTTTGAGGCAAGTCATCCTTCGAATCCCATTCTCAAATTAATTTTATAGATCAGCCCCCTATGTATGCTCCCAAATCACATTCTCAATTTAATTTCCTAGATTTTAAATCCCAAACTCTATCCTTGGTTTCGGTGGTAGCTGGTGTTGATTTGAGATGCTCTGTTGAACAACGCCTTTGATCCATCCGCAGGGGGATGCAGCACATCGATCCACCTCTGGATTTAGTTACGAAAAATGGTACTAGATCCAGTTCTCTGAATATAATTACGACTGTAGTTTTCATGCAGTGCGATGAATTCAAAATATTTCTGGATCTGATTCACATGTTCTCTCATTATGCAGATCCCATTCTGATTCCATATTCCCTTCGTTCAGGTTAGAAAGCCATTGATAAGGGCTGATTTCTCTGCTGATTCATTAGAGCTTGGTGGATGTACTGAAGCGCGATACAGGTTCTTTTTGCCTAATTTCCCCTGATGATGGGATTACTATTTACTAGTAGTAATAACTTTTGTTTCATCTAAGCAGACAGGATCTGGCCAAGCTTTGGACCATATTATCTGTTTTAATTTTTCTCAAAAATACAATGAGACCTGTCAATGATTAGCAAGCAGAAATTACTTCTTTATATGTTGGAACAGTATTTTTCAAATAGAGCATATCCACAACAACAACAACAACATAGCCTTTAGTCCCAAGCGAGTTGGGGTAGGCTAGAGATGAAACCCAAGAAACAAAGCTCAAGGCTCAGGAACGTTGATAGCTAGTCTCCAAGCGCTCCTATCGAAAGCTACCTCCTTGGAAATATTCCACTCCTTAAGGTCTCTGTTTATCGCTTCGTCCCAAGTCAATCTAGGTCTACCTCTACCTCTCTTTGGCCCGCCCTAGGACCCCAATACGCACCGGCGCCTCCGAGGGCCTCCGTTGGACATGTCCAAACCATCTCAGCCGATGTTGGGTCAATTTCTCCTCAATGGATGCCACCTCGACCTTCTCCCGAATGTCTTCATTCCGAACTCTATCCCTTCTTGTGTACCCGCAAGACCATCGCAACATCCGCATCTCTGCTACACTCAGTTGCTGGACATGTCGCCTTTTAGTAGGCCAACATTCCGCCCCGTACAACATCGCCGGTCGAACCGCCGTCCTATAGAACTTCCCCTTCAGCTTTTGTGGCACCCTCCGATCACAGAGGACGCCAGAGGCTTGACGCCACTTCATCCAGCCTGCTGCGATTCTATGCTTAACATCTTCATCAATGTCGCCATCCTGTTGCAACATCGATCCTAAATACCGAAAAGTAGCCTTTTGGGGGACCACCTGTCCGTCGAGGTTAACGTCTCCATCCTCGTGCCTAGTCCCACTAAAATTGCACATCATGTACTCAGTCTTGGTCCTGCTAAGTCTGAACCCCTTCGACTCTAATGTACGTCTCCATAGCTCTAGCTTCTCATTAACACCTTCCCTACTCTCATCGACTAGCACCACATCATCAGCAAAGAGCATATCCACATTAAGGAAATTTCAAACAGGAAGTAGTAATTTCTACAACAAATTGAAATGTTGTATGGATTCCATTCGATTGAAAATTACTTACCTCTGGAGAAGTATTTTTAAATAATTCACATGTAATCTCCAGATTTTAATATTCTCCATTACAGAAGTAATTTCTATAAACTAATGTTTGGAGTTTTTGTTTCCAGTATTACATCTCTCTACTTCTCTATATGTTTGGTTTTACCTGATGGAGTGAGGGGAGTAAAATGGACCTTTTCCATTTAATTTATTTGTTATGGATTATTTCTTCAAGATTTTTTCATGGCCACGGTTGTGTTTCACAAGAGGAATGTATATTTGCTCATGTTAGGGCTACAACATCAACTTCTTCCTGTTTGAAAAGTAAATCTTGTCAATTGAAAATGCTCCTAACATTACTCCTAGTAGATGGAAAAAAATTACTCCTCTTGTCAATAAGAAAAATACTCCTAGCAACTGACTTTTTACGGCCAGAGAACATAACAGAGTAATTTCGCTTACTAGTTCCTTGCTGGTGACGGTACGACCGTACGAGGCTTGAGTTCTAGGTTCAATCACTACCTTTTTGGCTTTTTCTTGATTATTCCGTTTCAATTGATTTTGTGTCCCATGCTGTCCTGCTGTTTTCAAATTTGGAGACCCTGGGTGGTGCACACAGGAACTCAATACGTGAGCACTGCAGGAAAGAAGTTTTTCTTTCTCTGTTACATTCTGTTCATATGGGAGCACTGCAGGAGACCCTGGATTTAGCTGATTCCTTTTTCTCATTTCCCTTGCTTGATCACTCTCACAAACCTTGGTTGAGAATTTGAATCATATGCCCTATTGGTAATTGGAATTAGGTTGATTCTCATTTTATGTTTGATAATTACTCCTTTTTTAAGAACACTGAAAATTACTCTTTTGAGCAACAATAAAATTGCCAATGTAGGAATAATTTTCTTACTTCAGGAGTAATTACCACCGGATGGATGCAGAAATATTGTTTTTCTAAATTACTGATTGGATGTCCTGCTAATGATATTTTTTCAAAGCAGTTAGAGTTACTCATAGAAAATTACTTGTCAAAATGTTGAAGTAATTACTTCTTTTTTAGTTGAAATACTACTCGTGCATCCTCCCCGCAAATTGAAATACTAGTATTAAGTCATTACAAAAATGTTGTATGTTTTGGAAGTTACTTGTTTATGTTACATGAATACTTCTTTATGTTTGAAAATTACTCATTTGAGCAACAATAATAATGCCAATACAGGAATAATTTTCATGTTACAGGAGTAATTACCACCAGAGTAATAATGCCAAGACAGGAATACTCAAGTTGTTGTGCTCTTAAGAATGCATATTTAGGCATCAAGATACCAAGCATGAAGTTGTGCATTGCCGCTGAAGAGTAGGGACAGTGGAAGGCAATGACTTACAAGAAAAACTACCATCATCTTGTCAGGTTGAGAGATTTATTTGTTGCTTTGTAGGTATGGCCTACCCGGTAACAACAAAGCTAAAGTAGGGAGACACATGATTATTACTCTCGGACTCACTCCTGTAAGGCCTGATGTTGCCAATCGAGAAATGAATGTTTTGTAATGTTGTAAAATGAATCTGGTGATAAAGCATGGCACTTGCTGCATCGACAATAATCGGCTGCCCAAGCATGACACCTCTCACTGGGGACAAGCAGTTGATGTAGTGACTTCTATGCTTTGTCTATCATTGTACTCAACCTGTCATTTTTCTATTTTACGGTTACATGTAATGAATATGTGATTTTGTTTGGTGGCAGAATTGTGATGTTTTAGAAGAATATTACTACCAAGTTATTATAAAAAATATTGCTTTTGGCAGTTACTTATTTTAAGTTATCAAAAAAATACTACTGCCATTTCAAAAGATAATTACTCATACTGTGAATATTACTTCTTCGGGGTAGACATTGCTCCTATAGGATCTTAATTTTAAAATAAAATTGAAATTACTTGTAAAACAAGTATTTACGGCCGGATTGATTGGGCTACGGCTTGCATCGAGAATTTACGGCTACACAGGAGACTACTAAATATCTGTGCAGGCCGGAGACTAATTTCTCTTGCTAGAATCACGTGATTGAAGGCCTATCGCACTACAGTACAGACTCGAGTACCAGGTCCACGTAAATAAGAAACTAAACACTGTTTTTTCCGTGGATAAAATCTAAACAAACACTAGACCTTAAACAATTATTACTCCAGCTTTAATGTTCCGTTCGTCTCACGTTTAGGCTGTGCAGTCAAAGATGACTGAGGTTGAGCGGCGACGACAACGGGAACATCGAGGTGCTCTCTAGCACACCGCCCGAGGCTAAAGTCGACGTTTACCTCGCAACTCCCGTGGCTGAACGTGATCATTCTGCCCCAACCGTAAGCTCAAATAGTAACAAATCCACACGCATCTGACAGAACCTTATCTTGTCGGAGTCGGTGCCTATCCGATTTTTACAGCCACCGATTAGAAAGAAGTAATTTCACAAACAGAGGACTCGCCGGAGCTCTGGCCGGCGGCCGGGCCGCCGCCATGGCGTACTTCTCCTTCATCAATCACATGCATGGGCCCTGCTGCCTTTCGTACTCAATTCAGATGCGTGGCCGCCGCCGTGATTCAAGAGTATTATGGCTAATGGATCCCGCATGCATTAAAAGGGGATCAGTTTTACGCAGTGATTCGATTTTACTTCCTGGCAGAGAAAACGAAGTAATTACTGGGTCAGGAGAGCACGCCGGAGCTCCGGCTAGACCGCCGCTGGCGCGTTGAATAATATTCAACGCGCAGCGAGCCAAATAGACGCGCCCCGTAATTACGGCTCACTAGCCCCGTAATTACGGTTGTGATTTTTTTTTCGTTTGCGGTCAGGTAGTGGTGGTTTTCGACGACGACCGCGTGGATGAGGCCAATCCAGTCGACGGCAGGTCGGCGGCCCTTCCCTGATCCGCCCCCTGGTGGCTGCTCCCTCCGGCGAGCAGCTCGGCAGCCTTGGGGTAAATACAGTAGGCCATGGGGAGACGCCTGAGTACCGGACAGGGACGCCGAGGCACCGCTGATGTGCAATCAACGGGAAATTAGGGATCAGAAGACGAACCATGCAAAACTGGTCGAGGAGCACATATGTTTGCAGACGATTTTACAAATTACAGCAAGCCGGCAACAAAGCGGACGACTAGTTTTTTACTGTCGCAGGGATTGGCGGAGCTCATAGCTGAAGCAGGTTCACGGTGGATTTACATCTCGCCGCTGGAGCTTCTTCTTGGACGGCTTCGACCTGCTTCGGGTATGAGCAGTGGCGGAGGCGTCATTCGTTCGACGCCGTCTTCGTGTGGTCAGAGACCGGGGCAGCGGCGGAGGCGGGTTCGGTGGCCGCCACGACGACGAGCGGCGCTTCTTCTTGGACGGCTTCTTGAGTTTGTCGGAGCTGGCAGGGGCTGCGTACGACGACGAAGGCGAGGATGAAGCCGGCACCATTACTTCCACATCAAAATTAATTGCCTGCGTCAACAACAACCGATTTTTACTACCAGCAAACAACAAGGGACAGAGAAGTCGCCGCTGGGCAGTCCGGGGCTCCGGCGACGCGTCAAATATTATTTGACACGCACCGACCTAAATAGACACGCGCGCGTGTGTATATATATATATATAGTTACTCTATATACTACCCTGGGTACCGAATAACAATTCGGTACCCGAGCCCATCCGAGTCCCCACCCTAGACCCGCGGCGAGCGCATCTCTCC
Source organism: Digitaria exilis (assembly GCA_015342445.1). NCBI lineage: Eukaryota > Viridiplantae > Streptophyta > Magnoliopsida > Poales > Poaceae > Digitaria > Digitaria exilis. The sequence goes on from JACEFO010000144.1 coordinate 606,600, forward strand.
TCCCCAACCGTTCCACCCGACTAGTCGGTTTCTGGTTTTATTTTTCTTCCGGTTTGTTTTTTATCCTTCGGTTGTTCCCTTCCCTCTGTCACTTTTTTCTATAGATCGTGGGCGAATCAGTTTCCAATTTCTCGCGACGCTCAGCCTACCTCCGGCGATCCGCTGGCGATGCGGCGATTCCCCTTCCCGTCCGGCCCGGGCGAGCTGCAGAACGACGTCCCAGCCGGGCTCCTGTTCTCCTCCTCGCCATTGATAGAGATGCTCTCGTTTTTGTTTGCTGCACCCTGGTCCGGCGGCCGCAGCAGTGCAATCGCCCCTCGATGCTGTGGATTTCTTCGGATGACTCTCCATTAATCCCCCCGCGTGAGGTACCATCAGAGTCCTTTCCCTTCTTGGCTCCATGGCAGCTCTACTGACTGGTGCCCTGTAGATCCAGAATGTGAGGATCATAATCGGTGCTGAGTTCGCGGATCTGTACCGGAGCATCTGCTATTCCGGTGGATTGGAAGATTGCAGCCACGAAGATTGGAGCGGCGCCGCAAGCATGGAGTTGGACTAGCCTTCGCTGAGCCTCCACTCCCCTCGGATCTGGCCCCATCATGCCGCAGCTGGAGGGGGAGGTCAAGTCCGTGCACGCTAGCCCCCTCTCCACATCAGAATCTTCTACTCAGTAGCTCGCAGGTACTCTTTGGAGCGGACGACTTTTTTTGGACGAGTCTTCAGCGATGTCCTCTGGTTTAATCAGGTCCCCTCTTTTCTCAACTGTATCCGATTGCCCCTCCCACGATGACTTGTGATGATTGTTACTGTCATGAGTGGAGAGTTCATTTGGTCGGAATCATACTCTGCATTTTCGATTTGTGTTGGTGCCTTGAGAAGTTACAGCATGGATTGATGCCAAAGCGTGTATTGGGCTCCAGATGATGGGGCTAAAATCAATACCTGTTTGATGAAATTGAGCTCAGTAGAATAGAAAGACTAACTGTTGTCTATAAAGTAGGCTTCAATGGAGGGGGTGTATTCTTGTTGCCCCGTTCCTATTACCTCAGGGAAGAAAATTACTACTGCCTAGTGCCTACTAATATTGATTGACTAACTGAAAACAATATTGATTGACTAAAAACAGGTGGCCCGAGGCCCATTATTACTGAGCTATAATTGTGCATGTGTACTGTTTATCTGGCAAAGTTGCGTGCTTGAGGTAGGGCTAGCTGTAGTGATTACTCAAAGGATATTTTTCCTTAGAGTTTTCTAATTATTTGACTAGCTAGATGGGCAAATGAAAGGTTACATTACCATTTGTTACATTATATCCTTATCTTTTTATTTTGTCCTACTGCAATTGAGGTATAGTGCAACTTAAAACATAGGAGAAAGCAACTAGGCCAGACTTATCCTCGTTTTGGATCTGCCTCTATCAGATTTGAGTGCATTAGTATACTCAATCATTTTCTATGTGAGGCATTTGCACATTTGGTTTTTATTTTTTTTCAAAATACCATATTCGTTCAATACATGATTGTGTTCGCAGTTTATCTCCATCACTTTTGTGTAGTCTGAGGTCACAAGGAGCAGATACTGCTATGCCCTGTCCAGAACTTCAGATGTTCATGATGCTCCTTTGGAAGCTTAGTTTCAGGCAGGAGAGGGGAGCTCTCTCCTCTCCTTACTTATCAGTTTCAGTTTCAGATGTTTATGAGTTGTTAACCTTTACTTACACAGGCATGCTTAACTTGTTTAATTGAATCAACTTTTTGTTGGTTTATATTAAATATATTTTTGTTTGTAGGAAAAAGCATAGCAGTCTTTACTTACCTGCTCCATCTGCAGTTCGTTATAGCCACACAGTGGAGCGATACATCAGGGTTTGCTAGTGACTACTCACTAACCTTCTTTCCTCGCTTGGTTACCTTTAGTTGGGTTTTCCTTTGTTCTTGCAGGTGGCTGCTGCTGCTGTTAACATGAAAATCACAAGCACCCAGAATTTCGGAAATTCTGAGTGCATTAAGCTTTAGCTTCAGGGAGCAGCTGTTAAATTTTATAAAAAAATCAGAGATGCATCACATATACTTCTTTAAAAATGCCTAAAAGATCCTCAGATTGAATTACCGATTAGTATAGGGGTTGTTAGGAGTTTGCAGTGCCATTGTTCATGATGGAAGCAATTCTTCTAGCTCTGTCAGGCATCATAAAGTACAAATTTATATGGATAATATCTTAGCCTAAAACTAAGTAATATAGTGATAATGTTATCCCACTTAAGATTTTTGGAATAGCGTTGCTCTACCAGAATTTTTAGACATTACTTAGCTCTCAGATTTTGCTATCTAAAAGTTCTATGTGGTGTCCATATTCTTTTCCAGCCATCTGCATATGATACCTTTTTTACAACATCATTTTTAGACATTTGCATTTGGTACCTTTCTTACAATTGTTTTTCCTTTGCTTCATGTTTTCGGACAAAAGTAATGTCCTTTGATATTCGGTTCTTTGACAAGCCTTTCATACTTGCTTTCACAACAGATATGCGTTGGAGTTGAAAACTCTGAAAGATGGTTGATTGTGAAGGCTATCATACTCTAAAGAAAAAACTGAGTAGCAGAATATATGGAAGACTGGTAGCTATTATTTTTTATTACCTGGTCTAGCTTGGAACTTTATGTAATCTGTGCTATTAAATATGAATATAATATGAGGGCTTGTCCTTGTTTGGTATGTATCTTTTCGAGTTCTGTTCTTTGAAACATAAGAAAGAAAAACACAAAACCCCAGCGAGCTGGCACAATAAAACAAGTAAGAAAAAAAAGCAACAGGTCGGATGCCTCCAGCAGAAATAAGCAATTAAACAGCATGGAATCTTCTAGAAAATCGTAAGAAAGAAAAACCGAGAACCCACTGAGCTGGCGCAAAAGAACAGAAAGAAAAATAAAAAACCAGCTGTGCTTGGACCCCATCGTGGCACGCTGGAGGTAACCGCAAAAAAACAGAACCAAAAATAAAAACCCACCTGCGCTTGGACCCCATCGTGGCACACGCCTGGGAAGAAAAAAGCGCGTAAGGAACCGGAGGCGGAGGGCGCGCGGCATACGTGGGAGGGGGTCGGGTACCAAATAATATTTGGTACCCAGGTACCATTTAGCGCTGCCCTATATATATATATATATATATATATATATATATATATATATATATATATATATATATATATATATATATATATATATATATATCTCACATGAAAAGAGTTTAGTCAACTAGACCCGTCTCGATGTAAGTTTCTGGAGAGTTTCATGAGCACTAATTTTTATGGCACATCATAATTTTTTTTATTTGGCAAGATATTTATGAGGGGAGAGGAGTTTCCTCATAAGAGCAAATATTATAATGTCTCGCCAGCCGGCGAAATGCTGCTCCACGTCAAGAGAATCTGAGTTGGAGGAGAGAGACGACTGGTGGTGAGACGATGAGCTAAACAAAAGAACCGATGAAAGTAACTACATTTTAGTCCTTTATATGACATGGCACTAGCATTTAGCCTCCAGCGGGCTATATCATTAGCCTTGTTCTAACTTGTGGCACAATTATCTAGGTCATAGTTTAGGTATTTATCCAATAAAACTATGCACGGAGACATGCCTTCTACTACTATACTTTACCCTCGTGAAGGATTTTCATCGTCTATTACAATCTACCGTCATGAACCAAACAAGCGAATACTCATAATTGAACGCAAGTAACTCATAGTGAATAAGATCACAATCACTAATAAGGTCGTGCTCGCACCGGTCCAAATAAGGTCGGGCCTCGTGTTGCCCGTTACGCCGGGCCCATTTGGCCATGTCTAGATGGAATCATCTTTTCAATCGCTAGTGCTATTGCTAGCGACGGCGGATCTACCCTTCTGACCGCCGCTGGTGATAGCTAGCGGCAGTGTTGGATCTCATGGTCAGTCCAACCTTCAAAAGACATGGCCGATGTGCTTTCGGCGCCTTTTACTCCCGATAGTGGTTGAGCATACTGCGTCTCTTATGCGGTTTTCACGTTTTGTGGAGTCTTTTGTTGGTGGGGATTGCGACTCAAGAGCTTGAATCTGGTGAAGTTCCATGGCGATGGTTTCTCCTGAAGCAATGGATGTCGCCGGATTCATGGAAGATAAAGGATAAAGACCTAGCGACGTGCTTTAATGTAATTTTATTTTTTTTTTGTTGAGGTCTCAGTTGTAAAAGAGGTTTTTATATTAATGAAATCCAATCCCTTTCTAAAAAAGAAGACGGTGGCGTTTGAGGATCTGCCCACCAAGACATCGACGGGGAAGACACAGAAGTTTGTTTGAGGATCACTGTTGGAAGGGACGTTCCGACTAGGGCTGGGAAAAAAAACCGAGAACCGAACCAAATTTACACGAAACCGGTACCGAAAGAACCGGAACCGAGATATTCGGTTCGGCTCTCGGTACCTGTTCTTGGGGAACCGAATTTCTCGGTTCGGTTCGGCTTGGTTCTCGGTTAACCCAAACTAACCGAAAACTTAGGAAACCAGCCCAACTCAGTCCATTAACAGCCCAATAACAAACACTAGACTCAAATGTCAAATCCCTCCTCAGCCGTCTGCGGTCTGTCCGTCTCCACTTCGACTCATCGAGTCTCCCAACCCTCTCCGACACCGCCGCCCCTAACCTCATCCGAGATCCGGTCGCCGGCTGCCTCCCCATGGCGCCGCCCACCCCACTCCTCCTTCCGCGCGACACGACTGCAGCCTCCCCCGCCCCGGCCGTCTGTGCAGGCCCCTGCCCCCGCAGCCTGGTCGTCTGCTTGCTTAGGCGTCAGGCCCTGCCCGGTTGCCCCGGTCGGCGGCCGCCAGCGCACATGAGAGTCAGGAGTGCAGCGTGCTGCATGCTGCCGTGGCATGCTGGTGGCGTGCTGCATGCCTCGTGACTACTCCCTCCGTCCCAAAATAGATGTCATTTTCGCTTCCCAATAAAAACAGCATCTTTGAGCATTAACCAATTATATATAAAATAATATTAATATTTATAGTACATCATTAGTACCATTAGATAGATATTTGAATCTAGTTTTTTAATAAATTTATTAGAGATATAAATATTACATATATTTTTCTACAAATTGAGTCAAAGTTGAGAAAGTAGCACGTGCACGCATCCCATAGCGTCATCCTTTTAGGGACGAAGGGAGTACATGCTGCCACGATGGGATGCAGTGCTGATGGCGTGGCCTAGGTGTAATGCCGTTTCTTCTTTTCATTTTGGACTGCTAGTTTTGCATTTGCTTTGCTTGTTTTCTTGCTGTTTTTTTTTTCATACAAAAGGTTGGTTCCTTCGGGTAGTACCGGAACCGAACCGAAAGAACCGAAACCAAAATGACTCGGTACTTCACCCAAAGAAGAGCCGATCGGTGCCCGTTTCTTAGGAACCGAACTCTCTCGGTTCTTTTGATTCGGTTCGGTTAGTACCGAATGCCCAGTCCTGGTTCCGACATAAGCATCAGAGAATAGTTAGTATGATGCGGTTTTTCAGTTTAGCATTACAGATTAAATTATTACTAATGCATTCATTTAATAATTTAAGTTCAATGTGACACTCTTTACTTTTTATTTTTCATCTTTTACAACGGAATTTACTTCGATAAACACGCGTGTCATATCTACTATTGCAATGAAACGCACGAGGAAATTATCACAAAAGAACCTTATCGTAAATTGTTATATAAACCAACAGCTGCATGTATGACGACAATTTTTTTATTATAAGAATATTAATTACAAAATGTTCTAATGAATTTGCACGCATATTACAGAGATATAAATGGTGGGAGGAAGACACTAATTTGAAGCCTTTCTAGTTTACACGGTTTGATTGCTAGGAAGCAGCCAAAACGCTTCAGATGATAGCTTTGGGAGATCTTCTGAAGGTCGATAGCATACCCTGTGGGTGCCCTCTACTATGTTGAATATATGCATTGAGCCATCGGTCGTTCTAATCCAATAGACACAATTTGACTCTAATTCAAACTTAGAAGCAGGACAACATCCTCCACTATAACCGGACCACAATAAGGCTTGATCACCGATTCGATCTACCTGACTGAACCGTTGCTTCACCAAGTCTACCTTGTAAAGGGCGATGTCTGTGACATTTTCTTCACCGTCGAAGAACGTGTAGAATTTGTAAGGTTCCTCGTCCAGCTCGAAATTACAAGTACGAGCCCAAAAATCCCTTGGCATGCCATGCATGGTCACAATCTGGATGACTGGGTCTGGGCTGAACTCAATGATACCGTGCTTAACACTGGAGACGGGGAAGTAGAGCTTGCCCTGACATGATGTGAGAGTGTATATGACTACCTTCTCCGAAACAAGCCCTTTTGAGTCGCATTGATGGTTGCCCGCATCATACTCATACTTGATCCATTCGTTTACTCCTCCGATACGGCAATACCAGAAATATGGTTCATATGGATGAAGAATAACCACTATACATCTATTATTCGTAGGCTCGTCGGACAATGCACATTTAAATACTCTAGGCAAGTCGTGAGTAAAGTGTGGTAGTGCAATTTTGTCGCTAGTCCTAGGATCGTATAGGAAGGTGTGGAAATCGTTTTTGTCTGAAGAGAGTATCCATCCTTTCCATGTGTTGGAAAATCTCATATTACCTCCTAATGTCCTCATATCACACGTGTTGTGGTTGCCTTTGGAGTCAAGTAGAATCGTGCGTCCCTCTTCCGGTATCGCGGGATCAAGAACGAGGCATGGCCCCGTAGGCACGCAGTTGGATGAAACGAACCGGACTTTTAATGGCAAAGTCCGACTCCCTGTACCATTGCGATAGTCCCAGGAATAGTGCTACCACGTATAGAACTCATCTCAGAGTATATCATAGACATCCATTCGAATTACATCACAAGTCATAAATATAGTAACCAGTACATGTCTCTGGAACAAGTACATAAGCCTCATGGGCTAAATGCAACATAAAGGAAATGTAGCGCGGCAGAAACTATCAAGCGTCCTCTAAGTGGTCTCCTCTCCACAGGCAATCTCCTGAGCGTAGCTGCAGCCTAGTCGTACCACCCATCATGGTTGAACTCGTGCTCGGACTCGTACCCTGCGAACTCACAGACTGTTCCCAAGGAGTGGAACAGGTTCACGTCACCATCTGTATGCAAGCTTTAGGTGGCCTAATTCTAAGGGGAAAGAAAATAGCAAAGGAAAAGGTATATGTTTCCTAAGCAGCAGCAGCATATAGTATCATCATTCCCATATCCCTCTTTTACCACAACTCGGGCCGTCCTGGCTCACCAGGTCCCGTCTCGACACAACACCTCCATCTCTCGGGCGATGCGCGGGCTCCCATCTCCGGCATCTCAAGAGGTACGGACGGATCACAAGGGAAACGGAGCTCAACCTCCCTCTCCCCGTCCGCACCAACAACCTCACGCACTCTCCTATAGGGGAAGAGAAAGCATATCCCAAAACAATGGACGATCGGCTCATTAACACTGCGCTTTCCAAGACCGAGGTCACGGCTATACGTATAGGTCATAAGACTCTGCAGAGCTTGTACGCCTGTACCCAACTCGGGCTGCAAACCGGGGATCAACCGGTTGAGACACAGCCCACAACTAGTAACTCCTAACCGGAAACGGCACCCTCCTGCTTCCCTCGGGGCTGAATGCTTCGGCACGCTAACCTTGGCCCCAAGAGCTGTGAAGACGTCCCCACGATGGCCGGTCGGGGGATAGCTTGTCGATCGGGGGGTGTAAGGACGCATCCAGTTCCCCCTGACAGAAATACCACACTGTGGTCGCCAACAGTCCGGATGCCGCTCCGAGAAAGGCTAGCTGGTACTCCTCCCACAAAAGCAAGCTGGTGCGTACGGTACAGTGATCACAAGATCGGTCAACAAGGTTTAAGGTCCCGGTACGGGTGTCATCGTCCCAAAGGCGTATCCACCGCAGTGGTCCGCAACCGTTACCATCTCAGGTAACCGCCATACTCCTAGCTCCCAATCACAATCTCAAGTCACAAACGTGCCCGCCACAGGCACAACACAGGGCTTACTCAGAAGCTCGCCCCTGGCTCCCCGAAAGCCTAAGTCGGGTTGTTATAAATACCCGCACCGACAAGGACCTACTAAGGTCAAAATCACCATACTCCTTCCCAGTTTTCCCACACACCCCACACAGAGAATATCTACCAATCCCACACATAGCATGCACAACAATGGCAATATCTCAAGTATATAGTAAGTGGTAGGTCATCAAGGGGTAAAGGCAATAAAGGGCTATGCATGGCTAATCATCATATAATCATCACGTACAAGCACTAGCAGACTAGCAGCATATGCCTAATGGGCATTCAAAAGATGGGATGGGCGTGGACCTGGAGAGAGCGGGTAGTTGTCGAAGTCTTCGGTCGGGTCCTCAATCAGCTGCTCACGGCCGTCGTCTCCTGAACACGGAAAGTACGATAAATCCTACGGTAAATGGCAAGAAATCCAAAGAACAGCAATATAGAAGATCCAAATAACTCCAAATACCCTCCCAAACTGTTATTCATATTTTTAGAAAATTATATAATCTGGTTTCATAATTTTCTGACTTTATTTGAATTAGTTATGAATTTTCTAAGTTTAAATCATTTTCTGAAAAAGATAAACGAATTCCCGAAAAGATTAAATCCGGAAAAACCAGAGCGCGACACGTGGCAGCGCCAGAGCGCGACACGTGGCAGCGCCAGAGCGCGACACGTGGCAGCGCCAGAGCGCGACACGCGGCCCTGCTGACGTCAGCATGACGTAAGCCTGAGTCAGCCGAGGGGGGTCCGGTGATGATGACGTCAATGTGGCCCGGCTGACGTCATCACGACTGAGTCAACCTGACAGGTGGGCCCTCTGGGCAGTGGGCCCGCCTGTCAGCGACTCAGCTCGGTGCGACAGCGCACGTGGGCGCAGTCCACCGTGAGCCGTGAGTGCGGCTCACGTGGGCCGCGTCCACCGGATCTGGTGCGGCTGCGCGCCGATCCGGTGCGGCTGCGCCCGTGTGGCCCAGCGTGCGTGAAATCCGGATTTGAAATCGAATGGGGAAAAATTCCCGTGCGCAAGGTGTTCGACGGAATGCCGCAACGGCATTCGCGTCGCGCGCGACGCGGCGGCTCAGCGCGTTGCGCGCGTTCGCCCTCCGACGTGCGAGCGCTAGCCCGTGCAGCGTGTGCGCGTGGACGGTGCGGCTAGGCGTGCCCGTGCTTGCGTGTGCGCGCTCGCGAACGCACCAGGGCGGCGCGCCGCGGCGGCGGCGCGTGCTGAGGCCACGACGAGCATGCCGGCCGTGCGAGGCTGCGCCTCGTGGCCGGGGCTGCACGCGAGCGTGCATGGCGTGTGTGCTGGTGCGCGTGCGTGAGCATGTGCACGTGTGTGCGGGGGAGTGTGTGCGCGCGCGCCATGGCCGCGCCATGGCCGCGGCGAGGCCTAGCAGCCCGCGGGTGTCCGGCAGCCCGGTTCCGCGGCTGCTAGCGTGCGTGCGCAAGCGCGAGTGTGCGCGTGAGGTCCCTGCAGAGAGAGTGCGGCTCGATGGCCGGGCAAATGGGAGGGTGGCCCTAGCGGCGGCACTAGGCCCATGGCGGAGCTCCGGCGAGGGGCGTCGAGGGGAAACAAGGTGGGTCTCGGGGGATTGGCTCACCTACGGGCTCGAGAAGAGAGAGGCGAAGCAGGGAGACCGTTGAGGCAGCGATGAGGCGACGTGGTGCCGGCTCGGAGCAGCGGTCGTCGTCGACGTCGGTGTTCGCGGCGGCGTTCACGGTGGCGCACGGCTCGGCGTCGTCGAGGTACGGCTTGGCTCGTCCTCCGTACTCCCTTGGCGGCTGCGGAGCTCCTCCTCGCGACGGTGCTCCTCCTCCTCCCTTCTTCTTCCTCCTTCCCCCCTCCTCTTCCTCTCTCCCCCTTCTCCTCCTCTGCTTTTCGTCCGCGGTGGTGGCGAGAAGGGGATGAACCCCGTGAGGGTGTATGGGTTCGAATTGGGGCCCGGGCTGCTACTTGTAGGGGAAGACATGGGGTTGAGGTGGCTTGGACGAGAGGTAAGGGCGTAGACGTCAGCGGGTCACGCGAATTGCGTGACCCCGGCGTGACGATGGCGAGCGCGTGCGCGCGTTCCGCGGCGTGGAGGCGTGGCCGCCAAGGCTTCTAGAGGCTTCCTAGGGGCTTAGCTTGGGCGAGGGGTAGGTCTAGCGGGCGCGACGTGATCCCGAGCGCGAGCGCGCGCGGGCGCGGCGCGGGGCGTGCGAATCGTGTGACCACGGCGACGGAGGCGTGAGGAGGAAGATGAACTGTGCTGTGTGTGGCTGACAGGTGGGCCCGGCTTGTCAGCGCGGCGCGGCGAAGAAGAAGCGCGGACGCGTTGCTGGGCCGAGCGAAGCGAGCGAGCGACTGGGCCGGCGCGCGAGTGAAGGAGTGGATGGGCCGAGCGCGCGCACGGGAGAAGAAGAAGAAGAAGTCGGCCCGCGCGGGAAGGGAAAGAGAAAAAGAGAGAGAGAATTGGGCCGGTTTTTAGGTGTCGGCCCAATAGTGGTTTTAGCCCATAGGTTTGAATTTGAATTTATAATTCAAATTCAAAAGTATATTTATATTTTAAATAAAATCCAAACGAATCCAAATAAAATCCAAATGCCACTCTAGATGTATTATCCTTAAATAAAATATTATTTTGCTAGGATTTAGATGAGAAGTGAACTTGACCTTAGGCAAATTTAAATTGTTGCACATTTCATTCAAAATTTTTAAATCCACATTTTTAAACATGCAAATTTTAGGAATGTTACACTGGACGACATTGTTAGGGAAAGGGATAGATTCTCTGTGTCTTTTTCAACTACAGAGGATGCCGAAATTATACCGTAGCCGTAGGGTAATAGGGTTGGTGGTCCACGGTTAACGGTTTGTTAAATAGGGCGGAACAGCGTGACAGAATCGGACTTAAACCGCACGGCAGTCCGACTCGGGGAAGAAAATTACGTGTGCAGCCGTGAACGGAATGCAGATTGCAGAAGGGAAGAGAGCCGCTTGGGGCTCGCATCTCGAGTTCTCGACTCTGGCTCGGCCTCCCAACGAGCGTCATCTTCTTCTCCGCCTTTCTGTTGCTAGGTCTCCAACCTAATAATCTGGATAAACCAAACCTAACAATAATCTAACATACAGGCAAAGTTACAACAACAATCTCATCGTGGCGCACACCGCACTCAAGCTCGTACATCTGTAGCATCAAAGGAAGCAGATCAGGATGAGCACCATGTGGAAGGAGATGGCCTCCACATGGTCCCGGCAAACTCCGACCTCGCAGCTCCTCCCTCTGCAAGACCAACAAGGCATAGACAACAACCATTAGAAGCCTGTCATACTCACGCGCCCAATATGTTCAAAAAATGTTCAGTGCTGCCGACTTGCAGTCTGTACCTACTCTGGTTGCACGCTGTTTCGTTTGCAGTTACAAGAGAGGTATGAATGCTGATCGTCGTGGTGTTTAAGTAGTACGCACATATCTTGGATTCGCATCCGGTGCCGTTCGTCTGCCCAAGCTTCAGACCTCCATCGCACGCCGGCACAGCCGGGCACCCTGTCGTTGAACTGGCGTGCAGTTTAGTCTGGAAACCACAGGGATAACTGATAAGTAATGTAAATCATCACGGTTACTTATTGGTAAAACGCCTGAGGAGAAATGGAGGAGAGCTTACTGCTCGTAGTTGTTTGCACTGCAGGTGCACTGCATGCAGTATCCGGCGGTGAGCGCGTAAGTGCCATTCGGGACGAGCAGATTGTAATCAGCCGAGGTGTTGCTGATTGCTGAATGGCAAACTCAGTGTACAGAAATTCCACGAGCAGTTAGTACGTACCAGCAGTGGTTGCGAGATCCTTCGCGTTCATGTAATCATGAGAGAGAAGATAATGAACATGGGTCAAAAGGATGTAATCTGCAATAGTGACTCTTGAGCAGTCTGAGTTAGTTTTTTGTGCTATTAGTACGTTCAGACTACAAAGTTGCCCTCTCAGCTACTCCCGCCATCTAAAAAGAATGCAATTCCTGCTTTCCGAGGAGTCAAAAAATTCCAACTTTGACTAAATTTATATAAAAATATAATAGCATTCATGCTATAAAATAAGTACCATTAGATTAGTCATAGAATATATTTTCATAATCAAGTTATTCAGAAACACAAATACATTGAGTATAAAGTTGGTCAAATAATTAGGCCCATGCACCATGTAACTCGAGAAAAATTATTCTTCCTTCTTTATCTATAAAAAGCTGGTCCCCAAGGTCAAGATTAAGCTCTTCAATTGGGGGGCACATCACACTTTTTTTTCGAATCACACAATATAGACGTAGACGCTTACATATACGTACACACATTTACCCCTACAAACATACGCACACAAACCTACCCCTATGAGCACCTCCTGAGGACTGGACCGGCAAATCCTCGAAATTGACGAAGTCACGTCTCGCTATCGACGAGCACGCCTACCACCGAAAGAATAACACCGGTTAAATCCTGGAATAAATCTAGAAAAATACGAGCACCAGTGCCGAGTCGAGGACTCGAACCCTGGTGGACCGGTTCTACCACAAGAAACCTTGCCAACTGAGTTACAACTGAGTTCGCGGGCACATCACAGTGTTTGCTAAAGGGAGGCACACGCAGGGGCGACAAAGTGAAGGACATGCTGGTCCGGCTGGAGAAGATAAGAGGGAAAACATTATAAAAAAAGAAAAATACTGCAGCTAAGTTCTGGAAGCGTATTATGTGACCGGAGAAAAGTTGGATGGATAATATTTTTGTGGAACGTTTCTCAATCTAAACGCATCTCAGTACACACGTGCAATAAAAAAACAGATAATATGTGTTGCATATAAAGGTTGAGAATGAATGGTCAATGACTCATACAAATGTTGGCTTTCTTGTGGTCGTCTCTCTTACATACGTAAAATGTGTAGTAAGAGGATAGAGTGAAGTAAGGACTTTCAAATCTTTTATATTATTAAAGTACCATAGCTATTGAGAAAGTTTATATCGAGTCTTTTATGCAAACAATTATTAGATGTTAATAAGAGCTCTATTTATTTATAGGTAAATCGAGCATATATGTATATATACCATACGCTTGTAGCAACGTATGAGTATATTTGCTAGTTGAATACTAGAGAAAGTACGAAACACTATGTATGGGCAGAGTTTATTTCATTGATCAATTTATATTGTGTTCGACGAAATGGTTTTGTAAAAAGAAAACGAATTCTCCTGGAGGATTAGCAAAGTTTTGAAGAAAACAACTTAAACAAGCCGTCTAGCTCGAGCACATTGATGGACCATTTTTAATGGGAAAAACTGAAAACTCGAAGGAGGCCATTGAGAATCCTGGAGGTAGCCAACCACTGCCCTCGCGACACAGCCAAACAGGCAGACAGGCCCGTGCTCCTGCTGCTCGCCGCGACACGGTTCCCACGAGATCTCCACCGCCCGCCGCTGTAGATCCACCCAGCCGCATCCCCGCCGGCGGTCTCCTTCTTGGTACCGAAGATGGCGGGGATGGAGGCCTTCGAGGCCTACTTCCGCCGCGCGGATTTGAACCAGGACGGCCGCATCAGCGGCCAGGAGGCCGTCGCCTTCTTCCAGGGCGCCAATCTGCCGCAGCAAGTCCTCGCCCAGGTGCGCCCCCAGCTAAACCCTCGCTCCAATTCGCGCGTTCGCACGCTTCGAGCGCCCAATTTTAGGCGTGATGTCCGCAAATCATAGTAGATCCCTCGCCCCGCGAACTGGAATGAGTTGGGAGCTTTTCGGATGCGCGCAGGTATGGATGCACGCCGATCAGAACAAGACCGGCTTCCTCGGCCGCCCGGAGTTCTTCAACGCGCTGCGCCTCGTCACCGTCGCGCAGAGCGGGCGTCAGCTCACGCCCGACATAGTGCAGTCGGCGCTGTATGGTCCTGCCGCGGCTAGAATTCCAGCTCCCAAGATTGCCACGGGACCGGCTCCTCCACAAATGGGTGCGGCGGCGGCTCCTAGGCCCCAAGGGAGTGCTGCTATGGCACCAACACCAGGACAGGTTGGAGTGCCTGCTGCCGCACCAAGGCCCCAGGGTAGTGGCGTGATCCCAACTTCTACTCAAGTTAGCATGCCGCAGGTGAACCCTGGAGCTGCTCCAAGACCCCAAGGGATCAATTCTATGATGCCTGCTGCAAGTCAGGGTGGTGCTCTCCAGGCATCTCGATTTGCTGGACCAAGAGCAATGCAATCACAGCCTCCTAGCATGGGATATAATCAGCAGCCCCCTTCAAGCACCGGTTTCATGCGGCCACCTCAGTTGGGAGTCACTGCATCGTCACTTCAAGCTCAAGGGCCTGGAACCAATCAAGGTCCACTCGGTGCAGGCGGCATGGGAGGATCTGTTAGTTGGCAAGGTAGTAATGTTACCTCAGTGGGAGGCATTCCACAAGCTACACCAGGATCTGCTCCTTCACAGACAACACGAGGTGGGTTTGACATAGGGTTGCCTGGCCCGATGGGCATGGCTCCTGGACAGCAGGTACAAGCAATGTCCTCATCGCCATTGCCTCCGCAGAGCAACATCGCTGTTTCACCTCAGGATTCAAAAGCTTTGGTACTGTCTGGAAATGGCCCTGCCAGTACTTCAGGATCAAGCACAGACATCTTCTCTGCTCTTACACAGCCAAAGCCAACGGTGTCTGCATCTGCACCTCAGACAAGCTCGATTCCCAGCTCATCCAGTTTTATGTCCACACCAACTGGCTCACAGAACCTGTCTAGTCTTGGGCAGCTTGGTTCTTTGCAAGGTAGCAGCCAACCTCAGCAGACTCAGCCTATCACAAGGCCAAGTCTTTCTGCTCCAACCACACCTGTTGTTTCTGCTGGGATTTCAAATTCAGCTTCTCAGTGGCCAAAAATTAGTCAATCGGACATCCAGAAGTACATGAAAGTCTTTGGGGATGTTGATAGGGACAGAGATGGCAAAATAACTGGCACAGAAGCTCGCACTTTGTTTCTCAGTTGGAGGCTTCCAAGAGGTAGAATATTGTTGCTGTGGTTCTTCTTTTTATGAGCTACACATGTATCAAAGTATAAAATACAATAGGAATTAGCTAAGCAAGCTTTATTCGTTTAACCTTTGCAGAGGTCCTGAAGCAAGTGTGGGATCTGTCTGACCAAGATAATGATGGCATGCTTTCTCTGAGAGAGTTTTGCATTGCTCTTTATTTAATGGAGAGGCACCGGGCTGGAACTCCTCTGCCGCCGACACTTCCTGACTCTCTTAGGCATGATGAGACGTTGTTACGAGCTACAGGCTTGCCTTCAACAGCATACAATGGCCCATCATGGCAACAGAATCAAGGTAATACTTGGCTTCTCACCTGGCTCTCAGCTACCATAGCCAGTGTAACATGGCAACCTGTGTTGGTCTGTTGCTTACAAGCTAACTTATGTTGGGTCAGGATTAACACAAAGAGGCCCTGGAGTACCTGGCGTGCCAACTGGTGGTGTGCGACCACCCTTACCACCGCATTTGCAATCACAGACTGATGGTATGAGCAGACCAGGGCAACCAAGATCTAACATGCCTGGTATGGATAATCACGTGATCACTCAAGGAAGCAAAGATGATAGAAGTGGAGTGAACTCAGCTGTACATGAGGTGGCGGATGCTCCTAAGAAGGTATGTGAACCATCCCTGTATCCTGAATTGTCTGTGTTGATCGTTTTACAACTCATGTTCCACTTTTATCTGGATGATTCTGTGTTGGTCAATTCAGCGAGCTGATGCACCTTATGCGAGTTCGGATGGTCTAAATCATTCATTAGAAGAACTACATACACTAGTGTTTTGGATAGGTGGGATCAGGGGTGGAAGTGTTGATCCATAAATGAGTTGTTTTAATGCACGCTGGGCTAGGCCCTGGTGTATATTTCATCTTTTTTGGTACCAACACCTGTTGTTTATGAGGTTTATGTCGTTAGATACATATTTAGTTCTGAGCACTTTGCACTTGTGTCACACCATCACATTAGCACATCATAGAACCATTAAACTGTGGTCATTTTGCGTCATACAAATTTCCATTCGATGTGTATCGGGTTAATTAATATAATGTTCATACTTATACTTGTTTACTGGAAACTATCTGGTAGCCTTTCTTTTAGTTAAATGTTCTTGGTATCCTTTTGCTCATTGCCAAGCAACTCCTTGTCAATGGCAGTAAGAGTTTTCTGAGTTGGTGGCTGATGTATTGTAATGTGCTCCATGCAAGTTCTGTTTTTTATTTTATAGTGGCAGCCTGGCAGGTATTGCTTATGTGTTGATTGCCAGTTTTCTTAAGGCAGTAAGGGTCCTGCGGCATTCTGGGTGTGCCTTATCGCCTAGACATAACTAAGCCCTTAAGGCACCCTGGCTGCACCTTGCCACCTAGGCGATGCCTTTAAAACAATACTTAATGCATTTGATGCTTCTCTTTTTTCTCATTTATACATTTGAAATCATTTACCTTTTCTCTTGCATTTGAAGGTTGAAGTGGAGAAGCAGGTCCTAGATTCCAGAGAGAAACTGGAGTACTACCGCACAAAAATGCAAGATCTTGTAAGCACAGTGCAATTTGGGTTTACTTAGATATTTGAACATTGGATCGAAAGTTGTCTTTTATCAATATTTTAATTCCGCTATTTTTTCCTTGTTTGAAGGTCCTGTATAAAAGTCGATGCGACAATAGGCTGAATGAGATCACAGAAAGGGCGTCCTCTGATAAACGTGAGGTACAGAGCACCGCTCATAGTTTCCCCTTTTGGGATTTTTTTAATGATAAATGCTTTTGAGACAGAGAATATTACAGAGTGTTACTTTTTTTCACGATATGGACCAGCATTATAAAATGCAATTGCTCATTTGAGCTATTTTTCTATGCGAAATGCTTTGAGATACAATTTCATAGTTGAGCTTGTTTTTGTTCTAGCAAACTACATAGTGTTAATTTTAATCTAGGTGGAATCATTGGCTAAGAAATATGAAGAGAAGTACAAACAAGTAGCAGAGTTAGCTTCCAAACTGGCTGTTGAAGAAGCTGCATTTCGTGACGTTCAGGTATATGCATTTCTGCACCTTAGAAAAATAAGTATTGCTCTTCATATAAATTTCTTTTGCATTACCATCACTCTAATTTTCATTCCAGCCTCTTGTATCTTGATTCATGTTCTTTTGTCTTGATGGTGTTCTGTGTCTTAAAAGCGGAGTATGTTGATTTTTCCTTTTTCAGGAGAGAAAAATTGAGCTGAATGATGCGTTAATTAAAATGGTACAGGGTGGAAGTGTTGATGGTTTACTTCAGGTATGCCATAACTTTGTTTGGTACTTTTTTGTTTTATTTCTCAATAACGTTGGTGCTTTCCTAGGTTCGAGCTGATCGAATCCAACATCAATTAGAAGAGATGGAGAAAGCTCTTAGTGAACGGTGCAAGCACTTTGGACTCCAATTCAAGTCGTCCGCGACTGTTGAGCTTCCTTCTGGTATCTGACTTTCCACCTTCCATTTGCTACTTATTTCATTATTCCTGAGTTTCTAACTTCCTGTCTTTATAGTGTTAGCTAGGAAACTGCATGTCATCTTATCACTTATCTTTATTTGTTAGGTTGGGAACCTGGGCCACAAGAGGGAACCATTGAGTGGGATGAAGACTGGGATAAATTTGAAGATGAAGGTTAAATACTTCCATTGCATTCTGCTCTATTATTGCTCAAGTGCCCCTGAAGTTTGATTTCTTTCTAAAGCTGGCTGGCCATATTCTGTTTATATATCAGAGTACTCTGCTTGTTGTGCACAGTTTTGCAATCCAATGTTTGTCATGCTGGTGCTTATAAAGTATTTGTGCCTTTACTAATGGCTGTCAGCATAAAATCCGTATTGGTACCTGATCTATGAAAAATGTCTGTCTTTCACATCTGTAAACATACACGAGTAGTGCCCTATCCTGAAGTAAGCAACCTTGACTACTTCTAAGCCTGATACATCGTGTAGTTAATATGATTTCACAATGCCAGCTATGCAGATAAAATTCATTTCCTATCATTTGTCCTTGTTTGGGTTCTTTTTCATCTGATATATCAAGCCGGCGCCTCTAGTGAACCTTCTGTGGCTAGGATATAGTTGATGGGCAACTCAACATAGATTTTGATTACATAAGCTATTGTAATTTATTTCTTCTACTTGGGCAAGCCTTTTCCTCTTTTTTCACTTTTATCTTATTGTATTCCTGATTATATCATATGACATAACAGGATTTGGTATTGTTAAGGATAATGGGACAATACATGAGAACCCAGTTTCTGCTGAGAATACGAAAGTACCATCTCTTTGGGATGATGGGGATGATATGTCCCCTGTTGCGTCTTCTAATGGTCATATCAAGGATGAAAGGCGTTACAGTGGTGGTGATCAAGTGGCTGAGAGTGAAATAGGATATGATTTTGGTGATGAATCTGTGAGGAGCCCTGGTAGTGCTGGAAGGAGTGCCTCAGGAAGTCCGTTTAAATCTTCACGCTTTGGGATGCAGGACTCATCTCCCAGCAAAAGAGAAAGCTATAGGTACTTGTACCCACCTTTGGTTTATGTGCGTCATAGATGTTTACCTTGGTGCTTCACGGTTGTCTCTGAAAAGGACATTGAAGAGTGTTCAACTTAAATCATATCTGTGTCCCATATGCAAATAACATCAAATATTATTTTGACACAGTGATCATGGTGGTTCTGAATCTGTTTTTGGAGACAAGTTTGCTGATGAAACTTCCTGGAACTTTGATGATCAAGATACTGACTCTGTTTGGGGTTCTACTGCACTGAACACTGTAGGCTATGCAGTTCCTTTACTTTTCTGGCATGTGGGTGCATATCTCTCCCTTGCCTGTTTCTGATTAACTGTCTTGATACAGGAGGGCGACCATCGTGGTGGCACACACAACTCTTTCTTTGGATCTGAGGCAGGCTCGCCAAGTGGCGCTAGTGTATTTGGAAAGAAGAGAAGTTCGTTCTTTGATGATTCTGTCCCTAGTTCACCTGCATACACATCTGGATTCTCACCCAAATTCGGTGAAAGCCATGATGATAGCTCCTCTTATAACTTTGGGAGGTTTGATTCCTTCAGATCCCAAGACACTGGATTCTTCCCTCAGGAAAGTCGTTTTTCCAGGTTTGACTCCATTAGCAGCTCTAGAGGCGATACTGTGTCAGGTATAGCGGATAGCTCACGGAATTTTGGCCGGTTTGACTCTTTTGATGATGCCGACCCATTTGGTTCTAGTGGACCTTTCAAAGCATCTGGAAGCCGGTCTCCCCCCAAGTTCTGATATGCTTTCTGCTCTGTCTGGGGTTGTGTCTTGTGAGTTGATTTGTGAATACAAGGTTGAGTCTTTGAGTGAACTCCGACGTTACATGCCAAATACTCTTTCTTTTTGTTTGACATTTGTATTGTTTGCCTTGTGTTCAATTTTTTTGTCCAACTCACATACAAAGTGGACATGTTTGGGCCATATCATTGTTTTTGTATTCATTTTTTCAATCTTGTAAATTACACTGAGTTCGTCTTTGTTTATAGTCTATATTTACTGGACAACTACTCTCGTTACCTTTTTATTTTCTAAAATGTACTTATGTGTACTATGGTATGCCGATGTTGGCTCAAGATTTGAGCAAGTTGAAAAAGCTTCGGCATTGTCTATGTTCTATGCCTTTTCGTCCTCACTCCAGTTTATAATCAGTTTATGTTAGTCCCAGCTTCTCCAACATTGTCTTTTTAGTCACCACAACAAACCCTTTGGCATGACAAATACTGTAGTGGTGCCATATATATTGGTGTGACTAACTTCTCAAGTTGTCCCTTGGTCCCTCTGGCATGACAAATACTGTAGTGATGCCATATATATTGCTGTGACTAAGTTCTCAAGTTATCACTTGGCTTACGTGGTGAAACTCAGGCACGCCACATGTTATGGTGTGACTACAGCCACGCTGTCTTTTTAGTCACCACAAACCCTTTGGCATGACAAATATGTAGTGGTGCCATATATATTGGTGTGACTAAGTTCTCAAGTTGTCCCTTGGTCCCTCTGGCATGACAAATACCGTAGTGATGCCATATATATTGCTGTGACTAAGTTCTCAAGTTATCACTTGGCCTTACGTGGTGAAACTCAGGCACGCCACATGTTATGGTGTGACTACAGCCACGCTATGCAGTTTGACGCGACCAAGTTGTGTGTACGCAGAATCGCTGATTGAAAGAAAAAGGTAGTACATTGGGGGATTTGGGGCTTGGGCACTCGACTATAGTTTGGCGCGACCAAGCTGTGTGCGCGCATAATCGTTGGTGGGTAGGAAAAGGTAGTACATTTTTTTTCCGGATCACACAGTACAGTAGACGTTCACATACACGCACGCACATTTGTCCCTACAAACATAGGCACGCAATCCTACCCCTATGAGCACCTCCGAAAAACTGGGCCGGCAAATCCTCCAAATTGACGAAGTCACCACAGGCGCCTCGCTATCGACGGGCACGTCGCCTACCACTGAAAGAATAACGCCGGTTAAATCCTGGAATAAATCCAAGAAAATGCGAGCACCAGTGCTGAGTCGAGGACTCGTACCCTGGTGGGCTGATTCCACCACAAGGAACTTTGCCAGCTGAGCTATAGCTTAGTTCGCATTGAGGTGAGGCTTGGGCTCTTGAGTGTGTAGAAGAGAGTTTCATGGGGTCCCGAGCTCTTGAGTGTCCAGAGGAGAGATGCGTGGACAAGTTTAGGCACTTTGATTGGTAGTCTCTAAATAATAGGCGTATTTTGATCAACCAAAAGCCAAACCCTATGAACTTTGAACAGTATAAGTATATAAATTGTGCATCTACTTAAAGCTATTTTGAGATCACATTGAGCTTAGCAATTGATATTATGTTATAAGAGAAACTAAATGTCAGAATCTACTTTGAAAGACTTTTTTCCAGCTTAAATACGTCAATTATTTCTGGATGGAGGGAGTACTTCTTTGGAGATATTTCTTAAATACGTCAATTATTTCTGGATGGAGGGAGTACTTCTTTGGAGATATTTCACTCCTCAAGTTCTTTCTTAACCATCTCGTCCAAGTCAGTTAGTTTTTTAGAATGACAGTACAATCGAAGACGCTCACATAAGCGCACACACACTCACCCCTATGAATACATGTATGCAACCCTACCCCTATGAGCACCTCCAAGAGACTGAAGCGACTGATCTTGAGACCGACGAAGTCACCACAGGCGCCTCGCAATCGACGGAGACGTCGCCTACCACTGAAAGAACAATACCGGTTAAATCCTGGAATACATCCAGGAAAATGTGACACCCGTGCCGAGTCGAGGACTCGAACCCAGGTGGACAGGTTCCACCACAAGGACCCTTACCAACTGAGCTATGCTCAATTCACCAAGTCAGTTAGGTTGACCCCTACTTCTCTTTAATCATCGACCTGTTCGCCTTAGGAGGCCAGAAACCAACTAGCATCAGCGCCTTAGGAGGCCTTCGCTAGACATGTCCAAACTATCTCTCGGTGCCACTCCGATCATATCTCGAATATCTTGGTCCTGGACTCTCACCAGATGAATCGTTGTCCTATAGAACTTAGCTTAACACCATAGGAGCTGTCTGAATCCAAGCTTAACACCATAGATGCCGTCTGAACCCTAAAGCTTAACGCCATTTGAACCAACCAACTAAAATTCTATGCCTAACATCTCTATGCGCCGAACTATTATAATTTAATAAGCTGCTCTTCTCTAACTTACTCTATGTCTAACACCTTCATAAGCCGGACTATTATAATTCAATTAGCTGCTCTTCTCTAACTTTATAGATTATAAGCTAGATTATATAACCTGGTTGGAAGACAAACCGGCCATAAGTCAGGCCACACACGAACGATTTAGCTATTTCAACTTTGTTATCAATAGCACTACATCATGACTTCATGTGCTCCAAACTAACTCCCCAGACAAGAATAGAACTTACAACATCACCGTTACATGTAACCGGCTCATCAAAATGCCAGCGAAAACTAACAACTCGCTCTGCCAAAAAAGAATCACTTCCGCAGAAAAATGAAGTTATAGAGTAGGTTTACTCTTTTCCATTATTAAAAAATAATCGCGGTATTGATTTTTCCTAGTACTTAAAAGTCTGCCCCATTAGAACTATGCAGCAGCCAACTTCAATTCCTCTTGGTCTTCAAGATTTAGAACATGTAGCAGCTTTGGCCAAGATTCGGGGATCCCGCCAGGCAAGTCAAATTCCAAGAGCTTTCCCTGGTCCCTGTAGAAACCTTCCACAGGTTGACTCTGCAAATATCAGGAAAGCAAATGTTAAGTGCCAAGGCTTACATCCAGTGATTTTCAATGCTACAAGAGCACTACTATTGTTGAACAAAGTCAGGACATGCAAAGTACATCTTCCAGGAATCAGATAGAACGGAACTGCTAAAGCAAGGGGCGAAAAACATATCTTTCTCATGCAAGCGAACGATTGCACGGATACCTATATAGCTATAACATCTCACATGGCAAAATGTTTCAAGTCATGATACAAAACAAAAGGGCAGCAACCTAAAGGGCTTAAACTCCATGTAATACAGCGTATATTTTGTGAATGATGTAGCAAGTATGAATTGAAAAACACATCATACCATGTCATTATAGATCCGAAGCCGATTTCTGACCACCTCTTCAGTATCATCAGCTCGAGTAATCATCTTTGACATACAGTTATTTGGGGGTAATAGTGGTGCCATGTAGATCGCTGGTAATCCATTTTCACCTTTAACATCAATGCAGGCCACATTGAAGTTCTTTCCACACTGGCTGCAAATCCTTCTGCCAAGACACTTTTCTACTAAGACATCTTCCCTCAATTTTAGATTAACCACCATATCAATATCTATAACTCCATCGAGAATTTCCTGAAAGGGGAGAAGGCATAGTTAATATCATAGTGAACAAGTGCATGTAACAGAAAATACTACGCTAGTCGTTTTCAGTAGCCATAATAGGATCTTAAAAAGGCAAAGTTCATATCTTTTGACCAACAATTACTCAAAGTTTATAGAAGTTATATGAACACAATGCAAGACTAACAGAATAACAGTCTTGCAGTAAGTGCAACAGTGCATCTCTTCATAAGGCAGACATAGTCAAGAATTAAACTTGAAAAACAAATCACAAAGCAGTAATGCATCATGCCTTTAGAAATATTACTACAGATCCAGAGTGCCAGCAAACTTTTTGCCATGAGAAGATTGGAGACTATCACACTGACACACTAGTTCAATGACAGAAAAACACTTGGCTTATCTGGGTGGTATTATGTTGCATTACTAACCGCAGTACTAAGAAGTAGGAAAATGAGAGCAGCCAACAATGATCAGACCAATGACTTAAATGGTGACTAAAAGGAACAGACAAGAACGAAATATTTCAACAAAAGGGCCAGCCCACATGCAGCAGATAGGATTAGTTGAGTTGTCGGGGTCTCAACCCATAGAGCACCAGGGTGAGATCCATTGCCCATTGGACATCAGTTTCAGCTGCATAGATGAACAGTGTACAACAGTGATTTCTAAGCTGACACCGACAAAGAGGTTTAACTCCACCCCTAGTGATTTCTCAACAGTGATTACTTGCATAACCAAGCAGTAGAAATATACTGATCACTCAGGAGTAAAGTGGTCAGAACTCAGAACAATTGAGTTCAATTGTCACTAAAAGGAGCAAATACAAAGAAATTGCCCGTGGCATGTGAAAGGTTCTCACCGCTTGTTTTACTGTACGTGGAAAACCATCAAGAATAAATCCGGATTCTCCCTGGTCTTCTCCTTTCTTAAGCCTTTTGGACAATAGATTGAAGATAATTTCATCAGAAACCAATTTCCCCTGATTAACAATTTCAGCAAGCTGCAAAAAAAAATCTGACCACATCATTTCCAAAGCGGAGAAAAAAAAGGATAATAAGATAACAACCCATAAATGCTTGCATTCAATGAAATGTGAATTTACCAATATATGGAAAGTAGTGAATCGGGAAGCCTTGGGTAGGGTGAAAATTTGCAATCTAGTGGTTAGCATGAATTGGAAACAGTAAAAGTAGAGCAAAAAGTAGTCACACATGCAGCTGAACCATAACTTTTAAGTATTAAGACGAGTTTCTTTTCTGAATTCCTATAATTCTCCGTTTAGAACACAAAAAACAAATAGCAATTGTAATCTTAGTGTGCATCACTAAACAGCGTTGCAACAGCCACTAAGGAAGCAACTAGAGATGTAAGTGGGTACCTAATATTGAGTTTTTTTGGGTCAATTGAATAATTGTGATATGTAATTCATTTCTCCTCCTAAATTAATTAGGTCCTAGTTCATTTTATAAAGTTTTTGGGTTGACCCAATGACCCAAAATATGTACAACTTGCATCCCTAGAAGCAACTACAAACCCTTAACAGCTCTATGCAGAGATATTTTTCGCACGGAAGCTGTTTGATATCCCAACACAAGGTACAGATTCACATACAACGATAAAATTGAGATCTCAATACTGTTTGCGAAGCAAATTGATTCCCATTTACCATATTAGCCGCAATTAGCAATCACTAAGAAAGTAAAATCCAGCAGTGCTGTTAAGATCCAACACCAATTTCACTGCCACTTATTCAAAAGCATTCCCCAGTTGAAAAGGTTACAACTAAAGGCATTTCGCGGCTACTGCGATGCTGATCCGCACTAATAACGAGCCCGAAAGGAACCCCAAATCTTCAATTACATAAGCTCAAACCTGTGGCTGATCCACTCGATTAAAACGAATCCAGATCAGCGCAGCGCAGCGGAAAACAGGCTGATCTGGGCTGTGGAAAGACGGGGAGGAGGCGCAATCTCACCTGCGAAGCAAGGGGCCCGGTGGAGGCGAGCTCGTCGCGAACAAGGTCCCCCGTGGCGATGTGGGGCACGCCGAGGAGGCGCGAGAGGCGGCTGGCGTAGGTACCCTTGCCCACGCCGGGGCAGCCCAGGAACACCCACTGCACGTTCCTCTCCGCCGCCGGCCGCCGCGCCATCCTCTCCTCCGCCGCCAGCGACGCCATGCGCCTCCTCGCCACCCCGCCGCCTGAAGCGGCTGCCCGGAGGAGCCTCTGCACAGCCGCCATGGGATTGGGTGGAGGAGGCGGCGGAGGCGGGGGTTTAGGTTACGTGCGGCGGAGACTGAGATGCGACGGGAAGAGGAGAGGCTTGGAGAAGAAGGCGTGCGGGAGAGCGAGCTCGCAGCGGGAGGCGTGGAACGGGTCCACGATGAACCGGTGGGTGGGTGGGTCGGTCGGGCCCACTCGACAGTGGAGACGAGACGGTGCGGCGCGCGAGGCTGGCGTGTTGGACAGACGGGTCCATGGGCGCCGGCGCGTGGTGGCCGCACGCGTCGGGTCCCACGCGCTGGTGGGCCTTTGTGCTCCGCATCTGGAGCGAGAGCCCGGAGAATATTCTTTGGGCCGGTCCACTGAGTATTTGAGTTCACGTGGGCTTTAGATATGTGTGTTCAGCCCAGCCCAGCTCCAGCGTCATCACCTTTTTTTTTTTTGGCATCTCCAGCTTTTGACACTTTTTTGAGAGTCGAACCGGAGATCCCGCCGTGAAGCCACCGTCGCGCGCGCATACCGACCGGGCCGGCATGTTGTGGCGTACAGGCACGCGATACGAAGCAATGATAATGTGAGCATCCATGCAGAGCTCCGCGTGTCGGCACGTGCGCGTGTGTAGCGTGGCACACGGCACGCTGCGTATTGGCATCATAACCACCACCACGAGCCAAAAGCTTGCCCAAAAGGCCAAAACCAAGTACTCCTAGCTAGGGGAGCCAGCTTGTGCGTGCGTGTATTTTTTCTGATCTTGTTTGGAGAATGGTTTGGTTTATCCAGAAAAAACCGTGCGTGCATGTCGTATGACTGACCAAAACGAGCCGAACCTTACAATATTCGTCGTTAAATCTTTTTCTTTCCAAACGATTCTTCCTTAAATCTTAACACACTGATGAGAGACCGAAACCTTGAATAACCATGCATACAAAGATACACAGGCACCTAGGCCAACAAAACACCGGCGCGAAGGGATTAACCCTAAGGACGGAGTAAGGAGATGACGGATTTCTCACATACATACACAGTCTTTATTATTCAAGCACGACAGGCTGCTAGACTGAAAAGGGCGGCCGATCGACTCAGATGCAGGACCCCGGCCAGCCAGGGGCGAAGGAAGGCAGCAGCCAGGCTGGTATGGTGGATGGAGATCAGTCGCGGCAGTGCGTGGTGCAGAAGCAGCGGCGGCGGAAGCCATGGCACTTGCCGTCCGGGAAGCCCTCCGTCCTGCACACGTTGGCGCAGTTGGCCCTGCGCACGCACGGCCCACGGAACCTGTGGCTCTGCGACTGGCACGTACGCGCCTCCGCCACGCCCACCGGCCCGCCAACCTCTGCATGCATTTTTTTAGCCATCTCAGATCAGTGAGGTAGACAAGACCATGGTGGTGGTGTATGTACATACCTGTGGCCACGAGCAGCAGCAGGACCAGGAGGACGGCCGAGAAGAGCTTGCGACTGAGCTCCATTGCTTGCTTGCTTTGTCCCCTGCTTCTTCTACTGGTGTTGTTGCTCTCCCTGGTGATCTCAGGGAGACAGGGAATGCGGTGAATGGTGAAGGACGCTAGAACGAGCCCGGCCCGCCTTATGTAGAGTAGAGACGCCCGGGCGGGCACACGAGATCGAGATGGGTGGTGGCATTGTGCCAC
The DNA here is from genome assembly GCA_015342445.1 of Digitaria exilis. NCBI lineage: Eukaryota > Viridiplantae > Streptophyta > Magnoliopsida > Poales > Poaceae > Digitaria > Digitaria exilis. The sequence goes on from JACEFO010000144.1 coordinate 633,505, forward strand.
ACATACAGCACCAGAATAGCGTCCACGTGGGCCCTACAAGGAAAGCAACACGAATAGCGTCCACGTGGGCCCCATCGCGCGTTCACGAGCCGACCAGCGTGCAACGAGGCGCGTACGTGCAAAGGATAGCGAGACGCCTGCCCTATTCGCGCTCCTCTAGCTCGCAACGAGACATTGGTAAAAAGGCAGCTGGGAGCACAGGGCAGGCGTGCAGAGCGTTCGAGAACTGGCAACAGTCCAGCTCAAGCGACTAGTGTTGTCCTGAGGCAGTGAGCTTCTGAATCGTGGATATTGAACTGCTATTGTTGATAGCGAGCGCCATGCTGTGTGCGCAGTTCACGCTGAACTCGATCCTGCCTGCGGTTTATCGCTTGTGTGCGCTCGTTAATCGTGGTGCCTCGCTGGCATGCTGTCGGCGATTTCCTCTTTTCCTTTCCTTGTAGGGAATCTGCAGCGAGTGCGTGCGTGCATTTCTTCAGAAAGTAAAAAAAGCTTGCGATGCCAATCAGAAAATGTAGCTTATTCGATAAGATCGCGTCAGTTTGTCAAACAAATTAAAGGTTCCGCCGCGCGCTGATCCGATCTTCTTCGATCGAGAGAAGGATGCTAGCTGTACGTGGATCATCAGATCAGGTTTGGACAAGAAAAGCGAGACAAAAGCCAAGGATTAAGAGATTTTACAAAATAATAAAGCGAAGATGTACATCGCGCTTTCTTTTGTTGCTGGAAATTTCCAGGGATTAAGAGATTTTACAGAATAAAGCGAAGATGTACATCGCGCTTTCTTTTGTTGCTGGTAATTTCCAACGTCCCAAACTGCACCATCAGTCTGACTTATGGAACCTTTTCTTTCGCTTTGCTTCTCAAATGTGGAATGCCATTCGCTCTAGCCTTCTGCCGGCAGCAGCAGCGTCCGAGGCTCCGAGCTCTCCACTGCTCACTCCGTCTCAAAATAGATGTTATTCTCGCTTCCCGAGAAAAACAGCATCTTTTAACATTAACTAATTATATATAAAATAATATTAATATTTATAATACATCATTAGTATCATTAGATAGATATTTGAATCTAGTTTTTTATTAAATTTATTAGAGATATAAATATTACACATATTCTTCTACAAATCGAGTCAAAGTTGAGAAAATAACACGTGCACGCATCCCATAACGTTATCTATTATGGGACGGAGGGAGTATGCAGTAGTGAAAGTGGGAGTGCGTGGAGGATGATATGCCTGTGTGGCTGTGTCACTGTGTGTGGGGTGCGTGCACTATCCATATGGGCCTTATCTTGGTCCATGGGTTCATTTTCAAAAGGAAAAGTCCATTCAACCTCCCTGGACTCATGGTCGAGTTTAGAATTCATCCCCGAACCGTAAAACCGTCTGTTCTGACTCCCTAGACTGCCAAAACCGGCTAGAAAACCTCCTCAACTCGAAACCATGGTGGTTTTGTCCTACGTGGCGTCTTAGTCAGCATGCCTACATGTCCATCGCCCGTCTACCTGGCATCTCTAGCGCCTAGTCAGCATGATGGTCGTTTCAGAAAGTCTTCAACGCCGGCGAGGAGCAACAGCTGGAGCTCTGGCAGGCCGGCGACTGGTGGTGGCGCGAGGCGGTGGCGTCCACCATGGGGGCAGTGCAACACACACGCGCGTCATGCGGAGCATACGGGCGGCGGTGGCACGGGGCTCGCGACCGACGGGGCCAATAGTGGCGGCCAGAGGCGCGCGGCTGTGGGCACACCGGGAAGGTGACGGCGGCCAGGCGCGTGCGCGGCGCCGGTGTGGCAGGGCAGCGCGCGACGTAGGTCGCCGTGCCCCTTGAGCCGTTTCCCCGCCTGTGACCGCGTAGGTTGTCGTGCCCCTCGAGCTGCGGCCGCCCAAGCTCCACCTCCGCTCGCCACGACCTCGGACCACCACCGCCGCCGCGGACACCACCACCGCCCCCGCGAGCGCCACCACCAAGAACAGAGGAGGGGAGGAGAAGAAGAAAGAGGAATCGAATCGCCACCGCCCAAGCTCTGCCTTAAGTCCTCCACTTCTTGGTAGGCTTCGCTGAGGGCCGCGCCGCCGCCGTCGAGGTAGGTGGCATCCCCGTCCTCGTCGAGATGGTGGAGCTCCGATCCCTCCACTGCCGGGAATCGGAGATTCCCCGCCCGTCGGATCTCAACCGCTCGCCGGATCTCCACTTCTGGGAATCAGAGCTTGGAGAGGAGACGCTTGGAGAGATGGGAAGAGGAGGCACCACGGACGGAGAGCGCAGCGAGCGCGGAGGAGAGGCAGAGCCGGAGCACGCGGGGCCTCGGCTAGCGGCGGCGCAGTCGGAGAAGAAGATGAGAGAGGCAGGTGGAGGATAGAGGCCGACAGGTGGGTCCTGTGCCACGTAGGCAGGCCGATAGACAATTAGACCTTGTGACATGGCTCCACGTAGGATAAAACCGGGTGACTAGGCGCCACGTAGGACAAAACCACCATGGATTCGAGTTGAGGAGGTTTTCTAGCCGGTTTTGGCAGTCTAGGGTGTCAGAACAGACGGTTTTGCGGTTCGGAGATGAATTCTAAACTCGACCATGAGTCCAGGGAGGTTGAATGGACTTTTTCTTTTCAAAAAACAAATGTCCATGGGCTCTACGTAGTAAGAAGGGTGGGAAGCTGGAAGCACACTGGGTTCGTTAACTAGCCCGCTGGGTCAGCTGCGAAAGCCCAACAACTTTTTTTTCGAAAGGAAAACCCAACAACTTAGTTGACCTTCTTGATGACTTGATGGAAAAATACAACTTGTTTCCAGACACCAAAGATCCAACAGACTAGCAGACTAAGTACGGTACTACGGTCAGTCAAGTGGAACCGCGCCCGTAATGTTGATGAAACTGCGTCAGCATTGCCAGGGTAATTAGCACGATCTCACCATACGTAACGTTCAATCTTTCTTTTGAGGCCCGTTCTCCGTAATCTGACCCGCCCTTCGGCAGCTTTCGACGACATTCAAACTTCAGCATTTGAACAGGCAAGTACCATGCAGAAAACTGGGCCTGCAAAAACGGCAGTGGTCTCAACGGAAACAGCTCTTTTACAACGCACAATACTACGATATACTAGTGTTGAAAAAGGACTAGTATGAAAATATCCGATGGCTAAGATTAACTCTATACTACTGAAAACTTCCCTAGTGATATAAGCAGTATATGAAAGTAGTATATGTGGTATAAGCGTAATACAGGGAAAAAAAATTAAATGGTACTTGTAATATTTTTTTTATATTAGATTAGATGGCTTTTATGTAACATTATTTCTACGTTAGGTATTTGAAGAGGCATTCTCTTTTTCCAGCACAGTTTTTCTTCTCGCCGTCATCGACGAGATGGCGGCGATAGATGTTAACGCGGCCGGCAAGTATCAAGCCGTCCCGCAGCTTCGTCTCCTTCCCGCCTGGAAAGCCGCAACACCGGGCGGGGAGGGCAATGGTCAGCGCATCTGCCATCGGAGCATGCCGAGCCAGGCGGCCGGAGATCGTGCCGCGTGGTTGCGCAGTCAGTGGCGTGGGCGGGGACTGGGGAGCACGGCAAGCGCCGGGTCTGCGGCTTGCCGCGGTTGTATTTGGGCATGGCGGCCCGACCATGGTTGGTGGATCTGCCATCGGTATGGGTGCGACTGTGCGGTCAAAGTGAGCAGCATGGCACCGACAGTGGATGATTGGAGGTCGACGGCCGCGCGGGAGGGATCACTCATCATGTCAACGACTACACACTTGCATCTTGCAGCATGCGTAACAATTTCCGAGAGTTTAGAATGCTGATCTGAACATTTCTCATATACAACGTTCTGATCTGCGCGACTGCGCATGAACAAATAGGCAGCTTGCCCACGACCGCGACTCAACAGAGCAGGAGAACCATCGTGCTCAGCACCGATCAGATTCATTATCTGAAACAACACTACAACTTTCTCTGCTAACTACGTTGAGTACAGGCGTAATCAGCAAATTCGAGATCGAAGCCGAAACAGTGAGAAAACTATACAGTTATATATATAGAGGGAAACTCCAGAATATGTTTTCACATATTATTCGAAGTTTCTTTGAAAATTGTCTATACCGATAAGATGCGTTAGCTCATTAGCTATGAACACTCAGTTGGCCGATTTGAGTGTTTGACCCAGACAAGATTGTGGCACTGTCTGATATTTTCCTTGATGCATGCAGTGATTGATTTGGCTGGTACTTTAGCCTCTAAGACGTTAGCCTTTGCTCAATTGCTCTGTAGTTCCATCTTTCTTTCCATAACACCGCAATGCTTTAGTTTAAACTTACCGATGACTTTATTGATGATCACATATCCTGCAATGATGACAAGCTGAGCACACCTGACAAAACAACCAACCAAAAAATCTGAAAATACAGGTCACCGAACTGTACCTCAACAGAATGTATCATCAGATTGCATTGTAACTCAGTCATAAAACTCTCTTTACTTCAAGAATGTATAACTAAACAATTGCCTTCTTACAAAATTACTTCATATGAGATGTGTATCAAATGTTCTAATTTACGGAATTCAATTTTTAGGCTTAGTGGCTTACTGACCTTGAGCGATGAAAGATTCGAGATCAGGATGGAGATTGGATTAACAGGAAGGCCACACGACGCCCAGAGGAGCAACTGTGCTGGCAATGACGAACGTACGGTCCTTCAATCGGCGTTGCAGGGATGCGGTCGCAAGGAGCCGCCCTGGGGCTTGGCTGCTCGCCGATCGGCAAGTGCGGCACGGGAGGATCCACGCTGCGGCCTGCCCAGGCAGGGAAGGCGCGGGGGATCAGACGCAACCTGGGCCACACACAATTGCAGGACCGGCGTCTAGGAAACGGCCGGAACGTGCATCGCGGAGAGGAGGGAAGGGGAATGTCCACCTGCTCCTAATCTGGCATCGGGACGGCAGCGATGGCACCCGGGCAGGGGATTAGGGGAATCACGGGATTGGACGCGGAAGACGGTGGCCGGAAAACGGCCGAAATGTACGTCGTGGAGTGGAAGGAAAGGACTGCCTAGGAAAGGCAGTGGTGCCGCTGAAGGTGCCCTAATTAAATGAATGGTCGGATCTTGTCTGTACCATATACTGCTAGGTACTACTTCCTCCATCCTCTTTGGACAGTACTATTTTAAAAACTCAACCTTTCACGAATGATAGTTCTATTTACTATTGGTATGGGACATGACAATAAATAGCACCAGTAACGAGGAGTTCCCAGTTAAAACATTAGATGACCAACTAAAAAATTTGTGTTGCATTAATAAGATGATAAGCAAGGTTGTTCTTGTTGGTCTTGGTATCAAGGTGAAATAGGACTATCAAAAGAGGATGGAGAAGAGGATGGAGAGAGTAGTATTGTGCGCTGTAAAAGAGCCCAACGGAAAACCACGTTTTCTTGGCGCCATCCCATCGCGAGGCCATGCTAGCTAAGGCTATTCCCAACCCTCCATGTAGGATGGTTTCCATAGTATTAATTAGGATGTCACATAGGATATTTTGCTTATGTGTCACTCTAATAAATGAGAGAGAATGAGAAAAGCAAGAAACTGGGTCTTGCATGAGACCCAGTGTCTACACGAGAACCTATGCAATAGACACTACCAAGTTATGCATTTAGGGAGTATGGTGTCTTCATAATAAATGTAAAACAAATATGATTGGTGAAGAGAATATGGAGTAAGTTTATTAGAGTCCCACACCAAGAAACCATGGGTCGCGGAGTATAGTTTCTATGGTAGTGTCTTGATGATATGGCAACATAGACACTCTCTATAGACACTATGGGTTGTGCCACGTCATACACAGCCTATGATACAGCCAGCTCATAGGCTATTAGATTGGCTGAGAGAAAAGTTATATTAAATATACATGCATTTAATGGTTCCATGTGCACACAATCAGCTATGGTGTGCATCTTTGTGGCCATTCACCGCTACGGCAAGCTAAGTCGCCACCAGCAGCACTACAGGCCAAGTACCACAAATTAGTACAAGCCAGGTGCCACGAGCAGGAAGGGGCCCGGCCAATTTGCCCAGCAACGGAGCTAGGGAGATGATGCACACGGGATCGGGAGGGGAAAAGAAAGCGGCGGCTTCTGCGCCCGCGGCAGGTTGGGAGCCGGCGTCTTTTCTCGGGCGCTGCGATTTATGTGTGTTTAGTTGTGAGGGGAGAAAAGGGCATTGTTTGGATTTAGGAAAAAGTACTTCTCTACTAAGTTTTTTCTATTCATCGTACTCACAGAACACGCTTCCTAGTGCACTATTCATCTAGAAAAAGTACTTTTAACTTCCAATCTGAACCCAGTGGGAAGCGTGTTCTGTGAGAGGGATGAATAGAAAAGTTGGAAAGACTTAGAAAAAAATTTTTCTGGGAAACGTATTTTCTGAGAGGGATGAACAGCAAAGTGAAAAAAGAAATTTTTGATCTAAACACGACATTAGCCAGGTGAAGAGCGAGACGCCCGCTCGGTCTCTCTCCGTTTCTCTTTCTGCTAACGCGACATTTTTCCTGACGTGGACTCTATAGTCTATACAGCCCGCTCGGCTGTCCCCATAAGAGCAAGGCTAATGATTGAGCCTGCTGGCTGTATAAGTTCTTATAGTCCACCTTTCGGTCCATTCATACAGTGGTTAAGTCTTTTCAATATATACAGGGCTCATATGTCAATCTTACATATTTCTTTGGTTCTTGTGTCTGGGTGGGTTCTCGTCTCTCTCCTCTTCCCTCTTATCTAACTCAGCATTTAGTCTTCTCTCAGCCTACTATTATACTTGCTCTAATACTTTCTAATACTTGCTCTGAGAAACCGTGCCGAAACTATGACAGGATCGCTGTCCAGAACAGCGACGTGACGGTACGTCGCTGCCGCGGCCAAAGCGGAGAAGCACGACGAGGCAGGTCCGAGCCGGTCGGTCTCGGCACGGCAGGTCATTCTCCTCTGTTCTCACAAAAACTTTCCCCATCTGCTCTGTTCAACCTCCATTGCCCGGTTTGGCCAGGCAGTCCATTTCGAAGGCTGTGTTTATCAAAGAGGAGAAGAAGCTACAAAACTTATTATATAAGGTGGTTGAATAGGATAGATAAAAAAATTTTTAGAAAACATATTATGTGAGGAGGATAAATAGAAAATAAAAAGTATTTTTTTTATCTAAACACAACCGAAGTCATGGACGCCGGAGACCTCAGACCACCACCTTGGCACCTCGTAGAAACCTGCGTCTCTTTCTTGTCTTTTTCAAATGTGTGTCGGGAACTGTACAGTACACTATTATGTTATGCCATAGTTTTCTGACGAGAAAATTGCCGAGCGCATTGTACTACCCCGCCGGGCCCAAAAAACACGAACAAGATCAACCGGTGTGCAGTGCACGGCGGAGACAGCTCCTGGTCGCAGGCAGGACGTGCGGTACGGATCCTTCTTCGTCCGGCCAAAACCGGCCGCGTATCCGGCAGCAACTTTACGCCCCATGGATCTATAGACGTGTTGATGCTTGCATTTCACCCGCGGATGATGGTTCACGCGAACTTCGTTCTAGGACTGGAACAGCACGAGTTCGTCGAGCAGGACAGCAGCAGGTCGAGGTCTTTTTTTTTTAAGACAAATTTTACAGTGCTTAAACAGGTTCTGATCTGGGAGCACAGTTAACTATCGTGGTTTGGATCACGACGGCTGTTTTTTTTTTCTTTTCGTCTCCGTTTGGGCAAAGACACGTCACGGCGCAGAATATTCCGAGCGCTTGGGAGGCACTCAGCGCTGCACATGTTTTTGTTCCTGCTGTAGGTCACGCGCCCCGCCATTTGGCCGCGCTCGCATTTTTATCATACAATCGTCCAAGAGAGTAAGTAGATAGATGGATGAACATTACAAAATTTAGGAGAAAATTGAATTGCAAACACGGAAGCGTGTTGCTGTGGCAAATGACAACCACAGTTTTTTTTTTCGTGCGTGTTATCGTGATCCATGCCCGCACTTCCTTGGTCAGGACAGCTTTGGGGTGTTCCGTTGATCGGCGACTGCGCTGAACAGAGATACTCGGCGACTCCTGCTGTCCGTGCCACAGGAAAGTCCCTCCAAATGAATGGAAAATGTGTTATGTGTAACACCCCTGGTGTTAATTAACACTAAAAAGAGGTTTAAGCTAAGCCAAGCACACTTCAAAAGAGAAATCAAAGAAAATGAGGAAAATTATTCAAATTGGGTCAAAAACCATTCAAATGAAGCAATAAAGAAAACTTTGAAAACTTCCTAAGAACTTGAAAAAGTGCAAATGTGAAAGTTGGAGTATGAGTCAAACCAAGAAACTTCCCTTTTTAAACCATAGCCTAAAAATGCTTGGAAGCATCTCAAATTTTCAACCCTAAACTTGGAATTTGAATTTTTCCAATTCAAATTCAAAGCTGAAATGGAATCTTAGTCAAATCTCAAGATTTTACCACAGAACATCAAAATCTCCAAAAAGCAAAGTTGTACATCTTCACATTTCGGAACTTTGCCTCCATTGGCACTTTGGCCAATTTTGCCATCTAGCCCCTCAAATTTCAAAAATTCAGTTCAAAACAGGGTTTTACCCCCTTTTGAATTACGGCCAAATTTTCAACTTTTTCTCAAAATCTCCAGTGCAGGGACGTGTCTCATGAAATTCTAAACAGCTTTTATGTTGAAAGATTTTCGAGCCACGTTCAAATTTTTGAAGTTTGAGCCATGCCAACCAAGTTGACCTTTGCCCGGCCGAGGCGCGCTCACGGGTTGCCCACGCCGCGCTCGCGCGTGCCCGAGCTCGCCGCCGGCAGCTCCTGTCGCCGTCCGTCCTCGCCTGAGCCGACCAATGGCACGGCTGCGTGTCTCCGCTCACGGAGCACGCGTCTGGCCAGCTCGCGTGGCCTGGGGTGCACTGTAGCGCTGACCCGAGCCGCGCTCCCGAGCTCGCCGTCGCGTCGCCGCCGCGAACCGCCGGGTAATTCCGTCGCCGCCGTTGTCCATCGGTCCCCCGAGCGACTTTCGCGACCACGCCGTCTCTTTTTTCCTCCCTGCCCTGTCTTCTCGCCTCGCCCACGCGCGCCTGCCACCTGCAGCACGCCTGCGCGCGCGTTGACGCCGCGCACGGCGCCAACACGGCCGCGACAAGCCGCTGCCGCCGCGACAGCTCACCGAGCTGCCCTAGCCCTCATCCCGTGCTGCCCGAGCACCCTCTTCCTCCCCTCTCACTCCTACTTAAGCCCCCAAACAGTTCCCTTCCTCAGCACGCCGGAAAACCCTCGCCGGAGTTCGCAGAGGCGCCGCCGAGCTCGCTCTCGTGGACAGCCCTCTCCGTTGCTCCTCTGGCCAAACCGAGGCTCCCACTAGCTTCCCCATCACCCACTGCCACTCCTCGACCAAGCCCCGACCCCATTCCACCACCGCAGCCGCCGGCGCAGCTCGCCAGAGAAGCCCGAGCTTTCCGCCGCCGCCCGCGCACGTGCACAGCTCGCTACGCTCCTCCTCCGGCCGAACCGAGGGCACCAACAGCTCCGCCGTGCCGCGCTGGTGCTCACCGACCTCTTCCCCGACCCTCTCCGACCCCGACGCCGCCGGTCACCGCACGCCGGAGTTGACCGAGCCGCCACCGCCGTCGCCAACCACGTTCCCGGCCGTCCCCGACCTCGAGACCTCGCCCAAAAGACGCGCGGTGAGCCCCTCTCCGTTTTCCCCTATTTTCCCGGCCCGGACTCGCCGCCGTTTGGCCGGCGTAAGCACGCCGGCGAACCCAGGGACCTCGGTGTGTCTTCAACCTCTTTCCAGGGGGCCGAGTGTAAGATGTAGGGACCTGTTTGTAAGACTTTCAAAAACTCTAGGGTTCACAGCGTAAAAGAGATTCTACCTTTTAGGTTTAATTCGCTGAGATCTTCAAAAATTCGTAGAAAATCGTAGAAAAATCAGAAAAATACCAAACCAATTTTGTAGTGACCAGTGATTCAAGAAGTCCAACTTCTTCCTTTGCACCTCACTCAGTTGAGCTTTAGATTTTGAAATATAAATTCAAATCAGTTTGGACCCTTTTCATCATAGTTCAAAATCTACACATGCACTGGAGCTGGTCTTGGGATATGTTGTTCGTGTGATTGTCATTAGCTTAATGCGCAAAGGGTGCACAAAAAATTCCCAGTGGATTTAGGGTTATGAATTTCCAAACATATACCCTGCTGTTTTGGCAAAGAAATCACAGAAAATAAATTACTCAGTGAACAATCACCTCCTTCACAAAGAAACTTAATCAAGACATTAGAAACCTTAGAAAAATGAAAATGGTAATTTTTGGACACTGGAAAATGGCTAAATGATTTTTGGTAGTTTAAACATGGTGAAATTCCACAAAAATAACCATAAATCAATATCACATGCAAACTTGCAGAGATGTCACTCTTGGTACCCTAAGTCACTGTGCCAAGTGGTGTGGACAGAAACCTTGTAATTATTTTTGTAGGATTTTAGTTTGTTTTTAGGCAAAAAGATAAGAACATTTTTAATAAATTATAGAAAAATCCCCTTGAGCCAAATTTTGGGCTAGACTCCTGCTTTGGCATGAGCAAGCCTCTGGACAAATGGCACATGAAAATAATATTCCTAAGTTCACCTTTTGAATAATGGAAAAAGGACTTAAATGGTGGAAAAGAGAAGAAAAAGAAAAAGGAAAGAGAAAAACCTAAAACTCTAAAATCAAATTAAAGGTTCAAAATGAAAAGGGTATATTCACTTATAAATAATGTTATCCTTTCCAATTCATTAACCAAGATTTAAATAAACACTAACTATTTAAATCTCGATACTTAAGCATTTCATGCATCTCGTGTAGATTCGGGTCTCGCCGACGGAGTCTACGAGCTAGTCCCCGCTGCCGAGGAGATCGCCCAGGAGTCCGAGGTGAACGTGGTGCACGTGGATCCGAGCCCCGAGCAGGAGTACCGCTTCGAGCCGGAAGGCAAGCCCCGGAGCATAACCTAACTTTACTTACGCGATTTATTTGATTATATGTTTGTGCATTTAAGTTTCAAGGAGTTGAATGAAACCCTAGATTGCATGCTCATAGGTTCCTTTGATTGAACACTAGTATGTTAGGTTCGATAGTCGCTATGCTTAAGACCGATAGAAGTCGAGTGTTTTCCGACACTCGCGAGATATAGGAGTTGTATGTCTACTCATATCAGAAACACTAGAGATGATGGACGGATGATTGTAGATACCCGTCTATCGATGGTTTAATTGGAAACATGTGGTACTTTTGTGTCAAGCGTTTGAACGTACCACATATATGCACGGACTATGGGACCGGTAAGTCTCGGTATCCGATTGATGCGAGCAGGTCCGACAGCTCTCTGTCTTGGAAACGTTATCCCATGGGCACATGAGGGTAGTTGCGTGAGTCCCAGTAGTGGTAAACCTTTACCCTGAGGCATTGGGACTCGGGAGCCACTCGCAGAGAGAGGAGAAAGGATTGGGGTGTGTTGGCATTTCCAACCATTCCGTATGTGTGGGTTTCCCCTGGCCAGGTAGTAAATTCGGTTCGAACTGTCCGCTTCTCGCGGTTAATGAGACTGCTTGACCGATGTATGACATATTATGAAGTGAAACTTGGAAGGATGAAATCTTTGTATGGAATAATTGTATTGCAAAACTTGATTGTTTAGCTAGGCTCACCTAGAATGGATAGGCTAAAGGAATTAAAATCAAAATGGAGAAATTAGAAATCAGCTTAGTCGCTTTTGGCAAAGGAACCCCACTAGCCAAACAGCCTCTCATCTTAGGAGTCGGTGATGTAGTGATCACCAGTCGGTTAAGTCTTGTTGAGTATAACTAGTATACTCAGCCTTGCTTGTGGCTAAATTTTCAGGACCGTCCCCTCAGGAGGTAGCTGCCTCTATGACTTGGGCCTCCCAGCTTCCTCCTGGTTACAGCATCGAGTGGGAGCCGGCCTCTCCCGAGGATCGTGAGGAGTAGCGTCACGGCTGACTTCATCGTGGCGATATTATGGATCGTCGCTAGTATCTCGTTTACTTTCCGCTGCATGAACTCAAACTATTTTAATTATCATTTCAATTTGGTTGTAATAACTTTGAACCTTGTTGTAATTTGAATTGTGGAATGATGTGATCTTTGGAACTCACCTTCGAGTGAGCGTATGGACGGACGATCTTCAGTAGCAGTTAGTCGAGCTTGACTCGACGGTCGAATCCGCACTTGGGAACATTTTCGTGTATTAGCACCAATGGAAGGTGGAATATTCTTAAGTGGGCCCATTTCTCGGGTAAGATCGCTACATTAACGTATGACTGATAGGGACTGTCACCGCTTCAGCTTTGTTTGGGCCCATCCCCTTTAATGGAAGAATATGCTAAGTGCACGACAAGTGGCTAGAGGAAAACAAACATATGCAAAGTCCACGACAAGTGCTCGAAACACAGTAAGCGTGCCATTCTTTCAAATCAGAAACATATATGCATGTGTTTAACCTGGATTGTGTTTTTTTGTACGCATTTGGACTAACAGAACGGAGTTTTGGAGCCTTTCTGGGTGATCTGCTGCTGGCCTCAACAGAGCATCTGAGGCAATCGGCGACTTCTGTACTTTTGGCATCAATGTGTTTGTTTGCGGATCAGCTTGATCCGTTGCCACATGGCCCATCAAGCAATATTTAAGTGACGAGTGTTTGAATTTTTTGTTTCTACCCAGACAGTACAAACATTGCCATTTAACTATATCCATGGATATCCATATCTATAGATACGTACACACACTCTTCCTATGAACACCTGTGAGGGACTAACCGGCCAACCTTGTATGATCGGTGTGGGAATAACACTATTTTGACTTTTGTTTATATTACTTTGGATAAACGGTTAGTATCATTTGTACATGCTTATTGTCATTGAATTCTTAATAATGTTAAAACATTGTAGGATATGAAATATTGAAACACCGTTACTTTAAAAAAGAGGAATTTAGAAATGTACCATAAAATTATTCCTCCATGTTTCGCATCAAATACTTTTAAAAAAATATTCACATAAGTATGAAAGCACAGAGAGAGAGAGAGACATTAGCTAAAATTTTCAAATGGCGTGGGTTGGACCTTTGGAATTTATTGATTATCTTTTTTGTTCTAGAAATGTCAGTACTTCAGATGTTACATCGGAATTAGTGATAAGGATTGTCATTTCAAGGATAATCTCATCAAATCACATCATAAATATCATTTTTTATTTTTATTTAAGGACGGGACCACTATTTAACCATGGATTATATGAATTATGATTGAGATGGTGGAAAGGAATGTATATAATTGTGACAACCACACAGAGCGATGCACCTACATGACTTGACCCATTGCAGAAAGGGAGTCTATTCTCAATCATTACCAATGGATTTCACAGTGTGAGGCAACTTTCAACCAATGACTAGTTCACTACCACCAAATTTACAAGAAAGAAAACGGAGCAATTTAAAAGTGTATCACAAAAAATTATTTCCTTCACAGTTTCACATCATATACTTTACATACAGTGTGCACACAAGTATGGCAGCACAAGAAAAAAAAAAGGGAGAAAAATGAAAGAACAAAGACGTGTGCAGTGATATACCTCGTTCTTTCCTACACTATCACTGCGCGTAAAAAGTTGAAAACACTAAAACTACGCCATCCATCCTTATTCCTGGAACCTTTTGGCGCGAGCAGTTCCAAAATCCTACTATTCCTTTTTACCAACCGTCAGCTGACTGATCACAGCACCAGTTCAGCAAACATTGGACCTTCCAATTACCGCAGTGTGTTGAGTTATAGTCTTGACACGGCCATGACGTGCGCCACCTGTTGGTCGTCACGGCGCCCGCCGAGCCCCGTCGTAGTCGATGTCGTCGTCTTCCCCTTGGGCTTCTGCGCCGGCACCGTTGGCGCCAGTTTACGTGCCACCTCCCGGAGCTTGACCTTCTCGACCTTTCCCAGTGCATTTCTCGGCAAAGCTCCGACGACCACCACCTTCTTAGGCACCATGAAGCGCGCCATGCGGTTGCTACAGAACACGAGCACATCGTCCTCGGTGACACCACCGGCGTCCCCTCTGGCGACGACGAACGCGCACGGCGTCTCGCCCCAGCGCGGGTGCGGCATGGCGACCACCGCCGCGTCCGCCACGGCCGGGTGCCGGAACAACACCTCCTCCACCTCCTTGCTACAGATGTTCTCGCCACCACTTATGATGACGTCCTTGGACCTGTCCTTGATCTCGATGTACCCATCCTCGTGCACGACGCCGACGTCACCCGTCAAGAACCAGCCTCCCTTGAAGGCCTCCTCGTTGGCCTTGGGATTGTTGAGGTACCCCTTCATGACGCTGCTGCCACGGAGCACGATCTCGCCGACGGTCTTGCCGTCGCGCGGGACGCTCTCCATGGTGTCGGCGTTCTTGACGTCGGCGTCGGCCAGCGACAGGACGCTGACACCCTGGCGCGCCTTGAGGCGGGCCCGCTCGGGAAGTGGCAGCCGGTCCCACTGGTCACGCCACTCGCACGCCAGCGCGGGCCCCGTCGCCTCCGTGAGTCCGTAGGCGTGCGTGACGCGGAACCCGATCCGCTCCACGCGCTCCAGCAGCGCCGCCGGCGGTGGCGCACCGCCGGTGAGCACGTGCACCGGCGCCTCGAGGTTCTTGCTTGCGCCGTCGCCCTCGAGGAGGATGCTGAAGATGACCGGCGCGCAGCACATGTGGGTGACGCGGTGGCGCGCGATGGCGCGGTAGATGTCGGCCGGGCGCGCGTCGCGGATGCAGACGTTGACGCCGCCGCGCGCCGCCATGCCCCAGGTGAAGGTCCAGCCGTTGCAGTGGAACATGGGGAGGGTCCAGAGGTAGACGGGCTCGGTGCCGACCCCCCACTGGAGGAGAAGGCTGGTGGTGCTCAGGTAGGCTCCACGGTGGCTGTAGACGACGCCCTTGGGCGCCGAGGTGGTGCCGGAGGTGTAGTTGAGCGTCACGGCGTCCCACTCGTCGGCGAGTTGAGGGAGCTCTGCGTTCGGGTCGCCGTGCGCGACGAGCCCTTCGTACTCGAGCTCGCCGAGGCGGACGCCGGTGGGCGCGTCGAGGTCGTCGATGACGGCGACGAGAGGGAGGTGGGTGTTGGCACCGGCGGAGGCGAGGAGGCGGAGGGCGTCTCCGGCGAGGCGGACGAAGTCGTAGTCGACGAAGAAGAGCTTGGCTTTGGAGTGGCGGAGGATGGTGGCGACGGCGGCGGCGTCGAGGCGGGTGTTGATGGTGTTGAGGACGGCGCCGGCCATGGGCACGGCGAAGTGCATCTCGTACATGGCCGGCACGTTCGGGGCGAGCACGGACACGACGTCGCCGCGGCGGACGCCCAGGGAGAGCAGCGACGACGCGAGGCGGCGGCACCGGGCGTACGTCTGGCGCCAGGTGAAGCGGACGCGGCCGTAGATGACCGACGCGCGGTCGCCGTAGACGGCATTGGCTCGTGGCAGGAACTCCACGGGGCTCAGCGGGACGTGGTTTGCAGGGCGCTTCGGGAGCTGGTCCATGGCTGTTGCTGTGCTTGATCGATCGATCGATCTGAAGAAGATCAAGGCCGCAGGTGCTAACTGCTGTACTATGTAGCAGCAGTGGCTACGGCTAGGATGTGTGAGGAGGTCTGAGAGGTGAGTGAGCTGCTGGGACGGCGGAGGTGTATCCTTCCTTTATATAGGGCTCAGGGGGCGCTGCCTGCGTTTGGAAGTTTGGACACGGGCGGGAGCACCAGAAATTGATTGTTTGGGAAGAAACGGAGTGGTTAGCTAGGGAAGACTGAGGTTGCATTGCAAGGAAAATCAAGTGAAAACGCGGCGTCTTGACCACATCCACATGTTCCTTGCCTCCTGTGCACGATTTTTCAGATCCGCCCTGTGGTGGTCCTGGCCCTAGCAACAGACCCGTCTCTGCTGCTGCGGCTAGGATTTGTGCCAGATGATGGTGCTCAACTGATTAGGTTTTCCCGGCCACGGCTACAGCAGCAGCTAGCAGATCAGTTGATGGCAGATGACGCTGTGATAATGGGAGCTTGTGGCGAGCTAGCAAGCATCCCCCAGCCG
The DNA here is from genome assembly GCA_015342445.1 of Digitaria exilis. Classification (NCBI taxonomy): domain Eukaryota; kingdom Viridiplantae; phylum Streptophyta; class Magnoliopsida; order Poales; family Poaceae; genus Digitaria; species Digitaria exilis. The sequence goes on from JACEFO010000144.1 coordinate 649,629, forward strand.
TTAAACCTGGGCCACGCGATTGGTTTCGTGCGGGATAATAACAAGATCGCTAGTGCTGGTACACTGTGTTCGTCAGCTTCGATTTGATTGCTTTCCATGGATTGCATGGTCCTTGCTCCTAAGTTGAGACGACTCTGTTCTGTCCTTGTCTACGTAGACCCAAGGAAAACCGCACAGCCCAGGAGAGAGAGAGAGCTCTGCTCCTTTTTTTAAAAAAAACAAAAAACAAAAAACGTGAACACGTGTTTCGCAGCGTGCTATGCACCCAAGGCAAACATAATCAATCAAGATTCAAGCACCTATTACAATTAGAGCTAGGGCAACCTCTCTACTAGACCTTGAAAAACGCAATCTAAATCCAGTGGTAACCCGCATTTGCACCTCGTCCAAATAAAATCGCCTCCACCGACATCCAAGGTATGGATGCCTTCAACATCATTCCAAATTATCCATGATGTGAGAAGAACACGGAAATCAAAGGCCTTCATGTAACCACAAATGCGTTTACGAGTTGTAGTTCACCAATCACTATACCATTTAGGGTCTGAAGCCCTTCGGATAGGCAGACAAACAGATAGTATCCTTTCCACTTTCACCTTTGCAAAAATAGCGTTGGTACAAGCAGGATGCGCTAGGGTAATCGAGTGCGAGCAACTTCTACTACCTTTCTTCAATTCCTTATCTCTGTGTCAAGCACCAAATGTCATTATATTCAATCGACTGAAGTTGGACTGAACAATCACAAACTGACACCTCGAGCATTACCCTGAATGAATGGAGGCCTTAGCGACCTAACCTGCTTTTTTATTAGTACTAACTTTGAGGGAGCAGAAACGACCCATGTCAAATCTCCTCAGCTGTAGACAAGTCAACAGATTCTCTGGAATGGCATCAAACTTGTATATATAGTCTCCAAAACTAATATTTAACTTTAATATTTTCCATATTATAATACATGTAGCAAACAAACTAAATCATACGAAAGTACTTTTAAATGCAAATCATATGATATTTTTTCTAATAAGAAAATGTTTTCAATGCATAAGATTAATTGTAGGTAAAAAAAGCATATTTGAATTAGCTAGGTTCGAACTTTGTACCGGAAGTACTTATTTGTCTCTCCACAGTAACTTTGGTCTTGATTGGAGATACTAAGTGGGTGTCACTTTGTGTTAACCGGATTTGTTTTTCACATAATCATGACGCAAAATGTCATTGCTTGAAGAATGATCAGAAACCAAAATTTTAACAAACATCAGTAAAAAAAATACCACTGCATGAGAACCTCACAAAATGAAATACATTTTTTCCTTTCATTTACTGGACGTCCTTGAAATACAGATCCGCTCAGTGAGCAGTCAAACTCACGTACGAATTATCCTATATATATATATTCCCCTCTATAATTTTTTATTAATCCATCTTTCAGCTGTTCCAGTTAATCAGTTTTTTTTAGCATACAGGTAATCAGTTAGCATATTCGAATCTTAGTTGCAATGTGCTGGGTCCCACATGTCGGTCAAACGGATGATCCGTGTGAACTCTTGTCTGGCCATTTAGCGTTGACTGGTCAAGTCCTCCTAGCTTTGAGTCCAGACACTCACCACGTACTTCAGACCAAGCATGACACACGTGTTGCAGTGCGCGTCGCGAGCCAGTGTGCCGGATCCATCAGTGCCAAGAGAGCAGAGAGAATGAACTGTACCTGGCACATGCAGGCAATGTTCATATTAGTAACTATTCACTATTCATTCCAACTATCAGAGTGTGTTTAGTTGGGAGGGGAGGAAAAGAACTTTTTCTGGGAATCGTGTTTTGTGAGAGTGATGAATAGGAAAGTTGAGTGGAGTTAAAGGAGAACTTTTCTGGAAAGCGTGTTTTCTGAGAGAGATGAATAGTAGAGTCCAAAAGAACTTCCGAAACTAAACACATTCCAACTTTTCATTATTCCCCCTCTCACAAAACACGTTTCCCAGCGAATGCTACAGTGTTTTTCTTATGCTATATTGTTTTCTCCTACAATCTAAACACACATATTCTAAAAGTACTTTTACTTTCTATTCGTCCCCTTCACAGAACACGCATACATAAAAATTCTCTTTTCACCTTTTCTATTCATCTCCCTCACATAACACGCATCCTAGAAAAAAAAAAGTATTTTTTCCTCACTTCATCTGAACACACCGCAATCGACGTCTGTTACTGTCCTACTACTACTTTTACAATACAGTATGACATTAGCAGTCTTGCCAAGTCAAGCAAAATATTCCGTACTATATTCTATATATGGGATGTTAAAGAAGAGGAGGAGCATCCTGGAGATGAAGCCTGAGCGTCTTCAGAACGTACACAGGGGCCAGGGCAGTAACATTAGGTCGTTAGTGTTTTTTTTTTTTGGCCACCAGAGTCAGTGGCTGCATTTTGTGCCGTCGGCGTCACTGATGACACATGCGATTTGCACGTTGTTGGGCCCAGACGTCAGGGACACACCGATTTCCACTATATTACAACTGTGCACCCGATATTTTCTTGGGGTTTGCCGGACACATGGCGACGCGAGCGCATCACGGAGTGATTGCACACAGTTCGCGCGAAAGAGACCGTGCCTGCGCCTCCAGTCCCACCTAATGCTCTCGGCGCCTTGGCCACTGATGATCTGAGAGGTGCCCTGCAGGACGATAGGTTAGTGGAGAGCTAGCATTAGCAAGGGAGCAAATAAATGGGGAAGGACGACGACCCATCAGGGCGTTGCGGCCGAAAGCTTTCCAGGATCAAGGCTTGTCTGCAACCCGTTTTCTGCCTGTCGCTTGTTCCATGCTGCGTACAGATTAGTATGTGTTCACGGGAAGACGGTTGAAATGACACCAAAACCGTTGTATGTCACACTGAATTTATTTGGTCTTGTTTTCTCTAATGTGAGCACGTGAGGGACAACCCAAAGCATGCGCCCAACAAGAGCCAACCAAGATATGTATCGCTCCAAACTTCCAATCAACCAAGAGGAAACAGAAAGACGCTGGTGATCACGATGGTTCAGGGCGCCGCCAATACCGCGGCCTCGATTCTATTTCAGCGCAATAAAATGTATGGTTGCAACGCCGTGATCTAGAAGTTGTTGCTAGTGCTAGTGGGTGCCTGCTCCCCTGAATAGCGTTGCCGTTGGACAAGGAACGGGGATCCCCGTGCTTTGCCCTCCCCACACCCGCAGATCTGTTCTCCGATCCATACCCTACCCATACCCATCCAGCTTCAAATTACCCATACCCAACAGGCAACGGGCAAACGAGATCAGCAACTGGCAAACGAGATCAGGCGACAACGACGCATCCTGGGCCGCAAAATAACGGAAGCCCCTCGCGTCGCTGCCGATGCCGATGCTGCCGACGCTGCTAACCCGGTGCCTCTGCTCTGCTCTGCTTCTCTTCTCTGTTGGCCACTAGTATTAAGGGTATAGAGAAAGAGAAGAACATCACATACGTACTCACTACAACACTTGCATCCATCTCCTTCCACACAAACTGAATGAAAGCATCTGATGAGTATCACATACATAAATTAAGAACAGCGTGCATGTTAATTGAGCATGCACATACTGTGATGTCTCCATTTTATAAATTACAAGAAGAAACTTGAAATAAAGTTCAGAAAGAGAGAGAGCCACAGTAAATAATCATAGCATTAGCTTCAAGGTGTTGAAACATTATATCCGGAAAGAAATCTTGGGGAAGCTTCCAGCTGGTCAGAAGGTCCATTACCTATCTGTCAGACAACCAAATAATTAGAAAAAAATAGTTAGAAGAAATAACTGAGATTAAGTTGCTACATTCATTTACTTAGCCACAACAGTCAACAAGTGAAGAAATAGTTGCTGCTGGACTGAGTACAAAAGCAAGACTACAATGTTTGCATATTGCTTTATTTTTACCATCATCTAGCATAGTAAACTCATACTCTTTCCAAACTTTTGATCTAAACTTTCTATTAGGAGGCAAAGCTTCTGTACTGACATCTTCCTCTAAATTTCGATGTATCAAGCTAACAAAGTAAAATAAAGATATAATCAGCAGTAGATAGGAAAAACACAATATAGCCATCTGTGAGAAAGAAGAAAAAAGAGACTTACTCAAGACTAGACCCTTCAGGATATAAGTTAAGTGAATTGTTGTCCCTCTCTAATGTGCCTTCAAAGCTCCCAACAATCCCACGAGAGCCCATCCCATTGTTACAGTCTTCAATTGAAGTAGATGTGCTAAGTCGTTGCATGATTGATTGATTGTGTTCTGCTAGTGCACAAGAATTAAGAAAGACACTTTTCAGAACAGTTTTTGCATTAAAGTTAAACATCATGCCAATCGATTGGGTTCCTAACAAAACAGCAATGGTTTGAACTAAAACAAATCGAAATCTTGAAGGAAATCATGTGGGGAAGATTACAAACCGAAATCGATGATGCAAAGGCAATAAAAAGCCAAGTCCAGCCAGATACCAATCCTAATCCCAATCAGCAATCATTTTCTTCTACTGAATGTACTGCAAGGTGAAGAAGAATCTAATCAGATTTGGATTTGAAAAGGAAGGACAAAAAAATATAGGTAAAGAAGAGAGCAGCGATGCGGGGAGAGAAGGAGAGTGTACCAGCGAACGTGGGGTTGGACAGAGGCGGCGGCGGCTTGACCAAATCTCCCTTGCAGGCTTGCTTCTCGCTGGTGTGGTTGAGGTAGGGCTGAGCGTAGGTTGGAATGCGATTGCGGCGGCAGCTTGACGGGATATCCCTCGGCCGACGGATTCGCGATGCAGGGAGGCCTCGAAAGGCTTCTTGCCGGCGTTGTGAGGCAGGACGGCGGCGGGGTCGGTGGCTTCGGCGTTCCTCGAGGTGGTGCCGGGGTCGCAGGCGGCGGGGTTACCTCAGGGTGTGATCGGCGGCGGGCGGAGGATCCAGCGATGCGCAGCTCAAGCGGCGGCAGCGAACAGAGGAGTCAAGAGAAAGAGATGGGAGGAGACAAGAAACAGGCAAAGACGGGTATACCCTCCCCATACCCTTGACATCACGGATAATACCCGTACCCTGCCCATATATGAATGGCCAAATAATTCCCCAACCCGTTTCACCGGGTATGAATTGGGTAACGGGCGACGGTTATCCACCGGCAACGCTACCCCTGATTGCCCCCCGCGCCGGCGTGGGGCTGACCCGATCGGAGCAACTACGACAGTGTGCTTACCGTCTACCATTTCCAGTGATGGGGTTCGACGGTCTACCATACCGTGCGCGCATGCCAGGCGCGCGCGCGACGTGTAAGGTGGCCGTGGTTGGTTGGTGGAGGTGGCCCGTTCTACTTCTATCTTTTGTTGGTTCAGGCACGATGCAAAACTTAGATCCGTGCAACAGTGCCCCTCTGTATCCATATATACAGTAGTTTATATAACTCTGAATTTGCGGATGAGGCGTCTCTGCTCATGCATCCATGCATAAGGAAGAAGTCTATTTTTTTTACCATTTAACTATAGGTCGAGTTTTATTTTGATCATTTAACTTCAAAACCGTTCATATTTGATCATCCATCGATTTTAGATGGTGGTTTCGGCGATGTGAATGACACGTGATAGTGGGACCCACATATCAACCTATTTTTTTATTTTTGTCTCATCTCTCCGTCTCTCTCCTCTCTTGACGACGTCAATAGTGGCGGCCTTGATGAGCGCCGACGTGGCCCCTACTACGAGCGCGGCGGCCTTGATACGTACGGGTGAGGCGGCGACGATGCATCATGGTGTGGAGTGCGTAATGGATCTGCCCTAGCTGGAGCTCTTTGCAGGCGACGCATACTCCCAGGGTGAGGCGACGGGTTGTGTCTCACCTGATCTGCATCTGTAGATAGGCTGACATATGGACCCTACTATCACGTGTCATCCACATCAGCGAAACCACTATTCAAAACCATCGGATGGCCAAATATGAATGACTTTGATAATTCGATGATAAGAAAATACCTCGTTTTGAAGTTGTATGGCCAGAATCAAACTTGGGCGAATAGTAAATATGCAAATCGGTTGCCGCAGGGCACTTGTTACTCGTGCAACTAAGAGCTAGCATCTTTAGCAATAGCTTTAAATTAAGACTCTCCACTTGTTTAATAGCAGAGTTTGGATCCGTGCCATAAGTGTAATTGGATTTGTATAAAATACATGCAATGTTTAGATCTCTAAATAAATTCTATAAAAACTAGATTCAAATATTTATCTAATTATTTAATTTGTATCATAAATTGTAATATTTTTTTGTTTATTTGATCAAAGTTGTTTTTCGAGAAACGAGAAAGATAATTATTTAGGAATAGAGGGAGTAGCTCATAGAGAAAATATAGGCTTCATTCTTACTGACTAGAGAGATCATTGGAATAGGCTATGTTATTAATATCTCTTCTATGAGTTGGCAAATTTTAGAGTTAGTGTACTATTCAGCTGTTAGAAGAGGCCTTATAATCTCGATATCGTCCTCTACCTAACTATTTAGACACAGTCAACCCTTCAAACCACCTTATAGTTTCAGATTAAGCATCCCAGAATTTTGTAATCTACAACTCAGATTTTTTTTTTGGGTATCTATCGTTATTACCTGAATCCTAATAATTTATATCCATCCGAATATGGTCTTAGTTTTATTTTAATGTGCTATAGTCTCATTCTAATTCGAACACTAATTCTGAAAGATTTGTAGAGAAATATATAACTATTCTGTATACAGACTACAGTATGTATGTGTTCGCGGGAAGACGACTGAAATTACAACAAAATCGCTGATTTTTCTTTTCTCCCCCTTCATTCATTGGCGAACAGACATACATGTGTTTTAGGAACAAGTGAACAACAGACAGACATGTCACACCGGATGTACTCCTATCTATTCTTATTGGTGCTACTAGCTGATACCGTGACCAAGGTAGCCCAAGCATGGGCCCAAGAGCCAAGACGTGTTCGTTGAAAGCAAGAAGAGGGAAAAGAAAAGAATGACGCAGGTGATCACGACGGTTCAGTCCAGCGCCGATGCCACGGCCTCGATTCTATGTCAGCGCGATATAGGCTGTGTTTAGTTGTTGAAGGTAAAAGATCTTTTGTTTCTGGAATGCGTGTTATGTGAGGGGGATGAATAGGAAAGGTGAAAAGGGAATTTTTAGGGATGCGTGTTCTGTGAGGGAAATGAATAGTAAGTGCAAAAGATCTTTTGCATCTAAACACAACCATAGAATGTATGGTTGTCATGCCTTGATCTAGAAGTTGCCAGTCCCGATTCAGACATCCTGTGGTGCCTACTCCGGTGATTGCTCCAACAGTTTGATTACCAATTCCAGTGATGGAGGTTGCAATGGTGGTGCACCACATCATATGCATGTGAGCATGTCGCGGCCTCGCGGGTGGGTGGTCCGTTCATCTTTTGCTGGTTCAGGCAGGCTTCTGCTGATCCAGTGATCCGTGCCCCACCAGTATCAGCATTCGAGTTTGGACAGCTCTGCATCTGCAGAAGGGGAGTCTATGCCCATGCATCAATCCATCCACAGCCACCAAATTCAAGGCATACCAAGAAAGTTTGGCTATCACTTGGTTTGTTGCGAAAAAAATGGACACACCAAGTTGCCAATAAATAATCTTGCTCTAACTTTAGTATACCTATATTCTGGTAAGTCCTGATTTTAGCATGTCCAAATTTTGGCTAGACAAGAATTGGGCTCCAACGGTAGCTGCCGCTGCCAGTAATTAACATTCAGAGGGCTTGTGAGAACTTGCCGTCCCCTAATTCAAGAAATTTTAGTTTGTTTTAAGCTACATTTATTTGACTCTACCTAATTTTTATAAGGACGATGCTAAGCAGATGCACGGTCGATAGTACATTTCACGATGTATTTAATAAAGCTAATATGTTGTTATACATAAGTTTTGTTGTACTTTAAATTTGATATTATGTGCTTTTTCTAGTACAGTGATACAGTGTCCCCACCAGTGTTTGGCTGCCTGGTATGTACCAGACGTCCTGACCGGATCGGCGAGCAGCGCAAACAGCGCGATTCAGTGATACGATCGATGTCTCTTGTCACGTGAGAGATCCTTGGATCGTCTTCGTGTGTCTGTTTTCTCCAGAAAATGCAGCTTACTATGATCCTGCTGTGGGTGTGGTCTGATCTAGCCCGACATGCCGACATGCACGACCGAACCATGCATGCTAGTTTTCTCTTGACTACTCCAGATGCTAGAGACCTAGATGACGCTCTTTTTATTCATTCATACAACGGAAGCTGCACGTACGTAATGGTACATCTTTAAAAAAGTTTTTCTCTAAGAAAAGTAGTGCTCAAAAGGCCAAGCAGGTGAACGGGTCAACTCTGGAATTTGGCATCTAATTTCGCGGAAATCTGCATATGTAGAACTTTGTCTGCTGGCTGGAAGTGGCTCTGTCTGTCTGACGACGGGACTGAGTACCTGCTGCACTGCAATTCAGCTTCTGCATATTCATACAAGATTTTGACCATAATTCCGAGCCGACCTGTCTGCCGTGCAAGTTGATGAAGGGAAACTGGCCAGGATTCGGCTGAACTTTCACCTTCGTGACGCGTAATCGAACTAAACCCACCCTGATCTCACTGTCCATCTGCAACATGACACAATGCATGACACGGATAGGCAAACGGAAAACCTGCCTGGTTTCGGTGTCACGACGTTTATCATCATCATCGATCACTCTGTGTGTGTCCAGAATGACTGACAGAAGCTGCAAATTGCCTGATTTAATCATTTAATTCAATGACTCATGACGACTGCTTGTAGTATCGTATTTGTTTGCGCCGTTAGGAAAATCTAACCTAAATTTCACGGAGCTTTCGATCCCCCCAAAACAAAAAGGCCAGTCTCGGGTCCCGATCGAGTCCAAGTCTGGGTTCGGTCACCCAACCAGACGATGGGAGACGAGACCGCGGCTCCTATCAAGCTATCCATCCTCTCCGCAATTGCGTTGCGCCGCTGCTGCGCCTTCGCTTTGCTGACAAATCTGCTTCCTTTCGTCAAAGGATGCGTACGTGCTCAGAGATCAACTTCGCGCGCGAGGTGATGGACAGCCACCATTGCTTGCTTTCGTAAAGCACGAGTCATTCTGTGATTAGGACCAGCCTGGAATAACGGGGGTGGCTTTTCGTGTGTGATTTGCACGGAAACGCCCGTCCGGTCCGGTCACGTATATGGATCGTCTCAGGGATTTGTCTTCAGGTCTTGGTATTTCGACCGCAAACTGCTCGCAATTTCTCGAGCGGCGTTGCAGATTTTGCTTAGAACCACTCACATTATTATACAAAATGATAGTGCGCAGGACGGGAGTTAATTTGACTTATGGTCCGTAGTTAGTTACTTAGTTGAGGTCGTCTTTGTTTTGAACAGTTGTTGGACAACTTTCGTGAGCGCCGTTTGGGACGGCACGGGAAGTTTACGTGGGGTTTCCCAGTGACCTTCGCATGAAATGCACGGCTATGCATGCATGATTAGCTTAGGGAGTTGATAAGCTGATGTCTTGAAGATTGATGCCTCACTCGGTCGATCATTACTGTGTCTAGCAAAGCGGTTGAGCGTGATCTCCCGTTTCCTCTTGTTTTGCCCTGGTACGGGTATGATTGGATAAGGGGGTGTTTAGATTGGAAAATATTCACTACCACGATTTATTTCGTAGTTAAACATGTGTGTGTTCACTACCACGAGTCAAGGAAGGAGTAGGAGCACTTTTCAAACTCCGTTGCAGCATTATGCAGTGGGAAAAAATAATTAACCAAATCATTGTACGGCTCGTAGCCTGATAGGCAGATCGATAGACGCGACAGTGCTCCTAAAAAAATGATCGAGGCTTGGCAGTCCAGCTCGGAATTGAGGGGGTGTTTAGTAGGCTAAAAAACGCTATAGATGGATAGTATTTTTGAGTAGGAGGGATGAGATAAATAGTAAAAAGTTAGATAAATAGTATATTTTTAGGAGAAATAGATTGAATCTAAACCTACCCTCAACCTGCAGACGTTTGGCCGGGACGGGGTCATGGTTGCGTGATAATGCGCGAACGAGCCTGTCACGGAGACGACAGCGAGCCATCGTGCGCTAAACGCATTAAACCTGGCCAGCGCTGGATCTATCAGATCAGCAGTGTGGGTGTCTGCGTAGCGTAGCGTAGCAGTGGCGATTATTCTTGATCCGAGACAGGCGCCATCCTCCGCGGATCATGCCTCCTTCGTCGCCCCTCTCGTTATCTCCGAAGCGCGCACATGTCATGGCACGTGGCGAGCTGCTGCTGATGAGACGTCGCTCGCTCAGCTCGCATAGTCGCATGGCGATGAGCTCGTGTCGCCAAGAGAGAGAGAGAGAGAGCGCGAGTGAAGCGCGTCGGGCTACGCGCTGACTCGTCACATGCATGTGGTGATATGGATCACCCGTAGCGTAGGTTCGCACTAGCCTGCTTGATCGATCGGATATATGCTTGGTTAATCCCAGTGTGACGTCGTCGTTGCGTGTCATGCATGTGTTCAGTGTGTGCCAATAATTCATCACGTCGTCTTAATCTGTTGCTCTACTCGTAGCTGCTACCATTAGTTTATACCTGTATCCCTTCGCCCGCTGACTTCTTTCTTTCTTTCTTTCTTTCTTTCTTTCTTTCTTTCTTTCTTTCTTTCTTTCTTTTTTGTTGTTGGAGCAAGCAAACCGTTGGTCCGCTCTGCCCTGGTGCGGACAAGAAGATGAGCTCACGCGCGCTCTTGCGCTAACAGACGCGTACGTAAAGGCCTAGCGCAGACGCAAGTGACAGTGGCAGTTAGTGTTGGCTGCAATCAGATGGGCGATGGAGACGGTTATAAGCAGAGCGGCGCGGCGAGGTCAAAGTAAACTGTGCGAGAGAGAGCCGGTGGACCGGACGGACGTGCGCGGACAGCGACGCCGGCCATGGCAGTTGGCAGGTATGGCCGTATGCCAATGCCATCGATCGTAGCAACATGTAACTACTACAGTACAGTACTACGTTTCGGCATTCCCCATGGAGGAGAGGACGTACGGGACGGTTGCGCTGCGTTCGCCATGATCCCATCAGATGGTGTTAGTTAGGCGCTCTCCATCGAGGTTTTTTTTTTGTTGCGACGCGCGGATCGGAGATTCCGGTGGCAGCGTGGGGAATCCTGTGGCCACCGGCGACCGCATTGGCATGGCTGGTGTGGGTCGTCATTTTTTTTTTCTTTTTGGGTCGCTCGCTCTGATGAGTATGATGATGTTTAGAGCAAATGGTAATGGCCCTGCACATTCATACTGTGTCGCCAGGCCGTGGCCCCACGCACGTTGGACGGGCCAATGTAAAAGCAGGGGCGACTGGTCCATGGCGTTCAGACGGTTACCATGTGGTGCTCTGTTCAGACATGCGTCGCCCGGCGGCGAGGTGCTGAACTGAAAAGTGTTGGCATTCGGAAATAAACGGGGCGTCGACAAGCAAATATCATCGATTAGTTCGTTGTGGTCAGCAGTCAGCCTGATGAATGAATGGATGGTGATTGTGGTTGCTAATGCTAGGCCGTCAGTCTGGTCCACAGTCTTCCTGTTTTTCCATGTCTGGTACAGTACGTACCAACGAGAAGGAAAGGAACATCGCCCTGACCCGCTGCTGGGTTGGTCCGTCGCATGTTGCGAGCTCTCGGTCTCGGCTCTCCAACGCCCAACTGAGGTCGCCGTCGCGGCTGCGGAAGACACCTCCGTCGCGACTCGCTGACTGCCTGACTCCGACGGACGGTGTGAGGCACGAGGACGCGACCGTAGCAGATCTGCTGTCTGGGCAGGGCCGCAGGGGCTTCATATTTCATGGGCCGGCCCTCTTCACATGTTCTAATGGGCCGGGGTGGGTTGTATAACATATGGGCTTTTGTATTGGCGTCGGACGACCCTTCACGTGCGTGCATTCAGCGGAGCCCAACTACGGCCGAAACCAAACAGCAGGCCTAGTCTGCGCTCTGCTACTCAAAGATCACAAAGGTGAAACCCGTCTTCTCTAGACTCTAACACAGGCGAGCACAAACTTTATACCGGTTTCTCAAAAAAAAAAAAAAACTTTATACCGTGGCACAGTACGGCGGATGATCGTGTCAGGAGACAAGGGCTCTGGTCTTTGTGTATACTCATACTCTCTCCATAAAAAAAACATGTAATTCTAACGCCAGTCTCAGTGGAGGTTTCATGAACACAGTTATCTAGACTGGAAACTAGGTAACTGTGCCACAGGGGTTTTATGTGCCACAGGGGTTTTATGGTGATGAAACTCCCCTCACATCCTATGAAACTCCCCCTTAATTACCCTGCCATATCAGCAAAACTGCTGATGTGGCAGTGTATTTAGTGCCCATAAAACCTCCTGCTGAGACTTGAGACTGGCCTAAGTTCGTGTCAGGAGACATGTTAAGCTCGGACAGCAACTACGGTTGCGGCGCGCGGCAGCAATAGGAGAGGATGATTAGTAGAGGTGGGCCCATTCGAGCTACAAATGAGGAAGTCCTTAACCGCTCTGGAGGAATCCTAATAGACAGAGATTAATTTTAGGACCCAAGGAAAACAGGGGCCGCACATAGCTAGTCTCAAGGCAGTCAAATCTCTGCTAGCCGCCCAAATAGGCAGGTGCTAATTGCCCATGTTGCAATGTAGCCCTTGATATGCTTTGAAATCACGTCAAGAAGACTTTTATTTTTCTCCAAAGGACCAAGAAGACTAAATCTCTGCCACTGACTGAGTGAAGTGTTTCACTTTCCAATTGCCATCATCCAATGTGACAGTATCTAAAAAAATATGGATAATTTACAGTGACCACAGAGAGAGATAACCGATGGTTTTGATATTCGGAAGGAGTTTGAAAACAAATCAAAGGGTCAAGTGGAAAACGGCACATGCAAAACGGCGGGAGAAAATGGCGGTTAATTAGGAGGGAGTGGGGGCGCCGCCTCCCTACTTTTAAGGGGAGCCGGGCGGTTACTGCCAAGCCACCTGTGGTTACTGATCACTTGGCCTGTTTACACCAGAGCAGAGCTAGAGCCGCCGCCTTCGTCCTCCCCTTGACTCTCGGTCTTGTTGCCGTAGGCAGTTGAGCTCCAATCAGCCCGCAGCGAGACAGCAGCATCATCGCGTAGAGCGCAAGCCAGCAGCAGAGCCACCACCCACCCCCGCCCATGGCGCTCAGCTTCCACCCGACAACCGCCACGGTGTTGGGCGGCCACCTCCCCCCCGCCGCCGACATGAGCAGCAGCTTCCTCCACGACGCCCACCCCGAGGTCACCGACGCGCTCCTTGGCTTCGTCTACGACCCGCTCGACCCCTCCAACGCCGCGCTCGATGAGCTCCTCAGCCTCCCACTCCCCGACAACGACGGCGAGGTCGAGGGGCATTGCGCCAAGAAGCAGCGCGCCTACGGCGACCACGCGCCGGCCATCGGCGCCGGCCAGCAGTGCACTATTGGAGGCGTGAACCAGGAGGCGGCCCCAGTATTGCCGGAGCTCTCTAGCGACTTCGTCCTGCCACTGCCACCACTGCCTCAGCAGCAGCAGCAGCAGCTTCCGGAGGCTGTCGCAGAGGCGAAGAAGGGCACGGGCAACGTGCCCTCCCAGTCCGTGCAGAGCGCCGCGGCGAGGCAGCGCCGGAAGCGGATCAGCGAGAAGACGGCCGAGCTGTCGCGGCTCATCCCCGGCGGCCACAAGCTCAACACCGCCGAGATGCTGGAGGCGGCCGCCCGCCACGTCAAGCTCCTGCAGGCCCAGGTCGGCATGCTCGCCCTCATGCGCAACTCAACCGAGGTACGTACACGCACGCAATCGATCAACGATTTATTCTCAATCTCAATTCCGCGTCCAAATTTCTCACCGATTCGTGTGTCCTTTAATTTTGTTGCATGCAGAAGGAAAAGATGCAGCCATTCATGGCGAAGGAGGAGCAAATGATGGACGCGCTGCTGGCGTGCGGCGGCGTGCAGGAGCGGCTGGCCGCGGAGGGCAGGTGCTTGGTGCCGACGAAGCTTGTGGGCGCCATGGCCAAGGACAGTTCCGTCATGTCCCACGCGCTGGTGAACAGAGACCTCGGCCGGTTCGTGGCGTCGCTGCAGGTGCAGGGGCAGTAGATCGAAGACGGCGGAGTCGGACCGGTCTTGTGTCGTCAAGGCCGCCGCCTGCACCGGCGCGCGTCGCATGGCTTGTCCCCTTTTTGAGAACGCCGTGTCGATCGAACGCTGCTGCTGCTGTGTGTGTTCCTGACCACTGACCTGACCTGACCTGACGTCTGTCTATAGCTGATCCGATCCGTAGGCTGATTAGGTGCTGGCATCATTTCATTAACGCCGGTGTTTATTATGATGGCGCATTACCATTCATGATTAGTTTTAATTTCGGCTGTGAATTCTCAGGGCCCGCTAGGGATAGAACATCATATATAGGTGATGTTAAGACTCTCATCAGTAGGTTAATTTGGGGACTTCTCGTTTGCAGTTTGTTCATTCAATAAAATACAGTAAAGTTTTGCATGGAACAAAAGGCATAGTGTCTTGCCGATATCGGTCGTGTTACTTTCTTTGTCCAACAATGTCTTTACATTATGTGTTTACAAGACACCTTTTAGAACGTCAGTGACCTGTGCGGCACTGAGCACAATCGCTTGGTCGAGACCGAGACGATGCCATGCAACCGCTGAACTGAACCGCCACACATGACACCATCTTTACGCCATGCACGGACGCGGCCGTGACCTGGTCTCGCGCTACCATGCATGGGCATGGCTGACTTCTCTTTTGGATTGGGAAAAAAAACCTTGCTGGTTTCCGTGGTGGATATCTTAAATGGGCCGAAATATTGCTACGCCAACCAGATTTTGGGCTGTTGGCTAAGCAACGGCCCAAGACACCGCCTTAGGGGCCCTGTTTTCGCAGAGCGCAGGAGCCGCAACCGATCGATTCTGGTGGCGCCCATCCGTCCGTCCACCGCATCCCGGGTGAGCTAGGGTTTCGTTTGTCCGATATAAAACGACGCCTCTATGCATCCCTACAATCTCGCCTCCGATGTCCAAGCGACCAGCGAAGCGTGCGGCTCCGTTTATCCTTCGCCCATCTCAAGCTTACCCGCCCTGTGGATTTCGACATTTCGTTTTCGTTCCCTTCTGTTTATCCTTTGCTTCTTTCGATTGTACGTATCGGCGAATCAAGTGTTGTTTTGAGGTGATGACCCTTTCCCCAAATTATCGACTATGATTATACTGTGCGATTTCCGAGTTCTTCTTTTCGGAGAAGAGACTCTAAGCCAGATGTTCTGATCGAAACAACGCATTTGCTTTTTTGCTTTGCTTTACATGCCGATTTCGAGCTCTCTTCTTGGTTTTTTTTTTCCGTAAGATCTAAGAAATTCGGATGGAAGTGAGGATCCTTTCCCCAGCTGATCGACTATGCTTATACTGTGCGCACATGTAATCCCTCCTATGCGGGGCAGGATTCAAGCCAGATGTCTGATCCATCTCTCTTATATCACTTTTATTGTTCTTTGTGATTCGAGGTGTGAGATCCTTTTCAGTTTTCATCCCATCCCAATGTAATGCTCTTCTGCTGGTGTCGTGACACGCCTCAATTTCTTTTGAACCTCATGCACCGGAAGTAAAACAGCAATCTTACCGCAATACAAAATGCATCCATGCGAACGTAAAAGATTGGACCTATATGATAAACAGGTATACGTAACGTTCTGAATTCTTCTGTAATCACCCTAAAGACAAAGCAGGACGCTGTCTACTACTACAAGCAGTGTCCCCGTAAACTTTAGGAAGATCATGTTCATCGTTATTGGGTGAACCTTTGGACTCGTTCATGTGTTGGACTATACTGTCTATTGGTTCAGTAAATGATGGCACATCTTTTTATTTTATCATTTTGAGTACTTCATGGTAGAATGATGAACAAATTTGGCCTGACCGCCTGAGTTCCTCGGGAAATTTGTTTATTAATTAGATGTGGAGGATATACAAAGATGTGTTTTAGCATATTGCGCATATGAAGTGTTGATTTGTTTTTTTAAAAAAAGAATAAAAGCCGGATTGCGTTCTTTCTGCGAGTGGGCTGCTAAAGGAAAACCAAAGAACTAAAAAGAACAGAGCTGGTGTTCTTTCTGCGAGTGGGCTGCTAGGCCTTCTTCCAAGACTGGTTGTTGGTTAGCCGTGCCTGTGGTTGTCAATTTAGGGTAAAAAACATTATAGATGTTGCTGTAAAGCGTGTATTGTTAGGGAGGTAAAGAGAGAAAAGTTGGAATATGTTTTTTTAGGGAATCTGAATCGGACCTAAGTAAAAAGTCTAATATTGCTATCTTAGCTATTAGAAAAGTCTGACTTTGCTCCAAAATTAGAAAAATTCGAAAGTGCTCATACATGTTCCTAAAAGCCATGTTTTACCAAAAAACGTGCGCTCCTCCTGAAAACAGACATCGTGGACTCTGTTCGGAACAGCTTAGTCACATAAGCAACATTGATATGAAAAAATGCTACTCTAATATATGTGTTTGACTCATATTCTATGTTTTATTGTTTTGGTACAAATGCGGATGGTGGGGAGAAGCCGCATTGGAGGAGCTTTGAGGAAGAAAAGGCTATGACGTCTTGGAGAGGAAGGCCCACCCAGGACAACGTGGCGCATCACAAATATTTTAGGAACAAGAAATAAGACTAGTGCCGGAGAAGTTGTGTTTAGTGTACATCTTTTTCTTTTGAAAGTGCCCAATTTAGGCGTAGAATATAGGCACTTTTAGTGATGCTTAAGACTGTAATGCATACTATATTAGATCTCTTTGAACGTGCAATGGTGTTTTTTCCTACTATGCTGGTTCGCCATGTCACCGTTTTTAGTTTTTGACCTTTAAATTTAAGTTTTTAAATTTCAGTATAAATTATATGATGCTTGGGGGGAAAAAATATATGATACAAACAACTTCAAAGATCTTTTAATATAACATTGAGTTTGTAGCAATTGATGGTCGAAGGATAACTCCAATTATATCTTTTTTATTGTAATTTATCTGTTAAACAAAATACAAGGTTGTATTATGCAAACCAGAATAACAAACTCGCCCCAGTTTCTACCTCCCTGGCCCTCGTTCCTCCCTCGAGTTTGGACAAGTCAGTGTAGCTCGCTACCTCGCATGCAGCCTCCTATCGCTACCTCGAGTTTGGAAAGACGGCACGATGCGTTGAGAACACCAAAAGTTCAAAAACACTCGGTTAAAAATAATAATAATCACAGCTTGCCGGTGGGTTGTTTCCACAACTTGTAACTTGTAAGGCCGGTCTCAATGGGAGATTTTATGGAAGTTTTATGGGCATTAAATACACTGCCACATCAGCAGTTTTGCTGACATGGCAGGGTAGGTAATTAAGAAGGGGAGTTTCATGGGATGTGAGGGGAGTTTCATCACCATGAAACCCCTGTGGCACAGTTACCTAGTTTCCAGTCTAGGTAACTGTGTCCATGAAACCCCCACTGAGACTAGCCTAAGGCCATCCCCAGCCCTCCTAGTAGGATGGTGTCTATATAATTAATTGTAGTGCCACATAAGATTTTTAGCAAGGTTGTTAATATCGGGATACTAGGTAGTATCGTTTTTCGCGTGATAGTATCGGATCGTAGGATCGTATCGTAGTATCGGGATTCTATCAAATTCTATAAAATATATATTTTATATAAGATTTGTAATATATTTCATATGTTGAAGTCTAAAATATTAAGTTTCGTCAATTTAATTATCCTTTTGCACATTTGATTGGTCTTATTGACATTATTTTCAATGCAACTTAATTTAAATAATATTTATTATAATTAGACTATTTAAAAAATTATTTATACCACTAATTATGTAGTATCCTAGGATCGTAGTATCGAGATACTACGAAATTCTAGGTAGGATTGTGGAGCCTCAAAGTAGCATTGGGATACTATGAAAAATTAAGATATTAGGTAGTATTGGTACCGTTTTGGTCCGGTAGGATCGTAGTATCATAAGATACCACGATACGTATTGGGATACTGACAACCTTGATTTTTAGGTGATGTGTCATATATTAAATAACAGAGAGGAGAGATGGAAAGAAACTGGGTCTTGTATGAGACCCAGTGTTTATACTAAAACCAATGCACTAGACACTACTAATTTTAGCATTGGGGGAGAGTGATGTCTACATAATTTATGTTGGTCAATAAAATGCATAGAAAAAAGTGAATGAAGTGGCTAATTAATTATTTAGACTCTTAATAGAGGTGATGCATTGGCCATATAAGCAAT
The DNA here is from genome assembly GCA_015342445.1 of Digitaria exilis. Lineage (NCBI taxonomy): Eukaryota > Viridiplantae > Streptophyta > Magnoliopsida > Poales > Poaceae > Digitaria > Digitaria exilis. Next base: position 667,961 of record JACEFO010000144.1, read on the forward strand.
TTGAGAGAAGGACATTGTGTCTTGCATAAGAAACCATGTCTACACAAGAACCAAGAAAAAATTATGATGATAGGGAGAGTAATGGAGAGAGAAGATATATGATTGGATGGTAATTTATTTTCAGGAAACTATGCAATGGGAGGAGTGATTTTTATGTAGTGTCTAGTTGACATAGATGTATGAATGCTACAAGATGATGTCTTGGATTGGTGATGGCCTAATGCTATTCCTTTGGGCCCTTCAATTGTAAGTGATGCGTTTGCTTATTCACTAATCACAACCAAACTTCCGTTCATTCTTCACACGTCAACTTCTAACTTCACTCAAATTACATTCGTGCTAGCGTCTCTGTTATGATGGAAGTCAGCTGTAGGGACACCAAAGCGTGTGGTTACTCTGAATCGCGATTCACTTTTCTATTTGTACGTAGATGACTTTTCGGTAACAGAGACTCGAGAGCAAAACGCGATTGATGCCACACAAGCAAGGGCCAGAAGGTACCAGAGGGCCCAGCTCAGCCCATACCCGAGCCCCCAAATCCAAAGGGACCGATCTGACTAGTCACCACTCGCTCGACCACAAGCCGCACCAAACCCGCAGCGCCCGTCCATCGACGAGACGAGACGACCTCGCCGGCGAGAGAGGGAAAGAGAGAGTGACAGATGGAGGCGGCGGCGGCAGCGGCCGGCGTGCAGCTCGGCACCTCGAAGCCCCAGATCGCCACGCAGGCGGAGATGGCGGAGGCCCGGGTGCCGCTCGCCTACCGCGACCAGTGCGCGCACCTCCTCATCCCGCTCAACAAGTGCCGCGTCGCCGAGTTCTACCTCCCCTGGAAGTGCGAGCCCGAGCGCCACGCCTACGAGAAGTGCCAGTACGAGCTCGTTATGGAGCGGATGCTCCAGATGCAGAAGATCCGCGAGGCGCAGGAGGCCAAGGTCAAGGGCGGCGCCTCCATCGGCCTCATCCCGGCCACCGCCAAGCTCGCCTGATCCGGTCCCGTCCCGATCCGGTTGATTTAGGTGAGCTCCGATCCCGTCACGCCCGTTTCGAATTTGCTCTGGATTTTGCTCGGCTGTGCTGATTGAATTCGTGAATGATTGGGACGTAAACGCGACATTTTGTCTTAGGTCCTAGGAATTTTAGTTGCGTGAGCGGCGAATCATGTGTCCATTTGTTAGAGGAAGCAACATTGAACTAGTAATTAGTTTGTGTACAGTCGATAGTAAGCTGCTCAATGAATAGTTTGTTTCCTCAGGAGTACTGATATGAGGTAAAATGTAGAAATGTGTCTCTGATTCAAGGGAGCATGATGCAAGGTTGCTGTGAATATTAAGAATATCTGACCTGAAAAATAAACAGCTGATATACATGGCCACATGGGGACATCTCGGGTCACATCTGATGTCATTTCCTTGTTGCTTAGTGCCTCCTACAGTTCCAATATTTTTTTTGGTGAATCCATTTGTTCCTGTATTTCTCATTTGATATTCACGAATCATGACTACAAAACAGTGCTAAAATGTGCCGAAATCAAATCAGTCTAGTTGGCAGGCAACTTAAATGTGAATTCATAATGTCTGCCCCGTGTCCTGAATTTTTAGGGCTTCAAGACAACCTGGAATATGTTAGTAGTCTATATTTAATTATATTGGAATGAGAATTCACATTCTGGCTCACAGATCCTTCAGTCATTCGAAGGAACAGTGTCTCCTTGGAACAGTGCTTCTATATCTAGGCCTAGGTTTTGGTTTACGGAACAAATTTTGACTCTGGAAGCTGTCTCATTAAGGCGGATAATATACTGAACCAGCAGATTAGTTTAGGTATGTGGGCGTGCAAACAAATAATTGTTGTGAAGCATCAAATTTAATGAAAATCTGTATGGTAAATAGGTCGTTGGAATCTACCTATGCCAATAAACAGAATATTTTCTGTTTATATCTTCAGGATATATGTTGCTGCAGTCAATGTTGGATTCAAAGGATTTTTCCCCAATTTCCATTGTATTATGTATTGAGATGTCATATCTGTAAATAATGTTTTGGTGGGTGGTGTGAGCCTATATATACTTGTATTCTGGGTACATTAAGCTTGACAGTGGCAATGGTCAGGGACAAAGAACGGCTGCTTTAGCCTCTTTGAGTTCAAGTATTCAGCAGGGTGCTTGTACTTTGTCGTGTTTGATCTTTAATACTATGTAATAATCCCCTGTTCTTTCAATTTAAAGGTTAAAAGCAACAGCGAGTGTGAGAAGCACCTTAAGTCTTGCTTGTTTGTTTGAGTTCATTTCGTACTAGGAAAATATAATCTTGTGCTTCAAACAGAGCTAGCTGCATAAGACTGAATCGAAGTTGTCTGTGAGACTTATAAAACACTCACATGACACTACTATGCAATATACCACGGCCACTGTTTTTATATGAGCAACATAAATTCATTAGCTGTATTTTACATGATTCCCTTGTGGAGGTCTAGCCACTTTACAGGTGGCCCTGTTAGTCTGTTGGGCTTTCCTGGACTGTTGGCAGTTCTCGCTCTAGTAGTAGGCTGGGGAACCCTGATTGGCAGTGAAAATGGTAACCACATAGTGAAAATTGAGCATTCACTCTAAATTCGTCAACATTGTATCCAAGTCACAGATGTTTCCCCTAAAACGGCTGACAAACAAGGTTGTAGTAACCACACAACCACTGGTTGAACTTGTTGATTGTAATGTGGTCTGCAAAGTGGATAAGTGCTAGTTTTTTGTTTTTCTTCATTTTTGACATGCAACTAATTGTTAGTTCTATTTGTTTTACTATTTCACTTTCCTTGTGTTGCTTTGGCTTGATGCAAGCTCATCCAGTAATGTTAGTAACTCCTCTGATTAATATTGGCGATTGTTATGACAACCAGGGATAGGGGCTGTAAGGGCCTTGTTTGTTTTCCACCCAACTTATATAATCTAGATTATAATCTATAAGCTATAGAAGGGTAGCTTATTGAATTATAATATTCTGGATTGTGAATTGTCATAATCTATCTATAATTCCACTGTGTGTTTGTTTCAGCTTATAGCTTATTAGATGGATTATATGCTATATGCTGAAACAAACAGGCCTGCTGTCAGTCTGCAGTTGTACTGTCAGCATGTAATGCACGATAGATGGGAGCACATCAAATGTGATGTTTAAGGGATCTTTTTTTGGGTCTGTTATGGATTGTATGCTCACAAGCCTTCCACTGTAAACCATGTCTTGTTAGCTTTTCTGCGGTCTTGTCTGATAATTTTGTTTGTAGCCTGTAACAACCGACAACATGAAACAAACGACATAATAATTATGGCAGTAGAGCAACTAGCACCTTGTGGTTTGTCAGTGTTCATTTGTTTTGTTAAATTAGCTTGGTGGGACACTCCCTACACTCCTTGCTTATGGTTAATCTTCAGAGTTATGCACTATGACCCCCCAGAGGTGCATCTTTTGGCAAGTAGCATATTTTTCAAAGCTGCCACTGTATGATGAAACTGTTACGCCACCTTTAGTCGGTTCATACATCGTAGTCTGGGTGAGAAATATGGTGTTGTCATACATCTTAGCTGGAGCTCAGTCTCCTGTTTTTTATCTTCAATTTGAGGACGATTAGAAGTCTATTTTATTTTGGAAGCTGAAACCATAGTCTTCGTGGCTTTGATGATATGGACCCTTTGGTTGGTTTGCCTCCCATGTGAATGCATCAGTAATTCAGTATGACCTTTGACACCTTGGCTATAGGGCCACATCAGATGATTAACTCTGGGTGCAAAAATCTTCATCTCATCGGCCATTTGGTGGATCAGATGTTTTTTTCTATGCATTATTTCTCCTGGCCTGAAGAAGCATCTGAACACAACACTGTTTTACTATGTTTGCTCTGCGACAATTTGGTGTCTTGTATGTTTCCCTGATGGCAGTGAATGTCCGGAAACTAATGTTTATTTTACCATTCAGTAGGCTGTAGCTCATGCTTATCGTTCAGTCTTATTATTGACCAGCTGGATTCTTTTTGGATGTACAGGTCTGCTGGTTATTACAGCGCGCAGAGGCATTGTGCAAGGATCCTGAATGTTTGTTGTACGAACAAACATCTGTTGAATTTGGCATAAAGTTAACTGTTGTCTTCTTCTTCCCTTCCCCTTTTCTCCTTGATGGGCATCTTCGAGTTTCTATTTGATGGAATAACGAAAGCAGCTGTCTTACACTTGATGACTGAATGACGCCTGGAAGTTTTGAATGTAATTCGTGGATCCTGCATCAGTGTGCATCTTCGTCTAATGTGTTCACATGTTTGACTGACCCATATGCGTATGCGACAAAGGTTGTCGGATTTGCCTGTTTGAGGAGCATACATATCTGATTCGTGGCTCTCAACTCAAGCAAGGGGCCCGACAGTTAAGATGCCATTGCCATGCGGCTAATCTGATGCCCGACATTGGATCCCTTGTTGGATTGTCTCCTGTGCTGCTGTGCGTCGCTGCTTGATCCATCGATTCGACGACCCTGCCCACGCGGAGCCGTACGCGCCGGTGATTGGTGAACAGCGACGAACTGTAGCGCGTTAAGCTAACGGCGCCGGCGGTGGAATTGCCGGGCGCCGCAGCGCAATGACGACGACGACGCGCTGCCCGTGGCGAGGAGGTTTTGGCCGGGGTCCGTCCGTGCATGTGCCATCGCGCCTGGCATGCATGCGTGTACCGTGGCAGAGGCAAGGGGAAGAACGAAGGCTGCAGGCAGCATGGCGCATGTGCCGCGGCGGCGTGCGTTGTGTAGCCAGCCGCGTAGCACGGTCTCGGTAGCCGTGGCGTGGCCCGATCGATGCAAGTTTAGAGCCGGGCAGAGCGGAATGATGGCCATTCTTGCTTCAACTGTTCCATTTCAGGTCAGGGCGCTGTTCGTCGGCAGGTCTCCCGCCGTGCTCTCGAGCGAGCGACGAAAGGTGGGGGAGACAGAATCATGGCCCGGGGGGGCAGCAGCATGGCAGAGCTGAGGCGGCGGCTCGCCGGAAGAGTCAGGTTGTGTGGGGGTGCGCGCGTTCATGTCCACGCTCTCGGCTTGCCGGCTCCGCTCAGGCCCTCGCCGCGCCTCCCGGGCAATGATGCTCCTCCTCCCTCCGATCGTGCCGGTGACGCTGCTGCATGCCGTGGTAAGTCTCGCCTCATCTTCTCGATCATTCCTGATGCGCTCTAATCGCTTTCCGTGTGTCAAAACGTTCTCTTCCTTTACTACACCGCTTTACTTTACATGATCATCCATGCACAGATGATATGGCTTTTGGATCCAACTAACTTTGACCGTCTCTCTCTCTCTCTCTCTCTCTCTCAACGCGATAGCGACTAGCAGTAAGGACACTAGTCAACGTTCATGATTGTGGCAGAGACAAGGAAGACATTCCTCCACACATTCACACACGAATGGTCCCTGTTATTCCTTATACCATCCCATCCATACATGAAACTCATGGGACGGACTTGCATTTTGGAAAGACCTTTGGTGTCGCTGACAAAGGTTGCAAACTGCTTGGCCCATTGGTATAGCACATCGCCTACTGCGAACGTCCACTGTACGCGCCACACGCGCAGTGATGCCGCTGCACTGCATCGCCCGTTAACCGGCATGCATGCCGATGGATCTGCTGGTCCAGTCCTCCCTGCAGCTTAGCCCCCACCCAGCACGAGATGAGAGGAGAACGAGAGGGACCGGCCAGACAGGCAGAGGCTCATAGCATCGGTCTCTTCCGTTCCAAACGCGCATACACACACACGCTCGCGCGCGCGAACACAGAATATGAAGGCATGCAGCGAGCTCAAGTGTTCAGCAGACCAGCAGTCCAGCAGGGACATCATTGCATGCAAGGCAAAAACAAGCGGATCATACGGCCCATCATGCCCGCTCAAACCGGCGCTCTAGATTCTTTATGCCCCTGCGGCCCTGCCCATTTTCTTTTCTTTTCTTTCAAACCGCCAGGAAATAGCGTGCCAATTGCGCTGCATGTATATATACCCATTTCTAAATATGTGTCACTGTTAATTTTCAAACTCGATCAACATTCGAACGTTTATCTTAGGAAATTATGTAAATGACATTTCTTTGTCATTGCTTGCTTTATTGTTGCATAGTTACACCCAATTTTTTTTGTTGCATAATTACATCATTTTTTTTAAAAAAACGAATTATAATAAAAAAACAGCACCATTGGCAGTCCTAGAAAAGGAAAAACGTTATATATCACATGACACCACTAGTAATTACCTAAATCATGGCCCATGTAATACTAGTACACATAAACCCGAGTCCTAATTTTCAAAAAAAGAAATCAAGGGTTCGGCGCCTTCTGTAATATGTACCGCTGTACTAGAAAAAACACGAATAGGAATATATTTGAAATTTTGCATGCTTAATGCATGATCTATCTGAGAGACTCTAGTTTCTAGTTTTTGCTCCTTCATTAATATTGGATCCTTGCTGCAAGCCGATGGCATTGAATCCTTCCGGATGGCCAACCCTCTCAAGGAACAAAACCAACGTATATTAATAAGAGCTCAGTCCCGACGTGCATTTTGTGGAAATGTAGATACACAAAAATGTTGAGGCATGAAGATTAGTCTAGACGATCTTCTTCTTTGGTCACATAGATAGGTGTAGTGACCATTCAGATAAGGAAAAACCGATTTCATGGAGCAATTTTTTTCCATATAGTCAATTGTAATTTTATTTTATTGTTCTTTTCTTGCATTATCTGGATCTTTTCATAGATACTAGGTTGTTCTTGTTGTAAAACACATCGTCAACGGTTGGATCTTCTCCCTCTCACGCCTCTCATGATAAACACAAGAACAAAGTAAACAAGACACAATGTAGGTGGAGCTTCTCTTTATTCCTCATATATTCGATAATTTACAATGACAATCTCTCTCATATATATACTCCGACCTATGACTAGAGTTTCGGTAAGAGCCCACAAGCAACCGGACATGGACTAGGACTTCTAGTCCCTCTTTCCTTCTATACAAGTCCGGGCAACCGGACATGGACTAGGACTTCTAGTCCTTTCCTTCTATTCAAGTCCGGTTGTATTACAACACTCCCCCTTGGGCGATTACCACGAATGTATGTCTCATTAAAAACTCCATCCGAAAACCCAGTGGGAAAAAACGGTTATTGGAGAAAAGAGTACATATCAACCACAATTATATTGCATATGTTGCCTCGTCAAAAACCTTATGTGAGAAACCTTTAAAAAAACTCACAAAGGGAAAAAGAGTACAACATCAAATCTTCTTGGTTTTTATATAATTATACATTTATCATTCTTCATGAACAATGATCAATCTTCAAGATTAAGCATAAACTTCAGGTTCTTGCAATAATGATATATGTGATATTTAATAATCAAGTGGTATACCTTCATGGTAATAATCATTAAGTTGATTCATTCTAGATAATACTTAACGAAAATATATGCTCCCCCTCATTACGACATTCTTTGAACTTCACGTTCATGATGATTTTTAAGCACATTCTTCATAAATATGTACGACATTACGACATTCTTCATAAATATATGCTCCCCCTCATTACGACATTTATTTGTATTCAATTACCAAAATATTTAAATATTTAGTCCCTCAAAGACTTCATATAGTTCTTCTAGACTATGATAGAAACAATGTTTCGAGCACTAATAACCACTTATTTAATTATGCAATACAAATAAATTTCATCCTTTCACAGGAACATGGGGACAATGAGTTACAAATTAGTATACCTCCGAGGTATTATATTTTCAAACCTTGGTATTTGAGGTTAGTCAGTCTTCATTTGGCATTTGAAGGGGATAATTCAATTTGCCAATCACCAATATACCTTCTATGGTATTTGAGGATACTTGATATTCAATGATAGCTAGCTATTTATGCACATACAAGTGTTTGTACGGTACATTCAAGACTATTTAACTCCTCGTTGCACTTCTAGTTTAATCATTCGGTCTGTACGAGTCTTCACTTGTATCTTCAGGATTGTTGGTGCTCATGCAGGAGTTGACTGATGATAAGTCATTCAATGACTATTTTCTTCGGGAATCTTTAATTCTTCAATAATAATATTTCTCTTCTATGAGAAATTTTCTCATGATAGACAGAAATAATTTTCACAATAATTTAAGTTCTTGTATGAACTCTTTACTTTTACTCCTTCTAGGATATGCTCTTCGTGAGACATTTTAATATTCATTCAAGAATATTATCTACCTTAGACATTTATTTCTTACTATTTTATTCCTTCAAGGAAAATAAGTCCTTCAAAGATAATTTCTCAGGGATTTTCAGAATCCACTAATAAACTGCTTAATATTTTATTCAGTTATTCATGTCATTTGCCAGATATGTTACAAAATATTCATTCATACATAATGGGAGTTTAATAGTCTTTTAAAAGACTTATGAATCATAGTACTTCACCATATTATTTCATAATTACTCGTATAGTTTGAACTTCTAGGTTCAAATCCTTTCTTCATGGTTCAACCTCAATTGCATTCTTTCATTGACCCCATATGAGTGCTTCATGCAACTCTGCCATGGACTTTAGTTTTGGATCCATACTCTCGTTTAGAGAGACATTTGCAATTATAGAGGTAATGTTGTCGACATTCATTCAATTCTCCCACATCTTCAGGATAAGACTATTATATAATCAATATTTTTTTTGCTTATCCCAACACAAAATATTACGCGCTATGAAGTGTTAGGAATTCATCTTCGTGATGAATATTTCTCAATTTGTGAGGTAATTAACCTTAAAGGTCTTCTGCTTCGGAATTTGCGGAGATTCTATTTAAATTGCTTGACAAGTTCATTTTATCTAAAACCAACAGGTGTCCCTGTAGATTAATGACCAAGTACTTTGCCAGTGTGAGTATATTATTAGATACCTGGGATATGCCACACATAGCATTTTGTTTACTACAAGTAAACTTGAACTTCAGGTTGTTTCTCTTAATTTTCTATGTCCCATTCATGAGTATTCATCATGTGCACATTCTCACTGGGATCAAGTCCTTCAGGGAGTTTCACTTCAAGTGTTTGCCACATCAAGTGGCGCCCTCCATGGGCTTCCTCACAATTTTAGTTTTCTGGCAATATACTTTGCTTCATGCAAGTATAATAGAGTGTGTGTTTATATTCCTGCTTCAAGCTTCCAGGAATATTATATGAAGATTTTTCTTGCTTCAAATATAAGGCATTCATATAGATTATCTCTCCCCCTAATGCCGATATTATATCTTCATTACTAGCATACTTCTAAAATATCCCCATGGGCTTAGTATAATGGAAATTCATATCCATTTTGCAACTTTAAGTTGATGCCCATTTATGTATGCTATTATGGTGAAATAAAATAATAGTTACACACACTTCTTTCAAATATAGGGTTTATTTGTTATATGCAGTGAGCTAGACTTTATTAGTGTAGCAACATGAATGCTATATTTATTTTAGCATAGTGTGCAATGCGGTATATTCAGTATACCTTTAATTTGCATTATTCGAAGTCTACGAGACTATTTTTATTGTCTAAACTCTTTATTTATTTTGCTTATTATTTTATAAGCATAATACTCATACTATATACTTCAAGTATTTAACATAAACTTTCAGTTTATAAATACACAAAATATAATCCACATGGAATTTTCTTCTAGAAAAGGAATTGCTCATTCATTCAAGAATTCCCCATATACTTTTGATTCCATAATATAAAAATGTTTTTCCACGTAATAGACTACCAGGTCTATATACTTTTTATCTATCCGCGAAAACCCATTCTAATTTGGGTTAACCAATTTCTAATTGGATATACTTAGCCAACTCTAGGCCATTTTTCTCCCCCTGATCTTAGCCTTCTTGACTAAAAATTTACTTAATAATTTTTGATCATTTAGTATATGTGCATACGGTGCACAAGTTAGCTAGCTTGCTAGCTAGTTTGTTGATTGTTACGATGGACTACTAGCCATCCTAGGGTGATGAAGGTTGCTACTCAACAGGAGAAGCTTGAGTGACACATGGTATGCAAGCTAGTGTGAATACAAGAATAACACAATGGCGGCAAGCCAGTGTAGAATGGATTTTTAATGTGACACCCATGCAAAGGGTTCTAATTAATGTAGTGACATGTTAATCCTTACATTAATGTGGAATAACTTTTATTTGGTCATTCTAATTGACACAATGGTATTTGGATTACAAAAGTATGTGCAGAGCTGCATGCTTAGTCATTGCAGTGACTATGGCTACGGGCCAACTTGCACGTTGATTGTCCGACATCTAATAGAATGAGGCTCTAAACCAACAATCTTACAGGATTAGGAATATGCCTATTAATTTTTTAATTTATCCACATTCTTTGTATACCTCTTGCCCAAATTTCTCCCCCTCGTCATACCACAATTGCACTTCAGGTGATGTAATGCTTCAAGCATGATCTATGAAAAAGTTTCATAGAATTAAATTATACTGCTAGTATATCTAATATGATATGAATTCATATATTATTGTACTATTCGTTGTACAATAATGTGGTGGGTAGAAAAAAATTTCAAGTTACAGGGCCTATGTATTCAGTACACAGTTGAGTAATATATCAGTTCATTGCCAGATTGAATCCTTCAAGATCAATGAAGTGGCGTGCATATTACTAACTTTATGTGCTTCTTGAAAATTCAATTTTCATTCTACCTATATGGTAGTAGTGCACAAATAAACTTCATGTTTACTTGAGGTGTTGTGGTAATATATCATTGCAAATTATTATCTAATAGGTAATATAAAATAATTATTTACATATTCAATATGTAATTCTTTATTTATTCCATGAGATTAAACTGATTACTACAGGTAAAAATTGCTACAAGCATTTGGACAAAAGGTAAGGTGAGAAAAACCTATGCAGAGGTAAGAAACACCAATTTGTTGAATTTGCCCTTCTAATCTGGGAAAGATTCTTAAATTAATGCTAAACTTCATGTTTAAAGAAAAAATATAAGTACTTACTCTTCATGAGTACAACCAAATTCTTCATGAATAACTAATAATTCAACTTATGTAGAATATTCTATTCATTCATGATTATGGGGTGAGCATGAAATTTCGTTGCTCATTGCGTCTCCCTTGAGCCTAGCATCACTTCTGGAATGTACTTTATTTTTTCTTCCACTTCTATAGCTTATGAAACTTCTGGTAGCATAAATATTTGTTGTATTGAGCTTATGCATATTCTTCTTGAATTGCAAAAATGTTTACATGACAAACAACGTGTACAATTCTTCTTGAATTGCAAAACTGTCTACAAGACAAACAATATGTTTCTTCTAGAAGATATATTAATTTTGTATAACTTCATGTCATATGAAGCTCAATTAATTAATATATTTTTGAAGAGTTTACTGCTAGTAAATGATAATGCTATATTCAAAGATAAAAATGTTTGGTTTCTATAAGCTAAAATAACTTTCAGAGTTATATAACATCTCTTCTAGAGATTATACAGTATCAGGCTTAAACCAATAGTATATTTCTTCACGAAATAATAGACTTATATTTCTTCAAGAAATAATAGACTTCATGCCACATTCTACATTATTCATGCAATTTCTACAAGCACACTTCATGTGTTTTAGTGCATGAAACAAGTGCAAAATTAATTAATATTGGTTAATCTATTCAATAGATTTATTTTCTATAATTTCCCAGAATTTTCCAAGCAAAAACAAAAAAAAATACCTCATTCACACAATTGCCCGGAAAACATTCAAATATAACACTCTCAGTGGTATTATGTCTAAGGTCTTTAAGATTGAGAGATATCATAACACTTAAGGGATTAATGGTTCAATTTTCAGAAATATATAACCATTAAACATACTAAAAAATATGAGCCTCAAACGGGGGTTTCAATAGAGAGCTCATATACCTAAAACCATGTTTCTATGATTAAAGGCAATATATTTTATTGTATTTATTATGAAAAATCATAATAATATACCACAAATACAGTAAATAAATTTTCATAAACCAAATAATCCAATGTGCTTTCTGCTCTAAAAAAAATACAGGTGTTTAAATTGCAAGTTTAAACAAGCTCATTCAAATATTCCTTCGTTGGTATTTCCCAATCCAGCCTACAGCTTCCTCTCCTTGATCCTTGAAATTTCTCTATGCATTTTTTTCACACCAACATTCATCTTCCAGTCGTGCTTCTCCCGAGCATGGCATGCGTTGCTAGCTTGGACAATGTGTTTCAAGGAGAAAGCAGACCCATCACGCATGCGTGTGGTCGAGATCGGCAGTAGGCACGTACGGACGGAATCGGCTTCGGGCATGTGTGGCACTCTGCTGCAGGCGGTGACCGGATGAGCGTTCAAGCGACGACTGCGGGGAATTTGCTTGTGGTTTGTACAGAGCTAGTTCACGTTCATGCGATGATGTGCGACTTCAGGCGAGGGGACACATGCATATGGTGCGGCTTCCGGCGGCGCTTTGACAGGCTCCGTGGATGTGGATATATTAGCTTCAAGCAGATCAGAGACACACGCAAGTACGCAACTACCTTCAAGTAAGCTGCGAAACAACCGTGGGTGGCAATGCGAGTCGGGTATGGTAGCGAGTCTGATCCAGACCATGGACGACGTGGAACGCTACCACGTAGTGTGGCGCGTTGTCGAGTAGGTTCAGACTTCAAGCGATACGACCTTACTAGATGGCAGGTAATTCTTGGCCTTGGGTACTAACCTGCCCTTGGCTACACGCCTACACAAAGGACTCAGACCTCGACTTCCAGCGATGCAGGGACTCGAGACGATGCCCAAGGCACATAGCTTCTGGAAGGACTTGCTTCAGGCAGTGAGTTGAGTTGTGCATCTACATGAGTACAGGACGGAACAGATGGGCACCTTGCAATTCATAGGTGAAATAGCATCGCATGCATGCAAATCATCACGTTCATGGATGGATTCACGTACGTGCATGAAAGTGCATTGGCCCCCTATGTGGGTTTTGGTGTTGATGACATAAGCAATTAAGGAGCTAATGAGATTATTTGAGATGTTGAAAGATTTAGAGCTGCAAGAGATATATTTTGGAGAAAGGAAGTCCCTCTTTAAAAAAGGATGGAAGGTGATATGCTCTGTTGAAAATCTTTTATCATTTTCTATTTTTGAAATTGAGTATAGGAAAATCCGTACTATTAAGAGGGATGTGGAAAATTACTTGGAGATGCTCAAAAGTGCTTAGTAGAGATGCTAACAACCTATGAGAGACACAAAGGCCAACACACTTCACTTATCCTGAAAATCAGCCTTCTGTCGGAAGTTCCGATGTTCTTTGGAAGTTCCGATAGGCACCTTCGGAAGTTTGGTAATACTTCCGCTGGGATCGCTCAGCCCTTTTCCAACTCGAATTAATTTATTCTTCGGAACTTCCTAAGCTCATCGGAAGTTCCGACAGACACTTAGACATCACATAACGGCTAGTCTTTGGAGGGGCGGGTATAAATACCCCCTCACCCCTCCTTCACTAGTTGCTGACCCCATTCGAACTGCACACTTGCTCAAGCTCTCTCCCCTCTTCCCAAACCCACTCTTGAGCCATTCCTTCATCCTCTTTGAGCTAGGGATTGGGATAAAAGCAAAATTGAGTTGAGAGCCTTGAGATTTGAGTTGGGGAAGGCAAACCTTTGGTCTCTTGAGCACTTGAAGCATCTCCGGTGATTGATTCGCGTTCATTACTCTTGGAGCTTGATCCTAGACGGTTTGGCGTCGCCCGTGGAGTGCTCAACGGATTGTGAGCTCCCCGGGAAGTTTGTATTACCCATTCCTTCGTGGAAAATCTAGTAAGTGACTCAAACTTCCTTTGTGGTTGATTTGAGGGAGGAAAAGGTTAGTTGACAACCTTGCTCTTTGTGAGCTCTTCAACGGAGACGTAGCTTCCTTAGTGGGAGTGAACTTCGGGAACAAATACTTGTCTCTTGTCTATTTACTTATTTGTTCTTGTTGTTCATACATGTTCATATTGCTCATCTAGGTTTAGACCTTTAAGTGACCCGATCTATCTCTACAAGTTGTTCCGCTTGAAACGATCATATTGTATCATCTCCTGGCATCATTGCGCAACTTTTGATTCATATAGAATTTCTGATCTCACTTTAGATTTTGAATTTCGTGAAGAACACACCTACTACCGGAAGTTCCGTAGAGCTTCGGAAGTTCCGTTCTTTCGGAACTTCCTAAGAGCTTCGGAAGTTCCGAAGAACTTTACCGCTGCTGAGTATTTTTCAGGAAATTTCAAGAAACGCCAATTCACCCCCCTCTAGGCATCACAACGGTCCTTTCAGTGCATATACTTCTGGTATAAGTCCAAGCTTCTGGCAGATTATTTATCGGTTCACTCCATGTACGTAGTGGTTTGTCACGACTCACTTTCTTGCAGATTAGGAAACCTCAAGTTGTGCTAGTTTCAAACTAACACCTCTGCCATAATCCATTGTTCTCGTACAATTAATACACAGAGCTTATTTGTAGGTCGCATGAGTCTAAGCGATTTCCTCTAGTTAGGTTAATTAAGCACAGCATATATGCAACCACATGCAGGTGGCCTATGATACAGCAGATTGGAAAATTGTTTTTGTTTTTCGGCACAAGAACCCAATCTACTGTGTGATTATAAATTGCATACCTTGTAGTGTTTTGATGCCAATTGATCTACTCCACTTGCTGCGTAGGGTAGTTTTCAATAGATACATACCGCGTAGGGCGTTAGGCATGGTCGTAGACCTGCCTGCTTGATGACGATGATGTTGTTGCAGTGCAGATCAGAAGCAAGTAGAGGTAGCAGATCTTTCCGCTAACGACGTTGATGTAGTCAACGTCGTCGAAGTAGTCGTCGGCGAGGACGACGGCGAGATCGCCGGCGTCGAGCTTGACGATGACTCCTCCGATGCGTGTAGTCGACGAAGAGCGGTCGTGCTGATAACGTGTTGTAAAACACGTCATCAACGGTTGGATCTTCTCCCTCTCACGCCTCTCATGATAAACACAAAAACAAAGTAGACAAGACACAATGTAGGTGGAGCTTCTCTTTATTCCTCATATTCGATAATTTACAATGACAATCTCTCATATATATACTCCGACCTATGACTAGAGTTTCGGTAAGAGCCCACAAGCAACCAGACATGGACTAGAACTTCTAGTCCCTCTTTCCTTCTATTCAAGTCCCGTTGTATTACAACAGTTCTTTAGATAATTTGGCTGGTCCTTCTCTGTAGTTCCCCTATGTACTAGTACCTACTTGATATTTGTTTTCGTTAGCAATAAAGTTCTGGCAATCTAAGGGTTGCCATAGTTTTCCTTTAAAAAAGATATGTCTTTCCATAGTAATTCCGAAACTGAGGCCTCTCCCCTCTTTGGCAATTACAAGCAAACCAAGCTACGTTATGAACATATAATTCCATATATAGCTTATCCAAATAAGCACTTCAGGCGAACTAAGCCTGTAACTCAGCTGATGGAACTTCAGGCGAACATATAATTCCTTATTGAGGTGGAACTTGCCCGTTCGTGGCTGAGTCCTGCACTTTGATGAGATACTAATGGTGACTTTATTAATCTCAAGACCAACCGATTTGGTGTCTTGGAATTGAAAAACTGTACGTAGGCAGGGAACAGAGCATAATAGAGCGAAGGTGTTCAACTTCAAGGTACGGCGGGGGCTGGCGCGTCTAAGCGCCGAGGTATTGCAATTGGGTCTGCGATTTGACCGGCGCATGCCAGGGACATGGCACACAAAAAGATAGTGGATCTATCATCTTGCCTATCGGATCGGATTGACGGGCCGGCTGCGCTCGCATGTCGTATGTGCACGGGGGACCTCACCATATTAGGCCATTCTCAACAGGAGTTTCATGGACATAATTACCTAGAGTACCATGTCATCTAAAAATGTTTGAAATTAGAATGAAATACCCCACTCTCAATGCATAGTTTCATCTGTTGTTGTTCCCTATGTTACATGCAAGACATAAACTATCTAGGTAACTGTGTATGAAGAGTTTCATCACCATGAAACCCATTTCACCTCTCTCTTTATCAATGTACTGCCACATCATCAAGACTGTCTATGTGACACTCTATTTATTGCCCATAAAACTTACACTGGCCAAAGGGTTTTTCAGAGGTTTATGCGGCTTCAATTAATCTGATTGTTCCTTTGACATCTGTGTGTCCTGTATCCTCCTGCCACGACTTGATCAGAAAAATGAATTCTTACTGAAGCTCGATCGAGGCTCCGATCGGCTGGATCCTTCTCCTTGGATCTGCATCACTGCATGCTTCTTAATGATCTGCATCCTGCCACTCTCTGATATGATCGACTAAGCTCAACTGCTCAAGCTAAACGTGCCCCCTCTTTATTCGATCAGAGAGTGTGGCAGATTGATCAGGATTGGTTTACTACTGTCTACTACTCTCCTGCCACTCTATAGCTAGCTTTTAAGTAACAGGGATTCGGTCAGAGATCTCGAAAGCTATCTCTGAAAGAAAAAATGCATATCAAGAAAATGCTCAGATCAATCAGTGCGTACGTGAAGGCCTTGTGCATGGGGGTTAAGGTGATACGAGACCAGTCACCTCCTGATCCTCATCATCAATCGCCATCATGCTGGTCTTGATGCCACTACTACCATCATGTGACAATTTTGCTTCAAGAGAACATCGATATGATCTTTAATTATGCCATGCATGGCTCGTACGTAGCCTTTTGGTGTTCCCGAGACGAAAAAGAGAGAAATCCGCGATTAGCTTTTTCTTTGCATCATAGAGGCCTTTTTCAATCTAAATTCAACGCCCAGATCCTTGAAGCCACGAACTGAACAGACTCCTACAACCGCCTTTATTTTTCAGGAGAGCGTACAGCGATCTATAGCTAGCTAGATGCAGTACTAGGAATTTCCACAGCCATGCACACAAAATGGAGCTTGTCTTAGCTGTTTTGATTGGGCACATGCATGGTTTATATCCTGTTGATGCAGTAAACTCCCTAGTATACATTTGCAAGGTACTAGCTTTATATAGCTCACTATTGATTCGAGTAAGCCGTTGTTGCTTGCATGCATGTTGCAGTCAGGTGTCATCATGCATGGCTTATGACTTTTCAGTTGCTGAACGGCAACAGATAGCAAATGTTAAGCAATGCAAGCTTGATTGCTGAATGGGAACAATGGGGAACGTACCAAGCAAAAGCAGTGCGTGGAAATGAATGGGCTCAAGGATGGATAGCGAATTAGCGATGCAAGCAGAGGAGGAGGACAAGCCAGGTGCATGTCAGAGACCATCCTGGCGGGAAGCTTGGCATGCTCTACTGACTGCTGCTGCTGCTGTTGGCTGTCTTCATCTCCGCTCGGGTCAACAGCTCTGCCCCAATCTCATAATTATCCCCTCCTACAGCAGGCATATGCTCTGACCGCATCTGAAACACCCCCTTTGTCTCCAACCTTTTGTCTCAGCTTGGCTGCCGCTGCCCAGCTGCACTCCTCACCTCTCCTCTCCCTCTCCACCTTGCACCCTGGCAAAATTTAACACTTCTCACTGCTCCCTCAGTCCCATTCTATAGTCTACAGAGTATGTATCATCTCTCCTCTCTATCATCTCTCCTCTCTCTAGTGGCTACTGTTAGGACTTGTTTAGATGGTAGATATTCACTATTTCTCCCATCACATCCATCACATTATTTCTCATCCTTTCCTCACTATTCATTGCTACAGTACATATCTGCTACAATAAATCTCCACATTTCTCCACCAACTAAACACCCCCTTAGAGGCACAGTCAGGTGTTGCGCACTGGTAGTATATGAGCTTTCTAGCCTGGCTGATGGATGGTCATTCATGTGCACAAGCGCGCATATGAAGTGGCTGCCTCTGGCTGTCTAACTAGAAGATACATATACTATGTAGCAGCACCACTGCTTATTGCTGGTCGGTTTGGTGTTGGTTGGAGCTAGCTGAGAGACGATGACAATGGTGAGGACGGTGGTCGGCGGCCGGGAGAGGAGCGGCGGCGTCAGGCAGTACAACAGGTCCAAGGTGCCTCGCCTCAGATGGACGCCCGATCTGCACCACTGCTTCGTCCACGCCATTCACAAGCTCGGAGGCCAGGACAGTATGTGCATGCCTTTTCCTGCTATAGCTGACGACCTATCATCATCTTGTTACTCCAAGATTTTTATGTGATTTTCCTCCTATCGATCTTTCTCATGCCACGAGCTCTGAACTTATTGTGGTTGCAGAGGCTACGCCGAAGCGAGTTCTGCAGCTGATGGGGGTCGGGGGACTCACCATATCTCATGTCAAAAGCCATTTGCAGGTTCACTAGCTACAGCCCCGCCCTTGAACTCCCTCTGGAACATATATGTTCTTCCTTTCCTCCCCCTAGACATTTCCTAATCTTTCTTCATAAAGTTGCTCACAAACTGAATAAATTTTATTTCCGAATGTCGAAGCAGATGTACAGGAACATGAGAAACGATCTTGGAATAATGCAAGGTACATGCATCACATACGTCTTTTCTTTTGTTTCTAATGCATACTACTAGTTGCCTGCCCTAAGTAGTTCAGGAACATCTCTTATTTATTCCCAAAAACATTTGGACAACTGAAAAAGAAAGCATATACTCATCCCTACTCACCTTCCTGTAGCTTGTTGGGTCCTCTGTTACTGTAGAGCCTCTAAAAATTAATTTTGGGAAATAATGCTATTGAGATTAGCCTTTCCAAACAAAGTATACGAGCATTTTTTAAGACAAAGCCCAAGAAGTAAATAGACCTCAGCTGATAGTCTAATAGTAATAGCCAAATCAGACTCCCAAGGATGAAGGAATTAAGATGTAAAAAAAAGCTAGTATTTCTTGATGATGTTAGTACTAGCAGTCATGAGAAAGAAAGGTTGTTGGTTGGTCATGGAAAAACAGGTTCTTTCTTGCAATCCATGCATGTGTGCATGGATGGCACGATTCTCGACGGCTATGAATTTTATGCGTTTGCTTCGTGCACCTTCCGATGGCTAAAAGCAGTGATACGCTTTATCCGCCATGCATACAGCTGCTGCACCACTCCATGAACGTCAGAGAACAAAACCTAAGCTAACCCCCATTCTTCCTATTCTTTTGCCGATCCTGTGATCAGGGTCGATGCAGGAGCACCGAGCAGATCAGGAGCACATATACGGAGGCATGCATTTGGGAGTCTGCACCGGTGTCCATCAGTGCGATCATGAGTGCAGCATCTGCCACTCGCCAAAGCCTAGAGAGGAGCCAATGCTGATGCTTCACCCCCAACTGAAAAGGTGACTGCCTTTTATTTTTTACTCATTCTTCCCTTTTATTCTCTCGCGCTCTGCCAAAATCTCCTAGTATATGCTCATCAGTCACGTCGGGAGCTAGCAATTCTTGTCGTGAATAATGACAACGTTGTTAGACCAGACCTCCTTTGGCACTCACTTTCTTCAGTGGTTTTTTTTTTCCGCCCTTTTTTGTGGTAGTGTGGTAGCCAGTCGAATATTATTCCTGCGTGCACATCTTGAAATAATCTATGTTTGACAAGAAAGACGCAGACAGTCTAAGCGACATGATGTTTGCACTGCCTGTTATAGTTTGTACTGGTACTTCTTTATGTGTATCAAGGAAGATCCTGTGTGGAATGTTTGTCTACAAATGGTTGGTCCGTTTCATTCTATATTGTTTAATTAGTACACCAGTAGTCAACATGTACAACGTAGTAGGTGCATGCATTTTTAGGTTTCATTTGCTATAAACACTCCACATTTCATCAAGAATTGGCCAAACATTTATAACTTTTATTATATATTGCTTTTCAGCTATATTTTAGATTTTTTAAAAAAAATCCTTGAAAATTATTTCATATATAGCCCCACACATTTATTCGACACTGTAGCCATACATATGTTATTATAAAATAGCGGTCAAAGTTTTAGTGTTTTTTAGGGCGTTTTAGTATAAAATAGCCATACATATAACTTTGAGAGTGTTTTAGTTTTTTTTTAATTAAGAAATGCATTATAGTCTATAGATACCCTTATATTGATTGATCTATAGCAATGTGACATCCACACGTAGTCAAACTCTCCATCGAAACATAGAGATCAGTAAGCTTTTGTACTATGGTCTCCAAAAAGAAAACATTGGCAATTCTTTTGTGGCACTAGAAAACAATTGTCATAATGTGACCGAGTAAAAGTAGTGCAGCACATGCACATATGAATCTAGCAAGCAAACATGGGTGAAGTTAAATTTGTTGGCTGAAGCGTGTCAAGTTTGTTCTTCTTTTTCACTCGAAAAAACAAAAGTTCCTCGCAGATGTTATTAGTAGTACTACTACTACAAAAAAAAAAAAAAAACCCACGCGCACGTACAGCATGAAGGAAGGAACTAACCGTACTCCGCGTGTGTGCATGCAACCAAAAACCAAACAGCAGGACGGAGGAGGATGGGAGCGCGAGCCCCAAGAGCTTGTTGTTGCGAGGCCCCGCGGCGGGAATATGTGAGGGCGACGGGTCATCGCCGCGCCTCCACCGCACCCTCGCAGCAGCAGCGGGGGTGGTGGAGCCCCGGCGGTGGCCAACGGGAATAAAGCAGCAGCGGCGACCACGGCACGACGCAGACGACGCCGGCGTGTTCGCCGCCCGAGCTCCACCCAGCAGCAGCGACGAGCTCTTCACATTCTTGGGCTTCGTGGTGGCGCCGGGTCCGGCCGCCTGCTGTCGCGGCAGCAGCAGCCATGACCACCACCACCCTTTTGAGGTACGCACATCATATGCTTAGTACACTGCAGGGCTGTCTGTCCCCTAGTAGCTCCATGCATCTGCTCTAGGGTATGTACTGGAATCCATGGATCAATCTCTCTCGCTGGGAGAAAGCGAGTGATCAGGGGGGACAAAGCGCATGGATGGCATGAACGGATCATCGTCTCAGAGCGCGCTCAGCATCAGTGAAGCGTGTTCGCTTGTGGGCACGCATTCGCATCGCATGCACTGCGGTGCACCTGCGTGTGTCCTGTGGGTCGATGGGTTTATACTCTTTTTTCCTGCAGCGCTCTGCTGTGTTCTTGTCCTCATGTGGACGAGCTTGCGACGGCAACGCACGCGTGCCGGCCTCTATTCCGTCCGAATTCCCTCCAGTAGAACCAAAAAGGCAAAAGGTTTGAGGTGACCGGCCGGCCTGATCCATAGTCAGTCACGACAGGCCTAGTGCTTTTCCTTTTGTGCACACTACTACTTGTAGTACGACATACTTTGTGTTAGGAAAAGATTCTGAATTTATCCTAAAACCAGACCACATAAACATAATACTGACTTTCTTTTTATATAGAGAGCTTTAGTTGGTGTAAGTGTGTGGACAAATTTGGCACTAATAATAATAAGCGTGCCTAAGAGAAGAGGCACAATTGTCAGTGTGAATTTTTTTTGTGCAAAGTTGCACAACTAAACAGGGCCATATTTTATCAAACCTACAATAATAATCTGAATTATGACAAACTGAAAATCTTTTGCATTGTGGAAGAAGCGGTATACTGAGGGTATTATTTAATTTCCATGTGGTTGTTATTACTGGATGTTGTTAGCCTAGCACAATGTGTTATGTACTTCATGCATTCATTCTCTAAAATGCTAACGGAATAATGGTTAAATTCGGATGCAGATATCTGCGAGGGCTCTTCCTACCCACAACATCTTCCCCGCGACGAATCGCTTGCCATGCAGCCTCCAGGTGCCAGGCAACGAGGTCGTTGTGCGCCGCCGTGGCTCCAATAGTCCGGCGCCGTCGTCGGTGGCGTCGGACCACGTCGGCGGCTGCTCGTTATCGCTATCCCTGGCGCTGGACACCGGAAGCAGCAGCAGCCACGGTGGCGGCCACTGTTGCATCACGTACAGCGCCGAGGAGGGCAGCCTGCTGTCGCCGGCGACGTCGTCGTCGGGGAGCCGGATCAGCCTTGACCTTTCGTTGTCCACGTTAGATCCATCGCTAAATTGACTATGCATGTTTGCTCTTGTGTGGTGGCAGAGGGCAGGGCAGGATGTCTGCATGTGGCTCGGTGTAGCGTTACTACAAATTTTCGGCCTGGTGTCTTTGTAGCTTTCAGCCCATCAAGCCCATATGTAATAGCAGTCAAGTTTTCGCTATATATATGGTAAGAATACTTTAATTTCGAAATAATCTTCTGACATAGAAGGGAGATCCTAAGATCGTACTAAGGGATAAAGTTAATAAATTTTGGTTTATACTCATAACAATTAAATTTATGAGAGAATTAAACATGATGTTGATCCAAGGGGGCGCTCAGGTGAGGTGGAAGGGTAATTTGTAAGGTGGGAGGGGTTATTTGCAAAGAGTGATTAGAGACCCTTTTGCAAATCACCCCTCCCACCTCACCTGAGCGTACCCTTAGATCAACATCATGTGGCCCAGATTGAAGTTTACATAGTTTGCACGGATACGTTGGGTTTGCACCTGATATGTTGCCCTTCTATCTATCAAGATGGACGGTCCACAGTCAGTTTAGCATCCCTCATATCTTCTTTTTTTTCTCACAAAGAAATATCAAACATATATTTTTTTCTCAAATTACGTAAGGAATGGGCTAATACACGTGGAGCACATCTTTCAATTGCAGTTTTTTTTCAACATATGTGTTGGTTATTGTAATATTATAAAAAAAATTAAGGACATGATGTACTGGCCTAGCAATTTAAAAAAGCACATACGTAACTTAGCTAAAATTAAACCAATTAATATTTGGTTCACAAACATAAGCACTTCTCCTAAGGTGAGCGATAAACATAAGCACTTCTATTAATCAAAGCGATTAGATTAGCGACGGGAAGGGGGGAAAAAAATAAACACATGCATGTTTGAAACTAGTACTGCTAACACGTGCAGACGAGGACGCTCAGTCTGTACTGCTCCTTAAAAATGCGCAGCGAAGCACGACGCGACGACGAGTTGCATTGATCGTCGCTGCCTCCGTTTACATGGTGTAGTAAGGCGACTTGACCGCCGAGATGTCGATGCCCCTGAGCTTGGCCGACGACTCAAGATGGCCCCTCAGCGTGCTCGTCTCCCGGAACCTCGCCATCTCGGCACGGCGCTTGGCCTGCTCGGCGATCTCCGAGAGCTCCGCATAGCTGCTGCTGCTCCTGCCGGTCTGCTCCGGGAGCCCGTGCAGGCTGCGCTGTGTCATCGCCCACTGTGCCTCGCGCTCCTCCCTACCATAGTTCTTCTTCGTCGTGAAGGCCGTCTACCAACAGAAAACAGAAATGTTTCCAATTCGTCAGTCAGATCTGACAACATTGCAACACTCGACAAAGAAAAAATGCAACCAATCAATACCTTGTTCTGGACGTTGTTCCAGGCCCTGCCGCTCAGCACGTAGCGGATGGCGAACTTGAACAGGTCGAGGGGCATGAAGGTGACGAAGCTATAGAGCCAAATCACACCGGCCCAACCCCACCCGATGGCATGGATCTTTGCAAACGTGAAGTTGGCGTACACTGCAATGACGGTGGCAATCTGAAACCACAACAAAGTCAGGCTCAGGCTCAGGATTAGCACCACGGCACTTATGTGTTCAGGCAGCAGGAGAACCGAGCGAGGCTTACAATTTGCGCGATGACAAACGCTGCGCACAGCATGAACCCAGGGCGTTCGACGAAGCACCAGCTCCGCGACCGCGTCACGAAGATGAGGGCCTGGCTGATGATGCTCACCTGCAGGTACAGGGCCGACATCATCTCGGCATTGCTGCCTCTCAGTGATCTCACGTGGAACGTGTTCTGCAGTTCAAACAAGGCAAAGCAAGGTTTGTATAACCATGGCAGTGAATCTAATCATATTGTTTTTCCATAAGTTATGGAGCCATGTATGCTTACCGAGAAGAAGTCAGTGCTCCTCATGGCCCAGAAGAAGATCACAGTCATGACGGCCAAGTAGGTTCCATACACAATTCCTGTGGCAAAAATCTCATTCAGCTTCCAGCTGTCTGGGTGTGGGGATGGTTTCACTCTGTCCTTTGCAATAGTCATGATTGTGCCTAAAATCATACGGCAACAGAAACAAGGTCAGCATATTTACTAAAAAAATCAACACAAGTATTGAATGTTCAGATTCCAGGAATCCTCTGAATCTGCATTGCAAACCTACCATCATTCAGAATGGCAATGACCAGAATCATGAACGGTGAGAAATCAAATTTCCAGATAAGCGCAATCAGCATGAATCCAAGCTACACAGTGATAACAGATAAGATTTCCCCCCCATATAGTAATAAAGATAAAATAACAGTATTATTGACAAATCTTTGAACAGATTTCAGGAAACTAAATAACTTACCACAATACGAATTGTAATCGAGACAGCGTATATCTGGAAAAATAACAAGAGCACAAATATCAGATTATTTTTGCTGGAAAAAAGGTATCTTCCTAATTTCCTAGGTGGTGGGGTGCCTCGAGGAATCAAATTCTTACAGTGTAATTCTTCATTCTCTGGAAGATGGCTCGGCTTGTAAGCACGGCACTTATGATGACACTGAGTCCTTCTAGAGTAAGCACAATGTCAGAGGCACTCCTCGCTGCATCAGTAGCATCAGCTACAGCAATCCCGATATCCGCCTTCTTCAACGCAGGTGCGTCGTTCACGCCATCTCCAGTCATTCCACAGATGTGCTTCATCTCCTGCAGCTTCTTGACGATCTCATACTTGTGCTCTGCATCAAAATGCAACAACGTCACAGACTGAATAAACCATCACCGACTCAAATACAACAACAGAGCAACTCCTGTGTGATGCTCACCTGGGAAGACACCAGCAAAGCCATCAGCCTTCTCGATCAGTTCGTCCACTGGGATTGATGCAGTTGCCTCATCTTTGTTCTGCCCGAGCAGAGCTGATGACGGGTACATGTTAGTGCCCATCCCTAGCCGCCTCCCGGTCTCCTTGGCAATGGCAAGCTGATCACCTGTAGGGTTATCACATTAATGTCAGCTCTAATATAATTTCTCGTATGTAGTGTAAAATAGTATAATTGCATGATGGAAGACAGACTGTACCAGTGATCATCTTAACGTTGACGCCCAGGTTGAGAGCACGGGTGATGGTGTCAGCGCTGTCTGAACGGGGTGGGTCAAGCAGAGGGAGCAGGCCGACGAACTCCCAAGGCTCTCCAGGGCTTTCTTTGCTCCTCTCCGGAACCTCCTGTAGTGAAGCAACACAAATATTAAGAAAAAGAAGTACTAACTCATTGATATAAATTTGACTTTATTCTGAAGGAAAAAAAAAAACAAATCTTGCCTGTCTTGCAACTGCAAGAGACCGAAGGCCACGCTCGGCGTACTTGTCGATCACAGTGTGAACCAGGTTCCTGACGTGATCTCCACAGTTGCAGAGGTCCAGGATCTACACGGATACACGCATGGCATGATTAGTAACAGATGCGATCATCAGTGCAGAAAGAAAGACGATTCTTTTTCTTTTCAGGTAAAGGTAAGACAGTGATGACGCTGAATTAACTACCAACCTGCTCAGGAGCACCCTTGCTGACACGGTGCCAGCTGCCGTCGGCGAGGTCAATGTAGGTCAGGGCTGTGCGCTTGTCGACGGGGTTGAAGGGGAAGAAGTGCACCTCCTCGATGCCATCCCTTGCCTCCCTGGGATCAGGGAGCATGCCAACCATGGCGGTGTCAATGGCGTCCTGGTTCTCCACCCTCGACGCCCTGGCGGCGAACAAGACGACGTCGTCCTTCTCAACTCCGGCGGCAAAGACCTCGACAAGTTCACGGTCGACGCTGAGCTTGTTGAGCGTGAGCGTGCCAGTCTTGTCGCTACAGAGCACGTCCATGCCGGCCATCTCCTCGATGGCCGTCATGCGCTTGGTGATGGCGCCCTGCTTGGACAGGCGGTGAGAGCCGATGGCCATCGTGACGGAGAGCACGGTGGGCATGGCGATGGGGATGCCGCCGATGAGGAGCACGAGGAGGTTGTCGATGCCGTCGCGGTACCGGCGGTGCTGGATCGGGTACATGACGATGATCTCGACGAAGATGCCGACGGCGATGGAGGCGATGCAGAAGGTTCCGATGGCCTCTAGAACCTTCTGGAAGTGCCCGACCTGGTTTGTGCTGTCGACGAGGTGCGCCGCCTTGCCGAAGAAGGTGTGGACGCCGGTGGCGGTGACGACGGCCTCGATCTCTCCCTGCTTACACGTGGAGCCCGAGTAGACGCTGCTGCCGGGGTACTTGGTGACAGGGAGGCACTCGCCTGTAAGAGCCGACTGGTCGATCCTGAGAGGATCGCCCTGGAGGAGGCGAGCGTCGGCCGGGATGATGTCGCCGAGCTTGATGCTGATGATGTCGCCGGGGACGAGGACGGCGGCGTCCTCGTCGCTCCAGCGGCCGTCGCGGAGGACCTTGGTCCTGGGCGCGAGGTTCGCCATGAGCTCCTTGGCGGCGCTCCCGGCATTGTTCTCTTCCCAGAAGGAGATCGTCGAGTTGATGAGCAGAAGCGCCACGATGCCGACGAAATCCTGCCAGTCCGGTGGCCTGTGGTCGCCGTTGGCGAGGCCGATGGCCATGATTGCGGCGAACTCCATGACCCACGACAGTGGGTTCCACATGAAACCTAGGAACTTGAGCACCTTGCTCTCCTGCGTCCATACACGGCACCATTATCGTTACACGATGCAAATATTTGTTGCAGATCTAAACAGACAGACACATTGCCAGAGAGAAAAAAAAAGATATATAGATGAGCAGGCTCATGATCGAACCTTCTTCTCTTCGAGTTTGTTGGGGCCAAACATGGCGATGCGCGCCTCGGCTTGCGATGTAGTGAGGCCTTTGCTGCTGCATTTGAGTACGGCAAACACTTCCTCCACCGGGATGTTCTCCTGCGAGGTGGATGGATAGATGCATTATTGTTAGATCAAAACCGGATTGATTCTCCACAGGTTGATTGGAAATTTGAAATAAGACGAACGAAAACGACACGGATCGAATCAATCTCTCACCAGATCGATGGACTCAGCCTTGATCTCGTCGAGGCCCTCCATGGCTGCCGCCATCCCCGCGGGGGCAAAACCCTACCAAAACCTCCCACGCGAAAACCTAGCGAGGTATCTACTTTCCAACGAGAGAAGAGGAGGATAGACCCAACGGCACGACGCTTTATTTATAGGGCAGGAGTAATAATAGGAGTAAGAGATATTCACGTGTGTTGAATTGAAAAGAAAAAGGATTTGCTTTCCTCTCTTTCTCGGTCTCCTCGATCTCCTCCACCACCCCTTCTCTCACGCTGTCGTTCGGCCCACGGTGAGAGATAACGATGAGTTAGGGGGGAAATTGGGGTGGCATGGTATTATTAGATTTCTTGATTGTTTCAATTGGTAACCGATTCAAATTGATGTCATTCTAGTTCAATTCATGACGAACACCGTGCTACTGCAGAAGAAAATGGACTTGTCAAATTAAAAGTTTTTTCCGCCTCCAGATGTGTAGATATATAGTTGACTTTTTTACAAGGGACGAGAATTGATGGAAAATATTAAGGAGTTTCACTTTTATATTCTAAAATAAATTTATCTATTTTTACTGTTTTGATTAAATAAATTCACTGTTAATACACAATTCATGGTGGATTTAGTGAAAGTAACTTGATGTTGGTGAATCCTTCTATAAAATTAATCAAACATAAAGATTTTGACTCTTAGAATAAAACATTTTTTTTATGAAATGAGTGGGCAAGTATTTTGTGTGTATTTTTTTAAAAAAAAAATCATAGTACAATCGAAGACGGTCACCACACGTGCACATACTCATCCCTATGAATACACATAGGTAATCCTACCCTATGAGCACCTTCAAGTCGGCTGATCTCAAGATTGACAAAATCATCATGGACGTCTCGCTATGGAAAGGGGTACGTCGCCTACCATTGTTCTTTGTGCATTTACTTTGTGAGCATACATTTGGTTCTTGGCATTTTAAACCTTGCTTTTCGCTTTTCTTTTGCCGATTGGTATGCAAACCAAGACAAAAACTTGCGGCCACGTTAAGCATTTGTACTATGCCCCGTTACCGTCGAGTTACATACTTAGTACATGTCAAAGCGAGAGGCAATAAGTCGCTAAAGCACACCGTCTCGAACACACACAAAAAACAGACTCGCGTCATATATCTTAACTAACCCGACGTGCTATATTTTATTTTCCTTGGTCAGGGTCCGGTTCGCCAACGAAAATCCGTGAATCACTCTCCACTCAGAGCAAAGAGAAGTTTGCATTAGAACAGTACCTAGAGGCTAGAGATGGATTTGAATGTCGGTTCAGTGGTTCAGGCTTTAGCGACTACCATGCGGCGTCCAGAACTCGGCAGTGGAGGTCGGCGTGCACGACATGCAGACGCGACGAGATCTCCAAGCTCTTCTCCCGATCGATGCGGCGCGACGAGCGCGCGGGAGGCGCAGACCAGGCGGACGTCGGGTACACCATGGATGGATGGAAGTCCACGTGTTGTGCATCACAGGAGCAGGGCTGCACCGCAACCGTACCGGATGAGGTCTGCATCAGCCCGGCTTCGCTGCACCATTTTTTTTTTTTTGTTCCATTCGTCATGACACGCAGCCCGTCCGCCCGAGCCTGCCGATATAGCTAACGATCCCTCTGACCGGTCCGATCAAACCAGCCAGTCCTCACCTCTAAGCGCGCCGCACATGGCCGCGCCGCCGCCGCCGTTGCCGGTGGCGACGCGCGCCGCCACGGCCGACCAGCAGCAGGGGACGATGGGCGGTGGCGGTGGTGGTGGTGTGGAGCCGCGGAGGAGGGCGGCCAGATCGCTGCTGTTCCTGGCGGCCGTCGCCCTCCCGTGCCTCGTGCTGTACCACGCGGCGGTGGCGCGCGGTGGCGTCCTCGTGCGGCCCGGTGGCGCCGCCGTGCCCTGGCGGATGGGCGTCGACCTGGTGAGTTCGTCATCGACGCAATGCATTGTGATCTGGTTGTGCATGGTCAGCAGAAAAAGGCCAGCAACAGTCTCATGATCAGAAGAAGAAGAATGTATGAACTGACAATTCCATGGATTATGTAAAATCACCAATGGTGAACCACTAAAACTTGTTCCTTTTCTTTTACTTGAATTTAATTAGCTGCTGATTTAGTAAAATGGCTATATACATACTACTAGTCAACATCGCCTCCTTGTACTTCTTTTTCAGAGCAAAAAAACTCACCTCCCGTTCTGGAAACCTTGTCCTTATCTTCCAAGTTCCAATTGCTTGCATTCTATTCACCCTGTGTTATGTGAGCATCGTGATGTATGCAGCCATCACTTCGATTCTGCTGAGTAATTGAGTGTGAATACATCACGATGCGACTTCACTTCAAGAAAAATTCTTTCCTGCATTGCAACGATTGTGACTAACACGGTCGCTTCGTGCAGAAGAAGAGCGAGGACGCGAGGCTGGAGCGAGTCCTGAGGGCGGCCGCGATGGCGAACGACACGGTGATCCTGACGACGCTCAACTCGGCGTGGTCGGAGCCCGGCTCCGTGCTGGACGTCTTCCTGGAGAGCTTCCGGACCGGCGAGAGCACCAGGGAGCTCCTCGACCACCTCGTCATCGTCTCGCTCGACACCACGGCGCACGCGCGCTGCAGGCAGGTGCACTGCCACTGCTTCGCGCTCCTCACCGACGGCGTCGACTTCTCCGGCCACAAGAACTTCATGTCCGACGGGTACCTCAAGATGATGTGGAGGAGGATCGATTTCCTCGGACAAGTTCTTGAGAAAGGCTTCAGCTTCATTTTCACGGTGCGCACAGTATGTAACCAGAATGTTCAGACTATATATATCAGTCTGAAGAACCAAGCTGCTGATCGCTTTCTGAACATTTATTTCAGGACACGGACATCGTTTGGTTCAGGAACCCGCTGCCGCACTTCTACCCAGACGGAGACTTCCAGATCGCGTGCGACCACTTCACCGGCGACCCGAACGACCTGAGCAACGCGCCAAACGGCGGGTTCGCGTACGTGCGTTCCAACACGGAGACGATCGAGTTCTACAGGTTCTGGTACGAGGCGAGGGAGAAGCACCCCGGACTGCACGACCAGGACGTGCTCAACTCCATCAAACGCGACTCCTACGTCGCAGAGCTCGGCGTCAAGATCAAGTTCCTCAGCACCGAGCTCTTCGGCGGCCTGTGCGAGCCCAGCAGGAACATGAGCAGGGTCTGCACGATGCACGCCAACTGCTGCGTCGGGTTGGGCCGGAAGATCAGCGACCTCAACGCCATGCTCCAAGACTGGAGGAGGTTCATGGCGCTGCCGCGTGAGGAGAAGCATTCTGTTTCCTGGACTGTCCCACGCAATTGCAGGTAATATAACCAAGTCATGTTCAGCAATAGGCACTATCTGATCAGATCAGGAGGAAGCTGTCTTTGCAGTCTTCAGAAACTAGAGCGATAGGACAAAGAGCAAGCTGTCTATTTGTCCACTGATTAGTTCAGACTTCAGAACATGGATGACGTAAACAAAATTATAAATTTCTTTTTTAGTTGTTTGTTGTGTAAGGGTGGGGCAGCAAAATGCCCGGGGGCTGTCTTACCCCGCAGGTCAGATTTTTTTAGTTGTTTGTAATGTATGTAGCTGATGTTAACCATGCGAACCACCGTGTATTGATTGCCATGGTGAATTATTCGCACATTTTGAGTCCATGTAAGCAATTGAGTGGGGCTGAATGATGCAATCAAATGTAACTTCAGGGAATACAGAAAGCAGCTAATCCATGTCTATCCACATGCCTGTATTGCATTTTCAAAAATGGAGGAGTCTTCATTTGCAAAGTTTGCTAATGCAGCCCCCACAATCTTCACCTGCTAGCACAAAATAAGATTCAGATGTGTATGAGAAACTTACAATGCAGTAGCTGGAGCATCAGACCGTGGAGCACAGGTGGAATTCCTCAAATGGCGATTACAGCCGATGACTCGCGACCCTGAAGGCTGAAGCTCTGAAACTTTGAAACACAGCGTAGCAGCAGGAATGGAAGAGGCAGGCACAGGAGAGCGAGCGAGGATAGCACGGGTCGGCTTTCCAGCCAGAGCTCTTGCTCCTCTGCATGCCCCTTCCACTGCTGCTGCTACAGCCAGAAAACCAACCATAATTCCTATCCCTACTCCTAACAAAAAGGAAAAACGCTTAAAACCACAGGCCATGGATCTGCAAGTCACTGGTGCCTGTTGCTATTTGTAGGTACCAGGCCAGCAGCCATGGGTGTACTGATTCAGTGTTGCTCGTTTCAGTAGTACACTAGCTGCAGTACACATTAGAAGCGCTGGGGGTAGGCGGCTTGTACTTCAGGCTCGCGAAGTTTGAGAGTGTACTGGCGGTTTTCAGTTGTACTGCAGCACCGTGGCAACTGGCAACGGCGACGGCCAAGCCACACGTCGCCTCGGCGAGGCAGTATAAGCCACAGGCTTCACTGTCAAAGACCCTGCCCGTTGTCCTACTCCAGCCAGAGCATTTTTTTTTCTCTCTCGTTCGCGTAATATGTTATTTGCTCGCGGAGAACAGCAGCCCGAATGCAAAGTATCACTAGTCACTCTTTTTATACATGCCTCTACAAGTATTCTTTTTATACAGTACGCATATACAAGTACTATTCTTTTTATACACGCCGACTGCATGCCGGTCTTTATCTCGTTATTTCTGACCAGGCATCTTTTTGGTTGTTGGATGATAAAAACTTCACTAACCAACTACCCCCTTTACAAAGCTTTTTGCATCAATAGATGTTGAAAGAACTGACACTGGTAGTATATCTTTTTCTCAAGCACTAGGGAACACACAATTCAATACAGCCTGAAAGGCAGTTTATCCTGTCATCGAAACATCTGATTGGAATCAGTTAGGTCATCATGCTCTGTTTGGTTGATTATCATCTAAACAAGCATCCACCCAACCAACTGAGACCAATAAGCTGCGTTTAGTTTGAAAAATTTTCTCCAAAAAAAACACTATTCATCCAACTTTTCCCTGTTCATTTAATCCCTCACACTCACAGAACACTATTCATCTACAGTTTTTTTCGAGTATATAGTGTATTTTCGGGGAATCTTCACCAATCTAAACACACCCTTAATTAACAGATAAAAATCAGCCGAAAGAAAGGTTAATAAGACAACCCAGATCTTTTATTTCTCCTTTCAGCAAAGTGCCCTAACTTAGCAATTAGTGCGTCAGTTTCAGGGTGTAATAGCAGGACTGAACAGTAACAGTATGAGGTACTTGCCATGTCTTGTTAGCTTAGCTATGTGAACAATACTACATGGCTACCTGCTTTCTGAAAGCAGCAACAGATTTGGAGCAGAACGGTGGCATCTGATCAACCACACAACAGATGCAACTTTTGTATGCACCAAAACAAAAGGGGTTGCTGATAGTTTCATTGTTGACAATATAAATCTTGCTCGGCGACACAAATAAAATATACCTCAACTCTACAAAATAATAAGCCTATGCCTCTAGACAAAATTGGATGAGAACGAGAAAAGGCTAGTAAAAGAATGGATTGAGATCACGTATTACTGTCCAGAGCTCCCCTGACTAAATGTAACCCTTCCAAAGAAATGCTTCTTCTTACTCGGAATCTTGGGATCTCAATTCGAGGGGGTGGATTGGATGAGAAACATATAACCACAACGGTCAAATTATCACGACTATCCCGTTTCAACGCTTCCTGAACTAGCTCATTTGAGCACCTTTCTGGGCTGTTATGTTGCATCAGTTCTTTCCTTACGATCGTCACAGCACATTGACTGGTCATCACATCCCAAGCCCATCACAGCCTATTATTAAGAACTCGTCTTCTTCAGAAAGTACAATCTCCTGCAGCTCAGGTTCTCCACTTAAAGGGCTAATGGAACCTTTCGGGCCTTTCATGTGCCAATCTCCAAGTGCCCTTGCCACTGCTAGCTGACCATTAAGATAGCCGTCAAAAACAGTACCACCAAGTTTTTCAATTCTAATCTTCTCACTCTTGCAGTTCGGTTTATGGTCTCTTGATAGTTCCACTGCTCGGCCCTTTTTTCCTAGAACAGCTCGACAATCACCTGCATTTGCAACAAACAGTGTCCTGCAGTGCAGAAACATGGAAACTTTTTTGCTGAAGAGCCAAAAGAACAGGACCAAATAAATAAGTAGTTCTATAAGGTTCACAAAAAAATAAAGACTTAGTTATGGGTACCATTATGACACCGCAGTTGCATCTGCTTTTAGAACAGTGATCATTTTAAGGCTTCAATCGATTGATATAAGGGAAGAAGATGACAAGATGTGTGACAAACTTTAAAAGAAAGATTGCTGATATTGTTCTACTGAATAGCCAGAATGGTATCAGTCTATCAGATATTAAATGGTGCTGCAAAAAAGGAGGAGAAAACTAACAAAATAACGAGTATACAATTAATCGACAGTCAATAATCAATGCCAATTGCCAGGTATCTAGCTTTTATAACTTATTCAAAGTTCACATGAAATACATTAAGCAGCAGGTGATCAGAATTTCATTGTACATTTGGTAAAAGGGTTTCCATCATTCATTGAAGGCCGCATGGTGCAAGCTCTAATTTATTGTATTCTTGGCATCATTATTTGACAATTCACCAAACAATATTTATGAATGAGTTCAAAAAAGGAAACATTTTGATGACTTGACATACAAACTTCACCTGCCAAATATAATAGCCGTCAATGCAGTGGTTCCAGAATTGTTGTCAAGGGAGGGAGAATCTGCCAGTGCATGATCAGCCTTCAGAAATGCACCTCTTATTGCCTTTTCAATGTTGTTGGGGAAATGCACATCTTCAACAATGAATTTGAGCATGTTCTTAC
Source organism: Digitaria exilis (assembly GCA_015342445.1). Taxonomy (NCBI): domain Eukaryota; kingdom Viridiplantae; phylum Streptophyta; class Magnoliopsida; order Poales; family Poaceae; genus Digitaria; species Digitaria exilis. The sequence continues at coordinate 701,980 of JACEFO010000144.1, forward strand.
GAACAAAACTTGCTGCATCTGTACCACCATGGCCATCAAATACCTGCATTTGGGCACAGTAAATAATTGCTCTCCAATTCAGTCCCTAAAAGGCTCTTGCCAACACTCAGATCATGGAAAGCAGACGTTTATCATGTTGGTGTAGCATATCATAAGCACTGGAAACTTTTAGAGCCTGTTTGGGTGCAGTGTTATGTAGGAATTTCACAATAAACAGTTTGATTCTAAAAGGATAAGGGGATATTCCAAAAAGATCACGATGTTTTGTAGCACGCCTAGTGCCCCCTTATTTACAATTATTACTATAAAAGTACCGCCAGCCAATCAGACTGGCCATGCTCCAAGTTGACTGGAGTAGCATTTGTGCAATGATTGCACACTAAATTGCCCGTTCAAGAACAGAAAAACAAAGATCAATACGTTTACACCGCCATCCATCCCTACCTACGTGAACGGGACCTGACATGCCAACGTGCGAGAACTCACCCCGTAGAAGGCGCCCGGGGCAGGGATGCCGGTGGCTCGTCCCCCGAGGTGCTCGATGAGATTATCGACGCAGACGTGCTCGTCCTCCATATACGATTTGAGCCCAATCTCAGCGCAGCTTCCCGATCGGAACACGGGCAGGAACCCAGGCCGGACGTCCGTGGGCGAGATCAAGCTCAGCGTCCCCAAATTCAGGCCCTGCAGCGCGTAATTTTAGAAATTGTGCGTGTGATGCGAGAAATCAATCACTCGTGGTTGGGCGGGGCGCTCACGGAGGACGCCGCCGCGGCGGCGGCAATGCGCACGCTGCTGTTGCAGTGGCGGATCGAGGTGAGCTGGTGGCGCGGCGGCTTCCCTATGGAAGGGCTGCCCGGCGGGGTCTGCGGCTCCACGCCTCCATTCATGTCTCTTCAGGCAATCTACAATGGGGAAAACAAGATGATTGCATTGGTAACATTCCATCTGAACATGCAGCAATCGACAATTTTTCCTTGGTTCTCCTATCAAATCGAAATCATGATTTGTTGGTGAAAAAAATTTGCATTTGAGGTTATATAAAATTAGAAGTAAAAAAAAATTGAGGCTATCGGATAAGATAATTAGCGCAATTAAGAGAGAAGGCTGTAATCTATGGTCGAAATTCAATAGAAGGTGGAAATGCTCAGTGGCTGCGGATTGCGGTTAAAAGGAGAAATTTCTGGAGACCGTTTGTTTCGACGGGGTTAGATCGAGGAGACTGGCGGCGCTCGCACCGCCGGGCGCGCACGAGAGCCATACCTGGGAACCGTCGCCGTCGTACGTGGGTGACGGAACGGTGGCGGAGGGAGGTTTGCTGTCGAGCGGGCGAGAGGAAGGAGAAAGGGGGGTCGTCGTTCGTCGTCCTCGTCGATGCGGTGCCGTGGGGCCGTGGGGGAGCCACAAGGGCTAGGTGGTGGTGTGGTGGGCTGCACGGCTAGGCTTGGCTTGCCTTTTGGTGTGGGCCCCCCCGCGCGGGCAAGCAAGCGGACCGAAATCCGCGCGGGTTAGCTTTCCCACTGGGCCGAGGCAGCCCACGCCACTCGTGACCCACAAACAGTCAAACACAATCTCTATGATACGAATCCTGGACCCAACCCTCATCGCGCCACATCACCCGCATTGTCTCGGCTGTCGGATCGACCACATCGACGGTTTAGATCTGCCCAAGCAATCCAGGGCACGCGACCCCACACGTGGGACCCGCTAATGTGGGACCCACAAGTGGGCCCCTTTGTGGGCCCAACGGGACCCGTGTGATGTGGGTCCCACAAGTGGGCCCCGCCGTGGGCCCATGGGACCGGCGTGATGTGGGTCCCACAGTGGTCCCCACCGTAGACCACGGGCCCACAAGTGGGTCCCACTAAACCATTATATGTGGGACCCAACTTACTTGTTTTAAAAAATATTTAAATATTTTTCTAAATTGTTATTTATAGTAGTTCTTATTTTGTTTGTACTATTTTGTTTGAATTATTTTTGAATTTTTTATTTAAACAAACATAATTTTGAATGATGCAATATAATTTTTAATACAATTTTTGAGTGATCTAATACAATTATTACCGTTACTATCTTTTATTTTTTTATAACATATACAAAACATTTTTGGGGATGGTGTCAACAATGTAATTGCAATATTTTAAAATATATAACTTTATTAAAAGGTGTCCAATATCAAATTTAGTCAAAATATCAAAATCTAGAACATATAAATTTATTATAGACACGGTTTTGTAAATATTTTTCTTAAAAGAATTATGAAAGCATGTGGATTTTAAAAATTATCTCTATGGAAAGGTTTTAGATTTATTATGTTTTTCCTTTTGAAATATATTATTTATTAAAACATAAAAATATATGCAAGAAAATTCAAAGGGAGCTTTGAATTTTGAAATTTGCTATGTATAATCCATTCTCACAAATGTTTATATGTGATCCGTCATATATATATAATTTGATATCAAAATGCTTCTAAATTAAAAATTGTTTAATACAATAATAGCTTAAAATTTGAAAACCTAAACTTCATTAAATAACAAATATTCTAAGCGTTTAACTCGTTCGCATAATGTTTATATGCGGCCCGTTGCCCTTATGATTCGGACACTAAAACATCTTTAAATTAAAAAAATATTGATTTTTAAAGTACCTAAATACTTCAATATCTATAAAGTTATTACATATCACACTTTAAATCCAAAGAGCTTTCCAATTCACCCGTTAAATTTAAAAATGTTGAATTTTAAGATAGCTCAAAACTTCAAAATCTATATATTTGCAATAGATCACACTTTAAATCCAAAACACTTTCCAAAAAAATATACAATTAAAAAATACTCTACAATTCAAAATATAAAATGCTTCTAGAGAATGAATTTAAATTTAATGTGCTTTGACAATTTATTTTTTAAAAATATTTTTATAGACATAGGCACATCCACTTACGATGCGCGGCGTAACGCCGCGACCTTTTCTAGTAGGCTAAATAATGATGATACATCATCTTCTTTTTATTCAAGCAGTCGTCATGGTGAAAAATTGAAACAAACGCACGACCCACAAAAACAAAAGCATGTCACAAAAGCATTTCAGTCATTACACCTCACAGAAAACCTGCGTACACTATATATTCTCTATATATGGAAGAGGAAGGAGAACACGCACGGGCCAGTGTACTCGTCAAGAACAATATATAAAAAGTTTTCTCTGCCCTTCGCCGTGATCGAGCGTGATATAATGTACGTTCGACATGTTCTGTTACAACACTTCCCGAACAGAGAAGGCGTACGTCCCCTCCGTCCGGCATACAATACAAGAATGAATGGTGTTTCGTTATGCTTCGTACACCTTGCACTCGTCGGTCTCGGGGTTGCCCTTGCAGAAGTCCTCGAGAGGGTCGCCGCTGCCGGCCGGCGCGGCGCCGGGCCACTTGGCGGCCACGAGGTGCGCCAGGTCAACGACGCGCTGGCTGTAGCCCCACTCGTTGTCGTACCAGGCGACGACCTTGAGCATGTCGTCGCCCATGACCATGGTGAGCGAGGCGTCGATGGAGGACGACACGTCGGAGCACCTGAAGTCGACGGACACGAGCGGCTCGTCGCACACGGCCAGGACGCCCTTCAGCGGGCCGGCGGCGGCCTCCCGGAACGCGGCGTTGACGTCGTCGGCGGTGATGCCCTTCTTCTCGGTGTTGATCACCAGGTCCACCACCGACACGTTGGGTGTTGGCACGCGGAGCGCGATGCCGTTGAGCTTCCCTTTCAGCTGCGGCAGCACCAGGGCGACGGCCTTGGCGGCGCCGGTGCTCGTCGGCACGATGTTCAGGGCCGCCGCGCGGGCCCGGCGCAGGTCGCGGTGGGACGCGTCAAGCAGCCTCTGGTCGCCGGTGTACGAGTGGGTCGTCGTCATGGTTCCCTTCACGATCCCTGCGGGCATCCAGTGTGTCTCGTGGTTAATCACTTTATCAGTCATCATCTACCTGATTGTGTGGTCGATCGGCCAGGAAGCAAAGCTTAATTTATCTCACCGAACTCCTGGTCCAAGATCTTGACGAATGGCGCGAGGCAGTTGGTCGTGCAGGAAGCATTGCTGCAAGCCAGCAGAGTTTATTTTTCATGTTAGACTGCATGCATGATATGAGACCTCTGGATGATGTGCAGAGTAGTGCTGATAAAAGAGTTAGCACCGAATATTTCTATTACCTGATAATGTCCGCCACGCCGTGGTCGTAGTCTCCCTCGTTGACACCCACGACGTAGGTCGGGATGTCAGCGCCCTTGGCCGGAGCAGTGATGATGACCTTCTTCGCGCCGGCCTGGATGTGCTTCCCGGCGCCTGGGCCATCGACGAACACTCCGGTACCCTTCGCGTACGACACGGTTCAGCACCGTCAGTTAGTTTCCATTAATTGTTGCCAAATGAAGCATGCATGCTTGTACATATATGTTTCTGTACTACCTCGATGACAATGTCGATGCCCATCTCAGCCCATGGGAGCTTGAGGGGGTCCCTGTTGGATACGACCGTGATGTTCTTGCCGTCGACGCTGATGGTGGTGTCGTCGACGATCTTGACGTCGGCCTTGAAGGTGCCGAGCATCGAGTCGTACTTGAGGAGGTGAGATGCCTGAATGAAATTAACAAGCGCATGCGTCAAGTCTAATTTCTGTCAGAACAGAATTCGTGTCGTCGAGGCAGGCGTCTGATGAAGAATGGGCTGGCGTCACTTACGTTCTTGACGCCTCCGCTGTCGTTGATGACGACGACGTCGAGCGGGGAGTCCTCACGCCCGTGCCAGCACCGGAGGAAGTTCCGGCCGATGCGGCCGAACCCGTTGATCGCCACCTTGAGCTTCGCCTCGGCGGGCGCCCTCACCGCGTTCTCTCCGGTAGCCTGTCACAGATCGACTCAGGTTAACCAATGCAACAAAGCTGACTGTACAGGCGCAGCGCGGCTGCCAGCTGAATGAAGCCAAAATTTGCACAATCAAAATGGGATGGAATGGAACATCTTAGACTACACGATGCTAGATATGGTGAACCTGGCAGCATTTCTTATCCAGCCGAACGTCTTCAATTGTACTATGATTTGTGTAAAAAAAAATGTGTACATATAACATGACAAATTGACATGCATGTCTTAATGTGGCCATGGTTTATGTTATGCTATGACACGATAATCCTACGCGAATATTTTCTTTAGTAAATTAAATGGACACAGATCAAACTGCCATTCATACACAAGTAACGTAAGGGAATAGCGATACCGTTTTTATACCGTGTTACTAGGTGCTCACAGTAGCTAATGACTAAAGAAATCTATTTTGGATTGTAAGATGTACTCCTACACGTTAACTAGAACAAGAGATGAGCAACCTAGCTGTATTACCTCCACTGGATGTACCTACTCTTTGTTCGTCAAGAAAAGTGATCAACTATACAGTACACACATATGACATAACGAGTCTGCCTGATCGTGTCCTCTGAATGTGAATTATCACCGGTTGGATGATTCACGTACGCGGTACGATGTACATCTATGTTCTCTACGCTCTCTTTACAGCACACGGCCACTAGATTTGCTTACGCTGCAAAGCAAACGCACAACAAAACGTGCTCTATGCATGTACACAAAACATATAGATGTATTGCCAAATTAAATGCGTACGTACCTTGGCGACGAGCTGCGCGCCGAGCACATCGGAGAAGGAGGCCTCCCTGGCGACGGCGCTGACGGAGCATGATCCCGGCCTGAGCCCGGAGAAATCGGCGAAGTCCACCCTCTGCCTGGACGCCGCCCTGCTGTTGAGGCGGGCGCTGGTGGGGATGCGCGAGGCGGCGAGGGCAGCGTGGGTGGCCATGTCGTCTCGTCTCTGTGCTACTCTGCCAGCCAGGCGAAACTAAGCCGGCGGTGGTGCTCTGTATTTAAGCGCTGCCGGTGGCCGGGGAGGAGGCGCTGCCTGCCCGTACTTGTGGCTTCTTCAGCTCGGGGCGTAGGATAAGGCGATTGCATGCGCCGCAGCCACCCGTTCGGCATCCGCTGTGTGGTGGCGGTACGAGACCTGCAGATATCCATCCCGACGCTACCTAGCTGTGTGTCACTGTCCCCGCTGTTTGCCCGTTTGTGTTTGGTCACAACACAGGAGGACGGAGAGGGGCTCGCATCGCAGCGTGGGGCTCATCTTTTTTGTCATTTCGGCCGGGACGGCGGGCTCTTTTTTGTGTGTCCTGTGTGATCCGTGTTTTTGGGGCCATCGGTTGGCTGATACCTGTGTTCGATCGAGTGATCGGTATTTGGACATGGTGGACAGGCTCATAAGATGCACTAGTTTCTGTGATTGTTCGTTATCCTCGATTGTTACCTTGTTGGTTTCTCACTCAAGTTGGTGGTCATTGAGGAATAGTGTGCCGCCTAGGCACATGTTTTCCTCTCGGGGTTAGGGTTGAAAACGGACGGGAAAAACCCCGTTTCCGTCCGCCCGTTTTTCCATATTTGTTCTATATTTTGGGCTTCGCGGAAACGGGACGGGAAAACCCGGGAAACCGGGCGGGAGTTCCCAGAAACGGGAATACTTACGGGACGGGAAACGGGAGAGGGCATTTCCCGTCCGTTTTTGCGGAATCCCGTATTAGCCCGGGAAAGACCCGGATCCCGTTTTTAATCCCCGGGAAAAGCCCATTATCCCAGCGACCCTGGCAGCCTTGAAAATGGCCCATGAGCCCAACAGACCAACCAGCCCAACAACAAACCCTAAATCCTCACCTCTCTCCCACCCCCACGCACGCAGCCACCAGAGCACCGAGCGACAGCCGCCGCCTGCCGCCCAGGCGCCCACCGACGCCACCGTCGGCCGTCGCCCCGTCCTCCGTCATCCCTGGCTCCTTGCCCCCCTGCACGCGTCGCCCCCCTGCCCGGTCGGCGGTCGTCGGCCCCTGCGTCTCCTCTTCGTCTCCGACCTGATGTCGTCGCCCTCGCCCAGCGGAGATGGAGGACAAGGCCAAGGAGGAGGCCGTTCCCGACCTTCCCGGTCCCGATCTTCTGCCTCCACACCGCCGGTGCCAGAGAAGCACTTGGGCTTGGGTTGGATGCTGCCAGCACCGCCGGCGCCGAAACCACCAATCCCACCTTCTCATTGTTCTGTCAAAGGCAGCACTAGCGGGACAATTTCAGGTATGCACTTCAACTAGAAGCATGTGTACTACTAGTAGAAAAGTAGGTGATCACTAGAGTTTAGGAAGAGAGTTGAAGAAATGTCACTTGTTTCACTAGAGATTAGCAGATTGGTTCACACAATTGATTCTTTGACAGGATCTAAGAGAAAAACATGTGAAGGTGGTGGTACTGCACCTCCTGTTGTGTCACCGGGATCATCCTCAACACCACATTCAACACCTTCTATACCAAGTGATGGTTTTGGCAGTGGCAGTGGCAGTGGCAGTGGCAGTGGCACACAGGATGAGGATGTTGTTGGAGGGCCTACTCAAGTACCTCAACCTGATGTTGGTGATGGTGTTGTGGCGGCTGCAGATGTAGTTGCTCTTGATGATGATGATGAGGGAGCAGAATTACCTGAGACAGGGACAACAAAGAGGTCGAAGACACGCACATCTGTTGTTTGGAAATATTTTACCGTGAAAAAAGAGATAGTAAAGATGAATGGAAAGAAGTATGAGCAGTTGCGGGGGCAGTGCAACTTCCCAAATTACAAGAAGAAGTATAGAGCTGAGTGCAACTATGGAACAAATGGATTTCGGAATCATTTGGAGTCATCACATAGTGTTGTCAAAGGACAGTTGCAGCTGAAGACAGAAAAGGATCATGGGAAAGATGTTACTAATATTCAGCCTTACAGGTATGATCAAGAGGCTAGTGGCAAGAAATTATATTTGGCAATAATCATGCATGAGTATCCTTTCAATATTGTTGAGCATGACTATTTTGTTGATTTCATCAAGTCCATGCGCCCTAGTTTCCCATTCAAGTCTAGGGTTACTGTTAGGAATGAAATTATGGACATATATGTAGAAGAAAAGGATAAATTGTATGCATATCTGAAAACTATTCCTAGCCGATTTAGTGCAACAATGGATATGTGGACCTCATGTCAGAACAAAGGGTACACGTGTGTTACCTTACACTGGATAGATGATGAGTGGCATATTCAAAAGAGAATAGTGGGTTTTTTTCATGTAGAAGGAAGGCACACTGGTGAAAAATTGGCAGAGTCATTTACTGAAGCGAAGTTATGGTCAATTGGTTTGTTGAAAAGAGGTTATTTGCATTGACCCTAGACATTGCTGCAGCTAACAAGGTGGCAGTGACTGAATATAACAAGAAATTTATAATAGGTACATCTAGAGACCGGGATTTATTCCGGGTCATAAACTAATTTATTCGTGATAGACACATCAAGAGACCCGGAATGATTCCCCACCTCTTGACTAGTGGATTGATTCCTTGTCTTTTGGTGTCACTATCGTGTGTGAATTAGCTCTTGACCCGGAATGAATCCCAGTCTCTTATTGTACCTATCATAAATTTCTTGTTATATTTTTATTCCCGGCCCAAATTGAATTCGATGAAACCGAATAAACCCTAAGTAAGTTCAGTGACCTATATCTACACAATTAATCATTCAAGAACGTCGGTGTCATCCTCAAACAAGTATCTCAACTTTAAACGCAGACATTTCACTCATTGAAATGAACACTCACAACCTCGTGTCTATCACATGCTTAACTTGAAATAAATACATTCTACTTCGTCTATCACATGTTTAACTTGAAATCAATACATCCATATATACATGCCAAAATAAAAATTGAGAATTAAACAAATATAGACAATTCGTCTATTACAAATGCCAACTTAGCAAAAGTGAAAAGTAACAAAAGTGCAAAGTGCAAAGTTGCAAACATGTTCAGCTGCTTCCGCGGTACACTCCGCCTCCGGGAAGAGCCCACGAGTCCAACATATACTTCCCTCCTGATGGGCTCGAACCCAAACCCAAAGCTCAGGCAGTCTGGCCCAACCGGCCCAACACGCACGCACCAAACCAAATTAAACTCCGATATCCCTTGCCGGCGCCGCCACTGCTCCTCGCCGCCGGCTGGCACACGTCTCCTCCGCGCTCCTCACCGCCGCCGCCGCCTCCTCGCTTCACACCGCCGCTTGCCACCATGCTGCAGAGCAAGTCCTTCGTGAAGAAGACGAAGCAAGGCCGCATCCAAAAGGTCAGTACCCAGCAGCATCACCATCTCGCGAGTTCGTCCCAAACCCTACCTGACGCCGTGCCCCCCGTCTCCGCAGGTCGTCAGGGAGCACTACCTCCGCGACGACATCTACTGCGGCTTCGCCCCATGCTCCACCTGCGACGCCGCCGCCGAGCGCAAGCTCGACGCCGCTGCGGCCGCCATACTCGTCGTCGACACCAACGTCGTGCTCCACCAGGTAAGACAAAGTGTTCCTCAGTCTCCTAGTACTCCTTGTTGGGGTTTAGGGTTGAGGGCGCTGAGGAATGATGAGCTGAGACGTTGCGGCAGATCGATTTGCTGGAGAATCCGGCGATTGAGGATGTCGTCCTGCTGTCGGTGGTCCTGGACGAGGTGAAGAATAAGAACCTTGCGGTTTTCAACAGGATCAAGGCACTATGTACCAACAAAGCACGGAGGTTTTACGTTTTCGCCAACGAGCAGCACAGGTAGGCCCCTATTATACCGTGGTGTCCTCATTAGTAGTTTATAGCTTGCGATGCTTTCTTCCTATATTATGAACCAAAAGGTTCTGAGTTCAAATTCGTTGTCAATAGGATATTGCTCATAAAGCTGCTAGAGTAGTTATATAAATATATTTGAGCTGCTAGCTTTGGAGAAATCGAGGAAGTTTGAAGGGCTAAGCTAATATCATCTGTGCAGTCCTGCCATCTGATACTAAAGTTGGCGTTCAGGAGTTACTTGAATTAGGTGAAATTTATTCTACCTCTAAAAGACTTCAGTGATGTTCGCTTCAATCCACATACTCCTTTAACATGCAGCATGAGTATTGAGTCCCATTTTTCGCAGTTTCAGCATGATTGTATTGATGAAATGTCTCTATTTAAGCACCATGACTACATCATTACTTGCTAAGTTTCCTGTGAAGAATTACATCTCTTTCAGAATCCAACATTGTCAATGTGTGTCTCAGTCTCATACAAGTGTAGGCTGTTCTTTACATTGCCTCTTTTGAAAGTAGAAGCCGATGAATGACATGATAAAGCAGCAATAATGTTTCTGTTTCTACAGAACTACAATCACAGTGATGTATGTTGACAGTAAAAAATAGCAACTATCGGTTTATATTCTCAATATTTTTTAGGATCTAATTGCCTTTCAACGCAACAATTTTGAAATCTAAATGAACACATTCAGCTTCTATTCGTGTACCCCTGTAAATCTTGTGACATCTTTATATGTCAAAATTTGCCTCTTGGCGGCAACATTCTCTTTCCCCTGCCATTGTAAGTTTCTCACTGACTCGAAAACAGGGACACTTATGTCAAAGACATGGTTGGGGAGAGCTCTAATGATCGTAATGACAGAGGTATAGTTTTGTTAGCCTGGTTATGTGATTCCAAGTACATTCATTTCCCATCATACACAGGACAGTAGTGTGTATTTTCAGGCACTGATTGTTTTCCAATTCAGCAATTCGTGTCGCTGCTCGTTGGTACCAAAGCCATCTTGGTGCGACTGTGAAGGTTCTGCTGATTACAAATGACAGAGATAACAAAAGGAAAGCTATTGAAGAAGGCCTTAATGCCGAGACAGGTGGATAGCATGGCACAACTAATTTATAGCTCAATCTTTTTAAATATTTTAGAATTGATTTTATGAAGCCACAACCTCAATAAAATATTTCTTGTTCCAGTTGAGTCATATGTAAGGTCGCTTGCACAGCCTGGTTTGCTTGATTTGGTGGTGGTTCCAACCAGTGGAGATGTTACCATGGAAGATGTAGAAGATCATAGACCATCCAAGAAGAAAGTAATCTACAGTGAGGTATGCTAACTAGAAACTATACAGTAGTTCTGTGTCGATGGGATTTATGCGCTTGATGTCTAATGTGAAATGCACCCCTCTGTGTTCTGTATTATTGCAGCACAAACCAATGTCAGAAATTACATCTGGTCTGCGGTGTGGAATCTATCATCAAGGGAAGCTTCGAGTTAATCGTTACAATCCTTTTGAAGCTTATGTTGGAAGTGAGAGCATCGGCGATGAGATTGTTATCCGTGGCCGCTCAAATATGAACAGGGCCTTTGATGGTGATATAGTTGCTGTTGAGCTGTTGCCACAAGATCAATGGCATGAGTCTAAGTCGTTTATAGCAGATGACGATGGTATTTTCTTAGTGCTGAAAGAACACGATGAAACACATCTAATTTCATTTTCTTATTTGGTGAATCTTGCTGTCTTTTTCAGAAGAAGAAGAAGAAGAAGATGTCCATCTGGCCCCTAATAGTGCTGATGATGCTCCTCGGAATACCAGTTCCACACAGTCGACAGTTGGGTCGTCAGCTCCTTCTGTCTCTAGTCGTCCACTTGGACGTGTTGTCGGTATTATTAAGCGAAACTGGAACTCGTGAGTTTCTATAAGTTCTGAATGAGATTTCTAACTGTGATATATACTCCTGATCTCGAGATAACATGGTAGTGCTGGTGTTCTCCAGGTATTGTGGATCCTTGCAGCCAATGCCCATGCCTGCTGGTAGTGGTGGCGTCGCTCATGCTTTATTTGTTTCAAAAGATCGAAGAATTCCTAAAATCAGAATTCAAACCAGGCAGCTAGAGAATCTCGTGAACAAAAGAATTGTCGTCGCGGTTGATTCATGGGATGTTTTGTCTCGTTACCCATCAGGTCATTACGTGCGAACCATTGGAGATATTGGTGACAAAGAAACTGAAACAGAGGCAAGCATACTTACATTTACAGCTGCAGCAAGTGCAGCAGCAACTTGCCTTATAAAAACTTGCATGTAAGAGGATATTCTTGATGGTAACATGCTGTTTATGCATGACGCAGGTTGTCTTAATAGAGAATGATATCAACACCAGGCCTTTCTCTACACAAGTCCTTGCTTGTTTGCCACCTTTACCATGGACATTATCATCAGAAGATTTGGCTAATCCTAATAGACAAGACTTGCGCCATGTGAGAGTCTTTAGTGTGGATCCACCAGGTAATTTAATCAGGATACCTGCAATCTGTTGCTATTTTATCTAGCTGGGTCAAGCCTTATGTTTCAACTGCGGTATAGGTTGTCGAGATATTGATGATGCACTGCATTGCACGCTACTTCCGAATGGGAATTTTGAAGTTGGAGTCCGTATCCTTTTATTTTTCTGCTGCAAATTCTTGTATCTACTTCAAATGTAGGAGCAAGCTTTATGTGTTTTGTTCCTTGGTGTCTTAATTTTCTTTTAGTTCATCATGGTTTTATTATTGCAAATTGTGACTAGGCTCTTTTGCATCTACCTGGCTTAAGTGTATAACATAGAATTGATTCTCTTGTAATAAATCGAATTGATTAATGTGCAAAGAATGCAATTTTATTGTACTAAACATGCAGCTATGCTGCATGAGGCTGTGTCAAATTTGGAGAAAAAAAATTATGCAGGAGGTTTTAAGTTTCATGATGTCTCTGCTTGGTGCAGACTAGATTTAGATTTTGGAAATTCTTTTTCATCTGATTGTGCACTACCTGTTTTCAACTGGAATGCATGTCTTCTGGGACATAAAATCCATAATAACATAGAAATGAATTATATTTACATATCAAACGTGAGTTCGAACATGCTAGGGCACAGTATGTGTTCATCTGCGTTGTACCTGTGGTTCTTGAGTTTGTATCTAAATCAATTTACTTCTGGCCTCTGGTCACACTCTCTCTGTTCTTGATAGACAATTTAGCATATTCATTCACTCTGTGCTACGGACACACAATGCATTTCTTGACATGGCTGACCAGATATTGCTGATGTCACTAACTTTGTTCACCCTGGTACCCCTCTTGACGAGGAAGCTGCACAAAGGGGTACTTCTGTTTATCTTGTTGGGCAGCGGATTGATATGCTTCCAAAGCCCCTGACTGAAGGTGCCAATTCTCCTTATTGCATACTAAATTAACTAAAACCATGAATTATTGCTATTTAATTGAAGAAAACAATTTTCAACTTATTTTACCTGAATTGACTAATGATTTCTTTTATTTTGGTTTCCAGATGTTTGTTCACTTCGTGCTGATGTTGAAAGGTTGGCGTTCTCTGTAATCTGGGTAAGTCTAGTTCATGGCATTTTGTTGTTTTGATTGTCACTGATTAGATGTGTATTGCATAAGATATTTTTCAAATAGGTGTTACCTTTTGTACTCTTACCTGTAAAATGTTTGTCAATAGGTGTTTGGGCCAGCTTTGGTGCCTTTATCTTTTGGTTTTATGACATACTATTACTTATTGTGCATGCCACTGTGAAGCATGATTTATAAGTAGAATCACCCTTTGTATATCTCCCCACAGTATCATTCTGCTATATGAGAGTACATATTGTCATCTGCCCTCTGGTGTTTAAAGAAGCGTTGTGATACTTGGTTTATTGGTATTTGGCAATTGGCACATTATGTTTACAGGAAATGACTCCCGATGCTGATATCATATCCACCAGATATACAAAGAGTGTTATTAAATCTTGTGCTGCAATGTCTTATGTGGAAGCCCAGGCAAGAATGGATGACAGGTACCTTCTTCTCAGAACATTACTATGCATGAAACTCAAACTCTAAGTTGGTCTTACAAGTCAAACATCAGCAATGAACTTGATTGCTTTCTTTTGTTTATTTTTCAGCCGTTTAGTTGATCCACTAACTGTAGACTTGCGGAACTTAAATTCATTGGCAAAGGTCAGCTGTCATGTTTACTCTTATCAAACTTTATTGGGTGTATGTCTGTTACCATCAGTATATATATATATATAATTTGCTTGCTTATATAGATCATGCGACAACGACGTTGTGATAGAGGGGCTCTGACTCTTGCTTCCGCAGAAGTAAAATTTGAGATCGATAGTGAAACTCATGATCCTCTTGACATTGGTATGAATATCTGTAAAGCTATTGGTGTCAGAATTTGCATCCACAAAGTACTAATTGCATTAAATTCATAGGAATTTATCAAATCCGCGAGGCAAATCAAATGATTGAAGAGTTCATGTTGGCTGCAAATATTTCTGTTGCTGAGAAGATTCTGAAGCACTTCCCCCTATGTTCCTTGCTAAGGTACACATTTGTTCAATATTTTTTATCTTATCACATTTAGACCAGGTTAAAATTGTGCACATTCAAAGGTACCTGTAACTTGTTGGAAGGGAAGCATCTACCACACTGTCCATTTAAGTGAGGAGAGTTGATGGGAGTTTGCCATTTATTTAAGTTCTTAGTTGTGGCTTGTTTTTTCAAGCCTATAATACTAGATGCAATCATACTATAACCAATACCACGAGTTGGTCTAAAGCAACGAGGTAAGGCACCAAAATTATCATGACCGACACAACAAACCTTAAGGCTGTATATCCCTGAAGGAATCTTAGACGCTGAAGTACAGTTTCAGTTTGGCATGACGATGTTTTCATGCTGCCTCAAAATGTGAATCATATTGCAGAAATATGATCACTTTTGTACTCAGTGTCAATACCAATATTTTGACAATCACATAAACTGATTTACGTCTGCGTAATGGAGCCTTGCTTAGAGTTAAAACAACCAATTGAAACGATTCGTCGACCATCTGTGACTGAGCTAGAAGACACTAACCTGAGAGCACACCAGTGTGATAAACATTGTTTTGATAAAAAGATGTAAAAAACATCATGCAACTTTGTGTTGATAGCATGAAAAATTCGCTTTGTTTATCTGCATGCTGATTTTGCTGATAACCTGTCCCTCTCTTTTGTTAAATCCTCAGATTCTGGAGCAACTCTAATCATTTTACTTTTTTACCTTTCCTAAGCCTGTAAATTTTCACTTTGTTGGTAACAGGCGTCATCCTAGCCCAACAAAGGAGATGCTTGAGCCATTACTCCGAACTGCTTCTTCTGTTGGGCTGAATCTTGATGTTTCATCCTCAAAGGCATTAGCTGAATCACTTGACAATGCAAAGGTGACAACGAGCTCTATAACTTTACTCTCCGGATGCTTCATTCTATATTATAATAGACTCCTATGATAACCTTTATTACCACATGACATGCAGACCAATGACCCATACTTCAATAAGCTCATTAGAATCTTGGCGACTAGATGCATGACACAGGTAAGACTACTGAACTGAAGTATCTAATCTAATTTACTGATCCCAAAGAATCCATATGACTTTTCCCTGTTGCAACACAGGCCGTTTATTTTTGCAGTGGAGATCTGACCTTCTCTGAGTATTACCATTACGGGCTTGCAGCTTCTCTTTACACTCACTTCACTTCTCCCATTCGCAGATATGCAGGTTTGTTTTCCATCATAGATGCTCTCAACTCTCATTCATGAAAATAACATTAGATTTGATTGGTGAACTATAATTGGAAACATGGAGCGATTCAAGGCATGTACGAGGCCATCTTTAGCTAATTAGTCTTTTTAAGATGTCTGTGGATCAGAATCTAACCTAACCTTTCTTTTTGTTTCCCACGTGTAGCATGAGTCAAACTTTTGGAAGATACTCAGTTTCCCATTGATGAGAAATTATTTCATTTCCATAATAATCCCAGTGATGAGATGCCTCAGCTGGTCCTTGCAATGCTTTACCAATGAACAGAATGTTAAGTTAGTGTTAGTTTGTTTATCACGATAGGTGATATCCAGAATAAGAAACCATAATACAACAAGGCACTAAGCTTACTTTGTTCTCAAAGCATTTTAAGAAAATAGAATTGATGGCGAGGGACATATTAGCACAGCCCCCATAGTTGGACACTGAGCCATTTTTTGTCTCTTGAGGATTAATAGCTTGAATACCCTGATATTGAATCTGCTTTTGTCTATAAAATATTCCCTGGGAATGTGAATCCGATCAATATACTTTCCATGTGCGTACGTCATGGACAATTTTGTAGACTTGTGGATGCCATCAAACAGTGGGCTTGCACTCCTGCAAATGTAGAATGCAGCGTACAATAACATAGTTGGCCATTCCGTTTTTGGCTGTAGCCTGTAGAAGTAAATTCTAACCCTTTTGTTGCAGATGTTGTTGTTCATAGGTTGCTAGCTGCAGCTCTAGATATTGCAAAGCTCCCGCCGATCTTTCAGGATGGCCCACAGCTTACAGGCATCGCTGACAGTAAGAATTCAAACGCTACACTTAGCATTTTTTTTAAGTTTGCTGTTTGGTACTGATACTTCTACCATGTTAGACTTGAACTACAGACACCGAAATGCCCAGATGGCAAGCAGAGCTTCAGTTGAACTCCACACCCTCATATATTTCAGGACAAGGTACAGATCATGATTGTAAATGACAATAGTGTGGTAGTTTAGAAGTAGATAATATGTGAAATTGTGATAAAGATGGGGGGCAGACAACGTATCCTATGAGAACTATGAGAACTCAAATCTGAGCCACATGATCTTGATCCAAGGAGAGCACGTAGGGAGAGGTGGGAGGGGGGATTTGCAAAAGTTTGATTAACTTTTGCAAATCCCCCCTCCCACCATCCCCTTGGATCATCCTTGGATCAAGATCATGTGGCTCAGATTTGAGTTCTCATAGTTCTCATAGGAACTGAGTTCTCATAGGATACGCTGCCCACAAAGTAATGGCTCAAACATTTGATGCATGTACATAATTGTTTTCTGAGTTCGGACTGCTGAACTGTTTACCGTGCAGGCCAACTGACACTGAAGCTAGGATAGTAAAGGTCAAGGCAAATGGTTTCATAGTCTTCGTGCCAAAGTATGGTTCTCCCTCCCTCTTATCTTTGCTCGTATTTACCAGTGCTATTTATTCTAATATTAGCCGCAATTGAACCCAATGTTATGCGTTCATCACTTCACTCCTTTTCTTTATCAGGTTTGGCATAGAAGGCCCCATCTACCTTACTCCTAAAGGAGACAAGGGTGGCGACTGGGTAGTTGACGAGGTGCACCAGAGGGTAACCAAACCTGGAACAAACATCAGCTATGCTGTCCTGCAAACTGTTAGGATTCATATGGAAGTAGTTGAGCCTCAGCCTCACCGCCCAAAGCTGCAACTCACCCTCATATGAAAATGTACAGCTGAACTGTAACATTAGTGTTCTCAGCCTCGTACACTTTTTTGTTCTCCAACCCATTCTTTAATGCAACATTGGCCATTTACGATTTGTAGCACTAGTCTCATGGTCATGGTTAGGGTTTTGTACTATCAAATCAGAATATGCGTAGTTTTTCTCTATACATGGCACTTAGTTTGGCACAAATGGTGTACACAAAGCTGCGAATATGCAGCTACTATATCTGTTTTAATGTGAAAGAGCTGTTGTAGAGTATACGTGTGAAAGAATTCTTATTTAACGCTGCATTCGTTTACATTGAAAGCAAACATTATTTTGAATTGCATGGTTAAATCTCTGCTGATGTTTGAACCATGGACCGATACATTTTGTGCTCATTTGTTTATATCATCGTATATCACCATCAAGCTGGATACTGGCAGCTCACAGTACGAGCGACATGAACACCGTTGACCAAATGGTAAGAGCCAGGGCCGCAACCAGGTGCGTCCACAGGAAGATGATAGAGCACTCCTCTTCCCCCACGTCAAACAGTTGAGCTATTGTGCCTGCGTTGGAGAAAAATGATCAACATGCTGAGACAAGTGCCCTCAGAATACAAGGTCATCTCTAATACTGACATGTTACAGGAGCAGTTGCATTACCAATGCTCATGGCTGGAGGAACTGTGGACTGCAGCAGGAGCACATAGCGGTACAGGGGAGATCTAGGTAGAAACCCAAGCTTGGTGGCTAAGGTGACAACGCCGATGCCGCAGGCAGGGAGGACGATGTAGCGTATGACGATGATTGGTATAACCACCATAGGCTTGATCACCTTCTTGCCTATCCCTGTTATCCCACAGCATTGCCAGACGTAAACTTGGAAAGCATGGATACCGTAAATGGTTATGGCAGTGACAGTGACAGGGAGCAGTACCTTTTGTTAGGTTTCCACCGAGAATCAGCACGGTGCATGGAATTGCAGCATCTCTGCGGAGAAGTTTGAGGACATCAGGTTAAGCACACGATTAGTCCTTTGGTGGCAACAGTTTTTCATCAATAATTGTAACCAAGTGATGCTGACAGTTGAATTTACCCTAGTAGTTTGGTTGAATCTTGAATTACCCGAAGAGGAGAACCTTCGTCCGTAACAAGTTCCTTCATCTTGTCTATTGCTCCTACAGTGAATCCGACGAGCTACCACAAATGTGTTACAGAATGATAGCAGTTAGTTTTGAATTCTTATATTTTCACTTTCCGGAGTAGTATGATAGCGAAAGCAAGTCATTTACCGCAGCTATACTTGGTGGTGACCACAGTTCTTTCAGTATTTCTACCAACAGATCCTTTGTTCTTGTCAAGCAGTGACTGAAGAAGCTACCTCTAACATCATTTGGAGGCAAACCAGAACTAATCTGCTAACCAAATGCAAAGAATAATTAGAATCTGTAAATGACTTATCTTAGTAGGGCAATTAAACATTTCACTTACGGAGTTGCTTCCAATATCGCTGGATAAATTTTCAGAAGTCAGTGGAAGAAAAGACATATAATCACCAGTTTCATCTTGTCTGAAATGTTCTTTGTTCGTGTCAGTTTGAACTTGATTCTTACATTTTGCCTTGTAAAGTTTAGCAGATCTCTTCATGACACTGTAACTATGAGTCCATATGTAGAAATTTCCTAGCTGCAAGAGGAACAACAAACATTCTGAATCCAAACTAACCGTTAGTCTTTGAGTGGAGTTGATGAATAAGAGATCATGGCCTTACCGCCATTGATAATGAGACATAGGAGAGACCAAGAGAGTTGCAGGTATTGGCATCCCCAAAAGGGCTGCCCTCCTCGTTGCAAATTGCTGGAACAATCATCAAAGGGATAGTGCCCCAGTTGCCTGAAAATAAGCATGGAAGCACATAAAACCTTTTTTGATAAGATCAAACTACAATAGTAATGAGAAAAATGTCTGTGACTGGTCATTGGTGCCGTGCCTGATGAGCAACAAGCGATGACAAGTCCCTGAAGGTGCTCACTCGTTCTGAAAGCCTTCACGGACACCCATCCTAGAACTGCTCCAATCAGAAAGATGATGCCCATGTTCACTGGCATGAACCACCTTAAACCATAATGTTCAGCAACAATCCAATCAAACCCAAATTATTCAGTGAACAGCGCAGAGCTGGTGGAAGTGAATTCAAACCAGGAGATGATGTCCTTGAGCGTGACAGTGCTCGCCAAGCTAGAGAAGACGAGCGATGGAACGAAGACAATATATACAATCTGCAGATAAAGGCAACGCACGTGAAGAACATTCAGCTCGGTGTACAATCCAACTACGGTGTGCTCATTTGCCGTTACCTTATTGATGTTCCTTCGAGCATCAGATGTTAGAACGTTAAAACGATCGGATGCTAGAAGGGCTCCGAGCAATCCTACGAGGAGGACTTGCAGGACTGGTAGCCATGCCACGATGAGCAGAGACCAGAATCTCATATTCGCAGCTTCAGATATTGCCTGCTAGATACATGCAGCAAAACATTCAGAACCCCTTTCCGTAATCCCCTGAAACAGATGCAGTACGACGCTAGAAGTAAAAATTCGTGGCGACAATGATAGAAAGGAAATTTACCTGTCAGTGTTCGTGTCGTTCCAATGATCTTCGCAAAAAGAGTGGAACGAGACGGGGATCTGAATGGCTTGCCTGCAGCTCCAGGATCAGAAAAAGAGGTGCAGGAGGACAAATTATGCTGTTGCTGCGCCGCCGCTTAATTGTGGGCTGTGTGGGCGTGTGGCCAGTCCACACAGGAAACGGCGGGCGTTGCTCAACAGACAATGAGTACAAAAAAAAGAAAAAAACAACAGCCATAATGACGCGTGAGGTCACACGTGTCAACTGAATTCACAGGTGTAGTAGACTGCTTCCATGCAAACGATTGACCAAGTCAAAATTTGTACTCCCCCCATATCATGGGGCCTCCTTTTTTTAAGGGAAAATGGGGCCTCATGCTTCCCCACACCCTTTTGAGCCCATGACGGCCTTTTTAACTTTTAACAGCCCGTGTAGCACAGCTTACGTTTTCTTTCTCGAAATACGAAAGGAGCCCATGACTACGGGAATAAGCCCAGGGACATGAAAAGTGGCATTCCTCTCTCCCTGGAGTAAAAAAGAAAGGGACGCCCCGGCACGATTAGGCGCTTATGCAAGTCTTAGCGGGAGTTTTATGAGCAATAAATAGGGTGATATGTAGACTATTTTGATGACATGACAATTGTATTTATGAAGTAAGAGAAGGAAACAGTTTCATCACCACGACACACCTGTTCACCGGTTACCAAGACACGACACCCCACTGAGACTGCCTGAGTTTCATCCACATCGGCAGAGGCGATCCAGTGCGCTGACGCCGGCGTGTGCTCGTCGCGTCACCATCGCCCAGACCGTCCTCGGCGGCGCTGCGGCGAGCCGTACCGGCATCCGCCTGAAATGACCCCCACCGAGATGCAGCAGCTCCAAGCGTGGCTCACCGGCGCGCTAGGCTGCATCTGCGCCGCTCACCATCGCTCCTAGGTGGTGACCTCCTGCAAGCCGCCTTCTCTTGTACTACTAGCCTACTACCTCCTGCCCCTGTATGACCCCCTGTACACCAGCAATGGCCCTGCCCTTGCCCCAGTATGACCTGCACTGCAGAACGCACCGGCGAAGGGCACAGGCGCACAGCAGATGGGGTAGAGTCGACATGGATGACGCCCAACAGGTGCTTGATGAAATGCGCACATGATAAGCTGCCCACTAAATAGAAATTGGGACTGTAATTTGATGCTTACAAGCACGAAAATAGTTATGCTTAATTTCAATTGCATGAAGGCTACATGGTTATCACACCACATTTGATCATACCACTATCCAAGAGTTTAATGGCACACCTCGTATGTGAAACTGTGCAATGAAACTGTCCACTGAGAGTGACAGTTTTATGGGACTGTTAAAGCTGATGTGGCAGCCTTGGTAACTGCGCAATGAAACCTTGCACTGAGACTGGCCTTAGAGCATACGATTAGGCGCTTAGAGCATGTATAATAGCATGCTGTAAGAAGGCTGAATGCTTAGGTGGATGAGAGAGAAGAGGAGAGAGAGGAGAAGTGGGCTGTAAGCTTACAGCCCGCCCAGACACAATAACCAAGGAAATCTGAGAAGGTGACATGTGGGCCCTGTATTTATTAAAAAGGCTTAACCACCATATGAGTAGGCTAAAAGGTAGGTTATAAAAACTCATACAACCAGCAGCTGGCTAAATCATTAGTCTTACTCTTAAGTCTTAACAATCTGCTCTTAAGTCTTAACAATCTGCCATTGAATCACTGATTTGCCAGTGCAAAAAAACTGGTGCATTAAAACTGTTTGGGCCCGGGGGCATGGAACCAGTCAGAGCTCGCTGCCGGCGTGGTCCTGCCCGGCCGCTGCTTCAGACACAGTCCCGAGCGTCGCGACCAGAGATTTGTTGCCTCCCTTCATCGCCACATTTGTTCGGGGGCGCACCTGAGACTCGCTCGCATCGCACCCCCAGCCAGCTAGCCAAGTGGAGGCCCTCTGCACGTACGAACCAACTAGAGACACAGGAATTTTGGCTCGAGGTGAAGAACAGCATGAGGTTGAGGAGGAAGAATCGACAGCGTCACCGTCGTCTCGAATGCTCATCGCTTGGACTTGACAAATCTCTAGCGCTATAGTAACTCACTAGTTAATGCACTCGTGGAATCGGTCCAAGGCCCGGTGGGTGTTCGCCGGCGGCGTGGTGGTGTCCGCTGCTTCTCTTCACTCTCTCACACTCACACACGTGTCGGCGAGCAGAGAGAACTCTGTCTGAGCTGGAGATCAAGACGCCCATCAGTTTATGGCAGTAAAGTGTTTCCCTTCTGAACTTGACGTCTGACGGACTCCCGCCGGCCGATCCACGTCCGTTGTACCAGAATGCAACCTCCTTCCTCATCTCCAATCACAAGTCAACGGCGATGCGCGCGAGACGTCGTAACTAACTCACCGCTCGAAAATGTTATCTGCTGCTGCTAGTATTTTTCTCAGCTGCGCGCACTAGTATTGTACTACACCTATACTATACGTGTGCACGCTTCCGGGAGGACGTAGATTTTTCAATCACACGAATCACACCATCTGTCGCCATCGTGTCACCTCCCCTAACTCACGAGTGACGACTGACACACAAAGCCAACTTCGCCTTTTTATTACCACGTCTCCCATTATAGATGTCCAAACGAGCGACCCGGCCCGGCCCTGGCCCGAGCCCGGGTGGCCCGGCCCTGGCCCGAGCCCGGGTGGCCCGGCCGTGCCCGTGCCGGACCGGGCTAGCCAACGTGCTGCGTTGGCGGCCCAGGCCCGGCCCATGGGCTTTATTCCGTGCCAGGCGGGCCGGGCTGGCACGACATTTCTCACGGGTCGGGCCCCCCGTGCCGTCCACGCGCTACTTAGCCTCCGCCTGCTCGCCGCGTCGTCACGCTGCCTGCTCGTCGTGCCGCCGCGCTGCCTGCACCGCCGCTCCTGCTCTTCCCGAACGCCTGTGAGAGGAGGGGAGGCACCGAGGAGAGGAGCTGGGGAGGAAAGGCGCAGAGGAGGGGAGCCGCCGAACGTTGAGGCGGAGAGGAGGGGAGGCACCGAGGCGGAGAGGAGGGGAGCGGGAGGCGCCAAGGATGGGAGCTACGGAGGCGCCGTCGTGGTCCGCGTCTCCGCGAGAAGACGCGTGCGCATCGCATGGGGATGGGGACGGCGTGTCACGTGGGGGACTGGAGGTGGAGTGCGGGTGGGGGGACTGGGGGAGTGGGGGATGGGGACGTGGGCTAGGGTTTTGACGTCTTGTTTGGCTGATGGGTTAGTGGTGGGCTGGCGGTGGAGCAGGGTTTGTTTTCGTGACGGGCCCTAGCCGGGCCGGGTGCGTGCCGGGCCAGGCCGCCCGACGTGCTTGGGTGACGGCCCAGGCTGGCCTGAGCCTGCCGCCGAGCGTGCCGTGCCGGGTTTGGATCGGGCTAAAAATCCGTGCTTTCGTACGGGCGGGCTACCGTGCCTCGGCTTTCTGGACATCTATATCTCCCTGGCGTCCCGGCCCCATTCTCGCTTTACTATTTTTTGGGTCTCGCTAGGCTAGCTAGCTGGCCGATCGCTGCAATGCAACAAGAAAAGCGCAGCAAGCCCGTGTACCGGGCGGCCGCCGGCCGCGCACTCTAATAAAGCTCGCGGGTGCTCGGCCAGGGCCAGGGTTAGCCAGCCAACCACCCCTAGCTCACTGGCCCGGCCGCTACAGAACACCGCTTCCTGCGGTGCTCCCGAGCCAAAGATCGCGTGACCGAAGCCAATCCCTTGCACGGCCACCCGCTGGCTGGCTGGCCGGCCGGCCACGCGCTTTGACGCGGCCGCCAGCCGTCAGGTAGTAGTAGCTAGCGGCCGGCGCTGATAAAAACGCCGCGCACCCGTGCCCACTGATCGATCACTCGGTTGCTCCGCTTGCGAGCTGAGGCGGCTCTTGCTGTGCCTGTGCGCTTACCACCGGGACGAGAGGGTTTCTCGAGCTCGCTGGGTGGTTTTGCATTGGTTTGCTCATCATAGTAGGTAGCTCAAGGAAGAGGTGATGGCGGAGGGCGGGGGCGGGAGGGACCTGCCGTCGACGCCGACGTGGGCGGTGGCGCTCGTCTGCACCGTCATCGTGATCCTCTCCGTCGCCATGGAGCACGGCCTCCACAAGCTCGGACACGTGCGTCCTGCCCTACTCCTCCTCATCGTGATCGATCCATCATTCTTTTCGTTTATGCCCACCGGCCCAGGCAGCTGCTGATCTGGTTGCATCTATGCAGTGGTTCCACACGCGCCAGAAGAAGGCCATGCGGGAGGCGCTCGAGAAGATCAAAGCAGGTGGGGGACTGCCTGCTCTGATCCACAACACCTTCATTAATTGTCGCCTTGTTGCACATGCCTTTGATGATTATCCCTAACCAAACTGATCGTTATAAATAATCTTCTGACATTCAGACAGTACCAGCTAACGCACAAAATTAACGAAGACCCTACATTCCATGCTATGTCACGATAAAACCTTTTTAGCTCATTCTTTTTTTTTCCTTTAATTTAATCGCCTGCAGAGTTGATGCTGATGGGCTTCATCTCCCTGCTCCTCGCCGTGGGGCAAACGCCAATCTCCAGGATCTGTATCCCTGTCAAGGCCGGCAGCGTCATGCTACCGTGCAGACCCAAGGTCGACGGCGGCAAAAGCAGCGGCGATGGCCGCCGGAGGCTCCTCTGGTACCCTGAAGAAGAGTTCAGCCATCGTCGGTTCTTGGCCGGCGGCGAGGGTGGGGGCGACTACTGCAAGAGCCAAGTAAGGCCAACGACGTTGCAGAGCAACAAGCTAGCTGCCCGGTGCTGTGGGTGACGAATGCAATCAATGACGTTTTCTTGTGTTTGCCTGCTCTTGCAGGGCAAGGTGTCCCTGATCTCCACCAACGGAGTCCACCAGCTGCATATATTCATCTTTGTGCTCGCGGTTTTCCATGTCGTTTACAGCGTGGCCACGATAGCTTTAGCGCGTCTGAAAGTAAGTACAAACCAATCACTTCATTGATACCATGATGTTGATTGCTTCTACTCCGTTACAGTAAAAAAAGAGTAGGGACTTATGCTGCAGTTAGGAGACACTGATCACAATCTTTTCATGTTCTCGTGTGCAGATGAGGACATGGAAGAAATGGGAATCAGAGACCACCTCCCTGGAGTACCAGTTCGCAACCGGTAAGAACGAACCATCCCCTTTTTCCTCATGTTCCTCTAGAGGCATAACATAATGCAGGGCGAATTGGTGATCAGAGCGAAAGCTTATACGCGATGGGTTTCTTGCAGATCCTTCACGATTCCGATTCACACACCAAACGTCGTTCGTGAAGCGGCATCTGGGCGCCTCGAGCACGCCTGGAGTCAGATGGATAGTGAGTCCGATCACGCACCTGATGAACCTACGTGGATCTTGCAACCTTCCCTTTTTTGAGCGTTTCTCACTAACCGACGTTCTCTGAATATTCTGTATGCCATGCCAGGTGGCATTCTTCAGGCAGTTCTTTGCTTCGGTGACCAAGGTGGATTACCTGACCATGCGGCAAGGCTTCATCAATGTACTCAACATCTCCCAATTGCAATCGTTA
Organism: Digitaria exilis; assembly: GCA_015342445.1. Classification (NCBI taxonomy): domain Eukaryota; kingdom Viridiplantae; phylum Streptophyta; class Magnoliopsida; order Poales; family Poaceae; genus Digitaria; species Digitaria exilis. Next base: position 727,450 of record JACEFO010000144.1, read on the forward strand.
CAAGCCTTTTTTTTTTGCGGGCAATCCTTACAAGATTTGACGCTAGAGTTTGTTACTCATCGACGCTCGATGTTTTCGTCTAATGCAGGCTCACTTGTCACCCAACGCTAAGTTCGATTTCCAAAAGTACATCAAGCGCTCCTTGGAGGACGACTTCAAAGTTGTCGTTGGCATCAGGTTGGTTCCTCTCGTTCTCTCAGAGCTAACTTAACTCTACCACTCTACGTAGGCTTTTCAGTTACCAGTCACCACTATGCACTTCGTCATCTTCGTCCTTTCGATGACCTTGACCCACTTGGCTGGTTTTTGCAGCCTCCCGCTGTGGTTTGTCGCCATCTTCATACTCTTCATCGATATCCGCGGTACAGCCTTGTCCCTTCTCCTTGCTAGCAGCTCAACTACAAGCTTTGGGTTTGTCTTGTGATCACCGTCGTTTTGTAAAAAAATCTCTGCTGCTATTTGCAGGACTGGGAACGCTAATTTGGATCTCTTTCGTTCCACTGATTGTAAGTGTGGCTTCCTCTCTGTTTTTCTTTTAGGAAAAAGGCCTTCCTCTAACTTGCAGCAACAGAGCCAATCGAAACAGTAATGCATTTTTTTTTAAAAAAAACATGTTTTTTCAGATCCTCTTGTTAGTCGGAACCAAGCTAGAGATTGTCATCATGGAGATGGCCAAGGAGATACAGGACAAGGCGACCGTGATCAAGGGGGCGCCTATCGTGGAGCCAAGCGACAGGTTCTTCTGGTTCAACCGCCCCGAATGGGTCCTGTTTCTCATACACTTGACGCTCTTCCAGAACGCGTTCCAGATGGCACATTTCATTTGGACATTGGTATGTGACTTACCTTTCGGTTGCTCTAGGCCCTAAAGGTCTTTCTTCATCCATTCCTTGCAGAATGGTCAAGCAAACAGATTTCTTATGTTGGCTGTTGCTCGCATGTGCAGCTCACCCCGGACCTGAAACATTGCTACCATGAAAGACTAGGACTGAGCATCATGAAAGTTGTTGTGGGGCTTGCTCTTCAGGTCCTCTGCAGCTACATCACCTTCCCTTTGTATGCACTTGTCACTCAGGTAAGAACAAAAAAAATCTAAAAACAATCATCTGTACGTAAAAATCTACATGAACTCTTTGAAAGAAAACACAGTAGCAAAGGATCTTACATCGAAATACAACCTCGTGCGTGCAGATGGGCTCGCACATGAAGAAGACCATCTTCGAGGAGCAGACGGCGAAGGCGGTGATGAAATGGCGCAAGGCGGCCAAGGCTAAGGTGAAGCAGCGGGAGGCCGGCATCGACGGGCTGATGAGCGTCGACACGACGCCGAGCCACAGCCGGGCGACGTCGCCGAGCCGAGGCAACTCACCGGTGCACCTGCTCCACAAGTACAGGGCAAGGTCAGAGGATCCCCAGAGTGCCCCAACCTCGCCGGGCCGGGGGCCGGAGCTTGGAGACATGTACCCGGTGACCGAACAGCACCGGCTGCACAGGCTGGATCCCGAGAGGAAGAGGACGGCCTCGTCCTCCGCCGTGGACATTGATATCGCCGACGCCGAATTTTCGTTCAAAATGCAGCGGTGATTGAACCAAAGTTGTGTAGCATGGTTTTTGTTTTCTTTCTTTTGTATAGCAAAGCGGAAATATTTGACACGCTAGGAAGTTTTGTTTATTAAAAAATAATAGGTATGTAATAAAGTGGGTAGGGATGTGCAACAGACAGATGCTCTCTGAACAAACATGGGTGCAAAGAAGCATTTCAGAACCTCTATAAGGATATGAGCTTTCATCTTCTCTATACAAAAAAGATGAACAACAATCCTTGTCATTACATTCAAGAAAAATAATGTACAGCAGCAAAAGGCTAGCTGATGGAGCTAACAATGCGAACCTGGACTAAACTATTGAAAGCCATCGGTGCTCACAACAAGAAAGCTAATATAAAAATGCACTGCTTTGTGGTAAGAACAATTGTACACTACAGGAATCTGGATGAGTAGTATCTAAAACAATGAAAAGAAAGAAAAAGCACGGCAGCACTCATCATCTAGTCAGATTTTGCACGGACTCTTCTCTTGTGAACAGCTATTAGGACCAATGACAGTGTCATTCCAACCAAATACCCAGCAACTGCACCATAAGTTACACAGATTGGCCACTCCTGAGAAAGATCAAAGAAACATAACAGTAGAAATAAGCCAAAGGCCCAGCAAAGGAATTATCATCAATGTGACTATAAATAGTTCACTGAAAGTAAGATCTGATTAAGTATTAAGTATAGACATAAAGAAAATATCAAGATATCAGGTGACTCGAAAGCATAAACATGCAACAGCACGTTCAGATGAACCAATGAATTTCAGGTTGCAGCTCTAAAAAATTCAGTCAGGAAACGGGTACCATTCACATGAGAATATAGGCCATGTACTGCTCTTTTAATGTCTGTGACCATGCTTGTGAGCACAAATGTTTGCCCCAGTAAGGCATGAATGTGTCATGTTAGCTACTGAACGTGCACAAACATATCCATATGATCCAGAACTTCCATCCCTAGGAATTGACAACAATGATATTCAAAAGATGGTCTCTTTACCTGCCAAGGTCTCTCCCAGTCAAGGGGCATAGGCCAAGCACCGAGCCATGCTCCTAGCACAGCTCCATGACAAGGCGCAGAGATCATGTAGTTGTCAGCATCAGTTGGCGAGAAATAACTGACAAGTAAAAAGGAACAATGAACTAATTATGCCACAGTTGCCAGGTAATACAGAAGGAAAAAATATCTCCACTGGATGACCTCTACAGTTTACAAGTCAAGAACATACATGGAGTGAGAAAGCACATTCTGCCAATCAATCTTGGATGCTCCAAAGACACATGCCGCGGGAACAAACTGAAAGGTAACAAAATTAGTTTCCCTGCCTTGACTTCTGCAGTTATTTAGTAAATACAAACCAGTAAACTTATAAGTATATTGAAATAAGACATTAGTGCATCCATGATTATCCAGTGCCCTCGTTGTACTCAAGTGTCAAGTGCTAAGTTTAATACAAGCAAACAAGAGAAAATAAAACCTACTGTGAACAGGGACATGAGAAGTGACCAATAAATAGTAACTGTCCAGTACCTGCAAATGCACAATTTAATCAAATAAGGAGCTATTAGTACCTGTAAATTGAAATACCATGGTGCAATTTACCAAAATCAGAGGCATGATATAGTCATAGAGCAAAGAACTACAGGTGCCAATCCTAGTCAAGATTCCTGCTCATCAAGTAAAAAGCTAAGCTAGCTCCTTTCGGAATCTACACTTACTTGATCCCAACAGGTGCACCAAGAACGATTGCTCCAAATGCATTAAGTAACGCCCCTGGCATGGGAAGGAAAAAAAAAGTGTAACGTAAAATTGAAGAAATGAAAAGAGGAAAAATAAACAGATACTAGATGTCTCATTATCTATCAGTTTGACAGTAATTCCATGAGGGCAAACTAGAATTTTGACTGATAGTCCAATGAGCTGGTAGTACTAGCTACTAGTTCAGATCTCCAGGGAACTGTCAGTTTTTGGGCCTCAAATTCACCCACTTCTGCCACTCTCAAAGTGAAAACGCAATCAAAGTCAAGATATAGAGCTAACCCACTGGCAAGCCGATCAACCCCCTCGCAGCAGCTTTGATAAACTGAAAGTAAAGAGAACCCGATCACCATAAGCTTTGCCAAAAATTTAAAGAGGCAACTGATCGAGCAGGTTGCACGCGCCGTACCGAGCAGCTTTTACGGTCACGGCGGAGGTAGCTGAACACTGCGATGACAACGGGCGCTTCACAGACCTACGAAGGAGGAGAAGAATGCTCAATTCAGATCAGGAAAAAGGTAAAGAATGGGGAGGCCGAAGATGAGTTTACGCCGGCGGCGGGGCAAGGGGAGGCGAGAGGGGCATGAAGGGGCGTGGGAATACCACGAGGAGGCGGAGGGAGAGCGGCGGGTTGGATACGAGCGCGCCATGGCCGGCGAGGGCGTGGGCAGCAGCGAGGCCGGCGAGGCAGAGCACGTGCGCGGCCGCGGCGGTCACTGCGCTGATCTGGCTGACCTGGGCGCGCATGGCGAGACCGCGCTTGTGGACGTCCCGCGCACGGGCGCTGAGGGGTGGAAGCTGCGGCGGCGTGTGCCCCCGCCTCGTCGTCTTCCCAATTTCGGCCGCCGGCTTGCCGGTCTTCGCTGGCGGAGGCCGATGGCCGACGGGGAGGAAGGAAACAGATCTCCTGCAGCAACAGACAGACTGTGCCGCTGCCTAGTGGGCCCCTTCGGTTCGGCCCAAAATCGTCATGCACAGCCTGCTTGCTTAGGCCCATTTGCAAACCAAGCGTGGGGAAACGTTTGTTGATGCCGTTGGCCCATGGCGCAGCCCAATCGGTTCTCACGGTCACGTGCGAGGGAGCACCACTCGCCACAGCCGCTGCCCGCCCCCGGACTGGCCGGCCGCGGCACAGCAGGGTCTCGTCTTCTTGGCAGTCGCACACACGGCCGAGGGTTTAAAGGGCCTTCGCTTCACATCTCGCCGCGAAGCACGATCTGGCCGCGGGAAGATGGCGACTCCACCGCCGCCTCTCCGCCACGCCACCATCCTCCTCGTAGCCTTCCTCCTCGGCGTCCTCGCCTCCACCGCCCGGGCCGATCTCGTCATCACCAGGGCAGATCGGAGGGTCAGTGCTGTCCTCCTCGCTCTCCAGATCTCGGAGCGCAGGGGCTCCTAATCTCTCTCACTCTCCCGCCTCAACTCTCTCGGATCTAACGCCGCGCGGGTTTTGCTTCTCTCATTGCAGGTTGATCTGACCTCGCATATCGTTCGCGTCCTCGCTTCCCTCAAGGTGCGCTGCTCGCCTCTGTTTCTCTGGTGCTCTAATCGTTTGTAGCTGAAGAATTGTTTCAGCGTGTTGAACCCCCTCCCATATCGTAGTAGTCTGAAATATGTCACTATTACCTCATCAGCTTGATTGGAATGCTGCCGTGCTTGATTGGAATGCTGCCGTGTGTCGATGAAGCTAGCAGTTCACTAAGTGAATCCTGTACTAGGTCGTGGCTGCAGGTCTATTCACCGGTGTCCAACTCGCTGCTGTCAAAACTTAGACATATCAAATTATCTGTTGCACGATAAAACTGGCTAGCTTCATTTATTAAAAAAACAATTCTAGTGGTAGTTCATGATGCCTGCTGAACTCAGGTTTGTGTATAGACATCCACCTTACAAATTTGAAGTGTGCTGACCTGTTTCACTGTATCAACATTGCTTGCTCTCTGTCCTAAAAATCCTGTCTCAATTCCTGGCTCCTGGTCTGTTCACATCTTCCCAAATGACTGTTGTTCAAATTTTGGAATGCCCAATTCTCTGCATCAGGAACCATCTATATATTTTCTACACCAAATTATAATTATGCTTGTTGAATTTGGCCTATGTGTATAGGCAGCCTATTTCAAGCATGCTTATCTCTTTCACTTTATGTGGCTGAACATTCTGTGGAACTTTTTTGTTTTCTGTTATAGTAAACATCTCCCTTGCGAGTGCTCTTGTCTATGCGGAATATGGCCTTGCTCATTACATAGAATTCACCACTCACATAGTTTCCATTTTGTTCAGGTTGAAAATGTTGGACCGGACCCTGTCTCTCAAGTTTTAATATCTTTTCCCAATATTCAAGCGAAGAACTTAGCAGCTATACGAGCATTCGGTACAGAAGGAAAAGTGAAGGGTCAAAGCACTGTTCTGCCAATTGAAGTTGTTCAGCCTTCTGGAGCTCCCCCAGAGCTAACATTCTTTTCAGCATTGTTACCCAAACCTTTGGAAAAGGGAAAGACTCTGCACTTGGATGTCCTCACTGTATTCACACACTCTCTTCAACCATTCCCAGAAGAAATCACTCAAGCTGAAGCACAGCTTGTTGTCTATCAGGATAGTGCTCACTATCTGTCACCATACCCTGTTAAGTCGCAGTCACTTACTATCAGATTGCCCGGTGGAAGGGTTGAATCATACACAAGGCATCCGAGTGCAAAACTTGTGGATTCAGAACTAAAATATGGAGCATCTGAAGATCTTCCCCCGTTTTCCTACTTACCTGTGATCGTGCACTTTGAGAACAACAACCCTTTTGCAGTTGCAAAGGAAGTTATAAGGGAGATTGAGATATCACACTGGGGAAATGTACAGATTACGGAACACTACACCATTACCCATGGTGGTGCCAAACTCAAGGGTGAATTTTCCAGGTCATTCACCTTTCTTCCTTTCCATGTTCTGATTGCTGTTTTTAGGTAACTAACTTGTAACTGGACAGATAGATTATGTTCAGAAGCAACTGATTATTTGCCCCTTTTGCAGGATCGATTATCAGTCTAGACCTTACGTAAGAGGTGTTTCATCTTTTAGGAATCTTATTGCGAGATTGCCTCCAAGGGCCCACTCTATTTATTACAGAGATGAGATCGGTAATATTTCGACATCACATTTATGGAGTGATTCTAAGAAGGTAATCTTGTTAGCTATCTCAGTCATCTAGTTATCTACAGCACTTTCAGTGTGGTTTCACAGATCAAGCCTTTTGTCTTTCAGACCCAACTGGAAATTGAACCAAGGTTTCCATTGTTTGGCGGATGGCAAACAACCTTCACTGTTGGTTATGGTTTACCACTTCAAGATTTTGTTTTCTATTCTGATGGAAAGAGGTTTCTCAATATGACATTTGGTTCTCCAATGGAAGAAATTCTTATTGAAAAGCTTATTGTAAAGGTATGTTGCGGACACACTTTGAATAAGTAAATTTCATCTCACTAGTTTAAACCTACTAGGCATAATTGCAGATTGTGTGACCATTATGTGTTAAGATGCATTCCAAACCGCCACCTTTATTATGTTTGTCGGCTGAGCCTTATAATAGTAATATGAATAACAGGAATAATGACTGAGTAATATGATGCTATTAGTTTGTCATATCTCATGCCCCCTTGCAGTGATTGCATTATTTGTGCTTTCGCCTTATAAGTGTCTTTGTTATTGGACAGGTTGTTCTACCTGAAGGGTCAAAGGATATTGAAGTCTCAGCTCCCTTTCCAACAAAGCAGTGGCAAGAGGTGATTTCTCACTGTATGATTTAGTGAACTAAATAGCTGACCCAATTCAATGTTTCTAACAACATTAATTTGTGGTCCAGGTGAAGTATTCACATCTTGACATTGTTGGAAGGCCAGTTGTTGTCTTGGAGAAGCCTGATGTTATCCCAGAGCATAATTTGTATTTCCAGGTTTGTTGCCAGTTTTATTATTGAGTAATTTGTTTGGACAATGGTTTTTGAAAGAGTAATCTGGGCTAAACCGTTAAACCAAACAAATAATCAGAAGATGAGGTTCTCAACACATTACAGCACTAAAACCTGCTGTAGCTTGAGGTCCTCCTTTTAGGGAGTTAGATTGTTTATTGATATGTTTGAACTGGGACAAACTTATTTAATGATTCCTTTGCAATATGCAGGTTTACTACAAATTCAACAATATATCCTTGCTCCAAGAGCCGTTGATGCTTATTACTGGTTTCTTCCTCCTGTTTGTGGCTTGTATTGTTTACATGCGCACTGATATGTCAATTTCCAAGAGCTCTCCTTCTTACTTGGCCAAGCTGCAATGGGATGAGGTACACAATTATTTTCCATGTCGAACATTTATGTCAAGAATCAAATGTGCATGCTGAAAATTGCATTATATCTTGTAGACTTTTTCTATACTTCCTGATATGATGTCTCATTAACCATGGAACACTGGGTCCATAGTACTGATGATTGGTTTAGACTTTAGGAACCAAATTAAACAGGGTTTTGAATACTTGTTGCTGGAGTATGTTCATGATCTGCCAAAAAAAAATAATATAAAACATGAACTCGGTGAATCATTTTTTTTTTCTGTTGTCTCTATGTAAAGTGAGGCTAAAATTACTTATGGGAGGATATACTAGGGAAGTATGACCTTTTGTACTAAAATGATAATAACAGCATATTCTACTTATACTCGGGAAGTATGACCTTTTGTACTAAAATAATAATAACAACATATTCTACTTCCACTAACAGATTTTGGGTCTTGCATCGAAGCCCATGATGTATGATTAGCTTAAGAACTATAGATGAATTGGCAAGAGTATGGGTTTAAGTTAACCATTACAGCATACAGTAGATATGAATGATTAGTGTAATGTGCATGCCTTGCTAGCAAGGAAGTCATGATTGGCCTTGGCCTGATTTCTGAAAAAATAAAGTGCTGAATACTTGAATTACTGCAGTACAAGTGTGTTATTATTTTGATCTAGTGGAAACTGGCTGCTGTTTTCTGCAGTGCTAATTTCTGCTGGATATTTCATGCTCTATGGTGCAGGTGCAAGCCACTGTTCAGAAAATCCAGGGGCTCTTTGAGCAATGCTTAGCAGTTCATGATAAACTGGAGGCCTCGTTGCGTGATTTGTCAAGGACTGGGGACATCCAGTCGTGCAAGGCTGCTCGTAAAGCTGCTGACGCACAGTTTAAGGAGCTATCAAAAGAGCTGAAGCCATTGTTGACATCTCTACAGTCATCTCCCCAGTCTTATCAGATATGGCCAAAGGTTAGTTATTATTATCGACCAAGCATTATGTCATGTCAGGAATACAAAGAAACCCAGTCAATCTGAATCTGTTTCCATTAATTGCAAAACTCCCTTTTGGTTACTGTTTGCTATGGGTGATGCAGGTAGTGGAGTTGATCACAAAGGAGAGAGAGATGCAGGAGAAGCTCATGACAAGGCATTCCACTGTTGTCGACAGCTTTGAGAAGAAGTTGCGTGGGCAAGATGTAGAGAACAGGATTGCTTTGCAGCAGCAGAAAATTGCTGCCCTGAGGCAGGAAGTTGAATCTCTTCTAGAGTACATTAGTGAGATTTGAGCACATCTGTGCGTCATATATCTAGGGATTAGACTGCCTTTGCTGGGTTTACCCTGATGTTGAAATCTGGTACACGGAGATTTTGTCGGTAACCATCCAGTTTCCAAGTTGAGTCCTGGAAATTGTGACGACCATGTAACATGATAATCACTGTAATCATTCTGGAGCTGACTAAATTTTGCATTTGATATCAATATTACATGGAGCCTTCATCTTTTGAACTGAACATCTGACTCCCTTTTTTGAATTGCTCAAGAATACCTTATTATTGAGCCTCTGGCCTTTTGGCAGGATCACACTGCTTGCGCTCACGAGTTTTTGGGACGACATGTAAAGAGCAGCGATCAGTGTACCGTAGGTACTCTTTTCGTGATCTACAATAAACGAAACGTTGTGATGTGGGATCTCGATTTGGTCATTTGGCGGACGACGAGAACAACATTTGCTTTCCCTTTTATTTTAGACCCGCCCTTTGCTTTTCCACGTGCAAAGGGACTTTGTTTAATTCTATCATATGGTTTTACTGCCGCGCCAGCATCTGTACTTTGCGTGGCATCATCATTTGTCCCATGAAAAGTTTTCACGAAAGTTAACGGAGGATTAGTAGTGCCTGTCCATCAGGCCACCACGGTGATTTCGACAAGAAAAGGCAGCGCAGGTCACTGGATGCTCTGAACTTGTTTATATTCTACTGCCTACATGATTCCTCGAGGTTACTAGTTCTAATGAATAAATTCGTGGATCAAAACCTATCTGCTCTGCTCCCCTTTGGGGCTCTCAAGAGCTCACACAACCAGGAAAAACAACTCCATTTGGCAGAGAAGTGACGCGCAAGCCAAGGACCTCCTTTGCTTCGCCTCCAACCTTTCTCGGTTTCTCCTCCTCCCTCGGATCGAGCAGGGTTTTTGAGGCCGTTTCTCCTTCCCAATGCACGTTACGCAAATGCCGGCAAGAAGGCACCCGCAGGCAGAACGCAGAAACTTCCAGCTTCCTGCCATGCCTATTCTACGGACTAGTGTCTGAAGTCTGCAGATCCTACCATGGTCCGATGATTGGACACCATCGAGTAACTGATTTGATCGACAGATAGTACAAGCAAGAGCTGCCAGTTTCCTTCGCCCCAACCGGGCCAGCACTACCGCGGATGGGCACGGGAACGACGCCAAGCGCGAGCCCTACGAACCGAGAGGCAGGCGGACGCCGCACGCCAACGAACGAGACATGATTGCCAACGTTGCCGTCCCACCGCGCGCGATCCCCAGCCGTCCGTGTACCCATCAGGCCGGCCACCACCTCCTCGCCGCGACCCTATCGGGCGGCGGCCGGGGCCTTTTTACTCGCGTCGCGCGGCCTTGCAAACCCCAACCGGCGGTCACCGTCCACACGGCACCCGGGAGCACACCCCACCACACGAGAAAACACGGCGGACTCCCCAATGCGCGCGCGGGGGCCGTGGCTGGCTCCCGTTGCCGTGGCGGGGCAGGGCAGGGTCATGTTGTGCGCTCCTTGGACCCCGTGACACGACACCTGCTTTACCTCAGCGCGGCGGGCGCCATGTCACCACGACACCGTCGAACGCCCCAACTCCCAGCTGAGAAGCCACCCAGATCACAAGCTTCTCTTCCATTAACCACCACTGCCTCCCACTGTACGCGACAAAACTCAAAAGACTCCACCACCAGGCACCAGCCTCCTCTCCCCTTCCCAATGGCGTCGTCGGCGCGGCGACTCCTGCAGACCAGCTCCGGCCAGTACCCGGCCCTCCCCGCCGCCGATCCCCCGAGCCCGCTCGCCTTCGACTCCGACGTCGTCGTCATCCTCGCCGCGTTCCTCTGCGCGCTCATCTGCGTCATGGGCCTCGCCGCCATCTCCCGGTGCTCGTCACGCCCCCGCCGCGGGGACGCGTCCTCCGGCGCTCCTCCCGCCGCGGCGGCCAAGGGGCTCGGGAAGAAGGCGCTCAGGTCGCTGCCCAAGCTCGCCTACCAGGAGGCCGTGGCGGCGGCGGCCGCGGCGCGCGGGGGGAAAGCGGGTTCGGCCGGGGAGAAGATCCTGGCGGAGTGCGCCATCTGCCTGTCGGAGTTCGCGCCCGAGGAGGAGATCCGCGTGCTGCCGCAGTGTGGCCACGGCTTCCACGTGGCGTGCGTCGACACATGGCTCGTCGCGCACTCGTCCTGCCCTTCTTGCCGCCGTGTCCTCGTCGTTGACGAGACACCCAAACCGCCGCCCGATCCTAACAAGCGCTGCCTCAGGTGCGACTCGGCTACGGAGGAGGCCTCCTCATCGTCCGGGTCCGGCGGTGACACCGACAGTTCTAACACTCACGAGCCATCTTCATCTTCAGGCACTATCACCATTTCACATAACTGATTGCCAATCTTAGCTTGAGAATCTTAACCTCCACCGATTCTCGTCACAGTCATGCGCCGTAAGTGATTGTTGGACATCGATCTTAACCTTCACCTCTACACTCAAGTGGTTGATGTTGCGCAATGTAAAATTTAGATTGATCATGTATATATTTTTTTCAGAAACATAAAAATATATGAAGAATTGGATTCATACTCTCAAAATAACCGATCTATAGATATATATAGAATCAAAAGATTCAAAAATAGATATATATGATCAAAAGATAGCACTTCTTATCAATTTAGCACTTATTCTAAGTTAACTTAGACCTATGAAAAGGAATGGAGAGCCGAGCTAGCCTCTGTACTTAACAAGACATAATGTATATTTTAAAAGTTAAAGATTTAAATGAATCCAAAAAGATTGTTAAAGTAATTTATAGTTCATTTTACTCTTATTTATATATCACCCCTAAGGGTGGGTGGAAAAGAAAAGATCATTCGAAGTCATTCATGGATTTTTGTTGAGCACCACCAAGAAGAACCAACTGCACTACTTCCTGATATTTATATCTCATGAAAAGAGCAAGAGACACGATCTTAACTTGCGGCGCATGAAGATCTCATTGAAAATCATTTTAATAATTAAAAACACCTTAATTTATGCATCATCGTGGTTCATGAAAAATGTATTGTATCTGTTGTATATAACAGTTCAATAGCTCATAAACTATTGTACCTTTTAAGACGAAAACACTAGATACAATACAATCATAAATTAACAAACAATTCATTCCAAATCCCCTCTTATATAATTCTAACTTTTGTCTCGAAGGTCTTTCTTTTTGTTGAGCATATGAATTGATGTTCCAAGTGAAAAGAACTCCACAATGACCTCCACCGGTGTGTCTTTAGTCTCTGGCACCTTACAATACACAAATATGAAAGAGAACCCACAAACCATGGCATACATCCCAAAAACACCAATTAGACCGATGGATCTCATTAGCAGAGGAAGGCTATATGTGACAATAATGTTGTTGATCCAAAATGTTTGGCTATATATTGTTGAACACATAGCACGTGCATTTGTAGGGAATATTTCTGCACATATAATATTTGGTATTGGACCAAAACCCATAACAAAGATACATAAATAAATGCAAACGCTGAATCTCGAAAGAATAGCATGTAGTTCTATGCTTGGTGTAACAATATTGATGATAACTAGAACAAGGAGAGATAAAATCAAGACTGGTTTTGTAACTAGAAGAAGTCGCCTGCATCGAATAAATAAAGTAGTCATTATCGGTCTTTGGTGTAATGATACTAAACAAAAGTCATAAAGTTAGAAAAATGAATAATATGACTAAGAAAATTAAAATATTAGTTACTAACCTTCTCCCTATGCGATCCATTAGATACATAGCCATCCCAATAAAAGGTAGCATCAACAGAGTTGTAAGACCACTTATAAGAATGGATGCAGAACACGAGCTAAGACCAAAACTTGAAAGAATAACTCCAGCACCAGCTTTTTCAAGTATCTCAGGAGTATAATATAGAATAGCATTTATTCCAGCAAACTAAATAAAAATAAAGCAAAGATTATATAATACTTATTAAAAAAATAATATGACATAGTTACACATATGCAATTATAACTAAAGACAATTATTTTTACCTGTTGAAACATCTGTAGTCCAATTGCAACTACTAAGGCACGCCTTACCCCAAGTGTCAATAAACTGGTCCACTTTACGTCCTTAAAAACATCATCATTAGATTGGTGAAGCTCTGTAAAATCAATAGTACTACTTTCAATCTGATTTTTTGGGAAAATAGATTTGCTAACTAAAGCAGCAGCCTGGATGAACTTATCGCTAGAAATATCCAATATCATATCATTATCATCTGAACTTTGTGTAACTTCTGGATGAATGCACATACGTTCCACACCATATTTCACTTGTCCATTTGAACTATCTATCTCAATTGATTTCCAAGCCAATTGCCACCCTCCACCAATATGTAAGCCACATCCTATGTTAGATTCTAACCCACTTTTCTTTCTTCTCATGCCAAAACTGTTTCTATGCAATGGAGCTAAACCTTCATTCATGTATTTGCTAATTAGAGGATTGTATAGGCTTTTCCATGTATTGTACCCATTGATTTCTGTTACATATTTGTTGGACTCATGTTGACTTTCCTCATCCCATTCAATTTCATGTACCTCTTCTATCTCATTGAATACACTACTTTCCTATTAACATACAAAAGAGAGTGAGATTAGATGACATCTACTTAATATTTTATCATATGTCAAATGTGAATGTAACTTACATGTTTTGATGATATGATCCAATTATGTTATGAGATATGTTTAAAAAAATGTCCATAAAAAAGCATACAAGTAACTTTTGATTGCGTTATATATAAATAGGGTTCTATAGTAACACAAATAAATCTAAAAGTGTTTAGAGAATAATGTACCATGAGTAGTGGAAAATCCAATAGTGTTTTCATTTGTACTTTGTGCCTTAATTGGATAGGCGATGCAATAACAATCTCCATCAAGCTTATATAATTTTACAATATCTTCATTTGAAACCAGTTTATTGCCAACAATTTCATCATCAGGTCCAATAATATATTTCTCAAGAGATGAAATATTTTGGCTACCTCCCATGCCTTCAATAAAAAGGGCCATTTGACCTGCAATACAATATAAGAATATATATTCTAGATAAATAAGACTTAAATTTGCAACATCATCACAAGAGCTTAAATATTTTATTTGTTGGTAATGATGCATTTACCCTTTGACATATTTTGTTATCCGCAGTCTTTCCAAAACTTGCTTTGCTTCATTTGCTCTTCCTTGACATACTAACCATTTTGGAGACTCAGGTAAATAGAATACAGTCAACATAAAGTATATAAATGAAGGCACTGATTGTATGCCAAATATTATCCTCCAATTTTCATTTGGTAGCAAAGACATACAAAATCCTATAAAATAAGAGAAGCACATTCCAATAGAACCACTTAACTGAGGGAAAGTATTTAATAACCCTCTTTTGCATGTAGGAGAAATCTCAGAGATATATAGTGGAACAATTGTCATAGCCAATCCAATACCAAATCCACTCATAAGTCTCATAAACAGTACCGTGTATATACTTTGAATCACTACCATGAACACTGAAGAAGTGAAATATATGCTTGATGAGAAATTAGCATCTTTCTCCTACCAAATGTGTCTACCAATGATCCGATGAATAATGTGATTATCATTGCACCGATAAGCCCAATTGCCATGAATAATGACTCAATTTGTGGCATGCTCTGCAGGTGGAACTCCTTCTTTATGTAGAACATAGTAGCTGAAGAGAGAATTAATATTTAATTTGTATCTAGTTAGTAAATAAATAAAATTTTGAGAACATCATTCTATTTCAAGGGTTGCTAGTATGCATGAAAGTTATCATATATTCATCATTTTGTGGAAACAACATAATTTCATGAATATTGTATACATATGCTTAATGTGATATTTCTTTTATGCTACGATGACTATATATGGAGTTAGTATTACTACTTGTAACACATACATGTAACATCTCTATAAGACAAATAAGGATACATGTTTTTATAATTACTTCAATGCATAGTTTCATATAAATTTAGAGTAAGTCTAAATGTTTATATCCTTATTAGCATGCATGCAGCTACCGACCATATGCCAACCTTAGGCTTGTGAATGCATAGCACAACAAGAAAAATATATGGAGCACTCTCAACATAAAAATAAAAAACAAATATAGAATATTTTTTGTTCACCTGCTATACTAGCATTGTCCCACCCTTGTAGCATATTTCCAATAGATGCCACCGCTGCGACAAGGACAGGCTCATTGTTGGATAATCTAGGCTATAGAAAATATAATATGTGTTATTCTTTTTTGTCAATCTAATAAAATTCACGATGATCATCGAAAACAACAGAAAATGCAATTAATATGATTGCATAAGTAGTATAATTCTCTTACCATCTCGTGGATTTACATATATTGATGTCTTAGAACTGATATGATCCGAAGAACTGATCCATTTGTTGAGCACAGAATTACCCGCTAATCAAGAAGCGCCCACGCTAACATACTAACAGCCAAGACATTAATCTCAGTGACGAATCTATGCAAAAATGTATCAACCTGCCAAAATTATGTGAGTACATGAAGAACACATACCAAATAAGATACAATGCTCTGGTAGAATCTGAAATGTGAATGTGCTCCAGAACACTTCTTTTTAGTCGGTATGATATATGAATGAGCGAAGCAGGATGACTAGTGGAGTGGCTAGAAGGCTTTGTTGCAGTCGGAACACTACTCTTTTAACCAGTGAGTCTTTGTGAATGAGTGGAGAAGGACTACCGGAGTAATAACTCTTTAACTAGTCAGTCAATGTGAATGAGTGGAGGAGGAGGACTCCTGGAGTAATTAGAGGCTTTATTAGAGTTATGGACTCATTCTTTGTGATTGATTCTCTGGCTTGCATGGTGCCGATTCATCCTAAAAAGCGGTGGGTGAGAATCGGCCAATTCCTTGCGTTTAGCTGGGTCGGGCCTCCTGCCGTCATTAGCTGAGAGAGATGGGGGGCTTTGGCTTCCCTCGCAACGTCCCGCCCACACACCTATTATCCAGGGCTGAATCGAGTTAATACACACGTCATAATTCGTCCGCGCCACACAAACGAAGAAGGAATGCAGGGTACCGTGCATGACCGTAGAAAAAAAAAAGAAAAGGCCAAAAGACAATTACTCGATTCAGCAATGCCGCTTCTCTCCACGCAACTCCTGCCCTTCCCCGACGCCCGCCACCACCACGCTCTCCTCCCGCCGCCCGCGTGCGCAGCGCCCTTGCCGTCGACGTCTTGCGTGCGGCCACTGCTATCCCCGCTTCGATCACGGCAGTCCTCGGCGAGAACGCGACTGCGAGTCATCACTCCTGAGACCTCCAGCACCGTTGCCACGGACGCCAGCACCGCAGGCGCACAGTCAGGTTAGAAGATGTTCTGTTCTCTTCTTAGCTATGGTGAGCAGCACTCGTGCTTTCTTTGCTGCGTACGATAGCTCTAGAGTTAGTTGATGTAGCATACGTCGTAGTACAGTAATGGTACGAGATCATTAGCAAATAAATTGTCACGATTTTATACTAGTCCACACGCAAGTATTCCACTGAAAACAGCTGCTGATGATTGGGGACGGCACACGCTCCAATGGGCAACGAAGAGATTCTGCACTGCAGGATGGGCAAATAGAACTCGAAGCTTGTGGTTGGCTCACCAATCCATCGTGCAGCAGGTTCGGCCGATAACACCAACAAGTGGGCGGCGTTCGCGGCGCGGGTGTCCGGCGAGTGGGACGGCTTCGGCGCGGACTTCACGGCGGCCGGCGACGCCGTGGAGCTGCCGGAGAACGTGGTCCCGGAGGCGTTCCGCGAGTGGGGCGTGCAGGTGTTGGACTGGCAGACGCAGTGCCCCACGCTGGCGGACCCCACCGCGCCGTGCGCGCTCCATTACCGCCTCGTCCGCCTGCTCCCGACCGTCGGCTGCGAGGCCGACGCCGCCACCGTGCACACCTCCCACCGGCGCCACGCGTCCTCCGCCTCCGCCTTCGCGTACGCCGCCGGTGGGTCCTACGTCGCCGCGTGGCCCAGAGGCCCCGCGCCCGTGCTCGAGGTGGAGCACTGCGTCGTGCGCCCCGACACCGCCGAGGTCAGGGTCCGGGTGGTGCAGACCGTGGCGCTCGGCAAGGAGCCCCGGCTGCGTGGCATCAAGGTCTTCTCCGAGCAGTGGTACGGTCCCTTCCGTAACGGCGAGCAGCTCGGCGGCTGCGCCCTCCGGGAGACCGCGTTCGCCGCCGGCGAGAAGCTCGACGTGTCCGAGGTGCTGGGCCAGTGGGAGACCACGGACGTCGTCGCCGCGAGGTTCTCCGACGAGCTGGACCCCGAGACGGTGAGTGATCCGTTGAACACTATAACTTAGGTGATTCTCCATTACGGTTTCAATGCTTATAGCGCGTAAGGATGCAGAGTTTCATGGATGAGTGGTGAGCAGGGCAAGTTCGCGGAGCTGTCTCCCGACGAACCAAGCAAGCTGCTGAGAGACGCGGATGGTGTCGTGGCGCTGCCGAAGAAGCTGTGGAGCGCGTTCAAGGAGCACGGCTACTGCGAGTTCCTGTGCGAGGTCGGGTGGGCGCTGGGAGGTGGAAGCGCGGTGACGTCGCGGTGCGTTCTGTCCAAGGACGGAGACGTCAAGGCTAGCGTTTCAGACTTTCAGCAAACAAAAACACCCCTGTCTGATTTCAGCAGAGGTTCAGAGACTAACCTGCTGCGGTTGCTCTTGTCTCGCAGGAGATCGTTGCTGCCTACGAGTCCCGGGTGTCGGAGGGAACCTGACTTCACCTGTCAGCTCATCCACATTCAGGTTCGGAAAGATTCTATGTAGAATAGACCAATAGAATGGCCAATTTTCAGGCCGGCTATTGCCTGCCGTAGTTGTCCTCAAAAATAGAATGGCCAATTGGCCGTATACTCTCATACAACAAACACACATCGTGCTCTACACTCCGAGCTAACCAAATGAAATTAGCATTGCCAAAGGCATGCGTAGCACCGATCTGTCTCATCGCCGGATTTCTGAATTTCTGGAACGTCAGAATTGTTCGGTCTCCGGGCAAAACCGTGTACAAGCAGCGCCGGCGTAGCAACTTCCACCGTTTTAGGTTTAGTTTACCACCTCGCCCATGGTTTCCGGTAGGCGAATCGCGCTTTGGTTCGTCCAGTCGTAGGCAGAAGCATAACATGTGTCTCTGCAATTGACTGTTCTGGCCACATGGTTTGGCGCATGGTAATGGAGCCCAAACACCATCGCCTGCAGAACATGCGACTGCAGTACTGACAACACAAAACGATCATCCTTATGAGAAAAGAAAGGCTGCTTTAATATTCGAGAAATGGCCTGGTAAATGCTTCTTTAAGATTAAGAGCACATTTCGAAGGAGTATGGTGTTTTCTGAACGAGTGTGATCTCAGAAAACAGAACCTCATACAATCAGTACCAGAACAAAGAACAGACTGAAAACGCCTCTTTTGGTATTTTGAATCGCTGGACAGGATCGCAACTACATGAACACATACCACTACCATATGTATAACCCAGACTAGTCTCTTAAACCAAACTATACTACTTGCCAGCCCACACTTAATTGGGATAAATACTACGAAATGAATTGCTTTGCTCTCTTCTCGTACATGTTAAGACCCGAATTTGGGCTGTTGAGAAATGATGAATAGGAAAAGAGAACAAAATATGTACATCACGTGTGCATCAGTGTACTTGAGGTGCATCTCTCAAGGTTACATTCAAAGTGGTTTCCATTGGTTGCCACCCAAGTCCAACTTTGTTGCCTTGCATCATGGCTACGAATTCGGCATAGTCAATTTGACCGTCCTGAAAAAGCAAAATACAAGGCATATCAGCACATGCGTTCGGTAAAATAGAACTCCGAGGCACTGTTGGACTCGGTCAGTAATCAGAACAACTGTGACATGGTTTTCTCCCTACACCATCCAGGCCATATGATTCGGTAATATAGTGCCTACTTTTCAGGCAAAAGCTAAAAATAGCCAACCTTTGAAACCTTCACAGGTAGGAACATTCTCGCAGCTAAATTAAATATCAATGGTGAATGGTCGGTCTATCAGGAGATTGACAATGGTTGTGCTGTCACCAGGCGCATTTTTTATTTATTTAGTTTCCTATCCTTTTTGGTTGCTGAAATTGACAGTTGTGCATTAGGTGTAACTATGCGGTTGATGCACAGCCACCAAAGGTGTTTATTGACTTTATTCTATTAGTACAACGCCTTGGTGGCTTTCTATTAGTACAACGCCATTCAGGATATGGAACGAGGTTGATATATTTAGGTACCCAAAGTGTTCTGCACTTATACTTACATTGTTTTGGTCAACTTCTAAAATTATCTCTTCAAGAAAAGTGTCCTCCATGTTATGTTCTCCACAAGCTCGTTGAAGCTTGTCAACTGTGATGTAACCACTTCCATCTTTATCGAAGTAAGTAAATGCTGCCATCAAGTGCTCTTCACGCTCTATTTTGTTAAGCGGCACAGTGGCAGCAATAAATTCTTCATACTTGATGGTCACGTCATTGTCTTTATCAGCCTGCAAAAAAAAATCAGGAACTTTAGACAGAGCACTTGGGTGAAGCAGAGATTATCTAAAAAAAGATGCATGCAATACAAGAATAGAGGAGAATTGCTAGTATCCAATATTTATTGTTTATGTATTTTGGGGGTAGTAAAACATCTCCTGTCACACATGAACACAAATACATGTTTTAGGCACTGAAACTAAAAAGAACAGAAAGCAGCTACTTACCACTTCCACTAGATCACTAATTTCTCTATCCTCCAATTCAGTACCATATCTTCTTAACCCTTCTCTAAGCTCACCAAGAGTAATTACACCTCTATTTTTAACATCCACTGCTTTGAACATTTGTCTTAACCCAGCAATCTCCTCCTCAGAAAGCCGTTCAGCAATCACCTGGAGGCACATAAAGTGTAAAAAAAATAACAATGGCATACTATTGAAATAATTGATAGTTGCAGTGCATACAATCAATACAATCAAAGGGAACAAATGAATTAAACATGTTAGCAGTGCATATCCCAGTATCTTGAACTAAATGCCAAATCCTAATACCTATCGCATTATATCCCCATTGTTGAATGAACAAAATCAGGGTGGTCATTCAGAAACAGCAGTATCTCTATGACTCTCTCTCTCTCTCATATGGCACCAGCTAAGTGCAATTGTCACCAGCATTAAACACGTGTGAATTGTTGTATGAATTGAACTATTTATGTAGATTTGAACTAAAATATTTCTAAGGTAAAGTACAAATGAGTAAGACACTTATCCACCAAGGTGCCAAGTAGCTATGCAAAATAAGGTTTAAAAAGATTCCAGGACCCAAAAGGCACAACGACATGGCACACCAAAGACTCGTAAAAGTTCACCAACATGCATGACCATGATGGAAGTAGAAGTAGATAAAAGTACTCACTCTCAGAGCCAACTTCTTTAACTTGTTCATTGCAGAGAATTGTTTGAGCCGAGAGAGAACACTGGGATCAAGAGCTTGGTCGGTGGCCACTCCATTCTCAGAAATCCAAGGATGGCCTGGCAATCATATATATAATATCCAGTTTTCTTAGCAAAAAATATGATTCCTAAAACAATTCAAGGACCATAACCTATAGCAGAAATAGAGCTAACAGCTATCAGAAGGGCAACTGAATTGAGTGAAGACATAGGTAAGGATTGAGCTATACTTACGTAGTACTTCTTGGGCTTTCAGACGCTCTGAAGGACAAGGGCAAAGCATCTTTCTTATAAGATTTTTTGCACTTTCAGACACCTTAGGCCATGGGTCCGAATCAAAATCAATGTGTCCCTTGAGGACAGCGTCAAATATACCTTGTTGTGTCTCTGGTATAACAAATCAAATTGATTAGTTAGCAATTTCAATTCAGAAATACAATCGACTTGAATATAACAACTGAGAATAGAAGTGTAACCTGCCCAAAATGGTGGCACCCCACTAAGCAATACATAGAGTATCACTCCAGCTGACCACACATCAGCTTCTGGTCCATAACGTTTGTGCAGTACCTCGGGAGCAACATAATATGGACTTCCAACCAACTCAGTGAAAACCTGACCTGCAGTTTTGAACATAGAAAAAAAAATCAATGTTTCATTCATGAACACATCATAAATCGTGACACATAGCTGACACAGAATTGAAAACAGATGAACTGAGTCAGGTAAGAAACAATATTTGTTGATGAAACAGCATCATAGCACTCTGTAATTTATTTACACTGCCCTACCCCTTAAAATAAACAGAAACATTGTTAAGTAATGAATTTTTGGATTGGTCAGACATCCCAGTGCACAGGCCATGCCATACTGTTCTATACTACTCAAGGATGTTGCACAATATTTGGAGTAGTTTGTTGCTCCTTGAGTTAGGCTCAAGGATACTAGCAGATGATAATTGGACATGACTAATATCTAGCTACAGGAATATCTAGTACAGAAAAAAAACATGTAAACGCTGTGGCATTAATCTACTGCTTTAAAATGACAATAAAGAATGCATTGTTATGGATCAAATTTGATATTGTACCTGGTTTGAAGAACACAGATAGACCAAAATCAATTGCTTTTATTGACAGATCATCTTCTTTATCCAAAAGGAGGAAGTTTTCTGGCTTTAGATCGCGGTGCATCACCCCAAGCGAATGGCACATAGCCACAATGCTGACAATTATTCTTATAAGCTCTGCAGCCTTCTGTTCACTGTAATGCCCCTTCTCCTGAATTCGGTCAAATAGCTCCCCACCAGCACAGAGCTCCATCACAATGTGCACCGCTTGTCCATCCTCATAAACGTCCTTGATTGCAACAACATTCTTGTGGCCTGACAAATGGTGCATTATCTGGATCTCCCGGCGCACATCCTCAACATCCTCCTTTGTGATGAGCTTGCGCTTTGGGATGGTCTTGCATGCATACTCACACCCTGTACTGATCTCAGTGCAGAGGTATGTTGTGCCAAACTGCCCTTGACCAAGTTTCCGACCAATAATATAATGTTCCCTTAGGTCAGACGTCTTCCTTTCAAGAACAGTGATGGACGTCGGATCCAATCCCCGCTTCAAAATACCAGCAGCAGTGGGCTTAAATGAATTTACCTCAGGCCATGGTTTCTCAAACTTCTTCAAGTCAGAGTAGCGATCCTCCTCGAGGTACCCATCAGCAAACCTAGAAGCAGGACGATTGTAGTAGTCACTCCCAAGAGTCCCGTTTGGGCATTGATTCCCCATTCCTAGAACACCTTATCGAAACCAATTTCGGAGCTCCCAGTCTCACACAATTAAGAATCTCTTGTATGCAAATGGAGATTAAATAGCCACAGCGTGCAAACGTGAGGAATTGGAGAGCTCCTCTAGAAGAAATCCCTTACTTGGCTTCCTGAGAGGGAGAAATCAGCAGCCTGACATTTCGCAACAAAGACTTGATCAGCAACCGGTATTTGTCA
The DNA here is from genome assembly GCA_015342445.1 of Digitaria exilis. Lineage (NCBI taxonomy): Eukaryota > Viridiplantae > Streptophyta > Magnoliopsida > Poales > Poaceae > Digitaria > Digitaria exilis. The sequence goes on from JACEFO010000144.1 coordinate 749,954, forward strand.
GTTGAAGGCAAGATAATTAGCAGAGGAAACTATATACCTTTGCCAAGGAGGAATTGGAAACCTCGGGGATGGAAGGAAACTCTATTGGCGTTTTGAGGGAGGAAATCTCCAGCCCGAGGGCTTCCACCACCAGACTTGCCAAGCTTTGGTCACCACTACACGAAATCTAACCAGAAACCCACGCGATGAACGAGATTGCCAGGTTAGTCAAGCTAATCTCTCAACCGCGTAAACTGAGACCCTCAGAGCCGGAAGAGCTCCTCCCAAAGGCAGAACTTTGAGAAGCTTCGCCCGTAGGGTCGGCGCCACTTCTACCCCGAAAACCGAACCAAATCCACACCAAATCACCTGCAACTTGCGCACAAGATCCAAGCTTCACAGGCCTAGACCACCAAATCCACCAGCAAATCGGCGAAAACAAAGCCGAAACCCACGAGAAACAGCTAGACGGACGCCCAAAAGCCAAATCTTGACGAAAAAAGACGAGATTTGTGCGAGAAGAAACAGAGTCGAGCACAGAATCACACCGCTGAACGAGGAGCCTCGCAGGGATCTTTCAACGGCCGGCGCGCTCGATCGAAGCAAAGCACGCGCAGAATCGAGCGGACGGACTGGGCACAAAATCACAACTTGCTGAGGGGCTAAAATGCAAAAACAATGGGAGGAAAAAAATGGAGACGGGGAGAAGAGAGGAGCGGAGGGGGACGAGCTGGGCTTTATAGCCGGGCGGGGAGGGGTTAGGTGTGACGCAGCTGCCTGGGGACGTTTTTGCCGCAAGGACCACGGACTCCTGGAATTTTTCACACCGACAGAAACCAGCAGCGGTTTTACTAGCGGTTTGGGGACTCGAAGTCGAAGAGGGTGAACTGGTGCCGAGTCAAAAACGATTTGCTAGCGTTGGTTGTGTAGTGTTCAGAGACAGATACAGTTAGTTTTGTAAACGCTCATAATTTCTTTATCCAGCCCAAATCAAAGTTAGAGTGTCCCGCCTCCTGGAGCGCCAATTTTATCCATTCAACTTTTTTTTTTCTAGAAAGTCAAATCTGAGCAAGGTATTTACTTATAATAACTTATAATTTATCATTTTAGCCCCAAAAACACACAGAAAGCTTCTCCTTTTCTTAAGCAAGCAAGTTTGCTTTTGGGCGTGCTGTAGCACTGTATTGGAATTACAGGTGTCGGCTGCCTTTCCACAGCCTTGAGGGCCAAGCTGTAGTTGACGCTTTACCCAGGGTGCAAAAAGGAAGTGTATCACCTCCCCTGAGCTTTCTCATGCGAAACGATACACAGTAGCGTGACAGCGCCCATGCCTCCCTTACCGAATGCGACCAAAACGAAAAGGCAATCGAGCCCAACCGGGATCACCCCTTCACAAACAGGGATGCCCCACTCGTGCTGGGACCCATGCGTCAGCGGATAGTTCGTAGGCGACGCTGCAGCAGTGCAGCCTCTCCCTAAAAAGACATCTCTCTCCGCGCGCGGGCGGTCGGTGCCGTTCAGAATCGCGTTTGGAGTGTGTTGATAAAACGCAATAGCAGAGAGAGAAGGGGAGGATTTGACCTAAAGCCTTCCTAACCACATGATTGAAAAAAAGCCTCGCCGCTTTGCGATGATGATTTGGCTTGATGCAGGGGACAAGTGGTGAGTCAGAGCCACGTATAGGTTTACGCACAGCACAGGGCACGGGCCCCCTGTGTGGGGGCGGCCTTCCAGGCCCACATGGCAGAAGCACGGTGTGACTTTGTGCAGCAAGTATATGCTCCTGGAGAAGTCAAAATACGAGGTCAAATTAAGGTTCCCACTGCCCAGTAACGTAACTTAGAGTGCGTTTAGATAGCTCAAAGATTTCTCAAAAATATAATATTTATAAAAAACATTGTAGATGAATAGTGTTCTTTTAGTGGGAGGGATGAGATGAAGAAAAAAGTCAGATGAATAGTATTTTTTTAGAATTTTTTTAGACTAAACGCACCCTTACCTTGAGGACAAAGGTCTGAAGCTCTCTCACACACATAGAAAAGGCAGTGCTGCTGACTTGCTGAGTGATGTCCTTGGCTGCTGGCGATGGCGAGTTCGTTATGCTGTCTGATTGAAAGCACACTCGGAAGAACTTCCGTTTTGCAGCAAGCAGCATCGAATGAGAGTTCTAAACTGTTGGCGCGGAGAAGATGGGGTTCAGGTCAGCTTGGATTGCTTGCGTCCGTCCCCATTTGAACCGTGGCACGCTGACAGTAACGCAACTCGATCACGACGACGCTGTAGACGAACTGATTGACATATGGCACAGATGATGAAGGGTTAACGAGTACTAGTATTTGAGCTCGATACCGATACTGTCACACTCACACTCTAACTATTATAATTGGCCTGCAGCTGGTGATTCTTTTTGCTATCCCAAGTCCCCCAGCTCTGACGTCGACACAAAGTTTTTTTTTGGAAGTCGACACAAAGTAAAACACCATCAACAACTGACGTATAGGTGTAACCACATGTTTTTTTTTCGAAGGAACAGTAGTCCGTATACACTGAAAGCAAAGACAACAAGAAAGAAAAAAGAGAAAGAAAAACTGTACAAATAGGTAACCACATGTTGCAGGCGCGGGTGTGCATCTGTTCAGCAAGAGCCAAAACCAAAAGCGATTGCTTTCACAACGATCATCTCAGCGGTTGCTGCGTTGCTTTGCCCAGTCATAGATCACCATCTCTTGAAAGGAAAGTACTAGCAACAATCGAGAGGTCGCCGTCGAGGCACTGTGATCGGTAGACTTGCCTCAACGACTCTATAGATCTGTTCCTCTACACGCCAATTTTTCCTCTTCTTCTTCTTCAGACATTATTTGCTTCTAGAGTAACTGTACCTCATTATTAATGTGATACGCTAATGTGGATATATATCAGTCCACGCTGGTCCAAAACGTAGAACACATTTTCATGCAGAACTTTCTTGGTTAAAGACTAATATAAAAGCAAAGCAGGTGCCATGACTTTTGAAGCAATTCAAGCTTGGGTTCTCATGGACGAAAGATGCGACGACGATTAATTCTTGGTATTGTTTATGCGCTGAAAGCTTTCCTCTACAGGATTTTAAACAACGACTTGGAAAGATTCTAGATTTTGTTTATCTCCCAGCAGATCAGATGCTCCCCACTATGTCTGGATCTTGTTTATCCACACGTCTTAAATTATGGCGCACGACGATTACTTGTTCGAAAGAAGAAGCTCCCATCGACCGTCCGTTTCAGGCATCAAGGAGCCCCATTTTCTTATCTATCCCTGTCTCTAAAGACGGAATCTGGAGCTCTCTAGGACACGCTACAATACACTACATCGTCCATTCGTGTTTGTTAAATCAGAGCGAAGCTCTCTCTTTCCTGACAACAAAGTTTATGGCCAATCCACAGGAACTTGAATATAATTCGGGCCATACACATTCACCAGCTATTCCTCACCAACTGGAATCCGACTGCACAGATCGTACGGGAACGATTGGTGGCATCATCATCTTCTTGGTCGTCGTCTTTTTTCTGAACTGGAGACATTGGCAGAGCTCTGTATTGTATTGCCGCCCTTTGAATGCTTAAACGGGGCAGCACGCGTACGGGAACGCATGGGGCAGCAGCAACCAAGCCGGGAAATCAGATGACTCCATCCGATGGCGCCGTCCGACGGGTCGTCCGTTCCGTTCATGTGGCGCGACGATACGATACGAGATGGAGAGGCTAGGCAGGCGAGGCGACCTTGAGTTTTGCTCGTCCGTCGAGAGGTCGCCAAGGATTTTTGCCTTGTTCCACGGCGCGCAGGGCCTCCCGGGTCGCTTTCCGCGTCTTCTCGAGGGGATCTGGACTTCTTGGTGGGGGGGCAAATCTTGTGCCCCGTCCATGTTCCATTCCATACACTCCCCCACCCATCACCACATCTGCGATCCCGCGTGCAGTGGTGTGCCTGGGGCTGCACCCTGGGTTCCCGGCTTCCCGCGGTGTGGGCGGATGGATGGGATCTGGTCGGTGTTCCGTGTGACCGTGTCCATTGCTGTTGCATTGCGGACTCTTCTTTTCTTCGCGCCTGACATTGTGGACTTGCAGTGTTGCTTGGCGTCTGCTTGTGAGAGACCAAAGTGAGGTTTGCAGTTCCCTACTGCTGGCTTGGAGCTGCAAGCTTTGCGTTGCGCGGATCTCTGAATGCACGGGCCGTGGCGAAACAGTGCGACACCCCACCGACGCTTCAAGAAGCAGCTTCGTCGCTCTCTCGTCGTCGCAAAGGAAGCAGCTCTGTAGCAAGGGCAGAAAACCGCGGGCCAAGCCTGCCGTTGAGTCTGTTTACGGCTGCCCCTTGCTTTGTGTTACGAAGCCATGTCAGCAGCCGAGAAGAAAAGAGGGCCACCAGCCCTTTTCTGACCTGAACAACCATCTCCCGGCGCTGCCTTATCCATCCACGTAAGCATCACCATGCCGGCATATGCCTTTCCCCCCTGGTCGGCAGTGGCTGCTACAGCAGCAGGCAGCGCTCGATTGGTAAACATGGCGCCAGGCAAGCGAAGCACATCTCGATCGCGCACGGTACCGGCCATTTGGCAACACACGCAGACAGATTACGCCATGTCCCACGCGCGATACGGTGACGTACGTGATCACCCTGTGTCGCGTCTCGTGGATCGGATCGCTCTTGCACACTGGGCGCAGCGGGCTCCGGCTCGTCATCAGCCCAACACGCCTGTACTGTAGTTAAAAAAATTCGGGCAATCCCTCGACGAAATCTTAGCGTGCGTCACGCATGACATGCCGTTGGGTCTTCAGGAAACTCCGCATAACAAGAGACGCCGCCGCCCGCCGGCTTCCTGTTTTCAAAGGTAAACATGGTTCCGTCAAGAAAACCTGTATGAGATATTTGCAATTTTCACTACAATCATTTAGAGTACGCCGATCCCAATAGAGCACGAGTAGCGCGTGCGTGCTAGTGGTGACTGGCGAGCAGTCGCTCTCCACGGTCCACAGTTTACACTTGATCCTAGCCACTGCGATAATCTAACGGGCCGTGCTGCAAAATCGAGCTTAGCAATAATGGCCCATGTACTCGACATTTCAGCCCAGTTTGGCTCCCACCTCCCGTGCCGACGGCCGGTCGGCCACCAGCAACAGCAAGGGATTCCAGGAAGGGCGCGCGCGCGCAATCGACGCTTTGGGTGGAAAAAATTGGGCGCGGGCGGGAGACGCGGAGAAATCCCCAAACCACTCCGAACCCCAGGGCCCAGGCTTCCATCCAAGCTTCCCGGGCGCCACCGCCGCCGCCGCCGCCGCCGATGCCGATGGAGAGGAAGCAAGCCGCCTACAGCAGCCTCGTAAGCGCCGCCTCTTCCACCCTCTCTCGTCTTCTGCTCCACCATTCCCCTGCAAATCTTCTGCTTCGATTTGATTTGGGTCTCGGCTGAGCGTGGCTTTGGGAACTGCAGGACGAGAGGTACGCGATCCAGGGGGAGAAGTACCAGGGCCAGCAGTACAGCCACATCTACTTCACGCGCCTCCACCACATGCGCAACCTCCTCCACGCCCTCGTTCCCTCCTGGAAGTCGCAACTCCCTGGTCCGGCTACTTTCCCCTTCCCCATCTCGCGGCTCCTGATTTTGGTTGGCTGTGATAATATCGCATTGTCGTGTTGGATAAATTGAGGTTTTGGCTCGTGTGACTTGATTTGAAATTGGAGCTCCAGATGCGAAATTTAAGGCACTGTGAACACAGTTAGGGTTTTAGAATAAACCGGGCTTGTTAAACAGGGTCCCTTGACTATGGATGGGTGTTGTGTCAAGGGTTTATGAGCTGCTCTGAGGTATTTTGTTATATAATTTCTGTGACATAGCTAGTTTATGCCTGCTCTGTTTACCAAGTATCGATGTTGGTTGCTTGCAGAGTTTTTATGTATACCATTGGCACTTAAACGTGAAATATTAAGAAATCCATTGGCACTTAACGTGAAATATTAAGAAATCCACCGCCTTGCTGGCAAGAAACTAAAATTTGGATTTTCCTCCATTGCAGTCACTACGGTGCTAGGACTAGAAGAAGGAAAGGATTGCATAATCGTTGGAACTTTATATAAGCACATGAAACTGAAGCCTTCCATTCTCGATGAATACTCAAAAGAGGTAATATAAAATTAAAGTTAGTTTATGTGCCTTCAAGTATGGTTGCTGTTCCTAATAGCCTGAGGAGTCCATGCATTAACTCTACATATTTTGCCACAGAGGTCTGCAATCCCTCTTGTCAAACCACACAATTTCATGCATCCTGATGATCATCTCATCTTGGAAGATGAAAGTGGAAGAGTTACACTTGCAGGAACAATACCTCCAGCAGCATTTGTGACTGGTAAGTCTGGCGCTTTCACTGAAATCTGAAAATATTGCAAACTGCAATCATGACTGCTTCCTCTATTGCTGTATAATTTCTTTACCAAACATATAATCTTAATGCTTCTGCCCCCCAAAACTTGTTTACTGAAAATCATGTTCAATCATAAATAATTGACAGGGGTTGTAGTAGCTCTCCATGGGAAGGAAACAAGTGCTGGCAACTTTCTTGTTGAAGATGTTCTTGAGGCTGGTCTTCCTCCCCAAACAGCATTGTCTAGTGCCGGTAATACTCTCCACATTGTCATGTATTCATATTTCAACTTTTTTTCTCTCAAATTTTAATCATGAGAGGATTGCTCTGAAATTACATTTACTTTGGTTACAGATGAAGACAAATTTTTCTCTCAAATTTTAATCATGAGAGGATTGCTCTGAAGTATAATTGCATTTACTTTGGTTACAGATGAAGACAAATATGTGGTATTTGTGTCAGGGTTAAGTGTAGGAAGTGGCACATTCAATCCCCTGCAATTCCAACTTCTTATTGACCATATCACTGGGCATCTGGGTGATGAGAACGTAAGCTATTTGTTTTTGTAAATTAAATAAATTATTGTATGTAACATGGTCATTTGGATAACTTTTGTTAAAAATCACTCAGGAGCAAACCATAGCATCAAATATAGTTCGTGTTGTGGTTGCTGGGAATTCAGTGCATATATCACCAAGGTTCGTCAATGGTCAGGTAATTTCATTTACATTTCACAAGTCTTCTGTGGCACTTATCTTGTTGCTTTAGTATGTTGTACAAATGATTGGTTTCATGTCAGACAGTAGCATCAAAAGATCAATCCAGGATAGCAGAACCTATCAAGGAGCTGGATATAATGCTTACACAGGTTAAAAGTATTACATTTTTCTTTCATCAAAATTTATTTTAGTCATTGCAAATGTTCTGGTACCTGACATTGACCTTCATGTAATTCATCTCCTCTGCAGCTTGTGGCATCACTGCCTGTAGATATCATGCCGGGGTGTAATGATCCGGCAAATTTTTCTTTGCCTCAGCAGGTGGGCCATCAATGTGGATAAATACTTTATTAATTTGTACCAGTAGCATACAAGTGTGTTTTGTGCATGTATGGCTAACTCCTCTCTTGCTTACCTGCAGCCTTTGCATAGATGCCTTTTCTCTGGGGCATCCACCTACAATACTTTTTCGTCGTGTTCAAATCCTCACCAGTTCGAGCTTGACAGTGTGCAGTGAGTGTCGTATCTGCTTTGACTTCCCTTGAGATTAAAACACCATGTGGGTTTTGATGCGAGAAAGTTCTATATCTAGGTTTCTTGGAACATCTGGACAAAACATAGATGACCTATACAAGTATTCTGATGCCAAAGATAAGTTGGAATTCATGGAAAGAACACTAAGATGGCGCCATCTTGCCCCAACTGCTCCAAACAGCCTAGGTAACTCTTGCTCTCCGAGTCTTTGGCCCAGTTTGGCATGTCAACTGTCAAGATTGTTGGGTTAAAACTAGTATTATTGTTCTCCATTTTTTTGCATGTGAATCAATAATTGGTTTAATTAGCATTCTGCTACTTGTCTAATCCAAAGCTAGAAGTCTTCCTCACACATAATGTCTTTTTATTCAGGATGTTATCCATACACAGACAAGGATCCTTTCCTTGTTGAAAGTTGCCCACACGTCTACTTTGTTGGGAATCAAGATAGATACGAAACTCGATTGTTGGAAGGTAGTACTTCATGTAAAACTTTGTATGTTGTTGATCACCCAACTTACCCCACTGTTATCCAGGTCCAGAAAAACAGAAAGTGAGGCTAATCTGCATCCCAAGGTTCTCCGAGAGTGGAGTTGCCGTGATGGTATGTACTGTTATGCATGGCTACTTTTTGTTCAAGGACTAACAGGATACTGGCACTGGTACCTTTTAAGCCAACCACATACCCAAGAAAAATGCAGAGCTAAAAAATGTCCCTGGCTTCTTTTAATGGGACAGGAGTTTACCCTTTCCTTTATCCTGATATTTTCATTGTTACAGTTTATTCTTATTGGGCAAAATGAGAGTAGTTGGTAACAAAATGTCTGTATGCTAATGCAGCTCAATTTGAGGAACCTGGAATGCAGCACATTGAGTTTCTCCACAAGTTTTGATGCCTGAATATGCTATGATTTTGGGAATTCAAAATACTTCAATTTAGCACGTGGATTGGCACAGGAGGTGACGCTTTATCGAGGGAACTCGTGGAAGCGGGTGCATTTATGGAAAGGCCTGCGTTGAGGATGTATTTGTTCCAGAACAGTTCTTTGTTAGATGTATGATGGCCTTAGGTTATGCTGATTAGAACTATGATGTAATCCCCGAGTGCAGTTTCCTTTCGTTTCTTGCAGCCAAAGCAGAAACGGCTGAGAGCCTCAGAGACAGTATAGCTGTACCCTTGTATCAATCAAATAGGACCTGATGCTTCGTTTCCATGTCACAATCAGCTGATTCATTTGCGAGGTGCGTTATCATCGGATGTCTGATGACCATCGCTAACGGCCCGATTCCTGGGCTGCTGACAGATGATTTCCGGCCGTTCCTAGTGTCACGGGAGAAATAAATAAAAACGGGTCCCGCTGGACAGGCTCTTTTCTCATTCCAGGAAGACAGGCGGCCCAGGAGGAGTGGACCAGCCCAGATGCCGACCTCACCTGCTCACCCGCGGCACGTGAGATCCACCCGGCCCCCACCCGCGCCCGCGCTCCCCAACGGCTATATTCCACCCGTTCCCTCTGCTCTGCCCCGCTTGCCCACCAAAATCTCCCTGCATTTAAATGCCCCCCGCCGATCTCCCGCTCTCCTCCGATCCTCCCCCTCCCTGCATTCCCACCCGATTCAGCCCCCGCTCGTCGACTCCAACCCTGCCGCTTCGATCCCCCGCCGTCGATGGCGACGACGCCGCGGAAGCAGCCGCCGCCGCCGCAGCAGCAGCAGCAGGGCGCGGTGTCGGTGCAGCGCGTGGCGAAAGCGTCCTCGGACGAGCTCCTCCGCAAGTTCGCCGACCCGGACGCGCACCACGCTTCCACCCCGCCCCGCCGCAGCCTCGCGCTCCGCCGCAAGCGCTCGTCCCGGCGCGTGGCCTCGGGCCTCTCCGCGCGGGACTCCGACGCCACGGCGGCGGGGGACGCGGCGCTGGTGCCGCCCAAGAGGCGGCGGAGTATCGGCGGATCGACGGACTGGAGGGCGGGGCTGCTCCTACCTACCACAACGGCCGCTTCCTCCGCGCGGAAGGGCCAGGCACGCCGGGCGCGGCTCGACGACGCCGCGGGCATCGGCCTCATCCTCGCCGCGCTGGAGCGGGTGAGTTTAGATACGCACCTCCCGAGCTCTAGGATTCCTTGCATTTTTTTCTGACTGCATTTGATCTCGCCGTGCGCGTGTGCAGACATGGAGGAAGACGGTGGCGGGGGCGTCCAAGATGTTCGTCGAGAGGCACCGGACCAACCACGTCATGCTCATCAGCGACATGGTCTGAGACTCTCTGTCTGAGCCAAGCTCGGCCACGCAACTAATCGAGCCCTTTCGCTCGATTTGGTTTGCTTTTACAGTTGATTCGTTCGATTCTGCATTCATTTTAGAATCTACTAGCAGAATAAATAAATTGGTAAGGGAAGGATGAGCTAGGGTGAACTAGCTACTTTTACCTCTGTGTGTAGTTCAGCTTCTTCGCTGCCAGTTGCCGGTGTGATTATTTTCCCCGTGTGTTTGATTGTGATTTTTTTTTCTTTCTTTTTGCTGTGATGAACCATCGTCTCAACTATCATGTTGTAAATTGAAGTTTGCAAAATACTATCACGTTGTCAGCGTTGTGATAAAGATTGGATTTACACCATCCACTGTACTGTTCTGCATTTACTTCTCTTATTAATTGCGGCGTATAAACCGTGCACAGCACCACCACCGTGCTATGTGTGTCATTAGGCCTTGTTAACTAATTATTGGGCTAGGATTTTGAACCCAACCATGGGCCTCGTGGGCTCAGTCCGCGCACATGATTGCTTTCTTCACTTCGGCCTTTTTCTCTTGCAGCAGAGTGGCCAGAGAAGGCCAGGCATGTTGCTGCTTCCTTCTTTGTTGACTTGTACGTTCAGAAATCAGAGCAGGGTAGAGTTTCTGGCACTTTTCTCTGTCCCGAAAGATAAAGATATATACCTAACATCTGAATTGCACAACAACCGAGTCACCGACGACTAAAGTAGCAAGCTCCAAGCTCAGCTTCCACTTCCACAATCCCATGCATGGATGCAATCCTCTAGCTTTTCCGGTCCAAAGAACCCCCACTAGAGATGCAGATATGATAGCCTGAATATCCGTAGCCAGCTTGTTTTTACTTGGCGGCTTCAGACTGTGCGCCAGAAAGGCGCTTTCAGTTTTTTTTTTAAAAAAACTAGGATTATCATAGCGTGTCTCTTTTTCCAGAACACGAAGTAGATCATCACCTGCCTGCTTTTAATCTCCCTTTGCGGGAGGGCTCGCTTTTGTTTTCTAGTATCTTCACACAAGCTTTCACTAGCTGATTCAACATCAGTACATGACTGGTTTCGGAAGGCAAAGGCAGAAAGATATGATCAATGATTGATCCGGTTCCTCTCTCTTTTTGGTTTGTCTCTTGGCTCTTGCACTAGTCAGCAAAGAGCTAGTAAACCCTCTTGGCTAAGAAAACATGGCTCATCATATACTACCACCATTATTCTGAGCTGAGCCCAGGTCATCTTTCTTTAGGTGCGGTGTGGGGTCTCTCTCTCCTTCTCCACATCGGGTCGCGTTGTTACATCGGTGAGCGGTGAACCTGACCTCTGAATTTGCAGAGGAGAGGATCGTGACGCTTGGAGGAAACATCTGAGGCACCACCTAAAGCAAGAGAAACGAAGTCGGACACGTTGATTAACTGTCACCATTCCTCTAACCACACTTATCCAACACGACACAAAGCTACAATTTGCACTAGCCTGAATCAGCTCATCTCCTCGATCTTTGCTCCTTTGATGTTTGATCCAAGCCAAGGAGCCGAAGAAATGTAATAAGTTTACAGTTAAACGTTGTGTGTGGAACTGTAGAGGCGGAAAATATTTCCATTTTCTAAAAAAAAAAAAAGCTCCTGTCGTGGCCTCGTGGGGATCATCACTCATCAGAGGCTACTATTAAGAGAGAACTGTATCGCTTCCTTTTCCCGGCACCATCAGAGCAATGGAGCTAGCACGGACGCCTCCTCACGCGTGCAACAACCGGCAAGGATCAGCAGGCAGCAGCCAGACACCGAGCTGGTGAGCTCCACAGCAGATAGCAGCTGGTTTGGCCGTTGCTGACCGGTAGGCGGCGGCTGATCATGCTCCACGAGCACGAGCCGGGAGACAGACACCGCGGCGCTTTCTCGTAGCTTTCACGTCGCGCCGAGCGAAGCTGAGCTTTGCCTATCCCCCACCAGGCCACCACCCGGCCTAAACGCAACGCAACGGCAGCGCGCGCGTAGGGTTGGGTGCGTGGGTCATCGGGTAGTCGGGTGGGCCTTTCGGAGACGGGGCCAGTCGTCGACTCGTCTCCCTCCTTCCTGATCTTCTTCTTCGCTTTTAGCAAAGCAGCAGTCCACAACTTTGCAGCGATGCGGCGGCGACGGAGCCAACCGGAATAATATTCCCGGCGCGTTCTCCTCCACGGAGGGTTAGCATAGCATATTGGAATCGTACGAATTGGGGTCTTGGTTTTAGATTTGATTCTGTTAGTAGTTGTTCTCGCCGTTTCTCAAAGAATAATAATTCGAAGGAGGTTGGCTTGGCTGATCAACGGAGTAGGAACTTTTTTGTTTTTTTCATTGTTTTGGTTGGAATCATGGCCGTGATGTCTTCGTGTATGGACAAGTCCTACCCTATACCGACGAAACAAGAGTCGCATTCACGGTTGAATTTTGCAGCACGAGATGATCGAACGGTCGTACACATATACCGAACCCGGCCGAAAGCAGTCTGGCTGAATTCCATTGGCGGATACTGGATGCAGACATGCCTTTCGATCTTCTTAAGATAACGAAACGTTTGTGGATAAGTACATGTCTGTCTGGGTGCGTTTTTTTCCCCCTTTGATACACCCCCAAAATTTTTGATAAAAAGATTTCTCATCTGAACGAAAACAGAATAAGCCGGATTACCTCTGTCCTGTATAAATTATGCTGGGATGAACCAGTATCGTGGGACGAGGAGCCTGTCCATTCATGTCGAATCTTTTCCTTCTGGAGCTGCTGAGAATAATATTGTTGCAGTAAGCTGTCGCTTCCGTGACCGACTGATACTGACCTAATCATGATAATGATAGCACTATGCTGTTAGATGTGTTTTTAGATGCTAAACCTGTATCTCGAGATGTGTTTTTCTGTGGAAGAACGCGAACGATATTCTTTTTTTTTTTTTCTCTCAATGAAGGATACTAGGATAGGGAGCAGGAGTGGACTAGAGATGCGTAGTTTTATTTCATCCGCGCGCGCAAGACGGTGGATTTGCGTGGAACGAGATGCACATTCTTCGGCCGACCGAAGCGATCTGAATTAGCGTGGTTGATTTCAGTGCCCCGAAAATAAAAGTTGAGAAATGGTGGTGCGACAGAGAAAGACTACCCCCTGGTTCATTCCATCTTGTGATAAAAAGGTTGGCCAAAAGATGCAATGGCCTGCGTCCAAATGAAGATGAATCCCATAATCAACAGCAAAGCAAGACCACTCCAATAATATTGGATAATAATCTCAGTAGGTACTCTGACGATCCAGCAGTGCAGAGGAGACATTTTTTTGGGGGGGTCTTCTTGGGCGCATTGGCACACCACATGCATGCGAGTCGTGCGGACAGTACCACTGCGGGACTAGTAAAAATGGCACTGCAATAATATGTCGAGTCGTGGGGTGTGTTTTCTTTTTTCTTTTTACTCTGTGTGATCGTTGACTGACTTGCATAGCAATTAGCAAAGCGAAAGCAGGGACAGGCAGGCAGGCAGCACGGTCACCGTCCAGAAATTATATCGGGGTACTACCTTTCTGGCGCCCATTCATTCATGACGACACTTGTGCATGATACCGTAGTTACGCAGCGGCTTGCAGGGCAGATCCGATCCGTTCCCCTGGACACCATACATGGGCGTTTCATTTTCAGCAATCGATTCTTAATCCTTTTCAATCATAGATGGTCGTCAGGCTAGTCGCACACCGGCACACGGCACCTAGCACGCATCCGTCATCCGGCATGTAGAACACAAATCTTTGCCAACTTGTGATCGTTTCGGTCGGTCGGTCGGTGACGACGAAGAGGTCGGCTGCAGCGGCAGTGCACGGCGGTGGGCGGATGCAGCAGGAGGTAGCACATGACGCGTGTGTATCTGCAGCGTAACCGTGTGCCGTCACAGATCGCGGAGGGAGGGAGGACGCTTGGCGTCGACGCCAAGAGACCCGGCTTTTGATGACCGCCGGAACCGCCGGTCACGTCTTCTCCCTCTCGACGAGTCTGTCTCCTCCAGTTCCAGTGGCAGGGGGGCGTAAATAGAGCCCAACTCCCAGCCTGGGGGTCACCGGCCTTCCGCTTCGCTCGCGGTGTCGTCTTCCCTCCCTCCCACCGCACAAGGCGCAGAGCACTCTCCCCCCAACTCAAAAACCTCTCTCGCCCCCAACAACGCCACCACCCCCTTCGCCTAGCGCCGATCAACCGAATCATATCACGCAGTACGCCTCGCGCCATCCCGCCGCCCTACACTATCAGAAGCTTTCCTCCGGACGGTGGTGGGTCTCTGAAAGTCCCTCGAGCTGAGGCTCCGCTCTCACGCGCTCAGGGCGCCGTCGCGCTGGGCGCCCTGGGCCTTTGGTAACGGCGACCGGCGAGACTTTCCATTTCCCGGCGCGCGAGGTGCGTTAACAGCTCACCCATCTCGTCTCTTGAGGTTCTCTCTATGGACTACTACTCTAGCTGGTTTGGTTTGATTCCCTATCACGTGCTGCCTTGTGATGACGAACCGCTGAAATCCTCCCTCCTATTGCGCTTGATCGCCGTCTTTTTACAGAAAGCTCCCGTGTGCTCTGCCGAAAGGGGCCAACAGCTACAAAAAGGAGCGATTCTGTTTACCATTTTAGACGCGTGCGATTCTGCAAGTAGGTCGGGGTCCTGCCCTGCAGTTTGCGAAGAGATTTGCTTACCACCTCTGTTCTCTGCTTGCAGTTCATTGCTTTACAAGCGCAACCTAGCACAGTAGGCCATTTTTTAATTCCTTTTTTGTGGCTTCTAAGAACAGTTGGTTATTCTTATTCGTTGCTCGCTCATTATTTCCAGGTTTCCAAACGCTGCACACCACAACTAGCTCTGTGCTTCAATTTTGGGGAATTCCAGTTGCAGGCATGGGCTAGCTTCAAAGCACGGTTTCTGAGTGGTTGGTTGGGCTGCCGGTGCCGGGATTTATTCCTCCTAGGTGCTGCGTGCAACCGTTCCATGTGCGTTCTGGAATCGTCACGGTGCTGAGCTCACCCCGGTTTGTGTGTCCAGTTCTCCGGCGGTGACCACAACTGATCGTACGTCATGACGTCCTTGTCACGAACGCTGTCCCGGGCTGGGACGATGCAGCAGCCCGGGTCGTCTCGCCGCATCCTCAGGACACAGACAGCTGTGAACCTTGGGGAGCCCATGTTTGACAGTGAGGTGGTGCCATCATCTCTTGTTGAGATTGCGCCCATCCTCCGTGTCGCCAATGAGGTTGAGGCGGCCAACCCCCGCGTCGCGTATCTCTGTAAGCTATCACTCTCGGTTCCTCCCCTGTTTTCAGAAAAAAAAAAGGTCGGAACCTGTACAATTTTCAGAAAGAAAAATCCATAAACGAATATGGTTAAAAATGCTATCCCACTCCATATTATTTCCTGTCATATTAATAAGAATAATTGATAGGTCGGTTCTATGCATTCGAAAAGGCTCACAGGTTAGATCCGACTTCAAGTGGTCGTGGTGTCCGGCAGTTCAAGACAGCTCTCTTACAAAGGCTTGAAAGGGTACGAGATCAAAACACTACTACTTGTAGGTGCTTGTTTGAATCTTTGTTTGTTCTGCAATTACCCAAAATATGCACACCGAGTTGTCTCTGTGTATTTCTGTCCTATAGTTTGCGCCTCAGTTCCTGTCTTTCTATACTCTACGCTGCATTGTCCTCTAACACTGTTGTGTTTCAACATTGACATATCTTCTGTTACAATTCTATCACGTGTTAACAATGTCATTACTTCCATGATCTTGTAAATGAATATTGCATTGTGCTGACAAATATTACATCAAGAAGAAGAAATGAGTTTACAAAGTTTGGGTTTTGATAGTTGGATACACGCCCTTTTTACATATTGGACAGCCATATGCATAACTGCTCTAACCCCAAATTGCTGCTAAAGCCCCTAACTCCTTAGCACCAACCCTGCACCACAGGTGCACCTCATCTTCTACATGAAGCAGGCACTGGATTGATGGTGATCTGTTTTTGAAGACGCAGTTGTTCAGCTAGTTTTAATTTGGAAAGCTTTTAAGTATAGAAAAAAATGCCTGGTTAACAATTCATGCTCAACCCACTGTACGGTTTCTATAAAAAAAAAGAATGCTTATTTAATATACATTTTTATACCTGTTTTCTGTTGATCATTTCCTTCGCTAGGAGAATGAGCCCACCTTGAAGGGAAGGGGACAAAAGAGTGACGCCCGGGAAATACAGTCATTCTATCAACAGTACTACAAGAAATACATTCAAGCACTTCAGAATGCTTCTGACCAAGTGGATCGGTATGCATGCCACATTTCTCTTTTCTCCATATTCTCCTTGTTCATCAATGTTCGTGCTGAGGGATTTACTTCATTCATGCAGTGCCAAGCTAACCAAAGCATACCAGACTGCTGCTGTTCTATTTGAAGTTTTAAAAGCAGTTACTCAACAACATGCTGTTGAAGTTGACCATGAGGTTATAACCAACTTATTTGCTTATCTTTTATGTTTCTACAGTTCAATAATAATTTAGTTCCCTTAACTGTGGTGCTCAGTGGGGCAAGATATGTGCATTCCCTGTTGCTTTGAGATAGTTACTACTTAGGTCACTCTAATTAAGTTAAGTTAGTCAGTTGTGCATCGTTTCATCTTGTAACCGTCAGTTTGTGTGCGCTCCCCGTTTCATATTGTAACCATCAGTGTGCCTAAGATGTTGCGTATGTTTTTTTCTCTCCCTTCTTAGTATATGTCATGTGTTTCTCTTGTAATTCGAGAAAAAAAATCATATGGATATTTGTATCTATTTAGATCTTGGAAGCCGCTGATAAGGTTAAAGAGAAAACAAAGATATATCTCCCTTTTAACATTCTCCCTCTCGATCCAGACAGTGGCAATCAGGCAGTCATGAAATTTCCTGAGGTTTTTTTTCCTACCCTTTCCTCTTCATTGTAGTTTCCTGTTGAATTAAGGATGACCAAATGAATTACCTTTTGTTTTTTCAACCTCTAAGATCCAAGCTGCTGCTTCTGCTCTTCGCAATACCAGAGGTCTTCCATGGCCTAAAAATTATGAGCATAAAGTTAATGAGGACCTCTTGGATTGGCTGCAAGCTATGTTTGGCTTTCAGGCAAGGCAAACTACATTTTTGTTGATTATTGTATGAGGCTTTAACTGATTCATTTTCTTTCCTTTAATATTTTGTCAACTTCTTGACATGCAGGCAGATAGTGTTTCGAATCAGAGGGAACATTTGATTTTACTTCTTGCTAACATACATATACGAAGAAATCCGAAGACTGATCAACAATCCAAGGTTTTCTTAATTCTTCTATATGTTTGGTGATATTTATCTTATTGTCTTCCTGTTGATATTGCCTTTTATTTTCTCTGAAATCTAATAGCTCACTTTTCATTATTCTTGTTCTAGTTGGATGACAATGTGCTGAATGATGTGATGAAAAGATTGTTTAAGAACTACAAGAAGTGGTGCAAATATCTTGGTCGCAAGAGCAGCCTTTGGTGACTGTCCTAGCAACTATTTGTCATCTTACTGTTTTTTTGTATTTGCACTTCTTCGGTTTTTCATTGTGTTTGCACTGCTTTGCCATCTCAAGAAGTAGTACAGAATTATATTATATCCCTATTCAACATAGTAGGAAAGAAAGGAATAAGAAAGTCAAAAGATAGACCCTGGATGTGCATTGACATTTCCTTTTTGCAGCTCGTTTTTTAAAAAAGAAGGGTAATTTCTATAAATGCTGTTGGGGACAGTTTAAAAAAATGCAGGAAATTATTTTGGCTCTTAAAGTTTTGCATTTTGGAAATGGATTCTTCTATTATGTTATTGAACCTCTGCTTCATGAACTGAATCTCCATAACCAAACAATGATGCATTTTTTCTGTGTAAATAATGCACATATCTGATATCCTCATGTGTTTATATCTTGAATGGATTGATGAATAGTGAGCTGATAATGGAGATTTTCTTTGATAAATAGGGAACTTAAGAATGAGATGCTTTGGAATGTCTCCACGTCCGCAAAAGATAACCCATTCTAACGCATATTGAATGTTGTTTTAAACTTTAAAGTACATTTTTGGGAAAGAGATATCAGCAAATCAATACCAAAGTGTTGTTGAGCATTAGTTGCTTTCATTGTCATGATCTTACTGTCTTTGATTGAAAAATAGGAAACATAAGAATTGGAAGTCTATACTGGACCAAATACTGAAGTTGAAAAACCAAAGTAGTAGAATTCTAAAAAAAGATCTTACTGTCTTTGATACGCTTGCTTTATGCCTCAGTTCTGACTTTATTCTTTGTGTGTCTTACTTTATGACAGGTTGCCAACTATTCAGCAGGAGATGCAACAACGAAAATTACTGTATATGGGTCTGTACCTTCTCATTTGGGGTGAAGCTGCAAACTTGCGATTTATGCCAGAATGCATTTGCTACATATATCACCATGTATGATCTGAACAAACAAGAAATCGCTTATATTGAATTAATTTTCTTTTTTGGCCTAATATTTGTATAGATTTAGGAGAAGTTCCTAAGAATTAATAGTTTACTTATGACCACTGGAGCAACTTCAATTAGAGTTGTTCATTCATGTAAGTAATATGGTAAATATGGTCATTTGAAGTTTACCTAAATTCAAAACTTCGGCACAATCTACAGTAACTGCATTGTCTGTTAGCAGTATAGTTATAGAATGCTCATAGAGCCCAGTAGCTGCATTAAGAAGGTTACAAATTTGTTCATACGAAAAATTATATTAGTTACACATTTGTTTTGCACGTGCTTGGCTTTGATTTTAATACTGTAGTAAGGATGGTGCTGACAATTCTTATTATTGTGATAGATGGCATTTGAAATGTATGGTATGCTAGCGGGGAATGTGAGTGCTTTGACGGGTGAATATGTGAAGCCAGCCTATGGCGGTGAGAAAGAAGCCTTTCTGAGGAAAGTTGTTACACCAATTTATAATACCATAGCAAAGGTAGTTTGCTCTCAACTGTCATTCAATTACCTCAGTTGACCTTTATTCTTCTTCGGTTCTTCCTGTACTGAATTTTATCTTTTCACTACCATACTTCAGGAAGCTGAAAGGAGCAAAAGAGAGAAAGGAAATCACTCTGAGTGGAGAAACTATGATGATCTTAATGAATACTTCTGGTATTAATTTTTTTCTTGGTTTATTTGTTTGCTCTCTAGATATTATATTGTTTCATTGCAGGTCTGCTGACTGTTTCCGGCTGGGTTGGCCTATGCGAGCTGACGCTGATTTCTTTTATCAACCTTCAAAATTACCTGATGAAAGAAATGAAGTGAGTTGGATTATGTTTTTAGTTTAATATTGTAGCATATTCATGGTATGCTCATATTTTTGTTGGGTTAGCAAAATTTAATGTAATGAGCTGTTCAGAGCACAGGAAAAGGCAAACAGAAAGGAAAGGTCAACTTTGTTGAGCTACGTTCATTTTGGCACATATTCAGGAGTTTTGATAGACTCTGGAGCTTCTTTATTTTAGCTCTTCAGGTATTTACTTATATTATTTATGTTCTTCTCTACAATAATCATTTCCTGCATTGTTTTGAACATTTGAACAGTTAAGTGCATGCTCTACAGGAGGTACTTAACACCCTTTGCTGGATAAACATCATTTGAGGTTTTCAATCTAAGTTTGATATTTCTATGTAGGTTATGATAATTCTCGCTTGGAATGGAGGCTCACTAGCAAGTATATTTGATTATATGGTTTTCAAGAAGATTTTGAGTATCTTTATCACTTCTGCTATACTAAATCTTGGACAAGGTATGGAAACATGGCATGGGCATTGTAAAGTGTGAGGACGAGAACGACCATGTTTGTAGTTCAGAGACGAAACCGAGCTTTCAACGATAGTTCAAGGACAAATTTGGCTATTCCTAAAATATATCAACTAAAGTAATAACATCTTTCATTGAATATAAACTTGTTGCAATGTCCTGTCATAGTTATAGCATGATCTGTCCAAACTCAACTCCGATTTGAATAATTATTTCTGTTATTTACAGCTACACTTGATATCATCTTTAACTGGAAGGCCAGGAGAACAATGGAATTTGCAGTTAAGCTGAGATATGTTCTAAAGTTCACAATGGCAGCCTTGTGGGTGGTACTACTGCCAGTTACATATGCTTACACTTGGGAAAATCCATCTGGAATTATCAAAGCCATAAAAAACTGGTTTGGAAATGGTCGAAACCATCCACCACTATTTGTCCTTTCAGTAGTCTTATATTTGTCACCCAGCATGCTTGCTGCTATTCTTTTTCTTCTTCCATTTCTACGACGTAAACTTGAAAGTTCAGACTTCAAGCTCGTGAGACTGGTCATGTGGTGGTCCCAGGTAAACTTACGACTATTGTAAACTGCACTATCCATCAATTTTCAAATGGTCATTTTGCTTTAGTGTTTATATTATTTTGACCCAAAGATTTAGTTTTGATCTAGATTTTGTCTTAATACAATGATACTAGTCCTCTGACGCGCTTGAGAAAAAAAGTTGGCCCTTTAAGATAACATATTTTTAAAAGGCGCAAGCATAAATTGTTAGAGTATATCGGGATACCTCCAGATATGGTAGATTAGGATTTGTAATCCCAACTTGCCTTCTCTAAGGGAGGCGTCTTGCCCCTAAGCAATATATCTCTATTTAATCTGCCCATGAGGCTCATCAATACAATCAGCAATTCCACCAATTTTATTCTCCTACATAAATATTTCATTTGCTATTTTTTCTTTTGTTCCTTATTTTTAGAAAGAGATCTGGTAACAAATATGACGAAAGTTGTAAATTTTTACCTTTTGTATTTTAAATATGCCTTTTAGTGTAATTTAGTTTTGGATAATTAAAATTATAACTTTATGAACAATTACTCTATTAATATACTATAACTTTATGACACAATGTTGATGTCATTTGATTCATATTAAAATACTTATGAACACAACTGTGTATCACACGAATGAAATAATAATAGAGTAATAGATGGTCGAAGTCTTGTCCTAACGAAACAAATATACCTTGAAGAAAAACGAAGGGAATGCCCTGGAACTATTGTACAAGTTTTTTATGTACTGATATATAATTGAACATCATGAACTAATGTTGTTTGTGTTCGTGCAGCCTCGTCTGTTTGTTGGTAGGGGGATGCACGAAAGTGCTTTCTCACTTTTCATGTAAGAATACATGCCTTTCTGTGCACTTGTGAATGAATGCAAATTATTTAGCTAGTACCACTTTAATTAGAAAGATGCATCATAACAATTGATTAGCTTCTAGTTTAACTCAATGACCCCGATTTGTATTTTTCAGGTATACCATGTTCTGGATTGCTCTTCTCTTGACAAAGTTTGCATTTAGCTACTATGTAGAGGTAGTTATTTACACATTTTATTATGCCACGCTTCTTTCAGTAATCGCCAATTCAGAAGAGTCATTACCACATATTTGCTGGCCAAACATATGATTCCAGTTGAATCTGACGCCAAGCACTCATTTCGCATTATCATATCTACTATTAATTACTATAATTAATTTTATTTGAAGATTCACATAATGGGCATAGTGAGGTTTACTTTTGTATTCTTAAGTTAACACATGATATATGTCCTTTAGAATTAAACATTTTCTATATTGTTAATAGACAAACGTATTACATATTAGCATAATATAGAAAATCATATCTATGTTGCTTGTATTACATGCCATTACCGATGTTTGAGGTAGCGTGTAATGGAAGTATGGTGTGATTAACCGACGCAACATGCTTGGTTTAAATTTTTGTGAGAAGAATCTGAAACTACACAACTATTCAACCTCACATGCCTAAATTATGAAAGCTAGCATTCTCTCTATCACCAATATATATGTTGTTCCTGTTTGATACAGATAAGATGGGATATATGCTTGTATTCACCTAGATGTGTCTCTACATGCCTTTATGATATGTGGTTGCGCCTACATATGTTTGAACTACCAATGAATACACAATCCCACCTCCACGTCTAGTAGTAAATGTCATTTGTAGTGCATGGCAGTCATAGAAAATTGAAATAAACAGTCATTTGCTATTTCAAATGAATATGTTTTTGAATTAACTATATTTCCAACTCACTTTTCTGTTTGTCATATAGATCAAACCTCTTATTGAACCCACCATGGATATCATGAAGACCCCTATACATACTTTCCAGTGGCATGAGTTTTTCCCGAGAGGTATATATGTTTTGCATATGATTTTTGTTATTCAATTTATTTGTACCAATCCCAAAATTATTTTGCAGAAAAGAGCAACATCGGTGTTGTTATTGCACTTTGGGCCCCAATCATTCTGGTAGGATCTTTTCTTTTGTCTTTTATTTTGAGAACTTAAGTTCTTAATTAATGTGACCATGTGCATTGTTTATCCTGAAAACAGAAAGCTCAGTTGTCTGTTTCCTAACAAGTATTATGTAGACTCGAGCACTGTGGGAGGACTAGATTTATTTTTGTGCACTTTCGTTTGCTTTGCAGGTCTACTTCATGGACACACAAATTTGGTATACAATCTTCTCCACTCTTCTTGGTGGAATTTATGGTGCTTTCCAACGACTTGGAGAGGTATTTTTATTGTTTATTTTCGCTGCATATAAATCGTGCAAAAGTATCGATTCTAGGATTTTTATGGTACAATTAATCTTTTCTTCCAACAAATTATCTAGCTGCTACTAGGAATTAATAACTATCTAGTATGTTTGAATGGAAATTAGATTCATCATTTTGTTCAGATACTGGCGAAATAGAGGAAGAGGATTTTCTAGAATCTTGGAATAACCCGCGCTGTAAATCCTTATGAAGAGCTTGACAGCTTGTGACTAACCCTGAGTAAGCATTTCAGGAGTTAGGAGTAGCTCAAGAACATCTCTAGAAAGTGATAGATGACCCTGAACTAGATCTATTACTTTCTGATAAACCAACATTTCTTCTGTGAGGTTCAAATGAATAGTTGCAGTTTTGCAAAGAATTTTATCGCATTTACCTTTGGAAACAGATTTATACACTGGGAATGTGGTTTATCTTTCTTTGGTTCAATACCTGTTAGCATTTTATGATTGCATATTTTTGGTTGAAATGTTTGATGGAAAACAAACCTTTCATTTTCTGGATGAGACAGATTCGCACATTAGGGATGCTGAGATCTCGCTTTGATTCGATACCTTTAGCCATCAACTCATGTCTAATTCCTGTCGAAACATCTGATGCAAAAAGAAAGAAGGGTCTGAAGTCTTACTTACACAATCGTTTCAAAGAGGTGCCCTTTTTGTACTCTTATATCTCTACATATTTCAAGTGACTTGATTGCTCTTTTTTGGGATATTTTTTAAATTAATATTATTTTTTAGATGGAACATGCTGACAAGGAGAATATAGCAGCAAGGTTTGCACAGATGTGGAATGAAATTGTCACCAGCTTTCGAGAAGAAGACCTAATAAACAACAGGTGATTGGTTTTTTAGATAAATTTAATTTCAAGCTCGATTTTTTTATTGTCTTTAATTTAATGCCTACGTCTTTTACACAGGGAGAAAGAGTTGCTACTTGTTCCATATGTGTCTGATCAGGGCCTTGGTGTTGTGCAGTGGCCTCCATTTTTACTTGCCAGCAAGGTTATTATCTACTTCTGTTTTACTTTGATGGCTTTATTCATTATATTATATCATGGTAGAGGCAATGTCCATTCATGTTTTATTTGTTAGAAAAAGAATTGATCTTCTATTAATATTGTGAATATCAGATCCCCATAGCAGTTGACATGGCTAAGGATAGCAATGGTAAAGACCGAGATCTTAAAAAGAGGATTGATAATGATTATTATTTCTCGTGTGCAATTGAGGAATGCTATGCGTCATTTAAGAATATCATCAACGATCTTGTACAGGGTGAACCGGAGAAAAGGTCCCTCCTAGATTTCATCTCTTAAACTCTGAAGAAATATTTTTCTGGTCCATGGCCTCGTTGATGCTGTTTTATATACTCCATGTTACTTTCAGGGTCATAAATAAAATATTTGTAGAAGTTGATAAGTGCATCGCTGAGGACAAAGTTATTACGGATTTGAATATGCGCGCCCTGCCAGATCTCTACAATAAGTTTGTTGAGTTGGTAAACTACTTGGTACGTATAACTCATATCCTTCCATTAGAGAAACTAGCTATTGATCTAGAGAACTAGTTAAATGTTCATGTTGTTGTCTTTTTTAACTGTTTGTTCTTGTCAATTTATTATCAGAGTGTGCTGGAAAAGGTAGCAACATTTGTTCACTTGAAGCGTATCATGTTAAAACTAGGCAGCAATGTTATCTTGAAGAATATTATGTTAGGACTAGTTAACTTATGGAAATTCTCTGAAAGAGCATACTGACAGAGCATGTACCACTCTTGAGTGTATACTCTTATTCCAGTAACCATCTAGCACCCGTCATGTTCCATGCAGGTGTTGGTTTTGAAATACTGGTCATAACACTGTAGTGGAAGTGCTGATGTACTTAACACATTGGGTTTTTGCAAAAAAAAAGAAGTGCATACTAGAGCCACATTATTGGCATGATTTCTACTTGCGTTAGGGAAAAAAGAAGCTTGCTGTTTTACCTAATGTTAGACCCACATTGCATACATTTATGATGCATTCAAACCTTTCATTGCTTGACTGCTAACAATTGCTAAGTTTCTATTATCTCTTGTACTTTTAAGCAACTGTAACTGCATCACTAAATGTGTGTTGTACATACAAAAGAAATTGGGTTCGATTTATCTTCATGTTTATTTACTAGATTCCATTGGTTTGATTTATTTTAATCTTCTTCCCTTTCATGATATCAGGAGAAAAATGATGAGAAAGATAGAAGTGCGGTAATAAAGATTTTTCAAGATATGCTGGAGGTTGTAACAAGAGATATATTTGAGGACCAGCTTAGGTACAAGTATTGTTTAAGCTTGTTCATGTATTACTAAGTAGGACCGTCAGAGATACTTGACTGCTAACTTGCTGTCTTTTTAGCACATTCTGTGGACAATTTCTATTTCAAACAGAAATCATATACAACTCCTGCTGTTCAATTGTTTGCAAGTTTGAGTTTTACATATAATCAGTAACACCCAAAAGCTTGAAACACAGAGGGACTGTGCCATATATTTCAACAAGCATCTGAAAACTATCATAATAGTCTTTTGTCACCAAGAGACAAGTGACATGACAATTGACAACTGAAAATTTCACCACTGTCTGACTTGTTGTAGCTAATCAATATTTTTCGCAACATGACAGTATTGTGGAGTCAAGTCATGGAGGCTCATATCGAAGGAATGAGGGCACAACCACATGGGATCAAGAGTATCAATTGTTTCAGCCATCTGGGGCTATCAAGTTTCCCCTACAAGTCACAGCCACTGATGCTTGGCTCGAAAAGGTTGTTAAGAAATAATTATAATTTGCTACTTTGTGAATAGTGTTGAATTGTCTCTGCAGCGTTTCTTAATTGACAATAAATGCTTGATGCATATATGATTTGTCTTCACTCCAGATAAAAAGGCTGGAACTACTGCTTACTGTGAAAGAATCTGCTATGGATGTTCCTTCAAATCTGGAAGCCAGAAGGCGTCTTACCTTTTTCACCAACTCCTTATTTATGGATATGCCCGATGCTCCTAAAGTCCGAAACATGCTCTCGTTTTCGTAAGCACTTTTGAATAACTCCATCATTTCTTTGAAGCACATCTTCATGTGTCATGTTAACTTTAGCCCCTTCCAAGCAGGTGTTTTCTTAGTTGTTAATTTGCAGAAACACTAGTGCCTTGTCTTATGAAAGTTGCAAAATAAAAGCCTTGTAGATCATAGTCACAACTGACAAATGGTTATTTACGACATTCTTCCTTCACACTTTTAAGTTCCTTTCCTCCCTCATTGGCTCTTTTCACCTGTCAAAAACTTGTTGCTGAGTATAAATGATGATATTTCCTCTATTTGCAGTGCACTGACCCCTTATTACAATGAACCTGTTCTATTCTCCATAAAAGAACTTGAGGAGGAAAATGAAGATGGAGTTTCAACCCTATTCTACCTGCAAAAAATTTATCCAGGTTGATGCACAGCTATGTCCTTTTCAGTCAATGATGCATTATCATCTGGTAGATCTGGCGTTTACTTTGTCATGACATCCCTCTTTGTGTAGATGAATGGAAAAACTTTCAGGAAAGGGTTGGTTGGGAGGAAGAACTTAAAGAGAGTGAGGATCTAACAGAGGAGCTTCGTCTATGGGCTTCGTACAGAGGTCAAACACTAGCTCGAACAGGTACTATGTAATCGTGATTAACATTTATTTGTAACTCAAATAGTTCGGAGAATATGCAGGAGAAACTAATTACCTTTTTATTTTTAATCTTAAATTATTTGATTGTTCTGAAACAGTTAGAGGCATGATGTACTACCGGAAAGCGTTGACTCTTGAAGCATTTTTAGACATGGCCAAACGTGAAGGTAAAACACCAAATCAGGTTTCTTAGCTTGGGTATTCCCCTATTGCCACCCACCCCAACCTTCTTATTCTTGTTGTTATCATTATGCTAAAGTGCTGATTGATTCAGTAAAAACCAGGTTTATAGCTGTAGCATGGTTCTTAAGTATTTTTTGTTTACATGTTTATTCACTTTTTCTCAACAGTACTAAGGTTATTATTCCCAACTGTGTAGATCTCATGGAAGGGTACAAAGCAGCTGAGTCAGTAACTGATGAACAATGGAAGATACAACAGAGATCCTTAATTGCTCAATGTGAAGCAGTGGCCGACATGAAGTTCACCTATGTGGTTTCATGCCAGCAATATGGAAATGATAAGCGTGCTGCCCTTTCTAGTGCCCAAGACATATTGCAGCTAATGAGGAAGTAAATGAGCTTCTACATTTTCCTAAACACAATATGTACATATGAATACTCCTTTAGTTGTTCACCATAAAACTCACTGCTAGGGTTGTACTTCTCGCAGCTACTCTTCTCTCCGTGTAGCATATATTGATGAGGTGGAAGATAGAGTGGGTGACAAAAAAATGGAGACAGCCTATTATTCTACTTTGGTAAAGGTTGCTCTAACTAAGGATTCTGAATCTGCAGATCCAGTACAAAATCTTGATCAGGTAATTTCGCTTGGTTAGCTCTTGATTTACTATCCACTCTCATTATTTACATCACACTAGTTATCATTTTTTTGTAAAGTCTTTAACGCTAGTCGTCTAAATACATCTTTATGTCTCCAAGGTCATATATAGGATAAAACTTCCAGGCCCTGCGATGTTGGGAGAAGGAAAGCCTGAAAATCAAAACCATGCGATAATTTTCACCCGTGGTGAAGGATTACAAACCATAGATATGAACCAGGTGTTTTACATCATGCCTATGCTTTTCTTTTGCGAAGATGACTTTACATCAGATATCAAATCGTGCTTATGTCATTATTTTTTCAGGATAATTATATGGAAGAAGCTCTTAAAATGAGAAACCTACTGCAAGAGTTCCTTAAAGAGCATGGAGTGCGGCGTCCATCTATACTTGGAGTTAGAGAGCATATTTTTACTGGCAGGTTAATTACTTGCTGATGGAAATTGACGGCTTTATTCATTGCATAATCTCACACTTCTTGTATATTTGATAATGTAGTGTATCTTCCCTGGCATGGTTTATGTCAAATCAGGAGCATAGTTTTGTGACTATCGGGCAACGGCTGCTTGCAAACCCTCTAAAGTGAGAACTTCTCCTTTCAGAAATTGCAGTAGTAATATGAATTCTCATTAGGGCACAAGGCTAGAGAGGGGGCAGGTACTTCAGTTAATGGCATCTCAAATTATTAATGGCTTTATGACAGGGTCCGCTTCCACTATGGGCATCCTGATGTATTTGATAGGCTTTTCCATCTAACAAGGGGTGGTGTCAGTAAGGCATCAAGGAGTATCAACTTAAGTGAAGATATTTTTGCAGGTTTGTCCATGATATGCCAAAGATTAAGTTCTCCATGACATATAGGGAGTGATTTTGTATTTCAAATTCTGCACTGCCAATAGAAATTATGCTCACTATTTCCCGTAAAGTTTGTATACTCATGAACTTCAAAGAACATGTGCAAGAGATAACATATCACGAGATAGTTATGTACAGTGATATTCCTATTGCCTTTACCATTTTAGGCTATAACTCAACTCTTCGTGGTGGCAACGTAACACACCATGAATATGTTCAAGTTGGTAAAGGAAGAGATGTCGGACTAAATCAGATCTCTAAGTTTGAGGCTAAAGTGGCAAATGGAAATGGGGAGCAGACTCTTAGCCGTGATATCTACCGGCTTGGGCACCGTTTTGATTTCTTCAGAATGCTTTCATGCTACTTCACAACCGTGGGGTTTTATTTCAGTACTCTGGTATGATCAATTTATGTTGATTCCAATCCATTAAGAATGCATCAGTAATTCAGTATGATTAAGTAGGTTTTTTAACACATTTAATTCTCTCTCTATGTCAGTTGACGGTTGTCACAGTTTATGTATTTCTATATGGGCGCCTTTATCTTGCTCTCAGTGGACTCGAAGAGGGGCTATCACAAGGAAGATTCATTCATAATCATCCTCTTCAAGTTGCTCTTGCCTCTCAATCTCTTGTTCAGCTTGGTTTTCTGATGGCTCTTCCCATGATGATGGAAATTGGTCTCGAAAGAGGATTTGGGAAGGCACTAAGTGAATTTGTCATGATGAATTTGCAATTGGCTGCTGTGTTTTTTACATTTTCCCTTGGCACTAAGACTCACTACTACGGAAGAATGCTTCTCCATGGAGGTGCTCAGTACAGAGGTACTGGTAGAGGATTTGTCGTCTTTCACGCTAAGTTCGCGGAGAATTATAGACTTTATTCTCGCAGCCACTTCGTTAAAGGGATTGAACTGATGATTCTGCTCATCATATACGAATTGTTTGGTCAATCATATCGCTCAACCATTGCCTATATTTTTATTACCTTCTCTATGTGGTTCCTAGTGTTGACATGGCTATTCGCACCCTTCCTTTTCAACCCCTCGGGATTTGAGTGGGCAAAAATCGTTGATGATTGGTCTGATTGGAATAAGTGGATCAGCAATCGTGGTGGGATTGGTGTGTCTCCAGACAAGAGCTGGGAATCCTGGTGGGAAGTGGAGCAGGAGCATTTGAAGTATTCAGGAACAATAGGAATTTTTGTTGAGATAATTTTGGCCATTCGTTTTTTCATATACCAGTATGGCCTTGTTTACCACTTACGTATAACAGGCGACAAAAGTATCTTGGTAAGTATTTCAGGTTGACTTTCTTGTTCTTTTTCAAGGTATATATTTTTGTTGTCATTAGCTGTATGGATAACTTGTACTTTTGCACAATGCTATTTCTTCTAGGTATATTTGATTTCATGGCTCGTAATTGTGGTGGTTCTTCTTGTTATGAAGGTAAACACGATTGTCTAGTCTGTGAGAAAATATGGATCGCAAACTATATACTTCTAGTTTGTTTTCTGCCATTTATGTTTTCTAAGTTGCCTATAATATTTGCAGACAGTGTCAGTGGGAAGGCGGAGATTCAGTGCAGATTTCCAGCTATTCTTCCGTCTGATCAAGTTTTTGATATTTGTTTCTTTCACCGCTATTTTGATTGTCTTGGTAGTATTTCTTCATATGACCTTGCGGGATATATTTGTGTGCTTTCTGGCATTCTTGCCCACTGGATGGGGGATACTATTGGTATGCTTCTTGCTGCTCTCTGGTTCATTTTCTTACGTATTATAATAGTATGCTTGCTGTTGTCTTACTGTGCATGATTTGATTTTTTTTTTTCAGATGGCACAAGCTTGCAAGCCTCTTGCTCGACGGGTAGGATTATGGGGATCTGTTCGTGCCCTAGCACGGGCCTATGAGATTATTATGGGGGTGCTTCTCTTCACGCCCATTACTATTTTGGCATGGTTCCCCTTTGTGTCTGAGTTCCAGACGCGGATGCTATTTAATCAAGCGTTTAGTAGAGGACTGCAAATTTCTCGAATTCTCGGTGGTCAAAAGAAGGAACGGGCATCTCGTAACAAAGACTGATTTAGTCTTGTTTCATCTTCTTTCTTGTGTTGATTTCAACACGCACAGGCTGTAAATATTTGTTGCGGTGTACAGTGTATTTTTTGTCACTACAATATCATATCTTCCTCACCACCCCCAATTCCCCTGACCTTACAGAAAAATTTGTAAAAGAACTGTATTGTCTTGCTTTTCTATGTTGCCACGATACTGTATACTGAATAATTTTCACTAAACTTGTGTCTCCAAGCTATCACTAAAAATCTGGGCACAGAATAGTACCACAAAACCACACATGTTGGACACAGAACAGTAACTGCGAGGCAGGCAACAGAGTCTGAGACATTCAGCTATCTCACATGTTCTGCAGGCGCCATTGGAGGGCACATTCGCGGAGCGCCCCGGCCGCCATTGCAAACCATCGGGCAGCGCCTTTTGTTGTACTCCGTTGTTGCCGGCGGCGGTGCGGTGTGGAGCCTAGCCTACCGTTGGAGGACTCTCGTTTCGGCCATGTTTGTTTGTTTGACAATGAGCATCAAGCTGCAAGGACAACGCTGTGCATGTGATCAGTGCGATGCCATAATTGCCATTATGTAAATCCACCTCCACACTCCACTCGGCCACTTGGGGCCAGTAAAGTTTACAGATCTGCTTCTCATCAGTCACAAACTCGCTCTCGGTTGACTTCCTTCTCCTTTCAGGCTTTCACTACTGAAAGAATATTTTTCCCTGCAACAGGATTGGATTGGATCTCATGGCCTGCAACTGGTGTGCGAATTGGCACACTGCAGCTGTGCAAACGGAGAATGTGTTCTGAAACTATCACCAGGAAAAAAAAAAGAAAGAGGAAAATGTACAGTGTTTGCTCAAATTACACAGAGAAATTTCAAATTTGCAATGCGGCAACAAATTCAATCAACGAACGGCCGACACAGGGACGGAAGAAGAAAGATCGATCACAGGCGAAATCTGAGTATTGTGTTTGGTGAAGGTCGAGCACGACGGAGCCAATGCTCATCTCCATCACAACAACAGGGAGGCCAGCACGACGGAGCACGCGGCGGCGAGCGCGCCGATCGGCCGCGCCGCGACGGCCGACGATTTCGCCGCCTTCTTGGTCTTGTGGTCCGCCGCGTGGTCCGCGGGCACCGACGGCGCGTCCGCCGCCGGTGGAGAGGCCTGCGGCGCGTCCGCGGGCGCCGGCGCCGGGGCCTCCACCGCCCCCACGTAGAGCTCCGGCGGCACCAGGAGGCTATCCAGCGTCATCAGGCAGAAGGGCACGCTGTCGACGACCGTGTCGGCCACGCGTGACTTGGCCTTGCCGGTGTCGATGGAGACGTCGTCGCCCTTGGCGACCACCTTGACGGCGGCCTTGGTGCCGGCCATGGTGGGGAGCGAGCCCTTGACGAACTTGAGCGACGTCTTGGTGTTGTAGGCCGGCAGCGCGTTGTACTGGAGGAGCTTGGTGAGGTTGGCGACGGACATGGCCTTGACGTCGGGGGCGTCCTTGGCCTGGAACGCGTCGTCGTTGGGGGCGAACAGGGTGAGCCCCTTGTCCATGGCGTCCTCGTACGTCTTGAGCACGCCGGTCTTGACGGCGAGCGCGGCGAACACCTTGCAGCCGGCGCGCTCGAGGAGGAGGGTGAGGTTGGCGATGGCCGGGGTGTCGAAGAGGCCGTCGAACTCGATGGGGGCGGTGACCTCGAGGATGGCGAACTTGAAAGGGTGGGTCTCGACCTCCTTGGTGACGGTGCAGATCCTGGCGCCGGGGGTGGCGGCGGAGAAGCCGTAGTTCTTGTCGTCCTGGTCGACGACCTTGACGTTGCCCGTGGCGGCGGCGGCGTCGCCGGTGGCCTGGAAGAGGGTGGCGGCGCTCTCGTCGCCGTACTTCTTGACCTTCTTGCGGTCGTAGTAGTCGAGCACCGAGTGGAGGCGGAGCGCGTTCTTGATGGCCGGGAGCGAGTCGCCGGCGTCGGAGGCGAGCGTCGTCATGGCGTCGTTGGAGAGCACCAGGATGCTCATCGACGTCGACTGCCGCGAGTTGATCTCGTCGCACACCTTCGTCTCCGAGAGGTACTTGTTGTACAGCTTGTACTCCTTGTACCCGTCCAGGATGGCCGTGATGTTGCGCCCGCGCACCGACGCCATCGGCAGCAGGACGCACGCCAGCAGCGCCGCCGCCACAAGCCGCCGCATCGCCATGGCCCCCCGATGAACTTAACTGATGAGCTACTAGGTAGCAAGACGAGTGATGCTGATGAGCTGCTAGCCTGTCTGTCACAGGCTAATTAACTACGGATGGCTCGAGAGGTTGGTGAAGCTTGGCCGCTGGGGGCTCGGACGCTAGTGCGGTGCGGCCGTCTCGCGGCGCACACATGGTGATAGGCTGGACAGCGTTGGCGGTGGGGACTGTCTGTCATCCGGGGCCCGGGATCGCCATTTGGTCGCGGTTTTTTTCGCTTGTGCGCGCTCGGCACGCAGCATCTCGTCTCGTCGTCCCGTCCCGAGGCTGCCTTTTCGGCCATGAATTTTATACTGGCCCATTTGCTAGAGCACACGTGATGATGGCACTGATCTTTGCTCCTGCCCTGGGGTTATGTTTCTGCTGCTCACTGAAGTGTTTGCTGATCTGTTCGTAGATGATAGATCTGCCAGCGCGGCCACTGACCTGAGGCTGAGGCCACTGAAACGAACGTTGCATCCTCCATCCGATTCGTCATCTTCCATGTCTGAGTGAGATGAGTAGATCACATAGCCGAGGCGAGATGCCACCGCATGAAAAGGGCGACGCGCCGACGGATAAGGTGAGGGAGGGGGCATTGGAAGATTCTGCAAGCTTGAGAAGAGTACATAGGAAGAGGATATAAATCCTCCTTGCTTTCGTGCCAATAATGAGACCGCACTGAAAGGTGTGTTCCTCCTGCGCTTCTTCCGGCGATGACCGACACCGAGGAACCGACGGCGGCCTTTAGATTGGTATCCAATGGTACATAAACTTATGCCT
This sequence comes from Digitaria exilis, assembly GCA_015342445.1. Taxonomy (NCBI): domain Eukaryota; kingdom Viridiplantae; phylum Streptophyta; class Magnoliopsida; order Poales; family Poaceae; genus Digitaria; species Digitaria exilis. Next base: position 783,001 of record JACEFO010000144.1, read on the forward strand.
CTGGGATTTGAGATTAGAAAATGGCGCGAGGCCGGTAAGAGTCAAGCTAAGTCGCTATCACGAATGGATGCTCCAACGGCAAGGTCTGTCGTGCGAGCAACAGAAGGTAGGTAACAAGTCGTCCATTGATCCAACTCTCATTGCAGCAAGCAGCGACGGCATGTACCCAGCTCGCGCAACTTCATCTGCACCGACGGCATGTACTAAACTCAGTTTCTCCTTTTGAATTTCCTTTTAAAAAACTGAAAACTCCTCCACAAGTCTGCATATGATCCTCCTCATTCCCGTTACAGCAGCTCCAAACCCACATGACGATAAAAGAGTACCAGTGCAAAAACAAAATCCAACACTCTTGAGAAAAGATTGAACAAAGTTCAACTGCAGTTTGCGCAAGAAATGTAAATATTAGACCACGCAAGCAATCACATTTCATCCAGCACAGAGATGCACGGCACCCAAAGTCACAGCGGAGATGAACATATCTCCAAGCACTAAGGTCAGTCCCTTGATTTGGACCTTAAGAAAACGACGAGCAATGGCATCCAAAACCGAATAGCAAACAGTCATGAATCTCTGCAAGGGCTAGATTTAGAAATGGTGTCCATGGTCCACATAAGCTATGCAAAGGCACCGACTAAAACATCCTGTTTTTTGTTCACCATCATCATCTACCCTTAGGCGCCGCCAGACCCGTACTTCTTGCCAAAGACGATGACCTGAAGCTTGTCATACCCAGCAAGGACACCAGCACCAGCGACAGCGCGGAGGATGTTCGCGCCAGCACCCTTGAAGAGGGACTTGGGGCCCTCCTTTGCGACAATCTGCTTGAAAGCATCCAAGGAACTGTTGTACTTGACAGCCTCACCAGACGTCATCATCATGCGACGACGAACAGTATCAATGGGATATGAGGCAAGACCAGCACCAATGGTTATGCCCCAGCCAAGCAAGAAGCTGGCGAAGAAGTTGTCCTGCAGAATACACCAGAATAAATGAGTAAAAATATTGAATTTCAGCAAAAGATCCTAACGCATTTCAAGCAAAAGGGAAACAGCTGCAAATCAATCAGCAAAAAAAATATCATGATTACACAGGAAAATATCTGACAAATACAAGAATATGGGCAGCAGTGTCAATTAAACAAAAGGCAGTCCTATTGTAAGGGAATAACATCCCAAAGAAATAGCACAAGAAAAGTTCAAGTTACCAACCTCCAGGGTACCGACAAGAAGAACAGGCTTGAGGGAGTCGTACATTCCAAAGTAAAGACCTCGGTACACAATGATTCCCACACAAGAGATATTGAATCCACGGTAGAGACCACGGATACCATCACTGGCAAGGGTCTTGCGGTAAACATCAACGAGCCCATTGAACTGCCTCTCACCACCCTTCTTTGCGGCCTTTGCATCATTGGCCAAACGAGTACGAGCATAGTCCAGAGAGTAAACAAAGAAGAGAGAGCAAGCACCAGCAGCTCCTCCAGAAGCCAGATTTCCAGCAAACCACTTCCAGTACCCATCCTTGTCCTTCTTGAAGTTGAACATGCGCTTGAAGTGGTCCTTGAATGCAAAGTTCAATGCCTGAAACAGGATGGAATATTTAGTATTTACGTTTAGCTAATGCAGAAATGAATTATGATCACAAAATATTAGAGAGTAAGAGTTGGATGGATAGGATGCGGGACCTGTGTGGGGAAGTAACGGATGACATTAGCTGTGTTCCCTCTCCACAGTGAGATAAAACCCTCGTCTTTCATTGTCCGACCAAAGCAGTCACCAATACCCTTGTATGGTTCAGAAAGCCTACCACTTTTGATCATCTCATCCTGGTTCTGAATCAACAGCTTAACACGCTCAATCGGAGCAGCAGCGGTCTTGGAAACAGCAGCAGAAACTCCACCCATCAGAAAGTCAACCATAAATCCAGAAAACCCTTTCTCTTTGGGGGCAGAAGCGAAGATAGGGGATGGCGTCATGGCTGATGGGAGCCCAACAGTTGCATTCATCCCATGATACGCCCTCGGCGGCACATTGTTGAATACAGGGTTATTCATGGCAGAATAAGATGAGATTCTGCTCAACAACTCAGACTGCCCATGGACCCTCTGGATCCCAGATGGAAAACCTAGTTCACGCTCCATTTTTCACAAGCCAGAAGCAACCTGTTAAACAACAACACAGGAAGTTTGGATTAAGATTGCAAGCTAATCCGACAAAGTAGCAACAAGAATACACCATACACTAGAAATAACAGCATATTCCTGTAATTACACTAACACAGGGTATATATATAGATGATCCATAGTGGACACACGTACTACTAATCTGATGACACCCAAAAGTGTGAAAACATATTTTGGTTTCAAGATAATCACTGCCATTTGTCTAGAATGCCAAACTGCGGAACATGAAGTCATAAACATCAACACCCAAATATCTGAGCAGTATGCATTTCAAGCTCAACATGGAAAACGAAGCACAATAGCATTAGCATGTATGTTTGTCTTGTAAAAAAAAACTTAAACTAAATGACAAATAAGAGAGTGACACATCATTCAGAAATATGTCAAACATAAACATCAGGCATCTGGAGGTTTATGTTCTCCTAATAAAAGTGTATTCGGAAGCATCTAGAATACTGGTCATGTGTCCTCTACGATCAAATAATAAAAGGTAGATTTTCTTCTGCGAAGTCCTAATGCCATTGTACACAGCTTTCTTTCTGCCATCTCCCAACCAAACAGAGCACAGGCTTCTTTCTTCTCCCTACCTTAAGAAAACGACAAGATCACATCCACCTTACTCCATCTACATGTAAGATTTGCTGTTTTTTCCCTTCTATCCTTAAATTCCATACAAATACAAATTATGCATACATCACAGTTCATGCAGTAATGTGCAGGGATAATGTCAGTGAGTTTTATTGTCAAATCTAGTTGTTTAGAGGCCTGAATATAGATAGGCTTTTTTCGTCAATGCAGCATGGCAGGCACTCAACAAACATGAAAATACACAGTATATCAGTATCCTAGAATTCAAAAGAAAAATTACAACTCAAAGGGACCAAAACCAGCGCCCGAGACCAATTTCAACAAAGAAGAAACTTGCAGCCTATGATGCTTGACAGGAAACAGATAACGGGGAGATTCACTATTTTCCAAAAAAAAAAAATGAAGCTGTCACCTTTATAAATATGAGTCCAAATAATTATATACAAAGTAACGCGCTAGAAACTCTGTAAGTTCAAACTTCAAACATGAAACTTGGCGACTTAATGTACATGACACAACGAGGAGTAATCTAAAGATGCGAAGCGGAGCAAGGTGCTGAGGTAAAACTAAAAGACGCAAGGAATTGCAATAGTACTAGACTACTAGTATTCAGGTCCTCTAGGGTATACTCGTCACCTTCAAAGAGTTGGGGGGGGGGGTGTGTTAAGGCCTAGCAACAATGGCGGAGCACGCTCTAAATTTTAGGTGGGGCCAGCTGGAATGCCCCTACCACCGCCGGCAATGCCGCGCCACCCAGAACCACAAGCCGCGCTGCATCCCGCCCGCTCGCCCCCTCGTCGGCCCTTCCCGCTAGTCGTCCGCCTGCCGCGACGCCCACGCCGCCTCACCTCGCCACCCTCAATCCGCCACCGCCGCCGTGCCTACTGCCGCTGCCAGACGCTCCCCTAGCTCTACGCTCACCGGCCATGGAGCACGCCCCCAACGACCCCGAACCGGGAATCAAAACCCAGTTACTACCATGCATCAATCCGAGAGAGAAACGAGGAGCAGGAGCTACCTCGTCGCCGGCCGTCTACCACCACCCACCAGAGTTGGAGTGGAGGAGAAGAGAGAATAGAATGCGGCGGCGGCGGAGTAGAGGGCAGGCGATGGACGAATGCTAGGTAGGTTTTCGGTTTTCTTTCACCTTTTTTTTCCCTTTCACCTCTCGTTTAAATTGGGCTGGGCCGTATCCTAATATAGGCCGAGTTCGTAGGTAGGTAGCCGAAATATTTTTCGGTTTTTTTCGTCAGAAAATACTAGTGAGGATTGAGGTTCCTCAAATAAAAAAAAAGAAAAGAAAAAACTAGTGAGGATTGAGGAAGCAAAATAGCTGTGTGAACTACGATACGAGTATTTGACATTGGACACTACATATGGCGTATGATATGTATGACCTACTTGTTTTTTTTTCATCATAAATACTAGTGAGGAAGCAAAATAGCTTTATGGACTATGATACGAGTATTTTGCCCCTTGGTTGTTGTGAATTTGCTCATATTTTGACCATTGACTACCGTTGACTGGGGGCAAAATCACATTGATTTGTAACAAAATAAAGAGAAAATTCACAAAGTTAACAAAAATAAGAGCAAATCACAACCACGGATCAAAGTAGAGGTAAAAATGTAATAGACCGAAAAAAAGAGCCATAGCCTGGCCACATAAAGATTGAGAAGGATTTATGATGTCACTGCCTACATAAGTATGGTGCAATTCTACTGCTGCTAAGCTCCGCGGGACATTTTGGCTTGTAGTCCAAATGCGTTGGGGGCGCACCGTGGGTTGGGATGGGCTGCACTGCGGCCATGCTTGTTCAACATGCCGCGCCATGCTGTCGGATAAGGAGACTCTGAACGCTCGCACCATGGATGTGGTTGCTTACCTGTTTTGGTTTTCTTCTGCTGCAGCTCGGTTCTTGTGGTTTTACACCTAGAAGAGTCGATTTCTTATTGTTATTTGCGGTTTCCAATGTAGGGACACGATTTTGATGGACGTGTTAGTGCATAATCTGGAGAGCGGACAAAAATTAAATGTAAAAACATTTGGTGCTTTAGGAACATGTAAAGGTTTAGGTTTGGGAGCGAGATTCAGTGAAGTTCCTTTGGTAAGTCACGGTGTAACTAGCGCCCTCCTATCCAACATCCATGGCCCATCCAACGACTCAGGTTTGTTCGTTCCTCTGTTTATATTCACGTGAAAGGCAAGATATTGCCCACGGGAGGATTTAGGGGGCGTCGATAGGGGCGCCACCGCCACCACGTTGGTAGACGAACCTTGAGGAAAGGAGATCATCGGAAGGAAAGAAGAATACAAGTTAGGGGAGAGCATGAGCATGAATATGAGGTGGGGCCACATGGCCGAGGTGCGACACATGAGTGGGCAACCTTAGTCGTGCTCCAAGCGGCGGCGAGCCGGTGCCATCGGTGAGGAGGAGCAACAAGAGACAACCACGAGCACAAGGAGGAACGTCGAGCACATGTAAGAGAGTCGACAAAAATAAACAAGGAAACATCAACACGACGCTAGTCCTCCATTGCACGCCTACATCATCGCGGTGTGCCGGCATGCTCATCATTGTCCTGGTTGTTCGTGGTGTTGGTAGCTGTCTCACAGGCACATGACGAAGGCGTGAGGAGCAGTGACCGTGCCGCTAGAGGAGTTTGTGTGCCCAATCTCCGACGGTCGCCGCGCATGGCGGCCATTGGAACAACAGAGAGCTTCCACCACGTCAGTATATCAGGCATCTCCGCACGTAGTAAGGGTGAAGAAGAATGGAATGGAAGCTGGAAGGTAGATGAGGATGGAGAGTATCCTTGGTGTGGTAAGGCAATATGGAGCTATCACGAATGGAGAGTGTCTCCGATAGGCAAAGTGGATGCAAATCATGCCGCGCACACGCCGAACGTGAGACAGATAGAGTTAGGGAGGAAGAAAAAGAAATCACCGAGTCTGCCAGGGGGATCATTTGTTGATTTTCTTTCTTTTGGATCCAAGATGGAGGATAACTCTTGGATGCAATATAGAGGGTAGGGATGGGCGCGCAAGGCACTTGGTGACCTGCCAGAGGCAAATTACTCAATCCGCCTCCTTAGGTCTGATAGCCATGGATTATGATGTTGTCATTGGGTAGATTGGAATCAATATCTCTTCTCACCTGTGGCAGAAAAAGAAAAAAAAAGAAAGATGCAAGAAGGAAGAACCGACATAGATGTTGGTTCTCGTTCTTTGAGCACTTGTTCTCAGCTTGTTTGCTGAACGTATGCATGTGCGACATTCTATATGAATCGTTATATTGGTTTGAGATTGAGTCTTTGGAGCTGTATAATGCATGTACTTACTTGTTTTTAAATGTAATTTTATTTTTTTAAGATTGTTGTGGGTGATATGATGCTACTTGTCGGGTACCAGAACTAGGGTAACCCCAAATGTGGCCCAAGACAACTCAACAGGCAGGCCGCATCCACGGCTAAAGCAGGCCCAAAGCTCAGCAGCCCAACAACAGCCTATTACGACAACACCCCTGGGGTCGGGGGATTTTCCGTCTCGTTCGAGGTTGCTCCTCACCCTCAAACGGGAATCTCCGTCACGTTCGAGCCCCGCCGCGATCGAGGCTGCCAACTAGCCTCAAAAGCCCTTGCCTCAGAACCCTGCAGGGCATTGAATGCGGGACACGACCGCACGCCTCACCGCGCCACGCAGTGGATGGGACATCGGTCGATTCCGACTGCGTCCGGCACTGTGGCCCTGCTACGAGCACTATGCGGACAGGGTCTGTGCCAGATAGGGCCACTGTGCCAACTGCTCAACGACTTCATCTGCTCCGGGAATGCCATAAGCCTTGAGGAAGGACCCACGAAGAGCAATGGAGAGGGATCAGCACCATCCCCACCCCCAAAGTGATATCCCTCGAAACAACATCCAGCTACAAATAAGTCAACGATGACGATGTCAATGTCGTCAGTCGGAGTTGGAAGGCGCGATTCCCGCTCACATAGTGCACGACATGGGCAACATAGTGCACCTAGCGACGTCAGCACACGATCACACATATGTACGGCTTCCCCCACCCTTGGTCTATAAAAGGGGAGGGACGCCCATGCACAAACAGACACTCGCAACAGAGGCGAGCGAGCACACGAACACTTAGCTCACTCGCACGATATTGGCACCCAGCTCAATCACCCAGGGACTTAGGAGCTTTCCTCCCTCTCCCGCCTTACTTGTGCTCCTCTGCTACGAGCAACACGAAACTCGGTGCTACGCACCGCTGCTGGACGTACGGCCGCGCAGCCGGAACCAGGATAAACCCTTGCGTCCCGAGTTTAATCCCAAATCCACCATCAGAGCGAATGGTTAGCAGCGCAATCACTTCAGTTTTGATTTAATACAATTCTTTCTTTGATTTTTTAAAAAAGGATTTTTCTTGGAAAAACGTAACTTCACGCCGTGGGGTGTTTACGTGTTCGCGTGGAGCAGGCGCACGGCGCACCCCCTCTCGTCCATACTTGCCACAGGCCTTCCCTGGCTCCCTGCTGCTGCTGGCGCCTGGTCAGAGCCGCGCCTTCTCCGTCCGTGCTCTTCTCTTCGACGATTGTGCTCCTCCAACTCTGGTGGGTTGTGGTAGACGGACGGCCACGAGGTGGGTCCTGCTCCTCGTTCCTCTGGATTCAGGCATGGTGGTGACTGGGTTAGGGTTTCCGGTTCGGGCTCGTCAGGGGAGGGCTCCATGTCCGGCGGGCTTAGAGGAGCGTCTGGCAGCAGCGGTGGCGGATCGAGGGTGGCGAGGTAAGGCTGCGTGGGTGCCGCGGGAGTCGGACGACAACCGGCGGGAAGAGCCGACGGCGGGGGCGAGGGTTTCCTCAGTTAGCGAATGGGGGGGGGGGGGTGTGCAGCTCGGCTTGTGGGTGGCGCGGCCGGCTGCTCCATTGCCGGCGGTATCACGGGCATGCCGGCTCATTGAACCTGGACTGTGCATGCCGTCGCCCCACATATTGCATTTGCAGGCGTTAGTGAAGTCCTTGATTTATTTCCACGTTGAAGCTCTGCATCGCGGTGGGCATGCTCCTTCACCTTTTTACCATGTGCTGATTTATTTTAGCAACAGGGAAATAGGAATTAGCTGATTTATTTGTCAAAGGTTTGGTTCTTTTAGTTCTTGGATCCTGGTTTGTGTTGAGTTAATGAACTGTATTACGTCATTAAAACCTTTGCTACCTTTTTTTTATATATATGATGTATGATGTACCATTTCCAATCTTTAAACACCAAGCTTTTAATGGTTTGTACTCTTATTTGTGTGATTTCAATGAAAAGTGTGTATGCACACGCATCATTTTAATACGAGTTTTGTCATGCATATTCACCCGACCTAAATTTTATAGCGTGCTCTCACACTGGATGATATACTGCATAAAGTTTGTCCCTTTTTTTTGGAACCCAGAATGTCAGTTGCTTCGCTTTCCCATTCATCTATTCTGGATCTGTATTGTATGCACTTCCCTTTTTTCTGATTTTTAACTGCTCTCTTCAAGGGAGGCAAATTTAATTTTATAAGACATTTTGCGGTTCTGAATCCGGAAGTTTTAGAGTAGTTCTTCAACCAAGTCTAAGGACTGAAACAACTTTCCTGCGTATTTGTCACAAGATTTAGTCTAAGTTTCTCACAAGCTATAGTCTAAGTTGCAGTCTATCTACCAATTGGCTTTAGTCGCAGTTGCTAACTGTGGATTCCATGGTCCTGGTACCCTCGTTGATTCCTTTCATATGGAAACTTGTGTTCATCTATATCACTGATATCTGAGATCAATAAAACTTCACTTGTCTAAAAAACTATCGCAACTCAAAACGGCGTGTGCCATTCTGTATGGTTTTGAATTGGAACCATTACTGTTCCTTTCATTGTCCTTGTTGCTGAAAACATGTAATACCCTCGCTTGCCATTGCTTCAAGTAATCAAGTCCAAATCATATGTGTGCTTTAATTAAAATGGAGGACTGGTTGCTGATTTAGATTACTAATGACACTACAAGTGGTGCCTGTTGGACCTCGAAAGGTTAAACCATATTTGTTGCTGTTGAAATCAATCATTGAACCTAGCTATTGTTGTTCAATTTGAATAGCTAATGTACATGTATGTTATTAGGTTAATTTACATGCTACAGCCACACGGTCCATACATATAGTTCAGTAAGTATATATTGAACTTGTTTGGAGCACACATATTGAGCTTCTTTATCTATTTATTTTCATGCTCCACATGTTTGAATATATAAGGGCCTTTTTTTCTTGTGGTTTGCAAGACAAATGTTTCGGGTATGTTTGGATTGTTTGCTCGGTACTGTGCTGCCTTGCTGAGCAAGGAGAGCAAATGATATGGATGTTTGGATGGAAAGCAAGAGTACCTCGGGGTGTGCGCTGGCAAGTTTTTGCCTTGCTTCTGAGAGAGAGGAAAATTCGCTCTCCTCACTTGGCAAGCTTCTCGTGACTCATGCTGGTTAGGAATGGCTAGGCAAAAGCAAACTCATCGCAGGACCAAACTGCCCGTCATTGCTTAATTTGCAATATACCATTTACTTGTCAAACTATTATTTGTATTTTATTGCAGTTTCTTGTAATATATTATTGCAGTTTCCAATGTTTGACTGTAAATGGTGGGCCCTACATTTTGAAAAGGGGACTACCATATAAAAACACATTTCTAAGTTCTAGTGTTTTGCAATCTAAATTTCTTTCTATGGACTATAGATTATATTTACCAAATAGAAATGGAAGTTTTAAATTTTATATGAAGTTATGCCTAGCACGAATTCTCTAAAAAGTTTATGAAAAAATAAATATGTGAAATTAACTTGGAGCAGGATTTCTGGTTAAACTTCCTTGCTTCAGACAAATAAGCTGGAATTTGAGGCTTAGTCTACAACAATGGAGAAAATCCACAAAAATGAAAGAATGCACAGAAAGGAGGCAATGAAATCTGCTTCTCATGAAGATAATGGTGAAGCCAAAGGCAGATCAGCAAACAATGAATTTGATCCTTGGAATCCTCCCATTGAACCACGCCCATCCAAACCTGCTGATCTTGACATGGATTCCTATCGTGAATTGATCACAGGGGTATGCTAACAAACCACCTTTATGATATTCCTCTTCTGTTGACTTTCATTAGTATTATGGTCCTTGACACATTGTTTTTCTCAGTGGTCAAAACGAACAAAAGCTGTCATTGCTGCCTCAAGAGCAACAAATGTATTGATCCCCGACCGCACCCCTCAGGTTGATCTTATTCATATTTGTCCATGCCCTACTTCTAATATTTAATTTATCTGTCGCAATATTTGTTGTTTGTTGTACAATGCAGACTGTTTTCTTTTTGCTCTTTTAATTGCATACTTAATGAATTTCACCTTTTCCAATTGTGAATGGATCCATCAGAATGTGAATGATGCATTCTACAATGCAAGCCTGCAGTTGATGCCCATCATGAGGGACGATTGTGTCAAGCGGTTTCTTCGTTATTTCAAGGAGGATGGGCGTGGCGTGCGTTGGGGTTTCATCATCACTGCAGAAACACTCAATCACATGGTTCTTGAAAATGCCCTGCGATGTGCCAAAGTTGTCTTGGAGGGTCAGGCTGTTGAACTTAAGGGGCATCGTGCCAATCCTAACTGCATGAACCAATATGGGTACTTCCCCCTCCATGAAGCTGCTGAAAAGTTCTCTGTTGATATGATCAAGCTGCTCCTCAACCATGGTGCGAAAACCAATTTACGCTCAGCTGGCCCTGAAGTTGTTGAGGACTTACTCCCACTCCATGTTGCTGTTGAAGACACTTGCCTGCATAAGTATCTGGAGGATAATCTGTTTCCTAACATGGACCATCCAGACTATCCAGCTAAGGTGGACGATAACTATATATACAAGCTTATCCATCTTCTGTGCCTTCCTGAGATGGTTTGTCTAACAACTCTCTCTACATCAAGTACTTTTTCTCTGTGTCACAAATAGAAAGTCGCTGAGCTCATGCCATAGTCAAGCCACTGATATAACAATGCTTAGCGGCTGAGTATTCCATGTGTTGTTTCTTTATGTGCCCATGCTATGAGGCATGTCTTTCTAATAAAGAAAAACTAGACAATAGGGGTCAGTTGGGTGTTAATTAGCATTGTTGCATATAAAATTGTAAATGCAGTTAGGTTGTACTTTTTTGGTTGTCTTGCAGAAAATCTTCTTGGATACAACTAGACTGCTTGCGGGGAAAACAGATAATCTTCTTGATGTGATATGGAATTATGTAAATGATTACAAAGTTGTACAGGCAGCAGTTCTGCTGATGGCTGCACACAAGCATATCCGTGGGGGACCTTCCTGCAAGAGAAATTGTGGTTCTAAGTTAGATGGGTTCACTATTATCATTAATCGCATCTATTACACCATGAACTCAGAATTGGCGATGTGCCAAGATGAAGAGAAATCACAGCAGCTGCATTCGAAGTTTAAAGTTATGTTGTCTTCATTGTTGCTTGTTAATATAATTTCCAAAGCTGGTGAAGCTATTGTCGACTATATTCAGGATCATCCTGAGGTACCACACTTCTGACCGAATGCAGTTTTTATAAATTCTGTTTTTGAAGTTATCCCACTGCTACAGGGTAGGAATTAAATAAAATATAGAATGGATATAAAAACATGAACTGATCCCTGTAAAACTGTAGAGTAGCTTGCATTGGTAAGTACAACCACCCCTAGACCCCATAGTAGAATAGCAAAATCCCCCAAATAGACGAAAAATGTTTTTGTGTAAATGTTTTTTTTCATGCATTGAAAACTAAATAGGGAAAGAAGAAAAAAAGGTTCATGATGTTTTTTGTTTCTTTTTACTGTCTTCGATGCTGTCCTTTTTCATTCAGCTTCTCTCTCTCTCTTTTTTTTGGTCATGCAGGTGTCGCACGTGGAGCTTCTTGAACGAGTTTCAGCAATTCTCAAGTCTCATGGATTTAATCCCACTGGCCAAGACATCGACATTGATAACCTGTACCTTTTTTACATCCCTTTCGCATTGCTCCAATGATCATATCTTTGTATGAAATGCATGATTGATAAGTTCGTTTAATTATTTTTCTATTTGTTGTTGAAGACGCCCCTATAAATTCCGAATGCTCAATGGAGAGCTATTTGACCAATACGGTGGGTGGAGTGAGATTATGTTGGCCAGGGTCATTCTTTCATAATTTTAGAATATAAAACAGGGAGCTTGATTGAAACCAAGGCAACCACAGGTGTACCTGATCTGCTTTCGGCAGAAAGAAAGGTAGGACATATTTCTTACATTACTGTATGTTGGTTCTTATTTTTTTCATATAATATAAAGTATTTATTCTGTATTTCTTTCTAAGCTTGTTTTTAGGGCACAGGATACTGCTATAACCTGATGCAAATGACTTAATTTTTATCTGCTTTGTCCCTGTTTAAAGACATTCTGTTCTGTCCAAAATTTTCTGTAGTAGGGCATCACCCTAAAACCTTATTTCTATGTAAATAAATTGCAATGCAATTCCTCAGGCCGTGATGCTGTTGTTTATCAAGACTTCGTTTTGGGTGGGTGCAGGGTTTTTCTTGATAATTATTACCGTTTCGTTGCTTGATAGTTATAGGTAACAATGCAAAGTGCCATTATGGGCATAGTCTCTATACTTCAATGACAACTATTCTGTTGTGGAATTCTGTATGGCCATGCATAATTTATCTGTGTTTTTGTTGTTGTAACTCAAGAATAACTAGTTCTATTGTAGTTTATGTTGCTATAATGATTTGGAACTGCGAACCCTTTTCACTGCATCCATGTTTCTTATCTACACCCACTGGACAAGGTAGGTCTAACTTTTCAACAAAATACAAATATGGGTAGTCATAATCTTTACATCAAATCATATTGAAGAATTTCATATTAGTTCTCATTTTAATACTTTGCAAACAGTGTGCCTCTGAAAATAAAATGGCCCATTTGCTGCAATCCTGTAATATTTCAAGTATGATATTTCTTCCCAAGGGAAATGGCATAGATTGAACAACCTGGAGATATTTCCATCAAAGCTCCTACTGACAAAAGAGTCAATGAACTAGAAAAATAAACCAAAGAAATGCAAATAGTCAACTTAGAACAACTCATCTTCACAGTCATTTTGGGAAGAATTGTTTTTTTAATAGTACCTCTAAACTGGTAGATTGGAACGCAGCATCCAATGTCATACTCGGCAATTGGGGCCACTTGTTAATGTGTTGTTTTCTGATTCGCCTGGTCTTTAACTCTTTTTAGTTACCATCTTTGCAATGGACGAGCATGATATATGTCAGTTTTTTTTTCTTTTTTTTTCTAAGTTTAAAGAAATAGCAAAAGTGGCTTTACGTTCTATGTTTCTGGCATGCAGCTTGCTGGTTCAGCAGCCTACCATGTTGCTTAAGCATGTTAGCAGAGTACCACAGTTAATTTCATTGAACTCAAAAAAATATATTACAAGTAGCATTAAGTAATGCTCCATCACTGATGCAACCATTTCAGGTCAATGCTGATGGCTGTTTATGCTGAATATGCATTGTTATGAGTTTACTTTGTTTGAAGTGTAAATTAGTGGCGGGGAGCTTTATGTTTATATAATGTCCAACTGATCCCTAAATCTGCATTTGCCATATGACAGAATGTGCGAAACAAACTGACCAAAAAATTGAAGCTCAAGTACACACGGGTGAGTTTCTTCCCGTATTGGAGATCAATTTTAGCATCCAAATTTCCTGTGAAGGTGTTTCCAGGCCATGCAAGAGGTGATACTAAACATGTGCTAGATCTTGGACAAATTAGCAGGCCTCAGAGTTACTCAGCAAACAAATTATCTTCACCAATTCCAAATGACCTTGGTCTTTTGGGAAGAATTGCACAACCGGGAAATTATCAACCCAGAAGGCTTTTTGGCACTGCATTGTCTATCCTGAAGGTGTTAAGGAAAGCCTGAGTAGAAAGGTATGCCATCTGTTCTGGTATTCAATTTTTAATAGAATGTGTCAAACGCGCAAACAGCATGGGTATTCTTTTTCGTGTGCTGCTGCATCTAATGCAATGTTAATAGATGGTACCCAGTAGAACTTGAGCATGAGGATTTATAAAGGATTGCCAAGTATGATGTTTTAAGCTATATGAAATATTTGTGGTGCTCACGCAGGTGGAAGGAGAGTAAAGCGCATATCACTGTTTCCCTGCGATTCAAGCTCAGCTATTTGGTGCATCCTCATACAATATTGGATCAGTGGTGTTTTGAGGGGGCAGGGACGGGGGAGGTGCATGTGCCTTTTGTGGATCATATTATGTTGCCGTGTGCCTTGCACACGTGACTTTTTAACTTATGTGTATCGTAATCATGTTGGTAGCAAAGTATCTTAATGACCCTAAAAGTCATGGCTGGCGCATCCTCCAGGACCTATTCAGCTACCGTGTGCAATGTTCACGTCGTTTTGGCTGAACAAAGGACTACTTAGGCCATGTTTAGATTCCCAACTATTCATTCTAACTTTTTACTATTTCTCCCTCATAAAACATGTTTTCCAGTACATGCTACAGTGTTTTTTCCTAGAATCTAAACACACCCTTAAGCCGACAGACAGGGACGCTTCCCATTTTGGGGCTCGTTCGTTTCCATGGGAATGACAGGTGGTTTTGTTTTGGGTGGTTCACCAGTTATCCATGGGATTAAACAGGGGCAGGAACCATTCTCAACTCAAATGATGATAATACGCAGCAATTTGAGTTTACAAATTTTATAGCATTTATAAATGGATGATAATTTTTGTGTTCATTCCTTTCCGTTCCGGCCATACCATGTTCAGATTCCCAACTATTCACTATTCATTCCAACTTTTTACTATTCCTTCAAACTTTTCACTATTCCTCCCTCACAAAACACGTTTCCCAACAAATGCTACAACAGTGTTTTTTACTACAATTTAAACATACCCTGGGCCTCTTTCCGGGCCATTCCGTAGAAAACAAACTTGGTCCGGAGGAGAAATTTTTGATATGGAAGTGCGGGCCCAGACTTTCGATGGGACGTTTCCCTTCAGTCGCTACAGTAATCTGTCACAACATCCGAAAATAGCATCATCAGCAACATAGAAAATTAACATTCGCAACATCAGAAAATCAATATCAAAACATGTTGATGATAAAAAAAACCCGCACCTGTCTTATGTTTCATGAAACATTCAAAATCCACCTGAAACATCTCAATGAAAATGCAACATCAGGATTAAACACTTGCAACATGTGAGTGAAATATATGCAGCACGGCAACATTATATCTTCTATGTTGCAACATTCAAATGAAATACCCGTAATATGCCAAGAACACTTTGCAACGTAGCAACACCTTAATATACACCTGCAACATCCACGTAAAATACTTGCAACATTTTTCTGAAACATCTAAAACACGCTAAACATACGCTTGCAAGATGCACCGAAACATGCTTGTTGCCACCATAGATGCCGACCGGAGCTTCTCTAGCAGCCGACGTGGGGGAAGCCGCGAGAAGCGGCAGCCCGCAGCCGGCGAGCTCCACTTTTGGCTTGGGAGCTTGCCACGGCGCAAGCTCCACCACAAGTCGCGGGAAGCTCCGCCCCTGGCCTTGTCGGTGAGCTCCGCCTCCCTCGCGCGCCCCTGGCCGTATGGCCACCGTTAATATGTAGTGCGCCCGTGCCCCGGCCGACCGCGCGCCTGGCCACCGTCGAGATCCACGCCCTGCTGCGCCTCCACCAGTGGAGGGAGAGGTGAATCTCACCGATGAAGGAAGGAGGGGGAGGGTTGGCGTCCGTGACGATCATGGAGACGATAGATAGACCAACCCCGCCGGCGTCTCCTCGACACCCGAGCTCTGCACCTGGTGCAAGACGCCGTTGGCAGCGGCGCTGACGGCACAGATTTGTCCATTCCATCCAATCGATCTGATAAGATAACGATAGGGACAGATTTGTCCATTCACCTGGTCAAGTAAAGGAGATGAAACAAGAAAAGAAGTGGAATAGGGAAAAATTAGAGAAATCCCCAAATCAAATCAATTCGTAGGTGGAGAGTCAAATTACAAAAGGATTACGAATTAGAGGTTATATTTAGAAAAGCACGCGGCTCACGCGGGCTGGTGCCGCAGGACGGAGCAAGCTGCAACCCATACCTCGTCCTGATCGACGGCAATGATGCCCGTCCAGGGCCCGCGCGGGGAACTCAGACTTGTCTGCTGTACAGGGCGCTCATACCAGCCAATGGTATATACATATACATATATATATATATATATATATATATATATATAACCCAGACAGAGCAAGAGCTTAAATCTTCTGAAGAAACACATGCATGGTTCAAATTGCAAACTGTGAATTATGGGACACGCTGGAGGAAACGCCACGGCACATCATCTTCGGCTGCCCCCACAGCATGCACTTGTGCTCTGGCGGCACGTGGGGATCAACACTGATGCCTCATCGGTCAGAGCTCTCTGCAGCTGGATGAGCACTGGAACAGTGTTGTCTGTTGTGTTTAGAGATGCAAGCGGGGCGGGTTGCGTCCGCGCGAGCCGCAAGCGTTGTTGTGTGGGTTGGGTTGATGCGGCTGCCCACCTGCTGCCGCAATATTTTTGCGGGCTCTGCGGCAGCCTGCGTGACCCCGCGATCCAGCTGAGCCTGACCCATGCGGTGTGCGGCCGTGTCAAGCTGTCAAATACGCAGCTGTCACCAAGTACCTGGATCGCTAATCACCAGGCCATTGTGTTAACGGTGGTTGAACCGATACTCTCTATTTTACAAGAGTAAGGCTTCGGAAAATCTTTAAAAGGGGCACAGATTAACTTTTAAAAGGAAACAAGTTAAAATAATTATCCCTCGCAGATTTGCATTTACCAATTAGCGATTACAATAAAACATATTAAAATAAACACAATACAAAGTGAGAGTTCTAAAGTAGTCGGTAGCTTGTCAAAGATAAATTGGCACTGTTAAGTAGACTATGCTCCTAAGCTGCCATATCAAATCATAAGAAACCGCCCTCCAAAACGATCATAAGCTCTTGGACCCTCTTTAGTGACATTCATCAAACACCACTGCTGCTCCGTCGGCGGACTCGCCTACATCTGCCGGTGCATGCAATGTCGGGGAAGCATTCGTCCGCGCGCATTGTGGTGGGCTTCTCCTTTGTTGCCCCTCGCCTACACGACTTGGCTTGTGCTAATCCTTTATATATACTTGTCATAACAAAGGTGCTTGTTCTATGCACTCATTTTTTTCCCCTTGGCTACCGATTCTGTTGGTAGTCACACAACACTGAACTGTGTAGGCCACTGGGTTGTCGAGTCAGTTGCCACGAAGAAGCTTAAGTAGGAGTCGTCTCCTTGTCGTTCCTCTTCCCACAGGCCACGATACTTTCATCAAATGCTTTTGCGGTTTTGCACATTTAAAATCAGATACACTTGGTATTTGCGGCGTCCTTAGTGTTCATTTGACAAGCTCAAAGTCATTTGTCGGCATCATTGGGTTCTATAAGCTTGCAAGTATGCTACTGCTTTCATGGCATGGAGTTTCTACCTTCGACCTCAAGTGACACAACTAGTCAATTATGAAAACAACAATATATTATTTAATAATAAATTCATATTACATAATTAACTATGTTAATTTCTTTGTTCTGAGTAGATTATTGTCTTGTTGATGCTCTATGTATTACATTGGATAATATTTTACTATTTGTAGCAACCTACTTTCTCCATCCCAAAATAACTCTCTTTCTTACTTTCCGAGAAAATAATACAACCAATTTTTAAATATATTAAAATTTATAGTATAATATAGATATCATTAGATATATATATATATATATATCTAGTTTTTATAAAAAAATAAGAATATTTAAATGTTATACATATTTTTTTATAAATCAATTAAATTTGTGACACGGATACCAAACACGATCATAATTTAAGGTAGAGGGGATACGGCTATGAACCAGCCACGAACCTGGGGCGTGTTTGGTTTGTGGGGGGTGGGGCTAAATTTTAGCCTCTAAATTAGCCAACAGAACCAAACATGGATAGAGGATCGGTAGAGGATCATTTAGCCCCCTCAAACTTGGGGACATCTATAGAGGGTCTAATTGGGGCTCAACTTTAGCCCTATGATCTAAATATGGAGAGGCTAAAATATTTAGCCTAGAGACCGTTCATTTGCTACGGTATAGAAAATTAGCTGGCTAAGGGTGCGTTTAAATCATCCAACTTTTCCCAAAACAAACATTATTCATCTAATTTTTTTCTTTCATCTCACTCACTCACACAACACGCTTCCCAGCACGACTTACCGTGTTTTTTTTACCTATAATATTTTTTTTTTCAAAACTATACACACCCTAGAGAACCAAACACAGCAGGCTACAGTATGCTCGATCTCGATCGCATCCAGAACGTTGATTGGCCGCCGAGCTTGTGTGTGCAAGTAGTAGCGGAATCTTTTCACGAGATTTGCTCCCTCGGTTATTGGCAGAATGGACGGAATGATAGATCGAGACCGGTCGACATCATACACCAGCTCACCAGCCCGGCGCTCTGCGCATCGTGCACCACCAGTCAATCACGTACGAGCACAGGACTCGAGGCTACGAGTCTACTCCTACAGTAGTTTGATAGTTTCCGCTGGGCGCTGGGCTGGGTCGCCTCCACGCACACATCCAATGCGCGGACCATCGTCATTCGTCAGAATTCCTTCTCGATCACTTGGCACCATCCACATCCAGGAGGTCGAATGGTCGATCATAAGGTATTGAGCACAAGTACGTTATTTGAGCCTTGTCTAGTTCACCGATTTTCATCAACTTTCCAGTCACATCGAGTCACATCTTCTCTTACAGACACGATTATCAATGTACTATTCACACCTCCAACTTCTCCAATTAAACAAGGCCTTGATCCATTCCTTCATCATATTGGTACCTCGTCTAGTTTGCTTGAGAATTAATTATTCCAAGGGAAAAATAAAATCCAAGCCATCTGGATGTAACTATAAATTGTACTCTCTCCATTCTAAAATGGTTTATTTGATCAAGCTTCTAGAAAAATTGTACTCTAAATAAATAAATCTACTATGAAAATATATTTTATAATTAATCTAATGATATTTATTTGATACTATAAATACTGATATTTTTTATCTATATAATTAGTCAAACCTAAGCCACTAACATTACATTATATTAGAGTTACATTCTTTTGGGATGGAAAGGAGAGATGCATGTCAACATGTGAGACAACCACATTATCCATCCTTGTCATTTGTGATAAGCTTCATCACCTGCACAGTCCCTGTCCTCGTGGCCTGGGGTTGGATGCTGGTGGGTCATATCTATGTTGCATGCATGGCGTTTAAGGTCATTTTTAATGGGAGTTTTCTAGGGGTTTCATGCACATTAATTAGGGTGCCATGTCAGCTATTTTGATGATGTGGAAGTGAGTTGATGAGGAGAGAGGTGGGAATGGTTTCATCTAGATGAAACCATGTATGCAAAGTTACCAACACAATTTGTGTCTTGCACGTAGTGTCTATGAAACCGTACCATGAAACTTTGCATTGTACTCCCTCCGTCCCTTAAAGAATGATGTTTTAGCGTTTAAAATTTTCTCATAAAGATTGATGTTTTGGCATGCATGTATAACAAATTAGGAATATCTTATGCATGCTTGCTTAAAAGGAAACTGATTTACCTCCTAAAATGGCATTTACCAGGGACACATGCGTCTTCCTTTTCTACTCTTAATTTGTCTGAAAAATCCTAAACCATCATTCTTTAAGGGATGGAGGGAGTAGATGTAGTTTCAAACGCCATTTCATTTTCAGGTTGCTTATTATGTGGCTATCTAGGAAACATCAAAATAAAACTCTCCACTAGGATTAGCCTAACTCACCATTGTACGAGTTATTGTAAATATATTGAGTTAATGATGCTTTACATCTTTAGAAATTTGATTATGGCTAACTTTGGTGGATAGTTGTCTAGCTGATTATTAGTGAGGGGAACTTTCACTATATGGGTCCATGAAGTATTTTATTTGCTAGGCATCACAGCTTCTACTTTCCTTGGTGCTTGAACAAATTTACTGAGCATCATGCTATACAATAGCCAAAATGATGTCATTATCTTCTCTTTCCTAGTTTGAGCATCGTTTTTCTGAACAACGTGGGTGCTCTCTATAGTGGTTGTTCCGCGAGGGAACCGTCTCATAAGCTAAAATTTAGGACTGAGACCACTTCTTCACCGGTGTAGAAGTTGTTGTTGCCCTACAACTCACAATATTGTTTATACGATTAAGGGATTATACATTTAATATAAGAGAGCTTATGAGATAACCCATCATACGTATTGTTTGTTATATCATCTCAAGATTATGTGGAAATGAATGAGACCACCTTGGATTGGATGTGATAATTAATTCGCTTCCATAAAGGCTAGTGTATTACATGTCAACGCTCTCATAGCCCATCTCATACAAGTTCACGTAGGATTTTTAATAATGTGGCAGAGAGAGAGCAATATGATTAATTGTTTCATAAGGCTAAAATTTATAGGACTATGCGACCACTGCTTTGCTATTGTACGACCTGTTATTGTCATGCAACTTATAATATTTATTTTTTATGCATAAATTAAGGGATTATGTATTATCAATGAGACAATTTTATAAGACAATTCGTTGTATGGATGGGTTGTTATATTATCTTAGATGACGTGGGCATACATGACATCATATGTTAGACTACGCCAATGTACCTCAGTTGCATGACCAGCATGTCGTGTTGCTAGGATTACGGACGTAACGTAAATCAAAAGACATGTTGTCCCATATGCATGCACATGGGTGCTAGCACGTACGCACCGAAGCTATCGTGCATGCATCTAACCAAATGATCAGAAAGGGTGTCCCAACTCTCAATTCAGCCAATAATCATAAGTACGATCCGGGAGGACAGCCGGCACCATCCTATGGTGGGTGCTGACTAAAACGCGCGCGCATGCATTCCATCGGATCGTTGCACTTTATTTGCCGGGCGGGCAAGAGACTATTCCATTATATGGTATCATGCACGTCAAGGGAGTAGCACGGTATGACACAGGGTTAAATAACATAGAGATCATACACAATGGAAATAAATGGACCACACTTATAACACGTCATGAAACACTTTTAGCATGCAGAAAATAGATTAGGCCAATCTCAGTACATAGTTTCATTGAACAATTACCAAAACTAAAAACTAGGTAATCGTGCTTTGGTTGGGTTTTCATGGGATGTCTCACGTGTGATGAAACTCTCACCTCTCTCCTCTAGCCAATCTGAGTGGGGTTTCATGAAAGCTTTCATGAGAATTAAATTGTATATCACATCAGTCATTATGAGAGAAGAGAAGAAAATAGTTTCATCACTATGACACTCATCATACACACTTGCCAAGACCATGAGACTAGACGAAACTTGCATCGAGACCCATTCATTTCACCCCTAGACATATTTCATAATAACAATATAGCCGAATTAAATGCTATGACTTGACTACAAAACCGTGTAATGCCATCACCATCCCTCCATGTGGGATTGTTTTCATAGCATTAATTAGACTGTCACATAGGACATTTTGCTTATGTGTCACTCTAACAAATGAGAGAGAATGAGAAAAAGGAAGAAACTGGGTCTTGCATGAGACCCAATGTCTACACAAAAACCTATGCAATAGACACTACCAAGTTATGTATTGGAACATACAATACGGCGTTTTCATAATAAATGAAAAACAAATATGATTAGTGAAGAGAATAGAGATTGAGTTTATTAGGGATCCACACAAAGAAACGATAGGTTGTATAGTTTCTATGGTGGTGTCATGGTGATATAGCAACATAGACACCACCCATAGACACTATGGGTTGGGAATAGCCTAATAAAACTGTGCATTGAGATAGACTATCTTACTTCATCTAAAAGATGATATGATAGTCTTGGTAATTGTGTGATGAAACCATAGAATGAGACGGGCTTCACAATGATCTGGTTAAGTTAGCAAAATTGTTGTTGTGGGATACGGTTTAATATTCATGAAACTCGTGATTATATGTTTGGGGCTGGAGGAGGGAACATAGTTGGAGAGGCATGGTTGTTTTTATTCTGTGCACACACAAACACACACACATTATATGCTATATCTATATAACCTTTTGATAGAAATTATGGGTATTCGCTATTCAGTTGAATACCCTTGAATGCAACTTGATTCGTCCCTTTGACATGCTGTCCATATGCGCATGCATGCTATCCAGTTGAATACCCTTTAATGCAACTAGATTCGCATGCTGTCCACCATATGCGCATGCATCATGTGTCTCTGGTCTATGCCCTCTACGCAGACTACGCTGTCGTGGCAGCGTCCGAGGTTTGCGCCAGGGCAACTTAACAACCGTTGAACCGGTTCGTGTGGGATAAGCTAGTTCCCGCATGGGCGCATGGGCGCATGGCCGCATGCATGTAGATCTTCTTACATGTGCGCTGTCTTATTACATGTAAGTTTTAATACAGTTGCACAGTTCATTCCATGCGACAAAGTATCATAAAGTGGATCAATCTGTCTGGGCGATCGATCATGGCAATTAAGCCTAGGCAAACAACATACGGGGCTGCGGGCAATGCACAGCTACAGGATTTGTGGTGGACAATCTACCACCTGCGGGCAATGCACAGCTACAGGAATTTATCTACGGCAAGCAGACTGTTTCCTTTTTGTTGTGTGCAGCCTTGGGGGAGTACAGCTAGTCTGCAATCGCCTGCAGTAGCAGGATGGGTAGCACGTTAGCTTTTTCATACGGGTCGCTCTGATGAACAGGAAAACAACAAAACAAACAGCTGCAGGGTCTCAGACGGGCAGAGGACTTGGTCATCTTTTGATCTTTCTAATTCTAATTATATTATCGAGGAAAAACAATTTGTCATAAAGGGTTTGCATAAAATAACGGATTATCTCAGTCATATAGTATAACGGATTATTATGAATGGCAATTAAATGGAATTGACACTCTCTCTTAGAAGGCATAGGACAATGATGATATAAAATCGCTCCGCAAATTTTATTATGTTATAAAACAAGCCTTTGATCAACAATTATTTTTATTACTTATCTGTCATGCATACTCTATAGAAAGATTGACTCACAAAAAATCATGTGGTACTCTTGAGTACTCCCCTTTTTCAAATTATAAGTCGTTTGACTTGACCTCAAGTTTGACCACTCGTTCTATTAAAAAAATTTGTGCAAACACAACCAAAATTGAAGTCATTCTTGAAGAATCTTTAATAATAAAAGCAAGCCATAACAAAAATTTTGATATTTTACATAATTGTTTTGAATAAGACGAGTGGTCAAAGTTGGGGCTAAAAAAATTAAACGACTTGTAATTTAAAATGGATCGAGTAATTATTGATCAAAGGGATTGTACATGTATACTAAGGAAATGAAATAGACCTTGTAACTCAAGGAGGGATTATATTCTTTCTTGTTAAAGTGCAAATAAGTATTTAAAAACCAAGTGTTGTGAAATACTGTATACCTGATGAAAAAACTGCCATCCAAACCGTAGAAAAAACATTAGGGGCATCTAATGCTGGACCGACTTTACGGCTTACACAGCCAATCAAGTCGAGTGGGAAGCGGGGAGACTGGGGGAGCGAGGGGGGAGGAGCGGGGAGCGAGCACAAGCACCAGCCGACGGAGCTCCACTCGATCGTCGTTGGCTCGCTGCGCGCGCCTCCTCCGCCAGCTCCAGATCCACATCCACCAGCTTCATCGACGTCTCGCCGGCCATCGTGTTCGTTCGCAAGCCCAAAGATTTCGTCTCACCGTCGCCGCGGATACTGAGCGCGCATGATGCTCAGAGGACGACGTTTACTTCCGCCGCCGGTGCCCCCGTCCACCCGCGGCCGTCATCTGTCTCCGCCGGCGCACCCGTCCACCCGCGGCCGTCATCTGGGTCCGCCGGCGTACCCGTCCACCCGCGGCCGTCGTCTGGCTCCGCCTGCGCCGACCTCTACCTCGGGCTGTTCATCACCGCCCCTCACCCGGACCTCGAAAGTGCTGCCCTTTGTACATGATGCTTCGCCGTGCGGCCATCTTGCTCCGCCGGCCGGGGCGACCTCGACCACAGTCGCTTTCCGCATCTCTGCCTCGACACACCTACATCGTCCTTTCTGGCGCGGCCATCTGCCTTCGCCGGCACCGACCTCTACCTCGGACTCTCCACCGTGCCTCACCCCGACTTCTACAGTGCAGTTCTTGGATGGTGCTTTGTCGTGCGGTCGTCTGGCTCTGCCGGGGCCGACCCCGAGCTCAGCTGCCTTCGCCTTCCCCGGCACCGACCCTGACCTTGCTCCAGTTTCCCACTCGGATCGCGCCGCTGCAATTAAGGGTAGATGATGCTTCTTCCAAATGTCTCTTGCTTGATGCTTAGTCTGAATGTTCTGGTCTAAAAAAAGTCGCCCTTTTCAAGTGTTATGAATATTTCAAACAGCAAGCTTGTTCTCGATATTTGAATGATTGAATCACACAACGAAATTTAGTTTTAGCACTTGACAAATCCCATGTATCAGTTTGAATCAGCCGAGTGTTTGGGTTAGAGTTTGGATGTCTTAGTGGAAGAATATATCTTGCCACCCTTGCATGTTTCGAGGCTCTTCCCAGGGCATTTTCAATGTAGCTACAACACATCACTACATCAGGGACCCAAGAATTATGGGCTACATATTTTACTACACTAGCTGCTGTAGTTGTTAACCTTTTGTTTCCCAAACCATTCACTGGGGAGAAGATCTCCACCTACATTGGATTAAATTGATCGAAACTGGTTGAAGGTTTTAGTACAAGATAGAGAACCCAGCATTCAGAGTTGAAGCAAG
The DNA here is from genome assembly GCA_015342445.1 of Digitaria exilis. Classification (NCBI taxonomy): domain Eukaryota; kingdom Viridiplantae; phylum Streptophyta; class Magnoliopsida; order Poales; family Poaceae; genus Digitaria; species Digitaria exilis. The sequence goes on from JACEFO010000144.1 coordinate 807,788, forward strand.
TGCGTTTCTCCTGTCCAATAAAAAATTAAAGTTCGATTATTTGCTCCACTTTGTGACATTGACTTATCAATCTGAGCACTACTGCTATTTATCTGGAATTAAACGTTTGCTCTTGAATTCTAGAGAATAGTAATATGTGAACATGTGGTATTATTCTTTTAGAAAGACACAATATAACTCCGCCTATGTCGATTGGATAGCCTGCCATGTTTCTTGCTTTATTATGTCTGACTTAGTTTTTCAATATATATTTTTAGAGATGTCAATCGTTTTCCACATCAACCTCCCAGTTGGAGGAATTACTTCTGAAACCACCACCAACTGATATATTGGAAGGGCCTCAAAAATGCATAAGATCTGATTTGTTCGCCATTACTATGGGTGAAGGGAAAGACCTCCAAAATGAAATCAGCTTGGACCTAACTTTGATTAAGAAACATCGCAAAGTTGAAACTTTGCAAGAAATGTTTGAAAATTATGTGAAAGCAGCCGTCATCATAAGAGGTCTGTTATGGGATCATCAAATCATCAGCGAAGAGAGCCGAAATCTTCATGCGCTGTACAAGTCAATACTTGATAGGGATCCGAGATACCTAACAGTATACCAGATGATGATACATCTAGTTGAAATGCCCAAATCCTACTGGAGGCATTTCTTTGATTACTTGAGCTTCACAAGAACTATAGTATTGTTAGACGATTGGAGTCAAGAATATCATAGCCGTTTGGCCATTAGCGCTTATGACCATGGGATCAAATACCCACGTGATGATGTTCCTTATTATAAAGGAGAAAGTGATGGCTCCTATGATACTGAAAATGGAGGCAAGGCAACTGTTGGAGTAATATTCTGGAACTGGAATCAAGTAAAGGAGTGTGAAATTTATACTGATGTACCTTGCAACTCATCTGTAGAAGCGGAACTTAAGGCAATGTACCTCCAACTAAAACGGGGACTTCGGTTCAGATTTCTGCATCCCTGTACCGATAACTATGCTGTTTATAGAGTAGTTAAAGGTGAACTCGATAGCATAGAAGGTAATCTTGAGCTTTGTGAGTTGTTGCGTGCTATGAAAGGACAATATGAAGGTGTCATTCCCCGCTGGATTCAACGGGAAGAAAACCTCTTCATCGATGGATTGTTGAAAGACCCACGATTAGAAGCAGCAGCTCAGAGTTGTGAAATCTACAGGCTCCATGTCAAGGGATTAATTCGCAAATGGTCTGACCCATTAAGTGGTGTGCCAATGTTCAATCTAAAAGGAAGACAACCATCAGGTAATGAACTTCCTCCAATGCATTTCACCATTGTCTGTTGTCTGGTAGCTAACTTCCTCTAATGTTTTAAAATGACTGGTGCAGTGAGAAACTTGACAGGAAGGACTCCACAATTGCCCAACAATTGCTATGTCATGGTCGAGGAGGGAATGAAGGTCGATGCAATTTTCCATGTGTGCCACGCAATGAGACCGATCACAGTTCATGTTGTGACCAGAGAACTGAAACCTGAAATTGAATCAAGAGTTCTTGATCAGTATGGTGATTGTCAGTATCAAACACAAATCATGTCCAAGGATTGCTGCATACTATCTGTGGTTCCCCTACTGGAAACGTACAAGAATTCACGGGAGCTTACTGTTGTGCTTGATGTTTCAATACCAACTGAAGAGTACTTGGCAGAGGATGCGTTTACAGTTCATCTTGCTACATCTGAAGAGAAGGAAGAGATTGAGAAATGGCATCCCAGAATTTTGGCCCCTTAGCTTTGCCGCCTTCCACCAATGATTTAGAAGGTACGCATTCTGTTCAAGTGCCCATCAAGCATTTCTTAGTATTAAATTGTGAACTTTGAAAAATGATCCATAATACAACTACCCATTCATGTTTGATCAAATCTTTTACTGTCCCAACACCACTTAGGACATGTATAGAAATTGACATGAAAACATACATTCAAATCATTAAGAGAGGAGTGGTACTTGGTACAGACAGGTCTCCTGGACCTGATTTAAACCATGATTTATTCATGTAGTGGCTTAAGTAATTAAGTATTCATTCAAATAAAGCAAAAGGAGATATTGCAATAATGAATTGTACTTGCACGTACAACTTATTCACATAGCAGAAAAGCATATGTAGGTCCATATATGTCACAAGCCTCCACAGCCAAGGTAGGGCCCTCACATGGGACATATTAAACCATATTTGCAGCAGGTTATGCGTATCATCTGGTCAGTTTCCCTAGCCTTAAGCTTCCTTAGATGAGTTTTAGTTCTCATATGAGATGAATCTGAAAATTTAACTTTCTATGGTGTAGTCATGCATCATATTGGCAACTCCATTTTCCATTCTGTTAATTTGCTTTTATACCATTTGGAATGTTCATGTATCCATTATTTTGGCCATTGTTGCAGAGAAAGCTGCCGCATCATGCATGGAAATTGGAGGACTGGAAAAACGGGCGATGCTTCTTGGGACGAAAGGCAGGTGGAATTGAAATGCTGGCTAAAGATGAATTCAAGCAGGACTGTAGATGTCAGCATTGGATATTTGTTTTATTTACTAATCTTTCTGAGAGAGAGAGAGAGAGAGAGAGAGAGAGGAATTCGACTTGATTTCTCCATCATATTTACATTGTCGACCATTTGAACAAAAGAAAGCAGTATGGAATGTTTAGGTTAGCTAATGAAGACATGAATTATGATCTCAGCAACATTAGTATGAAGTAATCCTATTGGTCCTAAAATAGCTTGCCAGTTGTTAAGACTTCAGAGGCCTGAATGTAGACAGCTTCTTTTGTCAGATCTGCGTGTCAGCCGCTCAATACAAATGAAGTAAACATATTGGTCGTAAAATTCAAAGAACACAACTAAAACGAAGCCAAAACTAGTGGCCGAGACCAATTTCAAGGAAGCAGATATTTCCAAACCTACGATAAAACAGGGATTCACCATTTTCCCCAAAAGAAATGACAAAGGGATGCGGCTAAATATATTACACCCCAGTTATTATATATACGATGGTGAGTCCAAACATGAAACTTACGGAGTATATAGTGACCTAATATACATTACATATCACAAGAATAACGAGCATGTGAAAATGAGCAAGATGCTAATGTACTCACAAGAAACTACAAGATGACTGATGGAAATAGTACCGGTCTTCATCTAGCTACCAGACTTCCACCTTCGGAAAGACGTGATCGATGAGGGTGCAGCGCTACATGAACCCCTATTCCACCACAAAAATATTGCAGCACCCGACAACAAATCACCTCCCTGAAACAAAGGGTGCTGGGATCCTGGAACCTACATAGTTACCATTCGAGCAATTGCACGCGCGAAACCAAATGAAACTGTCAAACTGGTACGAGCAAACACCAATATCCAAAGACTATGGAACACTGGCAATGGACAAAACGTACACCAAGATTTCAGGTCTGCAAAACTGCAGTTTCTAACTTCACTTATTTCAATCTCGAACGCAAAAGGAGAACAGCATTACAAACGAAGTCACCAAGCTCTGCGAGTGCTAAATTTAAAAACGGTGTCCGGGCTCCATATGTATGTTATTCAGATGCACCTAAAACATCCTGTTTGAGTATTGTTCATCATCTATTCTCAGCCACCGCCTGACCCGTACTTCTTGCCAAAGACGACCACTTGGAGCTTGTCATATCCAGCAAGGACACCAGCACCAGCAACAGCACGTAGGATGTTCGCGCCAGCACCCTTGAAGAGAGACTTGGTACCCTCCTTTGCGACAATCTGCTTGAAAGCATCCAAGGAATTTTTATACTTGACAGCCTCACCAGATGTCATCATCATGCGGCGGCGAACAGTATCAATGGGGTACGAAGCAAGACCAGCACCAATGGTGATGCCCCAGCCAAGCAAGAAGCTGGCCAAGAAGTTATCCTGCACCACAAGTGAGCATATATGGTTTAAGGTAAATAAAGGACATACTTGAATCAATTGGAACAAAACAAGATTATACAGAAAAAAAAACTATCCGAGAGAGTGAACATGGAATAAGCGGTGCTGGGTTAAACCAGTTGTGGCATTAAACCCAAACATTGTTCAGCTTGCTGACCTGCAGTGAACCAACAAGAAGCACTGGCTTGAGGGAGTCGTACATTCCAAAGTAAAGACCTCGGTACACAATGATTCCCACACAAGAGATACTGAATCCACGGTAGAGGCCTTGGATACCATCACTGGCAAGGGTCTTGCGGTAAACATCAACGAGTCCATTGAACTGCCTCTCACCACCCTTCTTTGCAGCCTTGGCATCATTGGCCAAACGCGTACGAGCGTAATCCAAAGAATAAACAAATAAGAGAGAGCAAGCGCCAGCAGCTCCTCCAGAAGCCAGATTACCAGCAAACCACTTCCAGTACCCATCCTTGTCCTTCTTGAAGTTGAACATGCGCTTGAAGTGGTCCTTGAATGCAAAATTCAATGCCTGAAACAGGATGGAATCTTTAGTAGGTTAGATAATGCAGACACATGAATTATGATTGCAAAACATTAGAAATTGTTGACACCATAAATTTGGTGCCAGCCAGCAAATTTAGTCGTAGGATAGGATGCAGGACCTGCGTGGGGAAGTAACGGATGACATTAGCTGTGTTGCCTCTCCACAGGGAAACGAAACCCTCATCTTTGATCGTCCGAGTAAAGCACTCCCCAATACCCTTGTAGGGTTCAGAAAGCCTGCCACTCTTGAGCATCTCATCCTGGTTTTGAATCAAAAGCTTCACACGCTCAATTGGAGCAGCAGCTGTCTTGGATACAGCAGCAGAAACTCCACCCATTAAGAAGTCAATCATAAATCCAGAAAACCCTTTTTCTTTTGGGGCAGAAACAAAAATAGGGGATGGTGCCATGACAGAGGAGAGTCCAACAGTTGCATTCATCCCATGGTACGACCTCTGAGGCACATCGTAGGCAGAATACGCATTGTTGAATACAGGGTTATTCATGGCAGAATAAGAAGAGATCCTGCTCAACAACACGGACTGCCCATGGACTTTCTGGACCACAGACGTAGAACGTAGTTCATCCGCCATTTTCACAAGTCAGAAGTGATCTGTCAATCAACAGGAGACACTTGGTTCAGACTGTACTCCAACACACCATTCGTAAACAAGCAAACGCAACATATATATAGGTAACCTAAAATATGGCTACATGACTACTATAAACATCACCTAAATGGCATTCGAAGATATTTCGTTTAAATTGATTTTTCCTAGCTAAGTGGAACAGGATGTCTACTAACACGTAAAAAGGAGCATGTGCTGCAGGCCACATATAAATATAACAGCGTACACTGGTGCATCAAGATAATCACAAGATAATTAAAGATTAACAATTAAGTGACCATAAAGCAGAAATATTTATGACAAGAGGCTTTGGTATTAAAAATCATGAGACCAAGTAGCACTTAGTATGGTTCAGGCTCATAATGGCAAATCTTGAAACCTGCTAGAGCATTTGTGGTAGGTAGTTCAAGTCAACAGCATGCAGATATAGGAATTACAAGCATTTTATGAAATCACTGCAATATCTAGGGGGATGACGAGCTACAGAATATCAAAATCAAAAATCAAAATTCAGATAGTTCCATTGACAACATACTAGTAGTATATAGAATTAGATTGAGAAATAACACAAATTGAACAAAACCAGTCCTTGAATGGCGAACCTAGCAAAAACAAAAGCAGCACTAGTGCACAAGCATCGGTAACATCTGGGCCAAACAACAAAAAAACCTCCGATGGTTGATACTTATCTAGGCACATGGGCAATGCAAACCATCTACTATCTTAATTCTTACTGCCAAAGGGTGTTTGATAACACACATAGGAAAGTACGCTCAAAGTGTTGTGTCCAAAGTTTCAAAACCCTTGTACATCAAGCAAATTGTCCACCGAACCCATTACCACAAGAACGATACAAACTCTATACGGCAAACAGACAACCTTTTAACCAGGAATGAAATTTGAATTGTGGCTCTCAGCTTACAAGTTAAGCAAGCAAGCAAATGCTTCTCGGTTCTCGCTAATGCATTAAGGAATCAATAAACAGCAAGCAAATGCTTCTTCCTGAGCCTAATCAGCAACCAAGAAAGGAATAGGAGCAATTCCTAAATAATTTTTTAAAAAAAAAGAAATCATACCTCCTATGCCTATATCGGATCAGAAAGCAGATGCATTCCAAGAATGAACCACCAAGGAACATTCAGTATTTGAGACACGCAATAAGTGGGTAGAGGGCGATGCCCTCGCTTCTACAATCTCAATAGTACAGCAACAAGATTCCTTACTAATAGCTGGCAAGCAAATCCTTTCACTCCAGAATGATGAAAAAGTGCCTCCTGATCAACGGAAGGTGCAGCCATACAAGAGCCAATCTAGCGTTAACAGTTGATAGCAAAACTCTCAGTTTGACAGTAACAAACACTATAGTCGATGACAGTTCTAGTCCTCCAATTCCCATGCTAGAGTCAATTCCGAATAAAAAATCAACCTCTACAAAAAGCATGTGACCGAAGTAGGCAAAACGTCGCATCATAAAACCGTGCTTATGTGCACCCTACACAGGTAGAGAATTAAAACCACCAAAAATCAAAGATCTACGTCCTCTATACTACCGACGAGGCCGAAATTCTCAGTTCAACCTCTCCCAGAGGCAGATCTATATCTCAAATGGCCTTAAACCCCCGACGATCCCTCGAGCTTTCACGAGCCAGACAGTAGCTGCTTGAGGGAGCGTGCACATACCGGAGGGGAGGCCAGAAGACGGAGCGGAAGTTGGGGTGGGTTCCCGCCGACGCCGCGGTCGAGGCGGAGCCCCGTCGCTGCCGGTCGCCCTTGCTCGCGCCGCGGAGAGCAGAGCAGAGATGGAGCTGTGGAATTGGATGGGCAGGCTCGGGGGACTTGGGGGGTCAGTGTCTCCGTGAGCTGAGGTGGTACGGTTGATAGACACCTGGGGGACTGACTAGGATGTTCTTCTGGAAGAGGAAAAGGTCCAGAACGCCCTTCCAAAGAAAAGGGAAATTGGGTCTTTTTGTTTCGAGAGAAAATGGAAAATCGAGTCTTTCTTTAGGAAGGTTCCAGACCTTACTCCCGCTCAGCAGAGGATTCGGCCCAGCCTTGTTGTGCAGTTGGGCCCAGCGTGCGTGGGTCGTGTGCCAGTTGGGCCTATTGTTCGGCCCGCTGCAGAAATGCGAATTTTTTTAATTTTTATATTATTTATTTTCTGAATTTTCAAAAATAAATACCTCAATACTTATTTTACACAAATGTCATCCTACCGCCAACTCATCCGGCGAAAACAACCTTCCGCCGGTTCATCCGGCGAAATGTTACTGTAGCAAAAGCTACCGCCGGATGAACCGGCGGAATTTCCCTTTTCTGAACAGCTTATTTTCAAAAAATCATAACTAATTTATGTGAACTCGGATCAAGACAAACCTTATATGAAAATTGTAGCTCTCGGTGACATATACAACTTTGTAGTTTAAACTTTTTTCATTGGAAGCCATCTTGCTGCTCAAAAAATCGAATCAAATTTCAGATCTCAAATTTTGAATTTGAGATCCGAAACTTGATTCGATTATTTGAGCAGAAAGATGGCCTCTAATGAAAAAAGTTTGAACTACAAAGTTGTATATATCGTCGAGAGCTACAATTTTCATATAAGGTTTATCCCAATACGAGTTCACATAAATTAGTTATGGTTTTTTGAAAATAAGCTGTTCAGAAAAGGGAAATTCCGCCGGTTCATCCGGCGGTAGCTTTTGCTACAGTAACATTTCGCCGGATGAACCGGCGGAAGGTTGTTTTCGCCGGATGAGTTGGCGGTAGGATGACATTTGTGTAAAATAAGTATTGAGGTATTTATTTTTAAAAATTCAGAAAATAAATAATATAAAAATTAAAAAATTTCCAGAAATGCGTCGTGAACTAGAAATGGCGGCCTGCTTGATTCGTACATATTGCACATGTCTCGGTGGATCGGACCAACCACACCCACTGCAACGCGGTGGTGCTAGCTGCTTGTGTTTGAGTCGTGACAGGCACTACTACGCACTAGCTTAATCTTTAAGCCTAACCTTCTCAGTGCTCCCCTCCTCGGCATCCACAGATGCAGAGCTAGTGCAGCAGTCCCTGCAGTGCCGCCTACTAGTAACCGGAGCACTCTACTGTATGGTTTTGTATGTGCATCTGAGTGCGAAGCCTTTCCTTTGTTGAGGTTCCAGACTTTGAGCCAGTTTTCACGTGAAAAGTAGTAGTTTGGTGCTCTAGCAAGGGCTTCAAAATAATGATTACGCAAGACTAGTGCCCTGGCCGGTCAGCATTAGAACTTGCAGTCACGTATGCAACAGAATGCATTTATGCATTTCCCGTTTCTCTCCTCGCCTTGGCTTCGATCGAGTTGAAGGAGCCCTTTCACTGGTTGTTTGATAATTTCCCGCCAACTAACACCTACTAACTACCAGCGGACTACTAATCTGCACTCTCTGGAAGAGTCTGAGCACATGGGTTTAGGAGGGACCATCCAGAGTCCCAGACACCGTAATCGTGCGTTGATTACTGACACTACTACCATCGGCTCTCTTGTGGAGATGGACAAATCGTGCCTTATTTCTGAACCTATCCATTCAATTGTAAATCTGACCGGGTGACAATTATCTATTGTGTCTGAAATAACTAATCTCTTGTGGAATCTTATCAAACTATCAAAGTCAGGGATCGAGGCTTTCGTCATCCCGAGAAGGGAGCGATGGCGCATCGCTGTTAATGTTGACACCGTGTGCATAGCCAGGCAAGCTGACCTGCGACCAAACTTTGTGGGATAGGCGTCAGGAAATACCATACGGCCCCGTACGACAAGTTTCTTCCTTTTTTTTTTTTTTGGAACGAACGTACGACAAGTTTATGTATGTGCAGGCAGTGCCATTTTCTTGGTGCATCTTTTGAAAAGTCACGGCAAAGCTCTGTCCGTCGTTGTGCTTGTTTCTACCGCTAGTTTTGAACTTATCTGAAAACAACTTTTAGTTTAAAAGATGGAAGGCGACCACGACCGAAACCAAGCGCGCCACACGGATTGTATATTCCGCGCATCATGCCATGTGAAAATCCATCGTGCTCGGAGGTGTGCGTCATGTGAGGCTGTGCGTGTGTGTGTGTTTTTGTCACGACTCACGACTGCCTGACCCTTTCAACGGCAGAGAAAAAATTCACACCTGTCTCATGCCTTGATAGATAAAAGTGCAACCAAAGTCCAGAGATTATATAAGGTGTGGTATGCCATGCATTTCATCACAAATTGAGAAACCAAATTCAGAGACCTGGTTGGTGCCATTGGAAAGCGTCAGTTGGAATTGGTTCCCTCGAATCAGAACAAGGAAGGAGTTGGAATGGAATTGGTCTGGAAACACCGACATGTGGGCCCTGCTCCCGCCATGGCACTGCCACGCGCGCCGGTGAGGTGAGCCAGGTTGCATAACCACCGGGGGTCGTCACGTCACGCCGCGACGCGACGCCTCTCCCTCCGCTCCGCTGCTGCGGCCGCCGGCCTGAGGAGTCGCCCTCGCTCGCCTCGACCCCGTGCAGTGCTCGCTCGCGATCGGACGACGACGACGACTCCACGACGCCAACCAACCAATCGATCTCCCCGGGGAGCGCCCGCGGCGAAATCAAATAAAATCGCCGACCCGGACGCGCCACCTGCAAATCTCATCCCGTCCCCTCCCGCCGCCGCTTCCCCTTCCAGCCTCGTCCGCGCTCACCCGATCCGATGGCCGCCGCGTGGCCCTCGCCTCGCCGGCGGTTCGCAGCGGCCGTGGTCGCGCTCGCGCTTGCCCTGGTCCTCGGGGCTGCGGAGGCGAGGCCCGACAAGGAGATGCGGGAGAAGTTCTACGGGACGCTCGTCACCAACGGCACGCGCAACGCCACTGGGGATGGCAGCATCGCCGAGATGTTCGGCCGCGTGCTCGACAAGGAGTTCGCCGACAGCGACACGCCCGACGGTACGAATCTGGATCTGCGCTGGCTTCCGCTCAGCGGGCATTTGTGTTTTTCTCGTCACGCAGCAGTACTCACGAATTTCTTACGTTTTTGGGCTTTAGTTAGCTTTTTACTATGCTGGACTACCGAGTACTGAGTTACGTTCTGTGCTCCTGGTCTTATGAATGCCTAGCTACACCATTACATCCTGCGCTTTGTTTGATTTTTTTTTTTAAAAAAAAATAGTTTGAAACTTCGAATGATGGTTTCTTCTTCTGTCCATCCTTCTGCAGCTCCTGACAAGAGTAGCTTCAACAACAGCGTATCAGATCATCAAGTAGGTGTGACTTTCCTCTAGCATGCACGCTGTGTATTGTTCTCTGATGTTTTTCCATAATTGCTGTATGACATATAGTAGATAGCTTCCTTTTGAAAAGTGCACAAGTTGTGAAGGGACCTTACTTGCATCTACTATTGCCTTATACTGTCACCTACAAGAACTGGCAATGGGCAGTTTTAGTGAATAAATGTGCCATGGTATTTTGGGGAAGCTGAGTTAGTAGTTTCCTATGCAGCTGCGTAATTAGAGCCTGCTCAGTGATTGAGTGACTTAAAGTAAAGTGAAGTGTCTCAGCGACCTGCTTGGATTGGTGAGACTGAACTAAAATCAAAGCAAAGATCTCCATTTAGAGAACATTTCTTTTCTATAAGCTATAAACATTTCTTGCTAATCAGTAATCACAAGGTAGTTCAATGCCACTTGCTCTGTTGTATGGATGCAGTGCAACTGTGAAGTTACGTTTACATGCTTATCAAACTCTACATTTTGTAAGTTTGTTATTCAGCTGGAGCAACTTCTTATATGTGATTTTTTTTCCCAATCTGAAGTAATATCATTTGGGTATATCTTTGCCTGTTCTGTTGTGTTGAAATTACAAATATCTTACCATCTGGTTTACTCTAATATTTAACATTGGTGTTGCAAGGACTGGAACCAACATGTATCTTCCCTTTTTTAAAAGAAAATGGGCAGACAATTTTTCTTAGAAAACATTCTTTTTTGGCTGTTAGTTTTTTCTTTGAGATGAAAAAAAAGAACTAACTTTCGTTTTTTGCTCAGGCTGTTCTGGAAACAGTAGCTGTCATTACACATGACAAGAAGAAGAATGATTCACAGAACACAAAGTATGGCCAGAATTTAAACATCATCAACTGTCAAAATTGTTATTTCTGTAGCACCTTTCCATATCAAGTTTCTGACTTACGCAGCGGTTCTCTTGCAGTTCCCCAAAACCTTTCCAAATAGGTGACATGTTCGGAGGACAGGATGAAACCTCTGATGACTTGGAAACTGTGATAGATAAAGAGGTGTGCAAAATCTGTTAGCAACTCGTATATATTTGTTAACTTCTTATGAAACATCTTGTGACTGGTTTGGTTATGGCTAAGCGAGCACATTGTTTTGTGCAGGATAATGTTTTTGTGATGTCGAATCGTAAAACAAAGTATCCAACACTTCAATTAGATATAAGGTCAGCTGTCCCCCAACAGCCCCCTCCCCTCTCCACCCCACCTTACCCACATACCTTGACCTGTAAATGGCATATGTAAATTGTAATCTTCTAAGGCCCAATAACCAGTTGTATGCAATTTATCAATTGCAGATTGATTAAAGATCTGGTGGTTATAATTGTTTCAGCTACTGGTGGCGGTATCATATTCTCTTGTATGGGGCAGCCGGTCAGTAATTATGAGATATTACTGCACTAAACCACATGCATCCTCAGTAGACATGATTTATGTTATTCTTCCAGGTTATTGTTGGCTACCTACTTGCTGGTTCTCTAGTTGGACCTGGGGGTTTGAACTTTATCAGTGAAATGGTGCAGGTAACATGATCGATGACAGGTTGCACGTTGCACTTGTTCCTTTTTTCTTACCTCTCTCCCTTATCTTATCAAAACTTCATTTTTCTACAGTTTCACTAGTATTGTGCCCCTGCGTTGCTACATGACATCAAACTTTTGTACTATAGTACACGGATCACACGACCAGACAATAATATTGTGAAATTAAATACCGATGTTAAAGTGACATTTAATCCAAAAAAGCTAATTTCATGAAATTAGCAGTCACGGTGAGCACGGTGTTGCAGCCTCACTAACTCTATTGTCTAGACCTTTCATAGTTTCGTATTTTAGCTATACAACAACATATAGCCTTTCAGTCTCAAGCAAGTTAGTTAGGTTAATATACCAAACTTCAGCTATGGCATTAAAAAAATATCAAGCAAATAAAATCAACTGTATTTCATTGTTGTGCCAAGATATGGAATTGAAAAGCATAGCCATGTACGGAGAAATATGATCATGTTGTGTCCACAACCATGCTTTGTACAAATCCTTTTCCCAGAATTTAATACTGGGCAATTGAAGGCAACTGCAATCTTGTACAAAAAAAAATGGAAAAAGCACAGTAAATTGTTTTTTTGCAAGAACATTTTATGTTGCAAGGTTCTAATTAGTTTAATCTAAAAGAAGCATGGTCCAAACTTTTTATTTCTTTTAAATCATGCTCACCAGAAGATTGGTTGCATTTGGTCTCCTATGCTATGCATTTAATTGAAGTTGCATACTTAATCATAATTATTGTGTTCAACTACAGGTGGAGACTTTTGCTCAGTTTGGTGTAGTGTTTCTTCTTTTCGCTCTTGGTCTTGAGTTTTCACTGACTAAGGTACAAAAAGAACTCTATGGATATTGTCTTTTGTCTAATATTTCTCTTCCCATAGTTTTGGCAAATGGTGGTTTCCTTACTGTATCCGTAATTTCTATCAGTTGAAAGTGGTTGGTCCTGTTGCTGTACTTGGTGGTTTGCTTCAGATTGCGCTGTTCATGTTCTTGTGTGGCCTCACTGCTGTGGTACATGCACCAATCAATCTTTAAATTGCATTTTCTGTTTCTTCAATGCATGTTGCACTGTGATAGAAACACTGCTCACCTAAAAGTATTTTTTTTGTTACTTTTCCAGTTGTGTGGTGCTAAATCATCTGAAGGGGTGTTTGTTGGTGCTTTCTTGTCTATGTCATCTACTGCAGTGGTAAGTATGTTTGTTTGAGGTGCTATTGTTTTTAATAGTTATTATATTGGCCATTTATTTATTAGTAAAATTTTGTTGGGATGGGCATTTGCTGGAGATCAGAATAGGTAGTATACATTTTCGGCATGTTCCGGCTATATGAATAGTCTGGCAAATTGTTGTTCACAGTTGGGTTTTTTTTTTTTTTTTTGGACTTGCTAGGATCTCTGATCTGTTACTATTCTCCCAGGTTTCCAAGTTTTTGGTGGAAAAAGGCAGCACAAACACACTTCATGGTCAGGTTACAATTGGAACACTTATACTTCAGGTGAGGGCTCCCATCCAATTCTTTCCAATTCTTTAATACATTTTCTCTTCTGTGGTTATAATCTGGAAAAATGCTATACTGGAAAATAAAAACGGATGTTTAGAAAACAGCTAGCCGGACCCAGAATCTTTAACTCATTAGTAGTGTAAACCTCCCACTTATTTGAATATTAGATTGTTTTATCTATCATGCTATAGAGTTTAAATAAAAATACATGGTGGGCAAAATAAAACACATGTATCAACTTTAAGACATGGACAAGTTAACATCAGCTTAGTACTTAAGTGGTGAAAGAAATGGTGCCTAATATTTCTTGGTAAGCTCCCTTGATGGAATTTGGGTTCTGTAGGCTAGTGTGGTAAACACTTGCTTACGATTTAGTGACAACATTTGTGTTTCCTTGACTCCAGGATTGTGCAGTTGGCCTGCTGTTTGCTCTCCTTCCTGTTCTTGGAGGTGCTAGTGGCATTTTTGGAGGAGTCATGTCAATGGCGAAACTGTAAGATTATTATGGGGATAGATATTTACGAAAATCTAAATTACCACACCACAAAAATGTGTTTAGAACTTATGTCTTGAGTAACATCAATGTGAAATGTTTTGAATGTGCAGGTTGCTTGTGCTGTCCATATTTATAGCTGTTACATATATGATGACATGGTCAATTGTTCCTCGATTCTTAAAACTGATGATTCAATTATCTTCACAGGTTAGGCCCACTGACTGTTCCTCTTTTGATCTGGCTTTCGGTTTGGCTTTTCTTTGCATAGATCCTTAATGGTGCTTCCGGCAGCTTGCTGCTTCATTTATTTTACTCGTTTCTTAAGTGTGAGTGCATGAGGCAGCTTTTCCTTTCATTCCTTTTCTCTTGTGGCGGAAGAGGTTACTAAGGATAGTTTTGCAAAACCCACTTTGTCCGGTCTGGCTTGTCACAAAAAATGCACATGCTTGATATGCTCAGCAAAAGTTGGTTTTCTATTTTATCAAATCTAAAGAAAAACTTGGCTATAAATCATATATGTTCTTTACTGTTGGCTAGCACATCTTGAAAACATGAAGCTTAAATGGAATGTAGTCGTTTTGCCTTTATTCCATTATTTCATGAATGAGACAAAATGGGGAGACCGTTTTACAAAATATATGTTCACATGATGATCAGATATAATTAATATTTTTGCGCTGAGCATTTTCTGATGTACCTACACTTTTCCCCTCACTATATTTTCTTAATATATGTGCAGACAAATGAACTCTACCAGTTGGCCTCCGTTGCTTTCTGCCTGCTGCTAGCCTGGGTAATTTTTTTGTCTAATTTCCTAAAGCATATTTTGTTCTTGCTCTTGTGTGACTTTACTGGCAAGCATATAAATGGAATGGGAGTATGTGACAAATGACAGTAGTGTCGAATGCTTGCCTGTGCACTGGTGTAACATAGAGTGTTTTCACGAAGCATTATAGATGCCCATGGTCTCTTCACTTTGAGTGTTAATTATTCTCATGTTGGCACTAAGACAGCTGAACATGGGAACTGAATAATAACCCCAGCATTGTGACAGCAAATAATTTAGTTTCATTACTGATGCTGTGCCTTTGTATTTGCCAGTGCAGTGATTATTTCGGATTGAGTCTTGAACTGGGGTCATTTCTTGCTGGTGTCATGATATCCACTACAGATTTTGCTCATCATACTTTGGAGCAGGTGCTATTCTGCATTCAGTTGACCTTGTACTTCCGTACAAACTATCAGACTTTACTGGCAATCAACTATTTACACTTCTATTTTTTTCGTCAATTTAAGATCTATAAGAGTTAGATCGCTTTGGAAGGAGTTCACTTAACATTGTCTCTTTGCTTAGATAAATTCAGCCGCTTTAATAATTGCTTTGAGAGTTTCATTATAGTAGCTGAAGTCTCTCTCACTTTTTTTTTTAAAAAAAATAGGTGGAAGCCATTCGCAATTTGTTTGCAGCACTCTTCCTTGCAAGCATTGGAATGCTCATACATGTTAAGTTCTTGTGGAATCATGTTGACATATTGCTCGCAGCTGTTATACTGGTTATAATAGTAAAAAGCATAGTTGTAACTGTCGTTGTAAAGGCATTTGGATACAGCATCAGAACAGCTTTCGTTGTAAGTATCTGTCCATTAAGGGTTGTCCACCAGTATTTCTGCAACTTGTGTATTCTAACTCTTTCTTTCTTGTCTGACCAAGGTTGGGCTATCCTTAGCTCAGATAGGAGAGTTTGCCTTTGTGCTTTTGAGCCGTGCCTCCCATCTTCACCTTGTTGGGGTGAGTTACTCTCCATTCATTCATGTGTTCTCTCTCAAACATACTTCGATATTTAGAACAGCAACTCCAGATTATGACATTTCATTACCTTATTATTATTTTCCAGGGAAAAATGTATCTGCTATTACTGGGAACAACTGCCCTTAGCTTGGTAATTACCTTTTGTCTGAATTATGGTTCTTAGCTGTTAGGTATACATTCTCATTACATTTCACTGTTGCAGGTAACAACTCCTCTCATTTTCAAACTAATTCCTGTGGTAATGCACCTTGGCATCCTTATGCGTTGGTTCCCCACGGAAAACAGTATGCAAAATGAGGTACGCTTTGTCACCTTCTTTGCTGATTTCTCCTACATGTATTCAAAGCTTGGTAATTAATCGATGTTGGTTGTTGGAGTAGGCAAAGCATGTGTTCAAGTTCCATGATCTGGAATCTAGATAGGGGTAGTTTTGAAAAATGTCCATTTACCTCAGGTTTCGCATTTGCGTTTATTGTTTTGTGCATGAATTAGCTAGTCCAGCCCTTTTCATGTTTCTTCTTGAATTTGAAAAATAGAAGTTCTTTTTTTCAATGAACACTGGAATGTCTCCTTGGCTGTTAATTCTGTCAATACATATGGACTGTTAAGTAACAAAGCCAGCCCTATATGATCACTCAGTCTTATATTCATATTCTTCTACCTGATCATATTTCAGCTTCCTTTACAGGAGAAATCTGTTATGCTTGAAGCCCACAACCGATCGCTCTAACATTTTGCATAGCGAAGACATTCTTTCAACTGACGGTGGTTTATTTGTGCGTTGACTCTTTGCACCTGCCATGGTAACATTGGAGAAGCAGTTACACCAATCCCGTTTGTGGCGATTCTGGGAGCACAAAGTGATGGCCAAAATTAACAGCTTGGCCAGCAGTGGAGTTCTCCGTATAGCATTCTTTTGAATGAAATTTTTGAGTTGTACATACTGTATATGTTGTCAAGGTAGCATACACGGGAGTTTGTCCATACGAGTAAGGCGCTGACAGGCTTTGGTTTTGTATCATTCTTGCCAACTCAATTTAGGAAGCTAGACTAGATAGGGATTTTGGCACCTTGTGCTCAAATGTACTACTATGTTAGTCATACAAGATGTGGCAAAGCTGTATTATGTAGTACTCCATCCGTCCCATAATATTTGCACGTCTAGAGTTCAAAATTTGTCCCAAAATAATTGCACTCTTTCTCTCTTCCCGAGGTATAATGATTGCAACATTATAGAGATAGTACTATTTAGGTGGGACCCACGTGATGTTTAGGCGGGACCCACATAATGTTTAGGCGGGACCTACGTAATGTTTTGGCGGGACCCATATGGGACCCACGTATTGTTTAGATAGGACCCACATATGTTTAGGTGGGACCCACGTGATGTTTAGCGGGACCCACGTGATGTTTTGGTGGGACCCACGTAATGTTTTGGCGGGACCCACGTGGGACCAACATATTGTTTAGGTGGGGCCCACATAAGACCATATATTGTTTGGATAAGGGGCAATTTTGTAATTTCACACATTGCATTGGTTTGCGTGTCCGGTCCTAGAAGTGTAAATTTTATGAGACGGAGGGAGTATGTATTTGCTCTGTTCTTGTCAATTGTCAATCGACACATGAAACCGTCCATCCATCCAGTTGATTATAACACCGTGACTTGGACTTTGGTACGTGGAGTTCGCTTTCATCGATTGTTAACTTTGCTCATAACTGCCATTTGTGTGGCGAACATGGTTTGCTGGAAGCCAGCTTCTAAATATTGTCCTTTGGCGCGTACCGGTTGTCGTATCCGTCGGAGCATCGGACAATGCCTGGAGGGGATGGTTGCTATGACTTTCGCTGTATGGTATTGGTTGGTTCTGTTGGCTCGTGATCCAAAGTTGGTGCTGCTATTAAAACGGCACGGTCTAGCTGTTTTTTTTTTTTTGGAACGATCATGGTCTAGCTGTACAAGAACTGGCCTGAGGTAATGGGCTAATGGCATATTGGCACTTGACGCTTTGTGGTTACATCAGTGCATCGGGTGCTGCCGGACGCACATGCGCAGCGCGCGTGCCTGACCTTTTTCTGTTGGTAGGTGGCAGCTTTGCCCATAGTGCGTTCAGGAATCTAGGCATGCGACACGACGCACGCACGATCTCGAATTCTTCTGCTCTGATAATCAGATGTTATCAAAACTTAATTTGTAGCTATTAACAAAAGCTGGAATAGCTCAGTTGGTTAGAGCGTATGGCTGTTAACCATAAGGTCGGAGGTTCGAGCCCTCCTTCTAGCGAATATATTTTAATTTTTATTCTGTCATTTCACCAAATATTTTATATTTTAATTTTTATTCTGTCATTTCACCAAACATTTTATATGAACTTTTTTTTGCAGCTTCACCAAATATCCTTCTAGCAAATATATTTTGATTTGTATTCTGTCATTTCACCAAATAGTTATACTGTTTTTACATCTGTGTATAATTTTACATCTACTACATGCGTATATGCACGTACTCACCAAACATTTATACGAATTTGTTTTTTGCAGCTTCACCAAATAGTTATACTGTTTTTACATCTGTGCATAATTTTACATAGATGCATAGAAGTTACATCTGCCTTTTACGCATAGAAATTAGGGACGTTGTCACCGTTTGAGTTCATCTGTAAATCCGAGAAAACAATCTTACAAATCTGTAGCACAAAGAAAAATTCAGTGTTTCTCTTGAACACAGATCACAACAAAGACCAAGATTTTCACGAGACAACAGCACAACACCAATCACCGGACAGCTAGGCTTTCTACTCTCGGATGCACCACTTTGCCATGCCTCCTCCATTATGGTCTCACATGCAGTCTGTACCGTTTGGCCATGTGCACAGCGACCCCGGAGCCGTGCGGCTAAGAACACACGATTAAAAACTTCTTGACGAGCTCCTGAAACACCAGACAGAGCAAGACAATGGGACAAACCACTGTCATTAACAAGAGTAGTTGTGGTGTCTGCATCATGCAACTTGGATAATACATATTTTTTGTTAAAAAAAACATTTCGCCATGCCAATCAGGAGAAGCATCCGTGGGTCGCCTGTTGCCCCATTGCCTCAACAGCAACGGAGATGTAAATGGGTCCCATGCCCATAACGTTGTGATATGAATTTGTCTGAATATGCTGCAGCGATGTGATACTTTTTGTATTTTTAACTGATTAATGCTACCTAACTTTACAGATTCACAAGCTTGTTTCTGATTCTTTAATGAATGTGTTTCAGATTTATCGACGCGAATGTAAGCAACGCTGAATGTGGAGTGTAGAAGGAATTTACCATGGAGGAGAGGCTCTTCTTCCCGGCATCAACTGGCAAACCTTGTCCGCACCTCAGTCGCCGGCTGAGCACCATAAGCTCTTCCAGTGTCGTCACCGCGCTCCTCGGAGGGCTCCATGGGTTGGTCAGCTGATCCTCGTCGTTGGCCACCTCCCAGCTCTTCTCAGAAGGTGCCCGGGGAAACTGAAACTCCTGGTCCTGGGCTGAAGTATCACCACTGGAGCGGCTGTAATCTTCTGACTCCGAAAACGAGAACCAAGCGTCACGACGGCCGGAGGAACCATCTGCCCATGCTGCTCCAGCAGCAGCAACAGAAGTGTCGTTGCTGTCTGGAAAACCAAATGCTTCCAGATCAAAACCAAGCGAGTATTCCTCCTCACTTTCGACCGCAAAAGGGTTCAGTAAGCGGGAAGATGCTGTAAAGCCACCATGATCAGGGAGCACATGAAAGGGGGATGCTTCTTGTATAGGCTTCCCAGGCTTTTCTTCCCACTGGAATGGCACGCTCACAACAAGCTTTGTCGGGGTCGGGGATGGGCATGCAATCGCTGATGGCACCGGCTTGGAAACGACCCAGTCCCTTTTGGGTGCGCCAGGTTTCACCTCCCAGAGAAATGGGACTGAAATCTGCTGCTTGACACGCTCCCGAGGGTTGAATTCAGGCAGTTCAAGCTCCTCATCCATTTTGAGATATCTGGTTTGGAGATGAAATATGTGTTGTGTTTTGTTGTTGCAGAACTTGCCTGCCCTGCTGATATATGTATGAAAGAACCTGTGGGTTAGATGAGCTGCTCCTGCATCACAATGCTCTTGTTGAACTGTTCCTTTGCTATACCTGCAAGCTAGAAATACAATTAGACAACACCAACTCCTCTTTAGCTCTGACCATGAAGAAGAAGAAAAAGAAGTCCTCACTCCTCAGAACTCAGCAACTCCTCTTAATTTTTTTTTCATGGTTATAAAGAGGGCTACAGGGACTGAAAACCACAGGGATGGATCCATAAACTGGGATTTGGTAATTTGACCAAAATTATCACTTATTCAGCAACGAATCTAAATACAATTTACAAACGAAACTGAGCCACAGTAAAGAATAAAAAAAAATGTGATCTTCATCTGTTGAAAAATCATAAAAGCCTTTCCTGTTACCTCCTATTCATCTACTATGTTTTGACAGCAGAAGATCAAGAACTAGTTCTAACGGACTCCAAGAACTGTACCACCTCTGCCATGCTTGGTCGGCTTGATGGTGTATTGGAAGTGCAAACTAAACCCAGCTTGAGCACCTGAACCAATTCGGCTTCAGCAACTCCCCTCAGGCTTCTATCAAAGCAGTCTGACACAGTTCCATCCTCCAATATCTCCCTTACATAATCACGTAGAGCCACTGCTGTAGCCACCCCAGGGCTGTCTACTGGTTTCCTCCCTGTCACAATCTCAAGTAAAACCACCCCAAAGCTATATACATCACTCTTATCACTATATCTCAGACTCGGAGATGCTAGCTCTGGTGCAATATACCCGATTGCGGTGTGAATTCTACTCAATTCAGTGCTTCCTAGAATTGGCAACAGCTTCCCCAATCCATAATCAGCCAGCTTAGCTTCGTATTGCCCATCTAACATTATGTTCGAGGACTTGATGTTGAGATGCAGGATCTGTGGCCGGCAGTCATGGTGAAGGTAAGAAAGTGCTCGTGCCGCTCCAAGTGCAATGTTGAACCTCCGTTCCCAAAATAGCTCACCTCCACTGCCTCTGCTGCTGCTCTCGGATAAAGCATAAGGACGGTTCCCATGGAGATGGTCATACAAGCTCCCGTTGGCCATAAATTCAGACAGAAGCAACTGCATTGAGGATGACCAATAGTAACCCTGGAAAGCAACCAAATTGGGGTGGCTGAGGTTACCGAGCTGGCTCATCTCATGCTCAAACTCATCCTGGCCTCTTACCCTCCCTAGGGTCTCCAATTTCTTCACAGCAATGGAGAGGCCGTTTTCAAAAGAGGCTTTGTACACCGTACCGATTGACCCACCGCCAACGAGACAATCCTTATCAAGTAGCGCTTTAGTTCCGGTTTCCCAATCTTCGTATCTTGAAGGCAAGCCCTTGCTGAAGAGCACCAACTTTCCGATGATCGCATTTGAGCCTGGTGATGCAATTGGGGTGCTCTCAGACACCAGAACCTCTTCCTCTTCCTTGCTATCCTCCACATCTCTACTATCGAGTGTATAAGCCTTGATGTTCAACGCACAAACAATGCATATGCCGATAAGTATGAGGGCTGCCGCAACAATTGCAATTATGATAGGCACACCCAATCGCTTCCGGTGCCCCTGGCCCTGCCCCCCACAGAGAGTGTTCAGCGGAGGGCCACATAGTAACGGGTTATCCATGAATGCAGTGAAATCAAACTTCTGCAAGACCGGCACGGAAGGGATCATGCCAGACAGGTTATTGAAGGACACGTTAAAATGGGAAAGGTTAGAGAGGTTCCCAAGCTCTTGAGGGATTGGTCCAGCCAGTGTATTCTCGGAGAGGTCTAGGAGAACAAGGTTTGTGAGCTGCCCAAGTGTGACGGGAATGCCACCATCAAGCTGGTTGCTGTGGAGGTCAAGCATCTTGAGGTAAGTTAAGTTGTTGAGTGTGATTGGGATCGCTCCTTGCAGTTTGTTGCCAGAAAGATTCCTGTATTGATTTAATTCAGCTACTAGTCAGTACATGGAAACATGCGTTGTACCACAACACGAGCGAATTGCAGTAGTGAGCAAACAAACACTTACAGCTCAAGCAAGAATTGGCACTGGCTGAGGGACCCTGGAATCTCTCCTGTGAGAGCAAGACCCGCAAGGTCGAGGGTGACAAGCATCTCGATCCCTCCAATCTCAGCTGGGACTGGCCCGGAAATGGCCGCATTGCCCGCGAGCCGGAACACGGAGAGTGAGCGCAGTGTCCCAATCAGAGGTGGTACAGCTCCAGCAAGAGCATTCGCCCCCAAATCCAAAACCCTGAGGTTCCGGCAACGCACGACGGTCTCGGGCACCGGCCCCGTGAGCCTGTTGCCGGACGCGTCGAGGTAGGAGAATTTGGCGCCGCAAGCCGTGATGTTGGGAATTTGGCCATCGAAGGCGTTGGAGGAGACGTTGAAGTAGGTGATGTTTACCGTGGCGAGAAGTGCAAAGGGCGCAGGTCCGGAGAAATTGTTGCTCCCGACGTCGAAGAGGTCAATGCCGTCGCAGGAGGCCACCTTGGCGGCAATGTCGCCGGAGAGCGAGTTGGTCCGGACGGAGATGTAGTTCATCTCCGGCGGCGCGCAGACACGGTCGGGGAGCTCGCCGGAGAGGCGGTTGTAGGAGAAGTCGAACCCGGCGAGCCGCGAGCAGTTGGCAATGCCCGGCGGGACGGGTCCGGTGAGGCCGTTGTGCGCGAGGGAGACGTAGCGGAGGCGGAGGCAAGGGTCGAAGAGCCCCGCGGGGATCCCGCCGGTGAAGGCGTTGTAGGAGAGGTCGAGGAGGCGGAGCAGAGGGAACGCGCCGAGGAACGGCGGGATCTCGCCGGCGAGCGCGTTGCGGCTGAGGTTGAGCTTGCGGAGGGTGGGCGCGAGCGAGCGGAAGGCGGGAGGGACGCCGCCGGTGAGGCGGTTGCCGAAGAGCGAGACGGACTCGAGGGCCGGGAGGCGCGCGAGGGACGGCGAGAGCGTGCCCGCGAGGTCCGCGCCGTGGATGCGCAGGCGCTGGACGGGGCCGGAGGAGGAGGAGGCGCCGCAGGTGACCCCGACGAAGTCGCAGGGGTCACCCGTGGGCGTCCATGTCGCGAGCACCCCGTTGGGGTCGTCGGTGATGGCCGCCTTGAAGTCGAGGAGTATCCGGCGCTCGGCGTCCGTGGCGGCGGCGGCCCAATGCGGCAGCAGGAGGAACAGGAGGAGGAAGGCCGCCGCCGCCGTGGACGCGGTACCGGAGGAGCGCGTCATCGCGACAGGCCGCGCTGTGCCAACGCACGCAGCAGCAGCGGCAACGGCAGCAGCATTAGCAGCAGCACCCACCTCGGCCGCGGCGGTGGGCACTGGTGGTAGTTTAAGCGGCCGTTAACTGGGTGGCTGGCAGGCACGGCGGCGAGTAAAAGGAAGGAGCGGCGAGTAGGTGGCATGCGTTATGGTGTGCGGGCTGGGCTGGGCTGGTGGTGCGTCCCCCTAGTTTGCCTCATCTACTTCGTGTCGTGCGCGTCGGCTGCCTTGACGTTCGCTTGGCTTTTTTGGGGGTCAGCGAGCGGCCGGTGAGGTAGACGGGACGGAATGATGGTGGTGGGAAAGGCGAGCGCGTGGCTTTCCAGAGTCGGGGTTGGGGGAGCGGCGCAGCTTGGTGGGGATGGTACCGGGCGCCGCCGAGCCGAGACGATCCGAGCCCGTGGCGCGGTGGCCGGTGGGCGCGACCAAAGAGTTGCCGGTTGGATCGTGGCACTGGCATAGCAGGCATGGCACGCCGGGTTCCCCGTTGCGTACGCCTAGGGGCTACGGAATTTATGTACACGCGGTCCCAATTCAAGCGACGAACGAACGAACCAACGGCTGCCTTTGCATCACTCGCGTCACGTACGCGGTTAATGTGGTCGCTGTACCGTTGCACGCCGATATCATCTGCCGTGGAGTCGTGTGCACAGGGGCAGGGACTAGCCTAGGGGACACGCCAGGACCGTTACTGCTGAGAAACGAAAACGAATTCACACTCACTGCTCGGTGTTGATCGACCTAGCTACACACGGTCACGCTGTCTGTTCTGGTGCCAAAATTTTTACGGAGCTGTTGAGCAGTTGAGCTCAAGTCGGAAGTGGGCCTGTGATACCAGTATCCGCGGAGCCCGCCACCAACTGTTGTTTTTTTTTTTTTAGCATAGTCAAAGTCAATGAGCGATGAAGCTCACCGTGGGCCGTGGCGAACTGTGCTCTTTGAGGCTTTTTGCCTTTGAGGGGGGTGGCTTAATGCCTTTCTGTCGGCAATGATCACAGACTTGCTTCACAAATGATGCGTGCCATTGTCATCAGTTTCTTACCGAGATTTCTGCGAGCAAATAAAAAAAATAAAAATGTAGAAGTTTCTCTGTGACCCAGTCAACATTGACGTTTTTTGTGGCGCACAGGTCCTGCCAATGCCAACTGGCGAATGCCAAAAATGGTAGGGTTAAATGCAATTTCACACCGTTTCTGAACTGGTATTACAAGCTGCCATATGGGTGGCACTAATTCTTGGTAAAGTAGTAGGAATAATAAATGACGGTATGGCATATGCCATACAATGAAGGCGACGTATTCTATGAGAACTCAAATCTGGGTCGTATGATCTTCATCCAAGAGGAGCGCGTATGGAGAGGTCGGAGGGGGGATTTATGATTTTAAAAATCCCCTCACACTTTTCCCCTTGGATGAAGATCATGCGGCCCATATTTGAGTTCTCATAGGAACTCAGTTCTCATGCCATACATTCCCTACAATGAAATACTCATCTAAGTCTAGATTATGCAAACCAAAGGCATGGCTACAAGATACTCCTTCCATATTGGTAAAGGAAGACGTTTAGGACATTGACACGGTCTTCAAAATACAACTTTGACCAATAATTTTTGTTATAAAATATATTTTAAAATATTTTTATAAAACTATATTTCAATACAAAACTATTTATACTATTTTTATACTATTTTCACATTTCTAAATTAAATAGATTAAAAAATATATACAGACAAAGTTTTGAAAATTTGACTTAGAACAATCTCAAAACATCTTCCTTTACCACCAATATGGAGGGAGTATTCTTTTTCTTCTTCTTTATGCCAGAACAAGCTATCACCGTGTTTGTATGTTGTTTGTAAACATAATACATAGGAGTAGACACTTCTATAGGCTTATAAACACTCATCATTGTCAAAACGCACCCCATCCCTGTAAACACCTATTTATGAGAGAGTGAGCCAACAGACCCACCTCCAGGTTCACAAAACCAAACCGGTTGACCGAATCGCCGGCCGGTGGTAGCGGCTAACCGGTCCGGTTCCCGCGGGAACCGGTCAAAACCGGACAAATTCAAATTTTGAATTCAAATGTATATGAAATCCTAGTTCAATCGGTTTGAACCGGTAAGCCGCCCGGTTTGACCGGTAAGCCGAGCGGTTTGGGCGGTAAGCCGGCCGGTTTGGACGGTAAGCCGGCTCAATACATAATTTGTCATGTTTTCAAATTTAACTAAAAACTTAAAAAATAAAAGAAAAAATTCCTAAAAATATTTCAAGGTGCGTAGAATTTAATGGTGTCAAAATTTTTCAAATATTAGTGCATTTAGTATTTTTTGTGTGCATTAGAAGTTCAATGAGCCGATTTTTTTTTCTTTTCTTTTTTTTTGTTGAACTTCTAATGCCTGCAAAAAATATCAAATGAGCAAATATTTGAAAAATTTTTACACCAATAGATTACATATACCTTGAAGTATTTTTAGGAATTTTTTTTATATTTTTCCATTTTAAATTTGAATTTGAATATTTTAAATTTAACCGGTTTGAAACCGCCCCGAACCGCTACCGGTCCGGGGCGGTTTGACCGGTTTCCCGCGGGAATCGGCCGGTTTTGAACGGTTTTGTGAACCCTGCCCACCTCAAGGAGCCTAAACATTTGAGTGTAGCTGTGTAGGTGCGCTCCTTGAGATACCATTAGCTTGAGTCCATAAAAACTTCTAAAATGTTAGAGTGAATCATAGATTCCCGGGAGAGTTTAAGTTCAAACAGGGGGTGATGTTAGAATCGTTCTTCTTGTCTCATTCTCTCTGCTTGGTTCTTTAGGTCACTAGAGAATAAATCGTGAGGCGTTCCACATCTTGCAAACAAAATACAGAGAGATGCCAAACTTAACACTCACGGTTGCGACACGGAGTGATAATCAAATCTCGGTGTTCTTGTGGGGAAATCATGAAAAATGGTATGAGCTTTGTGCGAACTACATGGAAGACACTTTGCAAACCTTAGTGACACCATGTATAGTGCATTAGTGCTTGATTGGCCTTGATCAATGGAACACATGTCTGGATACTGCACCATTGGCATACCCTCTAATCTATTGGCGGTGAAACATTTCCCTCATTTCAAGATGTACAAAACAAGAATTGGGTTTATTTATCCCAGCCAACTTCTATTTTATCTTGACAACGTATCATGTGGTGCAAACTATTGAAACTTCAATCTGAGCCACACAATGTTGATCCAAGGAGGAGTTCAGGGGTTGCAAATCACCCCTCCCACCTCTCCTGAACGCCTCTTTATATCAACATCGTTTGACTCAGATTGAAGTTTCCATAGTTTTCATATAAATTTTAGTTTCATACCTTTTATCTTTGTGTCAAGCTAACAATCTTAAAAACAAAGCACAAATGCAGAGTGCAGGCGATGCAATACAAAGCATTAGTAAGCATTTTATCTATCAAGTGGATGGAACTTTTATGTATTTCGGAATTCCATGTGAAATGCTCCTTTAATATCACACCTTCTTTGAGTATACAACACAAACTGGTTACTTGGGCTGGATAGGAGCTTATAAATGAAATTTGGTTGGAACTTGTTCGCTTTGGTCGGTTATTTGGCTTTCTAGGAATGATAAGGTTTTTTAACAACACACGAGTTGCTACTTCTATGCAGGTGATGTTCAGGGACACATACAGATACACTTTTAGACATGGTTTCACAAGGAGGAGGACATACTACAAATAGTATTGGGATGTCGTGTGCTTGAGGGTGTGTTTAGATTGTCTGAAAAAACACAGTAGCATAAGAAAAACACTGTAGCATTCGCTGGGAAACGTGTTTTGTGAGGAAGGAATAGTGAAAAGTTGAAATGAATAGTGAAAAGTTGGAATGAATAGTGAATACTTGGGAATCTGAACATGGTATGAGACTACTAGCATGAAAGTCTTCACCATAAATGGATAGTGCTTAAGTAATAGAATCCAAAATGGCTATGTTTTTTTTAGAGCTTATAGACTCTCATGTGCTCTTTTAATTCCCACTTTGTGTGTTCGTGATGTAATAATGAATGGCTACATGTATTCGTCGATGCAGAAGCAGGAATATAGAAATATATTTCTATTCTAAAAAAAAATATGAAATGCTCCTGTTACTCTTGCAGTAGCGACCGAGGCACATGGAAAGGGGAGGAGAAGGCGACGATGACAGTTTCCCAAGCCCATCATCTGTTTCGGTCCTATGGACGAACCCAGCAGCATCTAGCGCGGTTCCTTCCTCGACACACTACACCTGGGCCTCTTCCCCGAGTTCCAATCCACTCGATCCCCATCCAACGGTCCAGCGGATCCATCGATTACCCGCGCAAATCCCCATGATTTATACCCGCCCCCGCCACGAACTCGGCAACCCAACCCCCCGGACTCCCTCCACAACCTTCCACTCGCCCTGACGGCGGCGGTCACCACTCACCAACTCCTCGGGTCCCCACCCGCCAGTCCCGGTCCCCTCCGGCCGCTCGCTCGCTCTCCCGTTTCCTCCCGCGACCCGCTCTCTCCCGCCACGGCGCGCGGAGGCCGGATCCGCGGCGCCCGCGCGCGCGCAATGGCGCCGGACCCGGCCGTCGAGGTCGCGAACACGCCCAAGGTGGCGAAGGCGGCGACGCAGGCCAAGGATGAGGCCTCCTGCTGCGTGTCCACGCCGCCCAAGGCCTCCGTCCCTCCCGACGAGATGCGCGCGGTGGCGCGCAAGTTCGCCGACCAGCCTATCCAGGAGACTGAGCCGGGCGTCTGGGCCGTCCTCACCGCCATCTCCAAGAAGTCCCGCCTCCGGCCCCAGGTCCCTAATCCCTCCCCTCCCTTAAGCCCTAACCCTAAAACCCAGGCGCTGACGTCACTGATCCGTGCTCCTGTGTTTTTTATTCGCCTGCATTGCTGTCCACTCAACATATAATTGGGCTACACGTTTCTGGTCATGTGCTCTATCGGTTGGTTGGTTGATGACACCGCTAATCTGCTAGCCTATTAATTTCGTTTCTGTTTGTAGTCTGAAAATGCACCAAGCACATCTTCACCGCTATAATGTAGTCAGCTTCTCTGTACTTGGAGAAAGTTCAATTTTTTTTCTTTAATTTGGTTATTGTTAACTATGCTTTTCGTTCAGTGGTTTGAGGAAATTCATGGTGTTTTACTGATGTTATGGCCTTGTGCTCGCTAATATTGCAATTATAAGGCATGACTATTTCTTCAGCCATCTGATTGGACTTCTTTGAATTAACTGAAGGGAATTAACATTCTTTTGAACGGTGACGAGCACTGCCTAGGACGCTGCGTTGAGGACCGCTTCCAGATTTCTGATCCGCAAATAAGTTCAAAGCATTGCATGATATACAGAGACACTGTATTGGGGGAGCTCAACCGCCACGAGCCTGTCCCTGTTTTCCTTAAGGACACAAGGTTTTTCTTCTCTCCTGGATCTTTCTGTATGACAGCTTCGTTTCCTTTTCTTTCATTTGCTGAGCTAACCACTTGTGGTTCCGCAGCTCTAATGGCACATACGTCAACTGGAAAAGGGTCAAGAAAAATTCATCCCCAGTGAAGCTTAACCATGGTGACATTATATCATTTATCGCACCTCACAATGGTAAGATTCTTTGCTCCTTTCAGTTTCATTAGTCTGTCCTTGGGTCACTAGGGGTAGGTATCCACATCATCACTATTTCTCTTGCGATTGATGTTGCAACGTCAGTTTCAACTTGTATGTTGCTTTTGCAGATGCTTCCTATTCATTTGTCTACCGTGAAGTTAATGCAATCAGCTGTACAGAGAACGGGGCTACTGCTCTTAAAAGGAAGTCAGGTGAGGAGTTTGCTTCTTATTGTTTGGTGATCATGACCATGTTGCGAGTTTTGTTGGCTATCTTCTGGTTTGGTGATCATGACTATGTTACAAGCTTTGATATGTGGACCACTGTTTTTGTTTGATTCTGAAGAGGAGGGTGGTTCTGGAAGCAAGAGGCTCAAGGGTCTTGGTATTGGTTCTCCTGATGGTCCTGTTTCACTAGATGATGTCCGGAGACTAGAAAAATCTAATGCTGTAAGTGACTCCTTCAATGACAATAGCTCTGTGCCCTGGTAATTTGCTAACCTTATTAGCCTAAAATGATGCAGGATCTCAGGGAACAAATTGAGGCACATGTTGTAACAATCGAGACTTTGAGAACTGAAATAAAAGCGGCACAAGCCCAGCATGGAAAGGTATACAGTACTTCTATGTCGATGTACCCTAGCTCCCCTGTTCTTGCACGAAGTGTTTTCATTTTTTTTTCAGTATTATGTTTCTCCTAGCATAAATAATTTCCCTCTTCAGGGCTCAGTATCGCCTATATATTCTAATGTTTCTCAAATCTATTTTACAAGTAATGTTCCTCTATTGTTTGTTAAATTGCCTGCATAATTATCAGTGTACCATTGATAAAGCATTCTTACATTCAATGAAGATCATACCTATTTATTTGGGAGAGGGGATATTCATTCCCTGCCTTGTTAAAATTTGCCTTTTGCCATCAAAGCTCTGGTTTCTACTTGCTTGAATATTGTACTCATCGTTTTCTCATTATTCTTTCTGTGTAACTAAGTTTTTATCAATTTGATGATGTAGGAACTTGAGGAGCTGAGAGAAACTACATCGAGTTCTTATCTTGATCAAACCAAATCTCTTCGGTTAGCACTTGAGGAAAAACAAAAACAACTAGATTTACTCAGTACATCAAATACAGAGTTACAGAGTTCCATTAAAGACCTGGATGAAAGGCTTAGCGCATCTAAGCAATCACGTGCTGATGCTGATGAGATAATTTTGAGGTATTGTATTGACGTGATATCGTTTTCTCACCATTTGACAACAATACAAAGAACTTTGTTCAATTCTTTACATGCTTCATTTACTATTACACGAGGTTCTCATATTTCTGAGATTTGAAATGTTTCCAGCCAGAAAGCAACTATATGTGAGCTAGAGGAACGGCTAAGTGAGGAGCGTAACTTCAGAAGAGAAGAGCGTGATAAGGCTGCACAGGACTTGAAATCTGCATTGCATAAAGTGCAAACTGAGGCCCAAGAAGAAATTAAGAGACAGGCAGAGTCTTACCTTAGACAGCAAAGGGAACAGAAAGAAGTTATTAGTAAACTACAGGTAATACTTTTACCCAATTATAGTCATATCCAGATTCCGGAAGTCATGTCTTTATATCATATATTGAAATAACCTTTTTCACTTCTGTTTCTAGGAATCAGAAAAAGAAACACGTTTGCTTGTCGAAACGTTGAGATCCAAGCTGGTATGCTATTTCACAACGATTGCTCCAAATTCATTGTGGAAACTTCAATGCACTTCAATTTTTGTTCTCTGATCCTTTTGTGCAGGAAGATGCACGAGATAATCTTGTAACATCTGAGAAGAAAGTAAGAGAGCTGGAGGCTCGGCTTCAAGATGAGCAGTTAGTATCAGTTAACAATCAAAAGGTATCAAGCAGTGTGCACGTCGACTTCAGTAATTATTACTGACGGCGTCTCACCCTCTTCTGCTCATTACTTTCGATTGCAGAAATCAAATAATCTGGAAATCGAACTGAGTAAACTGAAGAAAGAACTTGAAAATGAGAAGGTACAAGAAATGTTCAAATGAGCATGTAGATTAGGTTGTTCTTCTTACAAGCTGACAATGTGTATCCGTTTGTTAGCAGGCTGCTCGGGAAGAAGCATGGGCAAAGGTCTCAGCTCTTGAGTTTGAAATAGCTGCAACAATTAGAGATCTATCAATTGAGAAACAAAGGTATCAAGGAGCTAGAGAACGAATTATCTTACGGTAAGAATCCTGTTTCATTTTATATGCACAATAAGAATCCCAAATGTGTGCACTACAAGTTATGTATAATCCTTTTGTATTTTCCCACCTATGTTGCTTATTGCAGAGAGACTCAGCTGCGTGCATTCTATTCAACTACAGAAGAAATCTCTTCTCTGTTTGCAAAACAGCAGGAACAGCTGAAAGCTATGCAGAGAACTTTGGAGGATGAAGAGAACTATGAGAATACCTTAATGAGTGTCGATCTCAATAAAGTGCCAATAGCCACCGATGATGGCTGTTTGAGGTCTTGCTCAAAAAATACATTGGAAGATCCAAGTGCTTCAACACAGAATACCCAACTAAGTGAGCATAGTTCTAGTGATGAAGATGCTAACATGACTGAGCAGCACGCTGATGGTACTGCCGAAGGTGGCAGCACTCAAGGTCTAGAGTGCTCCAGTCCAGAAAGGTCAGAGGAAAGATTAAGGTCTGATTTTCATGGCAATTCTGTTTCTGCTGCTCCTGAGAGGGAGGTAGCAGATACTGAGCAAGTTCCTGAGACAGAAAGTGAAGCTGGTATGGTTGGTTGTGATGATCAAAGATGTGACAACATGGGAGGAGAGACTATGCCACTAGAGGATGAAGCGCAGCCTCACGAAAACGAGGAACCTACCACATTGCTCAAAGATGGCGGGCAGCCAAGAGCAAATGAGGATCCTGTTTCAACCCCCAAAGATGGCATTGACCACTGTTCTGAAGATAAACATGAGGATCACACTGAGAGCAAACAGGACACACATGTTGAAGCAATTAGAACAGCTGATCTGTTGACCTCAGAAGTTGGTGGGAGCTGAGCAGTGGAAACAGCTCCATCTGTCAATGGGGAAAACGAATCTCCTAGGAGTTTGGAAGATGCTGGCGATGCTGTGAGGCAGGATGATGATGATGGGGCAGCTGATGATTTGCTAAATTTGGTGAACTCAGAAGGCCAAGCGGCTGGGAGTCAGAATAATGCTGCTGACCATGTCACTTCCAAAAAAAGTGATCACCATCGTGTCCTTAGTGCCATGATTGAAATTGTTGATCCTGAATTCAAAAGGCAAATATCGAGAAGTAATGACGAACCAATGTCTGATGCCGAGACAGATGAAGGCAGCGAGGAAGTTGATACAGATGATGACAGCGAGGAGCCTATGGTTGAGGATTCAGTTGGGTAATTCACTTTCCGTGTTAATAGTTGGTGTGCCCTGTATCATGATGTTGCATGTATATGCATCTCTCTTACATTTCCATTTCTAGTTTGTCTATGTGTATATGTTTGTGCCAAGGAAGTGTCATGTTGTGACGCAGATGGTTTCTCTTGATATGGACATTACCTATGGGTGTGTAACCATGAATGCCATAAAAAGATATGTTACATCTTGGAAGTGGCAAATATACTGAGCAAACAGCAAATGCAATACGTGAACCGCATTTTGCCCCCTAAAAGCAGGTGTACCAAAGGGAAAAAAAAAACATCAACGAAATACTGAAAGAGATAAACTAATACAAAAGAATATGAATCAGCTACAATCTGATCAGTTTGGTAACTCAAACAACGGCTGTATCATCCAAAGAATAAATAAACAATAAAGAAGTACAAGCAGGTTCATCACCTGGAAAAAATACACGGTGATTATTAACGACATTTAGAAACAAATGAGTTAGGAAATCAAATGCTTTCAGTTCATCTAAACCGATATTCCTTTTTTGTTTTTCCCATGAAGCAGTCGACAGCGCCTTTGACTCTGAGCTCACTCTTTTGATTCATGGTTCTTCCCTGTGCCGTTCTGCTGTGCCTGCTGCAGCTGGTAAAACGGGATCGGCGTGGCCTGCTGCTGCTGCTGATGCAGTTGAAACATCTGGTCCTGAGCATTGAGCTGGAGCTGCTGGGCTAGATTGTTGGACGAGCAAGAATCGCCGAGCTCTGCAGTCGCGAGTTTCAGGCGTTGGACCTCGGCCGTCAGTGCCTCATTCAATGCTGTTCAAGAAGACAATGAAATGCGACGATTAGCCACAACAAAAAAGAAGAATTAACCCATAAACTCTTTAGATGAGATGTGCTCTTTGAAAGCACATGTTGATATTGTTAGCATGTCTGTGCCATTTTTAGAAGTCAATATATTCATACATTCTAGACACTAGCAGCAGCAGAGAAACCGCATATTTTATCTGAAGAAAGGGTGTGAGATTAAACAAAACACGAGCAAATCTTGGTTCTCTGATGATGATGATGATGATGGTTAGCACATCTTCCTAGACGCAACTAGGAGCAGTAGTACATGCTAACGACTAGCGGTATTGCGCGAGGGATTGTATAGAAAAGCCAACCACCAACCACCAACCCGTCTGCCTCCAAATGCAACCACGAGCTCACCCACAAACCCAGAGCCGTAGGCACACGAAGTGGGACAAAAGCCACAACATGTCAACGTCAACTTCAATGGGACAATAGTTTTATTTTTTCTGATAACTTATCCGAAACGTAATATAGCTACAAGCTGTAGTGCCTAGCACATCGGACGTTGACGAGCACATCAAGGAAGAAGAAGAAAGGCAGTATGCAGGTGAGATCATGGGACGCACCGTCGCGCAGCTGCGCCTGCTGCTCCATGGCCTGCAGCCGGAACTTGAGCTCGTTGTTCTGCGTCGCGATCCCCGCCGAGTCGCGCTGCATGCGAAGAAAATGTTCATGAACTCTGTGATGATCGAGGAGAATGGACAAGAGAAAGCGATCGAGAGGGAGCAGCTACCTGGAGAAGAGTGAGCTGAGCAGAGAGAGTCGTGGCCTCTGTCTGCAGGATCTGCACCTTCTGCTCCAGCTCCGCAATGTAGCGCATCTTCCTCTCCTTGGACCGCGCCGCCGACAGCCTGTTCGCCAGCACCCTGCGAACGAACGATCAAGCACCAAAACATCAGCTCGATCAGCCAAACCATTTCATTCGTAATAGCACATTATAATCACTGATTCACTGTGCATTTTGCAAGCTCGATCGTATGGATCCTAGAATTCAAGAGGAATGTGATTAAGTGCTAAGCAGGAGGAGGAATTACCTCTTGACGCGCTTGGGGTCGGCGAGCGCCATCTCGGCGAGCTTCTCGTCGGCCATGATCTTCTTCATCTCGACAGGGGTAAACTCCCCGCTTCCAAACTCGAGGCTGAACCTATTGGGCCCCGGTATGATCCCGTTCGCCGCGGCGCCGGCGGAGAAGTTGAGCTTCCCGATGAGGCTGTCCATGGACAGGCTCCTGGCATGTCGCGCCATGGGCGCGGCACCGGCCGGTTCCCCCACGGCGGTCCTCTTGAGCCCCTCCCCACGCCCGTCGGCGTCGCCGCCCCAGAGGCGGCGGATCCCGGCGCGGCTGTCGGCGGCGCACTCCTCCGACTCGTTCTCGCTGCTATCGGCGCCGTTGGTCTTGACGCTGCTGCCCCTGCTGTCGCCGTCGTCGTGGCGGTCGTCGGAGGAGTTGAGCCCGTCGAGCCCGTCCAGGTTGAGGTAGGCGTTGAACAAGTCGTCGGCGTCGCCACCACCGCCGCCGCCGTGGTGGGCGCTCCAGCTGGCCTCCACCTTGGGCGGCGGGAGGTGGTGGTGGACCCCCGGTGGTCCCGGCGGGAAGTAGCCGAACGGGACGTCGCTGCGGGAGCGGCGGTGGTGCGGTGGCTTGATGCGCGTGGCGTCGGCCGGCTCCATGCACACGTCCCCCTGCGGCGCCGTGGGTCGCTGCCCGCCGAACGCCGACGAAGAGGGCGGCGTCGGTGGGAGCCCGGAAGGCCTCGGCTTGGCGCCGGTTGGGTCGGGCGCGAAGGACGTGGTCATCGGCAGCGACACCCCCAGCTGCTGCTGCTGCTGCACGTGGTGGTGCATCATCGCGGCCGCGTGCGCGTCGCCAACGCCGTTCATGGCCGGACGGCCTCGGCGCGCTATCGGGAGAACCCAAGCTGAGGTAGCCGCGGGTTGACGGACGCAAAGCACGGGCAGGCGAGGCGGCGGCAGCGGTGCAAGTGCAGACACCGGGAGCGCGGCGGCGGCGGCGGTGGAATCAATGGAATGGAAGGCTGGGGCGAAGGGGTGTTTGGGTCGGGCGGGCGCTGCGCTGCGCTTTAAAGCGCTGCCTATTTAAGATAATCGCCGTTTTGGTGAGGATCCCACTCTCCTCCCTCCTGTGAACGAAGGCGTCCGCGTGCCGGTGGGGTTGGCTTTGCCGTGCCTGCCCTGCCCTGCTCGCTCCTCCGTTTGCTTTGGTTTGGTTTGGACCGTGTTTAGCTGGGTGGGCAAAAGTAATTTTTTTTATACGTGTTATGTGGGTAAGATGAATAGAAAAAGGAAAAAAAAAATTTTTAGCGATGCATGTTGAAGGAGATGAATAGGAAGCCGTTCGGGCTCGGCTAATGCTTTGTTTGGCTTGCTTGGTGAAGTCGCCTGCGCCTCGCTACGCGCCGCTGGACAAGCAGGTGAAGGTCTGAATGGTCTGGTCGAGGGGAGAATGATCGAAGCGCATGCGCATCGGCGACCTCGTACAGGACAGGACCGGGCCGGCCGCTGCTGCTTTGACTATAAGTTTTTTCTATTCATCCACTTATAGAACACGTTTCCTAGTGTACTATTTATCTAAAAAAGTATTTTTTTTACTTCTAATATGAACGCAACCCGGCTTTAAGTGGGTGCATTCACGATGGTTTAATTTGTTTGAGCAGAGACAAATCCTTGTACGAGCTTGGCTGTACGAAAACAGCAGCTTCTGCTGCTTCACTCGCTGCTGGCAGGCAGCTATCTATCTTTGGGGGATGGATCGATGCATGTGCCAGCTGGGACATGACCTGATTATCGATCCCTTCGTTCCTGTGCCTTCGTCGGAAGAAGATGCTGTACCTACGGCAGAGGTGCGTGCAATTTCCCCGTGCAGGTCGACATCGATCGTTGGCTGTTACTTGGATCAAACGGCTGTCAACAAATAAATTTACCGTTTCTGCAATAATGTGAACTGTAATTTCCCTGTATAACATGCATGATGATGTGAAAAACGTCACTAGTAGCTGGTGTCATCGTTTTATTCGGGTGACACACGAGGAGATTGTTTTGGCATGAATCTTCATTTGCAAAGAAACCAAAAAAGGATTCTATTATTTTTGGTATGCATCAGCAATGACAGGAGACACTCTCGGTACGTGTTGGTTCGTCGGAGGTGGTTCTTGTGCGCTCCGTTCCATTTCATGCTATTAATGTGGGCTCATTTCAATTTTAAAAAAGCCTGGTTTTCCAAAAGGCTGATTGCCAATCCTGGATCTTTCAAAAAAATAAAGCGATATATATGCATACAAAGCAAATGCTACTTGCATTAAAGTTTAATTAACATAATGATTTTGCTTTAGTTCCCAAACTGCGGATCACATGTGTATGCCCATCCAGTGATACGGGGGGGCCTTTAATTTGGCCTTTAGCTTTATGGATCGAAGTATCAGGTCCTTTTGTTCGATTCCCAAAAGATCAATGATGAGACGAGGCCGGTCTGAGAAAGAAAAAATGGCACAAATTCCTTAATGCCCCTAGCTAGCTAGACTTTTAACTTGCAGCTCTAGTAGTTTTTGTTTCTTTAATTTCATTTTGTTTTTTAATTATGAGACACGATCTTTTTTTTTTTGCTGTAGTAATAGTAATATAGATTGGCAGCAGCAGTATTCGGACTTGGAGTGACTGCGCAGAGCCGAGCGAATGAAGGCGGCCTGTTTTCCTTGGCCGGCAAGTTAAAAGGCTCGGTGCTGCTGAGCTGGGCAGCATGCACAAGCGCAGCGACAGACACATCACGTGCTCTGCCGCTGCCAATCTGCCATGTGTAACGCGGATGCAAATAATCTTTGGCCGTGTTCACTAAAATTTTTTTCTCGAAAAACGTGTTATATAAGGAGGATGAATAAGAAAGGTGAAAAAAGATTTTTTAGAATACGTGTTCTGTGAGTAAGATAAATAGGAAGTAAAAAATACTTTTAGAATCTGAACCTGCCCTTTGTCAAGAGCAGAATTAATGGGCTTGCAGCGGTGATTGGCACAGGAGATTTGCAGCGGTGCCACATGGACGGCAGAGGCGGCTATGGTAGCTCCAAAGCCAAGCCTGTCTCTGTCCGGGGAAAGACGGTGTGGAAGCGGCTCGGTCGGATCGGAGTGGCAAAGCCAAGAAAGCGGCTTTCCATTCGTTGGGGGAAAAGGCAGAAACCGTGTGGGGACCACGCAGTCAGTCAGTCATGCCTCAGTCATGTTTACTTCAAAAGATCTTTTCGGTTGTAAAACACGTCGTCAACGGTTGGATCTTCTTCCTCTCACGTCTCTCATGATAAACACAAGAACGAAGTAGACAAGACACAATGTAAGGTGGAGCTTCTCTTTATTCCTCATATTTGATAATTTACAATAACAATCTCTCTCATATATATACTCTGACCTATGACTAGAGTTTTGGTAGGAGCCCACGAGCAACCGGACATGGACTAGGACTTCTAGTCCTTCTTTCCTTCTATAAAGTCCGGGCAACCGAACATGGACTAGGACTTCTAGTCCTTTCCTTCTATTCAAGTCCGGTTGTATTACAACACTCTCCCTTGGGCGATTACCACGAATGTATATGTCTCATTAAAAACTCCATCTGAAAACCCAGTGGGAAAAACGGTTATTGGAGAAAAGAGTACATATCAACCGTAATTGTATTGCATATGTTGCCTCGTCAAAAACCTTATGTGAGAAACCTTCAAATAACAACTCACAAAGGAAAAAAGAGTACAATATCAAACCTTCTTGGTTTTTATATAATTATGCATTCATCATTCTTCATGAACAATGATCAATCTTCAAGATTATACATAAACTTCAGATTCTTACAATAATAATATATATGTGATCTTGATTATAATAATCAAGTGGTATACCTTCATGGTAAATAATCATTAAGTTGATTCATCCTAGATAATACTTAATGAAAATATGTGCTCCCCTCATAACGACATTCTTTGAACTTCCCATTCATGATGATTTTAAGCACATTTTTCATAAATGTGTATGAATATTGGTACTCAATTAACAAAATATTTAGTCGTTCAAAGACTTAATATAGTTCTTCTATACTATGATAGGAGCAATGCTTCGAGCACTAATAACCACTTATTTAATTACGCAATACAAATAAATTTTATCCCTACATAGGAACATGGGGACAATGAGTTACAAATTAGTATACCTTCGAGGTATTATATTTTCAAACCTCGGTGTTTGAGGTTAGTCAGTCTTCATTTGGCATTTGAAGGGGATAATTCAATTTGCCAATTACCAATATACCTTCTATGGTATTCGAGGATACTTGCTATTCAATGATAGCTAGCTATTTATGCACATATGAGTGCTTGTATGGTACATTCAAGACCATTTAAATCCTCGTTGCACTTCTAGTTTAATCATTCGGGTCTGTACGAGTCTTCACTTGTATCTTCAGAATTTATTGGTGCTCATGCAGGAGTTGACTGATAATAAATTATTTCAACGACTATTTTCTTTGGGAATCTTTAATTCTTCAAGAATAATATTTCCTTTTTATGAGAAATTTACTCATGATAGAGAGAAATAATTTTCACAATAATTTGAGTTCTTCTATGAACTCTTTACTTTTACTCCTTCTAGGATATGCTCATCGTGAGACATTTTAATATTCATTCAAGAATATTATCTACCTTAGACATTCAATGTTTAGTATTAGCTTTGATTCTATTTCTTACTATTTTATTCCTTCGAGGAAAATGAGTCCTTCAAGGATCATTTCTCAGGGATTTTCCGAATCCACTGATTGACTGCATAATATGTCATTTGCCAGATATGTTACAGAATATTTATTCATACATAATGGGAGTTTAATAGTCTTTTTTAAAGACTTATGAACCATAGTATTTCACCATATCATTATTTCATAATAATATATAGTTTGAACTTCTAGGTTCAAATTCTTTCTTCATGGTCCAACCTCTTTTGCATTCTTTCATTGACCCGATATGAGTGCTTCGTACAACTCTGCCATGGACTTTAGTCTTGAATCCATGCTCTCACTTAGAGAAGCATTTGCAATTATAGAGGTAATGTTGTCGACATTCATTCAATTCTCCCATATCTTTAGGATAAGACTATTATATGGTCAATATTTTTCTGCTTATGCCAACACAAAATATTGCGCGCGCTTTGAAGTGTTAGGCATTCATCTTCATGATGAACATTTCTCAATTTGTGAGGTAATTAACCTTAAAGGTCTTTTGCTTCGGAATTTACGGATATTCTATTTAAATTGTTTGACAAGTTCATATTATCTAAAACCAACAGGCGTCCCCGTAGATTTTAAATTAATGACCAAGTCCTTTGCCAGTGTGAGTATATTGATGAGAACATGACACCATCGGATACGAACATTGGTCATAAGGTGAATTTATTTCTCCATTTGTATAATGATTTGTTGTACAATTCACTTGGTTCCACATGTCCATGTCATTATTTGACTGAAGGTACAAATACATTATTACAATGTCTTCTCGGGCTTGTTATTCACACATGGGACCTATGACTAAGATGGAGTAGGCCCCAGACATATGGAGAGAGCTTCAAAGATGCTCAAGGACGTCCTCCACCTTGGCCGCCACCTTAGGAGACCAGCAAGGGCGCCCAAGTAAGATGGAGGCCCATTACAACTCGAGTTCGAGTCCACCTCGGAGTCCAGGAGCTGCTTTCGGTAAAACGGACGTCCAGGCCACATACGGAGTCCGATTTCGACGATCCACATATGGTTGGAAAGAAGATTTCATAGAGCTTCTAATGGCGTTGGTTTGAAGCCCAAATATGTCCTGAGTCGTCGGGAATCATCCAAACAAGCTGGCGTCCAGAATCTATCCCGGTGCTGCGTCACCGTCTTTTGGTCTTTGGGCCGTGTATCGTCATCAAGCCCATTAGGGGGCGTGAGCAGGGGGTCATCCACGACCCTAAGCTCTATAATTCAGTAGCCATAGCCTTCCTTAGGGTTTGGGTTTTGCTTAGATTAATCTGTCAAGAACAGTTTCACCGTTGCATCGGTTTGTGAGACCCCAACTCGTGAGATTAATCATACATCTGCAATTCGGTTGCATCTTTCTGTGTTCTTGCTTGTGTTCTTCGATTCGCAGGCAAGGATTAGCCTTCTGGGCGAGGTCGACTTAGGTCGATAACCTGAGAAGACGTGGTGCTGCGATTGCGGGGTTCAGGACGTGTTGTTCGGAAGCCGGATCGATTTGTGTCGCGACTCCGCCAAAATCGTCGCTTATCTGAACCTTTCGGAAGATCGGGAACCCTAGTCCACATCAGTTGGTATCAGAGCCAGGTTTACCGTCAGGTTCACCCTTACCCTAGTTTAGTTTGTGTCGTTTGTCCTAAAAATCCAGAAAATTGCCCTACAAAAATATATGTTCTTCATTGTTTCCGCTGTCCTATAACCCTCTGTGCCCCTCAATTTTTCTTTTCAGATTGCTTTTCTAAATTTTAGTCCCTCATTGTGTCGTTGTGTTCGTCGTGTCTAGGTCTTGTTTCTTGTCTAGTCAAGTCGAGTAGGATTTTTGTTCTGTTTAAGTTGTCATTCGTGTGGATCTTTGAAGGGAAGACAATCTAATCCAAGTGCTTGTCTCATGCTCCAAGTTAATTAATAACAGCACAATATATTTTTGCATCCTATATGCATGTTGCAGCTAAGATATTGGTTTGCCGTGTACCTTTAAAAAATTAGAAGGCAAAGGATAGTTGATTGGTGCATCCTGCACGTTGCTGTGAAAATTTTTGGCAGCCTCCCAAAATTCCATCGTCCATTGTGACATATCTTGCGGCACATTCTGAGTAGAAAAAAAGAAAAAAGGCAAGGTGCAAAAAAAAAAAGAAAACAAAAGAGCCGCACCAAAGAAAAAAAAAGAAAGAAAAGAGTAGAAAAAAATCAGTATTGCTGCATCCTGTGAGTCCTTGAGCTAAGTTGTATTATTACTTGCTTGAACTAGGTCTGAGACGAGTTTAGGCCGGTGACATAGACTAGCTTGGGACTAATTTTCAGCTTTGCAATTTCTGAATTGAATTATTGTTATTCCTTGCTACATCTTTTTGGCCTTCCTATAGCTCCACATATTACTTTTGGACAACACAGTTTTTGACCCTTGCAATCGCTGGATCACATCTTCTAGGTAATCCTTTGCTTTGCTGGTAAGAACCTTGTAAGACCTTGGTAAGGTGCTTCTTTTTGCTGTGTTGATTGATTGAGAGGCACCATCACACCTGCATAGGAGATTATTCGGGATAATTAATTGTTGTTATTTCTTCTATGGCTAATATTTTGCAGGACAATATGGATATTATAGAACAATATGTGTTTAGTTCTGAAATGCAGAAGTTGGAACGAAATCAAGTCAACAATTTATTCCAAACTTTCTTTGTTGTGAGGAATCGACGTTGTCGTGTCATCATTGACCGTGATAGCAGCCGCAACATTGCAAGTTTAGAGTTGGTCGAGAAGCTTGGCTTGACCACAGAGCCGCATCCATCTCCGTACTACATCCAATCGGTAAATTCTTGTGATATCATAAAGGTAAATAAGATTGCACGTATAGAATTTTTTATTGATGTCTACAAGGATAGTGCAGAATTTGATATAGTACCTATGCAAGCATGCCATTTGTTATTTGGTGAACCATGGATATCTGAAAATAATGTTGTGCATAATACAATTGCTAGTGATTATTCTTTTAAATATAAAGGAAAAAACATTATTCTTAAACCTATGAGTATTGCTGAAATTTTAAAAGAAGATCTCATGAGAGCAGAGAGAAGAAAGAATGAGCCTTTTAGAAAAGAATGGGCAATTTTAGATGTTACAACACCTACATGTAAATCTGAAATTTTACGAAAAGATCATGCTATTTTGCCTCTTGTTGGAACTAATGTTTTGCAGCACATACCCAAACAAGAAGAAAATGAGGAGCTGACAACAACATATGAAGATTCAGGACCTTCTTGTCACAATGCACCGTTGGCTACTGCTGCATATGAGGCCATAGCTGTTACACATGGTGCTACAATCACAGAAGGTGAAAATTGTGATATGCTGAATTTTTCCACCGATCATGCTAATATAGAGCAACTATTAGTGGAACCTACTCTTGATTTACCTTTGTCACAAGATGATTGGCTTGATATTTCTTGTGATAAAGAAGAGTTGTGCACAAATGATTCATACATTGCTATGACACAACTAGTCCATACTAATGATAATCATCCTTTGGAGTCATATACTTGTGCTGAAAATAAAATGTTTGTTCCTATTACTTGTGCACATGACGAACAAAAATTGATATCTTCTTTAAACACTTTGGGTTATATCAAATTTAATGTTCTATGTAATCTAAATTGTTTGGAGGAGAGACTCTTTGCAAATTTTGAATTGCCATGTTTGAATAGGAATACATATCACTTTATTGGCAAATATAATCACAATGGAGAATATATGGTGCACCGAGTTTATATTTGTTCAAATCTAAAATATTCTTTGATGGGACAACAAGGAGATCAATTTGAGGGCTGCAATAACACTAAACATGATGAATCCAGTTGCTCTAGTTTTGTTTTCAAGAAACAGGCAAACATTCAAGAAGGGGAGCACTGTTGGGAGTCACCTAAAACATCTTCCACAACTACGGCCAAACCGAGGACGGTTTGTTTTCAAGAAGGGGAGGATGATGAGAACATGACACCATCGGATACGAACATTGGTCATAAGGTGAATTTATTTCTCCATTTGTATAATGATTTGTTGTACAATTCACTTGGTTCCACATGTCCATGTCATTATTTGACTGAAGGTACAAATACATTATTACAATGTCTTCTCGGGCTTGTTATTCACACATGGGACCCAGGACTAAGATGGAATAGGCCCCAGACATATGGAGAGAGATTCAAAGATGCTCAAGGACGTCCTCCACCTTGGCCGCCACCTTAGGAGACCAGCAAGGGCGCCCAAGTAAGATGGAGGCCCATTACAACTCGAGTTCGAGTCCACCTCGGAGTCCAGGAGCTGCTTTCGGTAAAACGGACGTCCATGCCACATACGGAGTCCGATTTCGACGATCCACATATGGTTGGAAAGAAGATTTCATAGAGCTTCTAATGGCGTTGGTTTGAAGCCCAAATATGTCCTGAGTCGTCGGGAATCATCCAAACAAGGTGGCGTCCAAAATCTGTCCCGGTGCTGCGTCACCGTCTTTTGGTCGTTGGGCCGTGTATCGTCATCAAGCCCATTAGGGGGGCGTGAGCAGGGGGTCATCCACGACCCTAAGCTCTATAATTCAGTAGCCATAGCCTTCCTTAGGGTTTGGGTTTTGCTTAGATTAATCAGTCAAGAACAGTTT
This sequence comes from Digitaria exilis, assembly GCA_015342445.1. Lineage (NCBI taxonomy): Eukaryota > Viridiplantae > Streptophyta > Magnoliopsida > Poales > Poaceae > Digitaria > Digitaria exilis. Next base: position 851,154 of record JACEFO010000144.1, read on the forward strand.
CGCCGTTGCATCGGTTTGTGAGACCCCAACTCGTGAGATTAATCATACATCTGCAATTCGGTTGCATCTTTCTGTGTTCTTGCTTGTGTTCTTCGATTCGCAGGCAAGGATTAGCCTTCTGGGCGAGGTCGACTTAGGTCGATAACCTGAGGAGACGTGGTGCTGCGATTGCGGGGTTCAGGACGTGTTGTTCGGAAGCCGGATCGATTTGTGTCGCGACTCCGCCAAAATCGTCGCTTATCTGAACCTTTCGGAAGATCGGGAACCCTAGTCCACATCATATATTATTAGATACCCAGGATATACCACAATAGCATTTTGTTTACTACAAGTAAACTTGAACTTCAAGTTGTTCTCCTAATTTCCGATGTCCCATTCGTGAGTATTCATCATGTGCACATTCTCACTAGAGTCCTTCAGGGAGTTTCACTTCAAGTGTTGGCCACATCAAGTGGCGCCCCCATGGGCTTCCTCACTATTTTAATTTTCTGGCAATATACTTTGCTTCATGCAAGTATAATATGTTGTGTGTTTATATTCCTGCTTCAAGCTTCCAGGATTATTATATGAAGATATTTCTTGCTTCAAATATAAGGCATTCATATGGACTATCTCCCCCTAATGCCAATATTATATCTTCGTTACTAGCATACTTCTAAAATGTCCCCATGGGATTAGTATAATGGAAATTCAGATCCATTTTTCAACTTCAAGTTAATGCCCATTTATGTATGCTATTATGGTGAAATAAAATAATAGTTACACACTTCTTTCTAATATAGGGGTTATTTGTTTATATGCAGTGAGCTAGACTTTATTAATGTAGTAACATGAATGCTACATTTATGTTAGCATAGTGTGCAATGCGGTATATTCGGTATACCTATAATTTGCACTATTCGAAGTCTACGAGACTATTTTTATTGTCTAGCTTCTTTTATTTATTTTGCCTATTTATAAGCAATAATACTCATACCATATACTTCAAGTATTTAACATAAACTTTCAGTTTATAAATATACAAAATATAATCTACATGGAATTTTCTTCAGGAAAAATAATTGCTCATTCATTCAAGAATTCCCCATATACTTTGATTCCATAATATAAAATTTTTTCCACATAACAGACTACCAGGTCTATATTCTTTTTATGTGTCCGCAAAACCCATTCTGATTTGGGTTAACCAATTTCTAATTGGATATACTGAGCCAACTCTATGTCATTTTTCTCCCCCTCATCTTAGCCTTCTTGACTAAAATTTTACTTACTGATTTCTGATCATTTAGTATATGTGCATACGGCGCACAAGTGATCTAGCTTGCTAGCTAGTTGATAGATTTTTATGACGGACTACTAGCCATCCAAGTGTAATGGGGTTTGCTACTCAACAGGAGAAGCTTGAGTTACACATATGTCGGTGCCTGATTTGGTCGCACCGGCACCAACGAGTGATTGCGGTGCTAACCACTCGTTTTCCCGATGGCGAGAGTGAGAGACAAGGGTTTTATCCTGGTTCCGGCCACGGGGCCGTACGTCCAGCAGTGGTGCGATGCACCGGGTTACGTGTTGCTCGTGGTAGGGGTTTACAAGCAAGGTGGGAGAAGGAGATGAGCTCCTAAGTCCCAGGCTATGGTGTGTGGGTGCGTATGAGACTTGTGTTCTCTGCGTGTCTTCGTTCTTCCCGTTCGTTGCCTTTCGCATGGACTTCCCTTCCCCTTTTATAGACCAAGGGGAACGGGGTGCGAGTACATGTGTTTGTCGCTAAGTGCACTGTTCGTCCATGCCGCGTACTGTGCGCGAGCGGGAATCGCGCCTTCCAACTCCGCTGACGACATGGCAGGGGCTGACGTATCGTCCTTCCTTCTCGTGACAGTTCACGGCGTCGAGGGTGGTGTCTTGCGTACGGCGTTCCATGGTCTCCTTCGAGGCTGCCTTCGAGGGTGGCTGTGCGTCCGTAGGGGGGTAAAGTCAAAGGAGTGGTTGGCACAGTGCTGCTGGCAGGGTTAGGTCTGGCGCGCAGTATGGCGCTCAGAGTTCACTGTTGCGAGTGGATTTGACCGATGTCCTCTCCGGGAGTAGGTGATGGCGTGGAGCAGTGATCCCTGCTTTTTTGACCGTGTCATGATGACTCTGATGGGTTGCAGAGTCCCAGGCGCTGTTCCCGGCGAGGCCGACTCGAGCTTGGATCGCAAGCTCGAGTTCGTCAAGCCTCGAACGAGACGGAAACTACCCGCTCGAGGGTAGGGGTCGCCCTCGAGGCTGCTGAGCCTCGAACGAGACGGAAACTACCCGCTCGAGGGTAGGGGTCGCCCTCGAGGCTGCTGAGCCTCGAACGAGACGGAAACCACCCGCTCGAGGGTAGGGGTCGTCCTCGAGGCCGCTGAGCCTCGAACGAGACGGAAACCCCCCGCTCGAGGGTAATCGTTTACCTCGAGCTGGATGGGGCCGAGGACTCGTAGCGATGGCGGGCCTTTGCTGGGCTGTTGAGCCAGGTCAATGTCGTCGTGGGCCTTGATGCCAAGTAGTTTTGGACTTAGATTGGGGTACCCCTTTTGCAGGTACCCGACAGTAGCCCCCGAGCCTTCGCGGGGATGAAGTTTAATCCCGCGAAGGCTGGAGTTCGTCGAGGCTTTCGAGGCCTTTATCTCCTCGTGGGTTCCGAGAATCCGTGGGGGCGCGCTAGCGCACCCGCGGGTGTAGCCCCCGAGGCCTTGGGAGAGTGGTTGGCATTCTCTCAAGGTCTCAGCTTGATGTGCAGAGCATTCGCTGCTCTCTCAGGTGTGGGTTCGTCCACTACGCCTGAGGTTGGGGGGATTTCAAGCTTTTTTCGTACCTCGTGCTCCCTGTTCGAGGGTGTCGAGGAGGAGGCGACCCGTGCTTCCCTCGGTGGGACCGAGCCACGGATGCCTGGTTGAGCTGGTAACGGGTGGTTCGAGTGGACGTCCATGCCCCGTTCGATAAGGGTAGGCTCGTGGTCACAGGACACGTCCATAAAAGCCTTCCGCGAAAGTATGCTAGACAGGACTCGACCTCGTTCGATAGAGGTCGAGGGCTCGATGCTCCCCCTCGAGGGGTCCCTTGATCTAGGCACTTTGCCCGGCCTCGAACATAATCGGTTGGTTTCCTCGAGCGTTCGAGCTTCGAGGGTACCGTTGATTATCCCTGACTCGGTTGATCTGGGGCCCTTGTCGAAACCCTTCGAAGGCCCAAGGTTCGAACCCCTGATCAGTAGAACGATGACTTCCTCCCTTCGAGGGGGAAGCCTTGAGCGTTCTCTCCACATGTTCCGCTCCGCGCGGTGTGGCCGATGTGGGGAGGAACACGGTCGTGTGGATTTGTCCACAGCACTAGGAGCCCCCGAGCCTCGTTTGGCTCAAGATGTCCCAAATTTTTCTTCGTTCCTCGGGATCCCTTTCGAGGGACTGAGGAGGAGGCGATCCATGCTTCCCACGATTGGGATCGAGCCATGGATGCCTGGGTGAGCTGATAGCGGGTAGTTCGAGCGGACGTCCATGCCCCGTTCGATGAGGGTAGGCTCGTGGTCATAGGACACGCCCGTAAAAGCTTTTCGCAAAGGTACGCTAGATGGGACTCGACCTCATTCGATAGAGGTCGAGGGCTCGATGCTCCCCCTCGAGGGGTCCCTCGATCTAGACACTTTGCCTGGCCTCAAACATAATCGGTTGGTTTCCTCGAGCGCTCGAGCTTCGAGGGTACCGTCGATTATCCCTGACTCGGTTGATCTAGGGCCCTTGTCGAAACCCTTCGAAGGCCCAAGGTTCGAACCCCTGATCAGTAGAACGAAGGCCGCCCTTTCAAGGGTTGGTGTGTTGAATGTACCTTCCACCTCTTCGTGCGGGGTCATGATGACCGTTAGGGCAGTTACTGCGACTTCGTGGGGGAGTGCGCGCGCCTTTTCAGGCGTGGCGTGGGCGAAGTGACCGCACGACTGCCCCGACGGCGGAAGAGTGTCCTTTCCTGGGCGAAGATGGCGACGGCTGGGATGACCTTGATGGTTGAAGCGGACCCTGAAAGCCTCGGGACATCGAGCCCGAGTATAAATAGTAGTTTAGAGACTTGCGTTTCCTGATGTAAGAACAATTCGTTTGTTTTCATACATCCTACTTATTTTCGTTAAACATCGTTTGTATCGTTAAATGAGTTTTATTTTCATGCGACATCTCTGCGATGCACGTCGTGTCGAATGCATGCGCCTCGAAAGGAAGTCGCCACTAGGATCGATCGTACGTGAATGACTTAGGCGGAGGGAAGTGAGGTGCTGCCGTAGCCTCGAGGCGTAGGCGAGCACTCGGCTCAGGTGACCCTGCCCTTGTCCGTTTCACGCCTAGTGTCTTCCCTTCGAGGGTTGCAAAAGTGCACTTGGCGATACGCTCGAGATATCACAAGAATTTCAAAAAAGTATTGACTTTTTCAGGGGTTCGTCCCCATTGCGGCCCCCGAGGGAGGGATGGTCCTAGCGAGGGTAGGACCAACCCTCACTCAAGTATGAGTGGACTCGAGTCCACTTGATTAGTTCACAACTTGCGAGAGCTAAGCCAAATACTTAAACAAGAGTTTGTACAATCGAAAGTATGTACAAAAGGGTTCGAGGGGCTGAAGCCGCTCTAGGGGCATAAGCAACTTAGCTGTTGAATGTCGCAGGCGTTCGCGAGGACTTCCGTCGGCGGTGGGTCGTCCCATGCTGAAGAACACGTCGTCGGCATCAAAGACTCTCCTCCACATGGAAGGCCTCGAGGCCCCTTGTGGATGAGGTCCACTGCGGGGACTTCGTTCGCCGTTGTTGCCTTTCTCGCGAGGGGTTCAATGCTTCTTCCCCCTATTGCCTTGATTTTACTTCCTCGAGGGCTTCCTTGGCTTGCTGCCCTCCGCGGGCGTCTCTTCGGGGCGCTTTCCCTTCTTGCCGTTGAAGATGGCGTTCGCCGTCTCCTCCCCCGAAGCGTATTTGGAGGCTACCTCGAATAGCCGGTTCGTGTCGGGGGGAGGGTTCCTCCCCAACTTGGACACCAAGCTATAGCATGTGGTGCTCTCGAGGAGGAAGTGGATGATCTGATGGTCGGTGATGTTGGGCAGCTCGGTGCAGCGCTTGGAGAAGCGCCGGATGAAGTCCCTCAGAGATTCACCGGGTTTTTGCCTGCACCCTCGAAGGTCCCACGTGTTCCCAGGGCGCACGTAGGTGCCCTGGAAATTTCCCACGAAGGTCTCGACCAGGTCGTCCCAGTCGCGGATCCGGTTCGGGGGCAGGTGCTCGAGCCATGTCCGCGCGGAATCCGCCAGGTGGAGTGGCAGATTGCGGATGATCATGGCGTCGTCTGTGGCGCCGCCGAGCTGGCACGCTAGGCGGTAGTCGTTGAGCCATACCCTGGGGTCAGTTTCCCCAGAGTACTTGGTGATGGTGGTAGGCTGTCGGAAACGAGGGGGAATCGGAGCGGTGCGGATGTTACGACTGAACACGCGCGTTCCCGCCGGTTCCGAGACCGCATCCCGGTTCCACCGAACGTCGGTCCGCCCGCGTTGGTGGGTCCGGGCTCCCTCTCGCTGCATTATATGATTCAGGGTGTTGCGAGCATCGTCATCGCCGACCGCGCCTCGGGTGTCCCGGAGGCGTGACCTCGCGGGCACCCTCGCTGGAAGCGTTCGTGCTTCGGGCGTACGTGGTTCGTTGGCGTGGCGCTGCGCCGAGTCACGGTGGGAGTCGCCCCAGGACTGTGCTCGTGCCCTGCCGTTAGGCCGGGGTGAGCGTACCGATGATTCCCCTCCTCGTTCGCCCTTCGAGGCCGAGGAGCGTCGAAGGCGGGAGGCTGAGCTCTCGGCCTGTTGTCGGGCGGCAATCTCGACCAGCTTTTGGGCCTCGAGGTGCAGCTTCCGCCCCTCGGGGGTTGCTGCTTCCGGCATGGCTCGGAGTAGTGCGGCCGCCGCGATGAGCTTCTGGCTCGTTCTAGGAGCGAGCTCGTCATCTTTGCCCTCAGCAAGGATGCGGGCTTGGGCCACTCGTCCCGCGTGTCGTGCGTTCGTGGCGTGCTCGTCGCCTCGCTTGCCCGGCTCGCGGTCGGAGCGCGCCGGTGGCGAGACGTCATCGCTAACTCGTGGCAGGTGGCGCGGATCTCGCTCGTCCTCGGAAGGAGAGTGATCCGATGGGTCCGATGGCTGCGCGCCTATCGGATCCATGCCATCGTCGTTCCCCTGGTCGTCACCCCCGCCGTCGTCGTCCGACGTCGACCCCTCGCTGGCTTGTCCGTCGTTGATGACAAAACACTCCCTGGTTGGGTCATACTCATCGTCGGAATACCCAAAGTAGTAATCCACCGCTGTTTGAAAGGCAATTAAGGCCTCTGGGTCGCGGAGACCCGAGTAGTCCCAACCGCGGTGTCTACGCATAAATGCGTGTCCATCATCGGACTCCGTGCGAGAATCGCCGGGCAATGGATCGGCGAAATCCTGCTCCGAGGCTGGATGACAACCAGGTTGGTTGCCATTTGCACTCATGGTAGTGCGGATGGAAGAGGCGTACGCATCCGCGGAGTTGCGTAGCCCGTAGGGATAGGAATGTGCTGTCGTAGCGCGTGGTGCAGACATGGGCCCTGGGAGGAAGGGAGCAGCCCTCTCCTGTGACCCTGACTGCAGGACGTCCCCTTCCCTTGTGGGATGGGGGTTGCCGACGTCGGCGGCGCGCCTTGCAGCGCGCGTTCGTCGTGCACGAGGTCCGGGACGACTCCGCCGTCGCGGTGTCGCTGGAGGCTGATGGTGAGGCTCCGGTTGGTTGCTGGGATCCTTCTGGAGGATGCGCATATGGTAATCGTCGCCACATGTTTGGAACCGCAAGCTCCCGAACCGGATCTCCTGCCCCGCTGGGAGCAGATTGCTCTCGCCCAACGGAGGCCGTCCTTCGCCGAAGTTCGTCATCGGGAATGAGAGCAGCGCAGCGCTGGTCCCCTACCTGGCGCGCCAACTGTCGGTGCCTGATTTGGTCGCACCGGCACCGACGAGTGATTGCGGTGCTAACCACTCGTTTTCCCGATGGCGAGAGTGAGAGACAAGGGTTTTATCCTGGTTCCGGCCACGGGGCCGTACGTCCAGCAGTGGTGCGATGCACCGGGTTACGTGTTGCTCGTGGTAGGGGTTTACAAGCAAGGTGGGAGAAGGAGATGAGCTCCTAAGTCCCAGGCTATGGTGTGTGGGTGCGTATGAGACTTGTGTTCTCTGCGTGTCTTCGTTCTTCCCGTTCGTTGCCTTTCGCATGGACTTCCCTTCCCCTTTTATAGACCAAGGGGAACGGGGTGCGAGTACATGTGTTTGTCGCTAAGTGCACTGTTCGTCCATGCCGCGTACTGTGCGCGAGCGGGAATCGCGCCTTCCAACTCCGCTGACGACATGGCAGGGGCTGACGTATCGTCCTTCCTTCTCGTGACAGTTCACGGCGTCGAGGGTGGTGTCTTGCGTACGGCGTTCCATGGTCTCCTTCGAGGCTGCCTTCGAGGGTGGCTGTGCGTCCGTAGGGGGGTAAAGTCAAAGGAGTGGTTGGCACAGTGCTGCTGGCAGGGTTAGGTCTGGCGCGCAGTATGGCGCTCAGAGTTCACTGTTGCGAGTGGATTTGACCGATGTCCTCTCCGGGAGTAGGTGATGGCGTGGAGCAGTGATCCCTGCTTTTTTGACCGTGTCATGATGACTCTGATGGGTTGCAGAGTCCCAGGCGCTGTTCCCGGCGAGGCCGACTCGAGCTTGGATCGCAAGCTCGAGTTCGTCAAGCCTCGAACGAGACGGAAACTACCCGCTCGAGGGTAGGGGTCGCCCTCGAGGCTGCTGAGCCTCGAACGAGACGGAAACTACCCGCTCGAGGGTAGGGGTCGCCCTCGAGGCTGCTGAGCCTCGAACGAGACGGAAACCACCCGCTCGAGGGTAGGGGTCGTCCTCGAGGCCGCTGAGCCTCGAACGAGACGGAAACCCCCCGCTCGAGGGTAATCGTTTACCTCGAGCTGGATGGGGCCGAGGACTCGTAGCGATGGCGGGCCTTTGCTGGGCTGTTGAGCCAGGTCAATGTCGTCGTGGGCCTTGATGCCAAGTAGTTTTGGACTTAGATTGGGGTACCCCTTTTGCAGGTATCCACATTTTCATATACCTCTTGGCCTAAATTTCTCTCCCCTCGTAATACCACAATTGCACTTCAGGTGATGTAATGCTTCAAGCATGATCTATAAAAAAGTTTCATAGAATTAAATTATACTGCTAGTATATCTAATATGATATGAATCCATATATTATTGTACTATTCGGTGTACAATAATGTGGTGGGTAGAATAAATTTCAAGTTACAGGGCCTATGTATTCAGTACATAGTTGAGTAATATATCAGTTCATCGCCAGAATGAATCCTTCAATATCAATGAAGCGCATGTATATTACTAATTTTATCTGCTTATTGAAAATTCAATTTTCATTCTACCTATATGGTAGTAGTGCACAAATAAACTTCATGTTTACTTGAGGCGTTGTGGTAATATATCATTGCAAATGATTATCTAATAGGCAATATAAAACAATTATTTACATATTCAATATGTAATTCTTTATTTATTCCATGATATTAAACTGATTACTACAAGTAAAAATTGCTACAAGCATTTGGACAAAAGGTAAGGTGAGAAAAACCTATGTAGAGGTAAGAAACACCAATTTGTTGAATTTGCCCTTCTAATCTGGGAAAGATTCTTAAATTAATGCTAAACTTTATATTTAAAGCAAAAAGATAAGTACTTACTCTTCATGAGTACAACCAAATTCTTCATGAATAACTAATAATGCAACTTCTGTAGAATATTCTATTCATTCATGGTTATGGGGTGAGCATGAAACTTCTTTGTCTCATTGCATCTTCCCCTGAGCCTAGCATCACTTCTAGAATGTACTTTATTTTTCTTCCACTTCTATGGCTTATGCAACTTCTGGTAGCATAAATATTTTTTATTGAGTTTATGCACAATTCTTCTTAAATTGCAAAATTGTCTACAAGACAAACAATATGCACAATTCTCCTTAAATTGCAAAACTATCTACAAAACAAACAATATGTTTCTTCTAGAAGACATATTAATTTTGTATAACTTCATATCGTATCAAACTCAATTAATTAATATATTTTTGAAAAGTTTACTTCTAGTAAATTATAATGCCATATTGAAAGATAAAAATGTTGGGTTTCTATAAGCTAAATAACTTTCAGAGTTATATAGCATCTCTTCTAGAGATTATATAGTATCAGGCTTAAACCAATAGTATATTTCTTCAAGAAATAATAGACTTCATGCCATATTCTACATTATTCATGCAATTGCTACAAGCACACTTCATGTGTTTAAAGGCATGAAACAAGTGCAAAATTAATTACTATTGGTTAATTTATTCAACAGATATGTATATATTTTCCTAGAACTTTCCTAGCAAAATATTCACCCAATTCACACAATTTTCAAGAAAACATTCAAATATGATACTCTCGGGAGTATTATGTCTAAGGTTCTTCAAGATTGAGAGATATCATACCACTTCATGGATTAATGGTTAAATTTTCAGAATTATATAACCATTAAACATGCTATAAAATATGAGTCTCAAAGGGGGTTTCAATACAGAGCTCATATACCTAAAACCTTGTTTCTATGATTAAAGGCATTATATTACTATATTTCTGCAAAAAAAAATCCAGTTGCAATCGAAATGATGTGTTTGCATGCAAGCAACTCACCGTGAACTGGCCGGCGTTGAGCCAAATGATGTGTACGTGCAGGCACACTCATTACATCAAGCATAGGTAGATGCATGAGACCAGCTAGCAGGCTGTGCTCTGACGTGCGTGGAATTCAGTTCGGCCGTTGAGAACGACGAGCTCACTTCAAGGGAGGATACGCGCACGGCGTAGTGGTCACCCAAGTTCAGGCTAGGAAGGATCTTGTGGCGCTTGAGTATATAGGATTCAGCCTCTGTTGCGGGCGGGGTTTGAACTCGACCTTGAATGCAGGTGGGACATGGAGATTTTAGTCTTTGCTTCTAGCTGTATGATGCGGTTACAGAGTCTCGGCTTTTGGCAGGCCTGAGGTGCATGTCTCGGACGTGCGAGCTGCGAGGTAAGTTCGACGAGGCTCGGCTTCAAGCGGAGCGTTCTCCATGCTGCCGTTGCAGTGTCTACGTGACTCAACAAGGCGATAGATTTTGGATCATCTTCAAGCGACGAGTTGTTGAAGTCTACGAGACTAGCGGCATGCAGTAAATCAGCTCATCTTCTTGTGGCACAACTTCGGGTGTATCTCGGCTTTGTCTCCGGCTCCAGGGAGGTAGCACTTATTTGTTGATGTGATTGGATATGGGTGGCACTGGCAAGTCTTGACTTCAGGCTATAAGTGTCAACTCGGCTTCAGACCGAGATCGTGCGGCAGTGCTACAGGCTATGTCGTGTCCGAGATCGACCGCAACTCGAACTTAGTCGATTCAGATTTACTTGGGCATATGGTTACTTGAGGCTGGCAAAATAGTGATGGCGTGCAAAACATCCAAGTATGACGACTTGTGCTTCATGCACATACATTGCCAATGCCCAATGATACACATCTACTGCTATAGCCAAAGGTCTTCGTGCCTATGAGGTGTAGCTACTGCATGCATGCACGTGTACGAGGATGGTTGTCGAGTCTGTATAGCACACGTAGCTATGCTCGGTAGTAATTCATGTGGACCCCGTTTCAATATATGTATGTTTTATTTCCTTGCCTTTGCCTATACATGTATATCCAATTAAAAATAATATGAAAGTTTCATCTATTGTTTATTGCTTTGTAGGTTCTAATGTGACCAGCACAAACAGATACAGTAGATTTGAAAGTTTCTTTTCCGGTTCCAGGAAAAAAAGTCTATTGTAAAATTCATACCTCGATGGATGCCTATTTGATCTACTCCACTTGCCGCTTCGGGCATTTATCAGTAGATACATACCGCGTAGGGCATTAGGCATGCCTGCTTGATGACGATGATGTCGTTGCAGTGCAGATCGGTAGCAGGTACAGGTAGCAGATCTTTCCGCTAACGACGTTGATGTAGTCGACGTCGTCGAAGTAATCGATGTCGATGACGGCGGTCAGATTGCCGGTGTCGAGCTTAGTGGCGACTCCTCCGACGTAGTCGATGAAGAGCGGTCGTGCTGATAACGTGTTGTAAAACACGTCGTCAACGGTTGGATCTTCTCCCTCTCACGTCTCTCATGATAAACACAAGAACGAAGTAGACAAGACACAATGTAAGGTGGAGCTTCTCTTTATTCCTCATATTTGATAATTTACAATAACAATCTCTCTCATATATATACTCCGACCTATGACTAGTGGTAGGAGCCCAGAAGCAACTGGACATGGACTAGGACTTCTAGTCCTTCTTTCCTTATATAAAGTCCGGGCAACCGGACATGGACTAGGACTTCTAGTCCTTTCCTTCTATTCAAGTCCGGTTGTATTACAACATTTTCAACTTTCCTATTCATCCCTCTCATAAAACACGCTTCCCAGAAAAGTTTTCTTTCAATTCTCTTCAACTTTCCTATTCATCCCTCCCACACCCCAGTCCAACTAAACACAGCCCAGAAGCAAACACCACCGCCGCCGCCGCACCGGCACACCCCCACATGAGGTGCCGGGGGCGGGCGATGGGATCCCGGCCGTCCGTGGCGAGCGAGTCGGCGTCACGACTCGATGTTTCTTTCTTTCAGGAAAAAAAGAAAAAAGAAAAAGACACGACTCGATGCGTGGCTCGTGACGTCTCCGGTCTCCGTCCCGTCCCGTCCCGTTGTAGAAGGGAGGGAAGTCGTGAGCGAGCGAGTGGAGGATATTCTATACTGTACATATTTCGATGGCGGCGTGGACGAAGACGACGATGGTGGTGCCGATCACATCGCCGTTTTTTGTTCAAGAAGAAAGAAAGACGTGCGCGGCAGGGCCGTGCCGTGACGCCGCGCCGTGCGTCGAGGAGATCGATCGGTTCCATCGCCTCTCCCTCTTTAATTTTGGCTTGTCTGTCTGCTGGCTCGGCAGGTCCATCGCAAATGGACCTGGACGGCCATTCTTATGGATGGTCGGTCCACCAAGCAAGGTCAATGCCGGCGCCCGATCCAAACTACCCGGGCCAATGCAATCCGGCGACCTGCTCCATCCATTTCTGACGGAAGAATATATACGTATATATGACATCCCTATGCCAGCACGTACGGTATGGATTGGCACTTGTATAAGCAACGCTACCCAACCTAGATATAGTTAGGCAGCAGGTTTGCCGAGTACCAGAACACTGCTGACGAACGACGCTACCTAGATCGAGGAGAGAGTAGCCAGGAACAACGCTGTTTGTTGGATGATGTACACGGCCGGCAGGCCGGACCGGACCAAGGCTGTGTTCAGATGGCTGGGAGAGAAAAGTACTTTTTAGATGAATAGTACACTAGAAGCGTGTTCTGTGAGAGAGGTGAATAGAAAAAACTTATTGGAGAAGTAGAAGTTTTTGAATTTGAACACAGCACATGCATGTACGGCCGTTCGTGTGCCACCTGCTGGACCCACCCCAGCCCGCCGAGACCGATCGAGACGTGACGTGCGCCCTGGTGTGCGCGACTGCGCGCGTACGGCCGTTCCTTCTTGCCGCCTCACGTGTCCGGTCGTACGTACTCGTACGGTACGGTGACCTCGCCGTCCTCGTGACAGGCCTTGATTTGGCATGTACCACCACCACCGCTCCCTACCCCTTGGCGGAGCCAGCTGGGGTGTGCCCGGCACAACCCAAAGCTCCTACTGCATTATTTGTTCTTTTTTTTTTGCTCGATATATAAACAAAAAAAAGAAAAAAAAATTGTTTCATGCTTTCAACTTTGAGCCCACAAGGAAAGTGAGCTTTAATTTAGGGGAAGTAAGTTGAAACCCCTTTGAAGCCCACAAGGAAAGCACAGCTGTTCAGCCCACACCAGCCCTCCCTTATCTCTCTTCTTTTCAGTGGGTGGCCCATCATTCCAGCCTGCACTTGGTACCATTTGTTAATGACTGCACGGGACACACCAAAGTTAGAGAATCACTCAATATATATTCATCTTCTACAATAAATGAACAGTAAAATTAGACGGCAATGCAGGAGCCAGAACGTTACTGTAACAGGAAACAATAATTACCGGACAGAAGAGTCAGAATGACGAAAGGTAAGCTTGCAATTCCACCAGGGCATGCAGGAGCGATCGATCGCACGAGCAGCATCCCGGAGTGGGCTGCAATGGAGAGGCTACCTACCTGCGTGTGCTTTATTTTAACGTACAGATCCGTCTTTTTCACCACCACACAACCCCGTGTGAATGCATGGCGATCATAGACCTACGAGAACCGGAAAAGGTTAAAAAACTGTAAAAATACATGTGTGAAAGGATTGGCACCATGAGTTGAAAACCAGCTAGCAGCTGTTACAGCAGATGCATGATTCACACTCATGCAGATCGGCCGGCAGGGTTCCGTGCATGCGCTCAGTCTCCATGCCAACCATCCACTGCACGGAACGGAAATGATGTAGAGAGCGGACGTCTCCGACGCGGAGGAGCGTCCGAAAGTGCTCGATCGTGTATGTGTGTGCGCGCGCGTCTGCCATGGCCAGAGCCCAGAGAAGCCTGAATTGTTGCATTTGCAGTGTTGCAGAGATCTTGCAGGCCACCGGCCGGCCACCACAAGTTCGTGCATGCAGAGCTCGCTCTTGATCGGTATGCAGTATCACAGCAAGTAATGCTGCATGATCACAACTCAAGCAGGGCAGTAGTACATCTTACCAGTGTGCCAATATGTGTTTACTGTTAATCATGTATGCTGTACTGTGAATTAATACTAATATAGATGATGATAGATTTACTTGTTTGCAATAATTAGGCCAAATAAGCCCTTAGAGGAACATTAATTTGTTCCACTCGATGAGCACGCTAGCTGCTACCGTCATACATGTACTTCTCTGTGCCATATCATTTCATCTCTTTATAGTCTGCTCGTAGTCATGAGCTAGAGACGATGGTCGATCATTCCGCCGGTTATTAGTCCACGAGATCCATCGATGGCACACGCATGCACTATACATATGCATGATTCAAGGAAGAAGCAGGTTGTTCAGGCCATCAAGAAGCTGTCGATCGACCGACGACGATTGATCGATCACGCACATCCTACAATCTTTTTCTTTCTTTGCTTTACGAACATTCACCAATTGGAACAACTACTGGTTGCTTCCGTCGATGGATCTGACATGAATGACTGCCGCGCGTGCGAGCGCGCAGGAAGCAAGCACTGCCATGAGCGATGGTCGTCTGGCAACTGATTGCAACGCTTGAGCGAGCCAAGAGCTAGCTTTCGGGGCAACCATGGCGCCCGCTCCATACCCTGGAACGGGATGGGAGTGGCAAAGCGAGCAATGATAGCATGGAATGGAATGGAAGGGCCGAGAGGCTGCATGCATGCATGCATGCAGAGATAGATAGATAGCATGCATGCACAGCGCGAGAAGTAGAGATCAGCAGGAGATGAACGAGAGGAGAGGAGGAAAGGGAAGAAGCCAATGCGCGATGCAAGAAGCTTGATGCTCACATCACATGTATCGATCAAAAGGGGCAAGAGTGTGGCACAAGTATCTATCCGATATATATCTATCTGTCTATCTCCCTATCCTACATCATCTACCCCTTTAATTTTTTTGCGCTTTTTCGATCGATGACCGGTAGCCCAACGTGTTGTGTGGTCCCTTTCGCCTCACCAAACTCCATCGCCGGCCGCCTTCGATCGTCCACGTAGGACCAAAACAATAGTAAACCCATGATCTCTCCCTGACGGCTTGTTTGTTTGTCGGTCACTTGTTTTTTTTTTTTTTTGAGATCTTTGTCGGTCACTTGTTGGGACATGCATTTCTCTTGTTTGATCCCTTGCCGTTCACCTCTCCACTGTCTATACTTCTATCTACCACTATACAAGAGTTCAGGCATGCATTTGGCACTTACGATGTGTGAGCGTGCCGCCAAATTAACAGGCTGTGCCGGGCTGCCATCAGCCACTGTTGAGCGCGCGGGGGGGGGGGGGGGGGGGAAAGAAAAGAAAAAAAAAACAGTTGATGCTCATCGAGCAGGAGCAGAAGTGGCATTGCATTTTTAGCACGTTACACTGTGAACAATTATAAGCACGCACGGCCGGCACAGCATCGCGAGATTTTTACATCAGAAAGGCAAAACAGGCTTTCCCTTCAAGGGAAGCTGAGCGATCATCAAGCATACTACGACACTGCTGGTTGCCTGGTACAGTGCCAGAAGCAAGTTACACAGGCAGTGTGCACTGTTACCATGCACTGTCATTGCTTCAGAGGGTCGTAGAGAGCAAGCTGCATGCTCTAGGCTTTTTACTGTGGATGCATGCTCTCCTAGCTAGCCTTTTTGCCGCTTACGCCAAGCTAGGATCGTCTCGATCTCACACATGTTACCATATGCTAGCTGTTTGCGCATGCCTTTCCCTCACCAAACGAAAACGACTGCTACTTCTTGTTGCAACAAAACACATAACAACCAGCTGCCTGTCATGTCAGTTTCCGAGATCGATCGATGAAGCAGGGGACGGCCGCACGCTCGATACCATACCCGCAGCTAGTTCATCAAGTGTGTAACCCAGCCGGTCGAAGCATCGATCGCAGTAGATTTTTTGCAAGCAATGCAACTTGGCTGACGGCCGGCCGGTTTGTTGGATTGCGGCCGCCGCCGGTGAGACACGCGGAGGACGCAACGCAACGCGTAGCTATCTATGGCGGATAAGGGCACGTCGGTGGTGGTGGGCGGCGGGGCCTGCACACACACACACACACACACAGAGTTGCTTTGATATATTGGGCTAGGGTTAATGATATGATGCCGTGAGCGCGCGGGGAGCGCTCATGATTGGGCAAACGGATGGGCCGGCTAATCTCTCCGTCATGCGGCGGCCGGGGGGCCTTTCGGTCCGACCCGATCGAGCAGGCGATCGCCCGGCCGGCGACGAGCTAGCCGTGTCCCCATCCGCACTGCACCGCCCCACTTTAATTTGGTGTCTGCCGGATACGATACCAGGCCAGAGCGATTCTACTCTTACGTTTCGATCTCTGTTCCTGAATCCTGATTTCCTGACTGACTTGGCTAGTGCTCCTTGTCCCTGTGCATGCTGTATTGCCTGTTCAGACTTCAGATAAGATGATGGGACTGCATGCATGTGTGCAAGTGCATGCAAGACTAGGCGGTTCACCAAATTGATCCAGTTTGTTTGGATAATCATACCATGGTTTTACCTTAGCTTGTAGTATATGTATTTTTTTTTTTTGGTTTCAATGTGTGTGTTAACTTTTGTCTTATATGCTAGGGGACACACCATGATTTCAATTCTAGAACATCTCTGTCAAAAGATAGTCGGGTAGTAACTAACATGTATTATATTATATGACACTGAAACTTTACCCATTTATATGACACTGAAACTTTACCCAGATGCATGCTTTAGCAAGCACTAGTCTATCTCGTCTAATGATAGTTGATCTAAAGTGTAGTGGTAATAAAGGTAACTCTGAATCTTTGACAGCGACGTTGAATGCTCTGCCGAAGGATACATACTGTCTCGGCCGTCAGTTAACTAACTAAAAGCAAAGGTAATTGAAGCTAAAACATCATCTCGATGATCACACAGATACGCACGGCACCGACGTGCAGGCCCACCATTGCTGAAAGTGAAACCACCCCCAAGAGAGACATGCATGCATGCTCACACATCACTCGAGTACTGTTTCGGCCGGAGTGCATGCCATGGCGTTCACGGCGGCAACAGGAGCAAGCTTTTCCATCACCGATGATCCTTCCATCTTTCAATTCATGCATGGATATCTCCCAGCTGCGATCAAGTACTATACCGATAGAGATCCAAGTTTTACAGAAGCAGAAAGAAAGAAAGAAACAGCATCCATTGCAGGCAGCAGTGCCCGTCACATCACCGGAAAAGCCCATCCGAAAGTTCTGATCCAGCTTTTGACTTTGCTGGCCTCGCCGGCCCCGCCCCAGTGTTTCTAGAGGCCTGAATGCCTGCCAGCTTGTATACTGTGAAAACTACCCTTTGCTGGTCCCTTTCCATGGAAAAAATCTGGGCGCTTTCTGAATCTGCGTGATCATATACTGAACAACAAGCTAGCGCTTTGGTTGCACCACATGTCCGTCGTCCCCGGCCGTCGCGACGTCTGTGCCCGTTCGATTCCTGACTGTAAGCGACGACTACCATCCTGCCACGCCACATGTGCACACTACGTATAACCGACTGTCAGAAGGAGCTCGTGCGGGATCGCACACAGGTAACAAGTGGAGATCCTCGTAGCCCTAAACACCGTCGAGTACAAGATGTAGTATCTGGTGTATCTTGTACGTAAAGCCTCTCGATCGCCCTGACAGCGATCTCGCCTGCGTAGCTACGTACGTGTCGAGTTTCAGAGGTTGCCGGCCGTTCGATCGAGACCTGCTGCCATTGTTTCAGCTAAGCTTGTGGTAGGGTCCTGGCGGCGTCCGATCGCCCAATTCAGCGTTGCAACTTGGCCTGCGCTCCGCGCGCCCCCCGTTTCTTCTCCGGCGAACACGTCTGCATCCGCTTTACAGTGCTTGTATATTCCTGCATCATAGACTATATAGTCATGTAGTACAAGTATACTATATACTTGTTCTAGATTCAGAAACGTATATAGAAAGATGCAGAGATAGCTTAAAGTGCGCATGTACTACTGGATGGAAGCAGCTAGAGCTACCTAGCTAGTACTAGTTTCTAGAGGCCTCACCACTACCGGTTGGAGTATAGCTACCATGATTAGCAATTTAGCATATACCTGGAGGACCAATCGGTGGCCACACACTGTATCTTACACATCTGTGCGGCGCAAGCGTAACAGCTGCCCTAAGCTTATCCTGTTATTGTTAAGTGCCCTTTTGGGGAGATGCTGTTACATGCTTGGCGGACGAGAGGCCAAGTCATCGGCTAGCAGCAGCTCCGGCCTTGAGTCCTTGACACACCAAGAAACATGGCGTGCCGTTACGGCTAGCTTTCATTCCGATCGGCCGCCGGCCGGTCTGCTGTTCCTGTTATTCCCTCGACAGCTGCATGCAGATCGATAGGAGATTGAAGAACGCCACCAAGTGTGCAGTGACAGATGGAAAAGCGCAGCGCGCTTTATGGAGTATGTGGTGATCGACGGCTGCGTACGGTGGCAGTCACATGGACGATGAATTCGATCATACTTTGATAGTTTGATCGGCGACTGCGTATGTATGGTAGTGTACTTCATTTGAACGAATAAACGGATGGTCCAGAGAACATGCATGGTCTAGATCATAGACATGTCGTCATGTCGAGCAATATACTACCACTACTACCCTAAGCTAGCTAGCTCTAGTTGTTAAGTCCCTGACCTCGTCCCATCAAAACAATTCTTTTATTTTCCAAATATTCTACTTGGAATATAATTGATCTGATCAGCAGGTTACCAAATATAATACATGTGTTGTTGCCGCACGCTAATTTCTTGATAAGGATTCAAGGAACAACCGCAAAAATAATGGTGATACTTATCAGTGAACATTCATGCAGCAGCAGGCCACATTTGATGAAGAAGCTAAGCTAGCACAGAAATATCTGCCGCCCTATGGATCCAGCATCAGCAAAAAGAAAGCACAAAGGGAGACATGGATGAAAAGCGAAAGCATGCATCCGGCTGGCGCTGTGTCCTAATGCCGCGCCACTAATCCTGGCCCAAAGAAAGAAAGAAAGAAAGAAAGAAAGAAGACGGCGGGTCTACCACACAGCGCATCCTGAATTAACAAGGGTTTAGCAAGCCTGAACACTCTGAAAACGTGTCGCCCAGCCCAGGGAGCAACTGCAAAAGCGCATTCAGTCAGACCGTCAGGGAAGGAATGTCGCCGTGACGGGGCAGTGCAGGTTCCCTCTCGGGATCAGCGCCGCGTGAGAGAGATCGTTCCTGAGCCTGCACGATCATTAGCCGCTAGCTGCAGGCTCTGGCCCCGGCTTGTCTTAGCAGCTCATCTCGTGTCTGTTTGACCTCGATCCATCTCATGCATCTCAAAGCAGCAGCAGCTATAGCATTCAGTGATCGATCTGATGAGGAGGAACAAAAGGGCCCGGCGCCGGTATGCGCGGCATTATCATAGTCACTCGCCCGCGAGAACACATGATGCCAAGGCCAACCAAATTGCGCAACTGGCGGGGCCCTGTGTCCATAATCTTTTTTTCCCATCTCGCCTATAGCTACTGTCCTTAGGTATTGAGGGTTCTGTTGCATCTAGACACATGTGTATGCATGGTCCCTAAACGAAAAGCGCATCATTGTTTTCTTGCGGTGATGAGATGATGCTAATTGAATACACATATCCTGATGAACTACTACCTCGGTTTGTGTTTCTCTAAGTACTATAGTTTGTTAGTCAAGTACACACCAAACTTACAAACTTTTGCAGAGAGAAGACAATGTACATGACTAGAATAAGTTGTTCAAGAAGTTTGATTAGAACAGGGCACACGCTTTTGACAAATAGGTCGGGCACAGAATTGCCAAGTAATAACGTCTGTTTTTGCAACAACTATTGTATGCTAATGACTAATGAATTCTTTACGCTTGAAAAAAGTTAATAACTTGGTCTGAGAGAACTAAAAGCTGTCTCCCAGAATTTTAGTCTCTGAAACCTTGGAAAGGATATGTACCAGTTCCTGAACTCTATCTAGCCTTGTAAACTTGAAAAGGATAGGGTTTTAGTACTGAGGAAAGGCACACCTTTGAACTTTATTCGCTTTTGAACTTTCTTTGCTTGAACAAAAAGAAAAGATCTACAAATATATGCGTGCCCTACCTTGCCTTAAGAATTTTGACCACCCTTTGCCTTTATCATCTATATATATGTGGTCTTGTTGAATTAGAGCACATTTATAATGATCATCAATAATCAACGCTAGCTACTCTGTAGATTTCCTTGACTCAGCTCATGATACCGTTAGTTATAGTTGGATTCTAGTGTAAAGTTGGCCATGGCGCATATAGAAAGCGGTGGCACTGTTCATATTGGTAAACTTATATATATTGAGGTAATGATTTTTTTTCGAACCATATTGAGGTAATAAATTTAAGAGGATGGAAAAAAGGGTCACATACAAAGGACACAATTTAATATGTGGAATTGTTTCGCTTTCACCACATCATTGTAAATATCTTTTCTTTGATCATGAGTTGATCAGCAGCTACCTAGCAAGCAAGCAATGAGAACCGGAATGATGTGAGGGTTCCCAAATTTGATGCACTCTTATCAAAGAAGGATATGTTGTTGCCACTGACAGTGGTAGTAGGTGGCATCATACATCGCACAGCATGTTTTGTAATGCATGCCTACGCCCCAGTGTTATCGACATCATCATAATCCCCCCTTACCATGCTTCTGGAAATATAATCGATTAAATGCTAATGGCTAAGGCTAACATATGCAATTAGTCCCTCATCAGTTTGGTGCATGCTCTAAGGCTGACAGCACAGATTTCAAGGTAGGATACAAAATGATAATCAGGGAATGAGATCGGCTTACTTGTATTGTGACACCCAACAGAAAATATTTTTTCAATTTCTATAGAGTGATGAGGCTACCTGCTATTAGCTTGCTAACAACTTTAATTAAGTTGGTATGTGATATGTTTATATAAGATGATTAAAACAGTGCCCTAAGTATAGAATGAAATGCACAAGCACTGGAAAACGGTTTTTTTTTTTGGATTTTCACATAAGTCCATAAACTCTCAAAGTGACCATATGGATACTTAAACTTCTAAGTGGCTTATTACTCCAAGCGAGAATCAGGGTCCATAGCTAGACCTGGGGATGCACTCAAAAAATTATTTAATGACTACTGGACAATATACTCATTGTAAAATTATTTCTCCTGTCTAGGAAGTCCTTTTATGTACAATTCGGAAACTCTTCTTCTGGTTTGTTTGAAGAAAATAAAATGGCCAAGACATTCACACGCTCAAGGTTTGGGTCTATGTGAGAATTCATGGAAAGTTTAAAGACCCCTGGTGCATCTTAATATTGCTATTTGGATGCTCATTTTGAAGCCTCCAGAGTCCAGATGATGCCGCTAGGTGGACAGTCTAAAAAATAGAGAAATCCTGTAAATTTTCATGAAAATTAGAACTATAAATTTTCATGAAAATTAGAACTATAAATTTTCATGAAAATTAGAAACACCCGACCATCAATTCGGCAACTCTAATTGTACTAACAATTGGATATATTATCTTTTCTAATAAATTAACCACCTTTGCTATTATGAAGATAGACTAAAATAACCCTCTAAACATGTATCCAAATTCTCCACCCCTACCATTATAAAAATAATCTAAATTAATAATTATAGTGAAATCTTAAAATACTATTTATATCTTTATTAATATACTAGCATAGCGCTCCAGCGTTCTATACTATTTCTATCTTTATTATGAAGATAGACCAAAATAACCCCCTAAACATGTATCCAAATTCCCCACCCCTACCATTATAAAAATAATCTGAAGACTCTCTAATGTTCATATAAATTACCCATCTCCGTCATTATAACAGTAATCTAAAGTAAACCCTTAATGTTCACGAAAGTTACCCCTAAATTTGCATATAAACTATCCAATAATATCGTTATTAAAAGTTGAAGTAACTCCTAAATCTGAATATAAATTAATAATTATAGTGAAATCTTAAAATACTATTTCTGTCTTAGAATACTATTTGACCGCTCAGATCAAATCGATGTGCGCCCTGGGAGCCCTTCCGATCGATGGGAGCAAACCTCTGGTTGCTTCGTGTATGAGAACGAATCGTTCGTGGAAGGAAAGAAATTGTTTCACGCAAGGGAAAAACGGAAAGGAAGAAAGACGGAAGGAAAAAAAAGTCTGAAAAAATCAGGGACGGAGCGTACGACGAGGCGTCGGAACGGCAGGACGATGGCAATGACTATCCTTCTCTGTTTAGTAGCAGAGATTATTCATGTATAAGGGAAGGAATTAAGCATACGAATTTTCATGTTTTTCACATACTCCATAGCTCAAAAGTTTTCAACTAAATACATATATCAAACACACATGAAAGTGTGATGCAAAGTGAGAAATTGCCATTAAGTAAACTTATCACAATTATTACAATTATATAAGATGAATATTTATCTTTAGCGTATTATTATAATTTTTCAAATATGAAAGAAAGTATTAGGTGGGTAATTTTAATTACTAATTATTTCTAACTAGCCCGTACGGGAGCACAGGTTGATATTGCTTAATCAAAATACATCACATAAATCAAAATATAACTGCAGACTCTGATCAGAAAATTAGCTGGATCCATGATACAGTGGTTCAATCATGATATCTGTACAACTGTACGGGGCCAGCAGCTCTCTACAGCTGCGTGTATTTGTTCATCTGCCATCCGGGCAGCATGGTCCTATATAAACAGCTGAAAGCACAGGGTGGTACCATTTGTAAGGCCATATACACTTGATTGCAACAAAACCAGACTTAGCCACAGATGAAAAGCATTTCTGCAATCATGCATCCATGCCCCGTTTTTTTTTATCTCATACTCGGCTCTTATGACCTTGTATAAATGGACGAAAGAAAACGATGAAGAAACCAAACCACAGTCTTAATTACAGTATAAACAGGTGTTTTTATGTCCCATCCCCTTCTGTTGCAACTAGTTTATGTTAGTGAAAGCTATGAATAATCTGAATTAATTTCAGTTTTTCAAGAAAGTTTGGAGAACTCATACATAGTGAAATACCATATAAGCTGGAATTTTTCCAGGTCTTATCTCATTCAAATAGGCTGTCAGTTACAATTGTCAGTTACAATCTCTACGGAGCTCAAGCGCGATGTTCTCTTCTCTGTGCAGTACCCCTAAGTCGTAGTAGCTAGATTAAACGTGGCTTGCAAGTAGCTAGCGATCGAACTGGTGGCTATTAATAGCTAATTAGGCTTCGCTTTATTACGGTGCATGAATACTATCAGCGAGATGCCAAGTATATGTCAGGTTCAATTGATCGAAGACAGGCTACTGCGCCATCTAGGTTCTTTTGTTCTGTGAGTCTGTACTGCATCACATGCATGGACCATATGGAGATCGAAGAGGTCAGGGCTAGAGAGAGGAAAGGGGAAGAAGTGTAGCGAAGAAGAAGGAGGCGTGATGTCATCAGCGGGGCCCGCGTGGGCCCACAGGTCTTCATTCCCCTCGCCCACGCGCGACCGAAAGGAGAGCGACCCGTCCCCTTTTTATACTCGCCACCTTCTCCCCCTCCTTTGTCCTCTTCATTCTCTTCTACAGCACAAAGCTCTCTCCTCCATCCTCAAGCTATTTATTCTTCCAAACACAAGCTAGCTAGCTTCGCAGAGATCAAGAACACTTGCATACACTCTTCATCTGACAAGAACTCCACGACTAACTGGTATCGATCTTTAGAGGATCAGACAGATCATCGGAGGTGAGTTAAGTTTCAAGGTTTCGAATTCCGTGTATTATTGGTTATGCATGGCTTGGCTGATCAATCCTGTGGGGCTTCATGTTGATCTGTTAGCAAGCTAGCTTGCCCGGCCGTTTTGAGATCTGTTTTTGTTCGATCTCTTCTTCCTTCCTTCTACTTGAATTGTAACTGACAGCCTATTTGAATGAGATATACCTGCCTCCCCTAATTTTTCCTCTTCACGACCTCTTCGATCTTAAAGAATCCATGCATATACACCGTGGGTGGTTGTGCACTGTAGGTATCCGAAACATATCAAGGCAGCATACATCTTTGCCTCCATGAATGGATCCTCTAAGCTTGGAATGAAAAAAAAGAGAGAAAAATGGATAGCAAGTGGAAGTCAATTCACTTTAATAAAAACCAGATACATACATGTATATCTGTATTTTTTGGCAAAAAGCTATTCACAAATAATATGTTTGAAATTGTTGGATATCCTTGTAGGTCTAGTATGTGTGTCCATAATTATTTTGAGCTATAGGTATCAATACTGCTTAAGTTTACCATGTTTGTTTAGTCAGCTATAGGTATCCTGCATTTTGCTACTTGTTTTTATCCACATAATTTTTTTTCCTTCAGCCCCCTTCTACTGCCAAAATAATAGGTAAATATACAACCTTTTATTTGGTGGTGAAGCCAAAGTATTTATTTGTGAAAAATCATCAGAACGTGTGTGAACACCCTCCTGATTGAGCCCATGTACAATCATATTTTCATCTCTTCAGAAAACACATGATGGATATACCTCGCCCAAAAAGCATTTATCATGATCATACCTATTCTTTTATAAGCTTTCTTTCACTTTTCACAAAAGGATAAATGAATGATTAACTGCAATCATAAATGTTTTACATTGCCATCTGGACTTAATTAGGTGGTCAAGTGTAAGTGTTAACTCTCAATGTGGTTATTACTTGTGTCGATTCTCTAGTGATCCAGAACAATGATATGTTTTGCATACATGATCATCTCGTGCATATATAAACTAAATATCATATACGTGACAGTTGTCTTTAAAATATGTCTCAAAGTAAATGTGATTTCATTGCATGATTTTTTTTGTTTCAACATTTGAAAACGTTTCGACAGTATATTGCATGATGTACCAGACATGTGTATTTATAACAAAAAAAACATATATAGGATTAATACAAGCTAGCTATATTCCGCTCTGGGAATCATTCAACTTTCCTAGCGTTTATTAATAGAAATTTTTGAAGATCCAACACCTACAAGATCGGTTCCATTTCATTTCATCTTTATATACTACCTTCAGCTGGATTTGTCTTGTTTCTAGGGACATGGCCACCTTCGCCTATGCAAAACACTCACCATTACGTTTTTTTTTCCAATAAGTTCAAAATAAGTACAAGTGTTGCAAATCCATGCATTTAATTATATTATTTGTTCATGTGAGAGATCTATCTGAAGTGTTAATTGTGGTAAAACGTTCTAAGTGCATAATTATGTAGAGTTGACCGCCCTTTTGTTCACAGACATGCCATTGTATTGCCAAAGGGACGATTGTTATGTCCTCGGTGAAGGCTATACATTGGTTCTTAGTCGTAGAAATCCTTCTGAGAGAGAGGTTATATGCACTATATACTTATTTCATTCAGTTGTGTTGTCTTATTTCATGGACATGGCATGCGTCTCTATAAACTCACCTAAATTTATTATCTTTTTACAAGAAAAGATTTCATTAATTTGTGCTTAGCTCATTTTGCATACCCATTGGCCATTGGAGGATACTATATG
The DNA here is from genome assembly GCA_015342445.1 of Digitaria exilis. Classification (NCBI taxonomy): domain Eukaryota; kingdom Viridiplantae; phylum Streptophyta; class Magnoliopsida; order Poales; family Poaceae; genus Digitaria; species Digitaria exilis. The sequence continues at coordinate 876,577 of JACEFO010000144.1, forward strand.
TCTATATATATGCCTGCTTTATCTGAAATTGACATGTATAAATCCCTTCATTTTAGAACAGGAACTAACGGGAAAAAACATAGGAAATAGGAGTATATAGCTACTTATGATTTCCCTAGTGGGGCAGAAAATATGGAAGGAGATCCACTAGTGATGACTGAATGGAAAGTTATCCCCCTCTCTCATGCAGTCAGATGCATGCAGCAGCGATGCAAGGCGGCATGCACCACACAAGAGGCCAAAGGGGAAACATCTAAAATGATTTTACTCCCTCCCCATGGCCCTTGCTGCTAGGTGCACTACACAGCAGCTTGCCATGCCTGCGTGCCCCATTAGCCAGCAGTAGGCAGCAGTAGCACAGCAAATATAGGCGCATGTAGGCAGGGCACAAACGGGTGGTCTCGAGCTCTCTTCCTGCTGATGCTGTGCCATGGAATTCCTCGACAAAGAGACAGCGCGGTCAGAGGCGGTGCAGGCAACCGAGAGTCGTGTGGCCCCGGCTGCTGCCTAGCTACCTTTTCTCTCCTCTCTCTGTCGTGCATGCCTGCTTGCCTGCCTAGTGTTTGCGTTGCCTCGCGCGCTCGCCGGAGGATCATAGCTTTATTTGAACAGACCTTTTTTTCGTAGAAAAGCCTTTATTTGCAGGCCTGATCGATCCAAGAAAAGGGCCGCCCCTTCCTCACGTTTCAATTCTCTTTTGCTCCCATCCCCACCACCGTCCTCTTCTTATCCATGGTTTCTTTTTTGAACCACGACGACCGCCCGGGGTCCGGCGGCAGGCATGCAAGCGCGTGCATGCGCTAGCTCCGATCCATCCGGCCGGCCGGCAAAAACCAGTAAACGCCATCAGCTTTTGTTACCTCTGCATTTGCTGCCAAAGTTTTTGCTAGGCTTATTAATTACCATGCGTCATCCGTTTCATCAGAGAATATGGAAAGCATTATGGTCATCACTCATCAGCATGACAAGGGGGTTATTAGCAATTCTAACTACCCTGTTAGCAAGCGAGGAGTTGTACTAATCACTAGTCTAGCTAGCAGTTTAGCTTCATGCCCACAAAGATTCTTGGACGTACACTGAAATCACTTCCTGAGTGCGAGTTGCACCGGGGCCGGCCGGGCAGGGCAGACCACGAATCCTGCGGCTGCCATGATTCCCTGCTCACCATAGCCCACATGCCCCTGATTCCACAGTCGACACTATCATTTGCAGGCCTGTAGCTTCCCCACATTTGTCCCGGCGGCCTGCCCAGGCTTTGCCGTACCTTGTCCTATATCCTACGCTTGCTGGTACTACAAAAAAAAACTTCTACAGTGCACAGTTCAGTTCCTGCAAGCACGGCTGAATGCCTGTTGGCTGGAGTACATTTTTCTAAAGCACTGAAACCCATACAGACACTCCTTCCTACTGCCTCTTCAGTCTAGTCTGTCTGTACAGTGCCACTGCATGCCACACTCATTCACTGTGCTGTACACTACACACTCTTCCTGCGAGCATGCACTTGTAGCTGTTTCTTTCCACTATAAAGAAGGCAGGCTCGAATGATGCGAGCACTTGCCGTCTTCTTTCTTTAGGAGTAGACGAGCACTCGCGAGCTATATCATTTGCATTGGGTGGATGGGTATTTAGAGGGCTGAGAAGAGGCGACGCTGAATCTGATGCGCTCGCGTACTCGATCAGGTGCTGCTGCTGGTGATCATATGGACGCCATGGAATCATGCGTGCCCCCTGGCTTCAGGTTCCACCCCACCGACGATGAGCTCGTTGGCTACTACCTCAGGAAGAAGGTGGCCTCCCAGAAGATCGACCTCGACGTCATACGCGACATCGATCTCTACCGCATCGAGCCTTGGGATCTCCAAGGTATATATAGCTAGTATCCTAATTAATAAGGGTTTATTTTGATTCAAATAAGAATATGAGCTTACAAATAATATGATCTTGTGTGCATGATGAGTTGATGATCTTAATATTTACTTTTTATCCTGTGCGTGGCTGATGAAAATTGAAGAGCACTGTGGCATCGGGTATGAGGAGCAGAACGAGTGGTACTTCTTCAGCTACAAGGACCGCAAGTATCCGACGGGGACACGGACCAACAGGGCGACCATGGCTGGGTTCTGGAAGGCCACCGGAAGGGATAAGGCTGTGCACGACAAGAGCCGCCTCATCGGCATGAGGAAGACGCTCGTCTTCTACAAAGGCAGGGCGCCCAATGGGCAGAAGACGGATTGGATCATGCACGAGTACAGGCTTGAGACTGACGAGAATGCACCGCCGCAGGCAAGCAAGCTCTCCCAGTCATCTACCTCTTATTAGCTTTTTACCCCCCACAACATAGATGCACTAGCTAAGCATACTACTCTCTCTTCTTTTAAAATTCTGCTCTACTCCAGTCCAAGTTGAAAAGCCAAAATACTACTTTGTGAATAACGACCTCAGTATAATACTAACTTGATTAGTTGATCATTCACATACAAGTATATATTGTCTTTCGAAAAACATACATGTATATATACAACACATCTTAATTTAAATTATTTGCAACCAGCTTCAGTTGTACATCTTCAGGCTTCTCTGATCGAGGTAATAAAATTGTAGTAATGTGGCAGCAGGTGGTTAGGAATATGTTTAAGCTTAACGTCTCAGCTGTAGAGACCAAGAGATCTCGCTCTCTAAAGTAGTGCCCACAAATCAAGTCCAAGATGCACGCGTGAATGTCTAACTCATGCACCACTACTGGTGGACACAATACAATGCATCAGTATATCAGTAGCAAAGCACCACAGATTCTCCTGTTACTTTCTAGCTCTCACAAGATAAGTCTCGCCTTTTTTGTGAGACGGACTTGACCCTTGAAACTTCCAAGCACACTTAATCGTATTCTTTTGACCTCACCACTAACAAAGCCTTTTTCCCATAGTAATGCATGCGCATGCATGCATGTCCAGTTAGGGTTTCCCAGTGTGAACGTTCTTGCACGCGCCATTGTTAATTTACAAGCTGTATGCAACTAGTAGATAGCAACTTCCTGTACTCATCACAGTACCGGTGATCGATAATGCTTCAGCACCCCACTATCAACAACGGTGGACATAAGCAAAGGCAAATGGCCTATATATTAACCTTTTCTAACTCCTTTATTTATCTGTTTTGCAAATCTCACTTAATTCACATCTAATAAACAAGATGATTTTCCATCGATGTGGTGCTGCAGGAAGAAGGCTGGGTGGTGTGCCGGGCGTTCAAGAAGAGAACAGCATACCCTGCACGCAGCATGGCGATGGCATGGGAGTCGTCGAGCTACTCCTACCACCGCGAGGTCACCGCCATGGCCGCAGAGGCGGCGGCGTTCGTGGACCCCACCAACGCGGCGTACGGCGCGCAGACGACCAAGAGCGCGCGGTTCAAGCAGGAGACGGCCGAGCTGGACGCCGGCGCCGCCGCGTTGCTGCAGTACTCGACCACCCACCTCGTCGAGCTGCCGCAGCTCGAGAGCCCATCGGCGCCGCTCGCGCCCAATCGCCGGAGCCAAGCAGCGTCATCGGCCGACGAGGCGGTGGACAGTGGCAGCAGGCGGGGGAAGAAGAAGGCCCGGGCCGACGCCGCCACGGACTGGAGGGCGCTCGACAAGTTCGTCGCGTCACAGCTCAGCCCCGTCGAGTGCTTGGAGGCGACGGCCGCCGGCGATGTGGGGTCGTCGTCGCACTGTGGTGAGGAGGATGATGACATGGCGGCGTTGCTGTTCCTCAACAGCGACGGGAGGGAGGAGGCGGAGAGGTGGACGGGGCTGCTCGGCCCGGCCGCCGGGGACGGAGACTTTGGGCTCTGTGTGTTCGAGAAATGAGCGGCGCACGGCGGATCGGACGGCGTGCGCGATGCATATGCATGGGATGGTGCATGTGATATATTATATGGTTATAGCTGATCGAAAGTTGGTGCTCTATAATTTTTTTTCCCCTCTCTTTTCTTCTGCTTCGTCACCCTTTTGAATGTTTTGTCAACAAATGTGATTGTAAAATGTTCATCTGTCTCGCTCTGTGCAGAGTCATAAGATGCATGGCATTAATTCAGTCGATGTGATTGCCTTTGGTTGATGTGACCTAACATATACTATATGCATAGCACTTGTGGTTGGTCAAAAAAAAATGGCTTCAATGAATTCATTGGAGGGGCGGAGCTAGACAAAAACGTGGGTGCAATGCTTCATAAGTATTTATAAGATGTTTAACTATATATATCATGAAAATTATAGATCATAACTAGCTAGCTAGCTTTGTATTTTTTTTTCTGTTGGATGCGGCCGCCGTACCCACAACTCTTAACGTAGCTTCGCTCATGTTGGTCGGCCATCAGCTAGCTATGGAAAAAATATACTTAGAAAATTGTTGCCTTTCGGGAAAAAAAATACTAATAGATACTAACACCGTAAGCCATTTGTATTCTCCCCTATATAGATTCCTAAATAAAATTTGAGGATTTGCATGATGTTCTTCTTTTCCAATGGTTCACTGGGAATCTAGGCTAAACTTTCAGAGAATCCATTGAGTGAATCCATAGTCTCACTTAGACTGGATTACTAGTTTAATTACCCTTATCATCCTTACTTTGACAGTTTGTGGACCTAGTTAATATATGAATCCAGACAGCACATTTCGCTATTTAACCTGTCTGCATGGCTGAAGACAAGTACTTTCAACCCAGTGCCTCATATTCTATAAATGATTTCTGAAATGCATATACCAAGCTCACAAATTCACAATGCACCCATGCATGACAATATGACAGTACGTTTTTGGAAAAAAAATACTAACTTTTTTTAGAAGGGGGAAAACTAACTCTTTTTTTTTAGAAACGGGGAAAAACTAACTGGTTGAGTATTTCAAATGAACACCTGAATCTATTTATATCCAGGCCTGAGGCCTCATTAACAATTTGAATTTGGAGGGCGGCCCATGTACCGTGTGGGCAATTTCGGCTTGCCAGTAGAAAGCCCACTTCAAACAATTCCGGGCTTCTCAGCCCAGTCTTCTCCTTCCTTCGGCCGGCTGCCGTCGTTCCAGCGTCATCAGTGGGAGGAGGGGGCGGATCTCCGGTGAGGTCGAGGGATGGCGAATGGCGGCGGCTACTTGTGGGCCCTCGCGGCGGGCTTCAACGCCGCTCTTGCCGCCATCTCCGCCAAGTTCTTCGCTACTCTGGTACCGCGGCATCAGCCTACCCCCTCCTCTCCTCTCTACCGCTCGCTCTCCCTATGCGATCTGAGATTCCTTTTTGGCTCGGCTCCTCGCGCGAGGGTAGTCAATTTGTTGGATGATGAGTTCATCGTCATGAAATACTTGCTTGAATCCGAAATTTGACTTTAGATGTGACCCTCTTAGTTTGATGAGTCGAAATGGGATCAGATGTCATCTTCAGAGAAAAATGGGATCACATGAAGAAATTACATACTTGCATCATGGACATGTTTCAGGAGAGAATTAACTGGATTTAATGATGCGCTATTGTATTAATACGTTTCAATTCGTGAACAATTCCTCACTAGTTTATAGTTTATACCGACCCAAGGGGTTCAGTCCCGGATTGTAGTGCAGGGCAGGTAGGAATAACCAGTGTAATCGCAAGCTGGTACTAACAACTATCAGAAACAAAGAAGAGAAAGCCCAAAATGGGGAATTGCTTACATAGCATTGCCAAATTTATCACTAGAGTTTTTCTTGGGGAAATACTATGCATCCAATAGATGGGAAAAAAAAAACAAACAAATGTCAGTTTCCTTCATTAATGGAAACACAAAAAAATACTGTTTCTTTCAGTTCCTTGTTTCATGACACAATTTACACTGTTGCTTACTCTGATCTCGTCTAATTCACAGCTAATTAAATACGGTATGGTGATACTTTTCAATGTGACAATGTGGGGGTGTTATGTCAACAGCCTCAAAGCTTTGTCATCCCTCCAGGCAACAGTCACAAACTTTGCTGCCAACTTCATCTCGTCGGGGCTTGCAGGGTATTTCCTGTTTCATGAGCCCCTGCCTTCTAAGGTGACGTGGGAATTCTCCATTTTCTGTGGTGTATCTTAAGGATTGTCGTGTCCATTTATTTGCTCTATTTATGATCTCTGTCAGAATTTCCAATTGCCTTCCCGAGTTGCTTCTTTCGTGGTATTGTAGTTACTGTATCCTAGATGAGGTAGACACTGAGAAGAATGTAAAGGGACGATTAGGTAGTTTTTTTTAATCAGATGCCATGGTGTGTGTCATCCTAGTTTGACTATTTTTTTTCTGGGTGCCTTATGTTTAACCATGCAAATTCATCCATAGATTGTTTCCTCTCATAGTCAAAGAAAGCCTCTCCATATTGGTATATGTGATGAATGTAATGACGATCCTATTTTTATTTTTCTATCCTAAAAGTGGTATCTTGATACGCATAGATGTATGACTGCTTCATAGGAAAGAAAAACACATTGGAAGTTTGGAATGATTCATTGCTAGACAAAAAAGATGATCTGGTGCATCAGTGTGACCAACTGGCTATGGCTGGTGGTGGCTCATTGGTCATGAATCATTAATATATAGCGTCATTCTCTACAATTCTATGTGAAACACTACATGATCCATATCAATTAAGCCTTGCCAATATCGATAAATGACTAGTGCAATTTGATTTATATATTAATTCTAATAACGTGTTTCCTTTTAATACATGATTGTTTTTATGTTATTTTGTAAGGCTCGCCCTTAGCAGCTTTTTTGACATGGAAATGTGTTTGTGCAGTGGTTTGCAGGTGCCAGTCTTATCATTCTTGGCGTTTTTATCCTCAGTAAATCAAGCATTGAGGAGAAACAGAACTCGGACTAGGGGGAGGTTTTGACCAATGTTGTTAGCTGTAACATAAGTTGAGCCTGCTTTATATTCTTGTTTGTTCCAATGGGGTCTTTGTCTGTCACAGCTAGACGAGAAAATCACACCATGACTTAGTCATTCGAGAAATCACACCTTCGGTTAATACAATGTGCCGATTATGTTCTTCACAGGTGCCACTTGAGCTCATTTCTTCCATAATCAGGGAGAGAGTCCAGCTCCTTCTACTTACTGAGACGGTGCTGCTTCATTGAGATTTACCATTGTCATTGTACCTATATGGCTGTATGGTGAGGCTGCTTTAGTTTTAATTTCAAGGTGAGACAAATCAAGCTGTGGTAGTATAGTACCATCCGCAGGAGTCTGTGATCTTTCCCATGGTGAATTTCGGCATGGCAGGTGAGGATGTCCAGGCAGCCACGGGCTCATGTGGGTTTGCCTGGTCGGTGCTTCACAATATCTGCTGCAAGATAAGTGCAGATCAATTGGGCTTTCGACAGATGGATGGATTGAACCTAGGCAGCGAGTGCACAGTAGCGTGGAAAGTGTTTTACCGTCCAAAGGAAACCACTCGAGGATCTTTCACTGAACCGATCCTCACTTTATAGAAAGTAGCTTACCAAGGAGTAAAGGCATGTGATTCGAAGTGCAGTAGGGTTATAGGCTGCTGATTTTAGCAGCGAAGTAGCAGTTGGAACCTTGCATGCTGCAAAGAGGGGCAGGTACCATGTTCCTCTCCTTTCCGTGTTCACCTGCAACTCTGCCGCCGTAAGCGGATTGCTGCTAGCTGAAAAACCCGCGGACTGTCAGGGCTGCAGCTTCTTCTGAACCATCAGCTGGAGAACGGCCAGCGAGCAACCACCATGATCACCACGGAGGAAGTGAATATGTGATGTGTGGTCAAGTGTAAAGATGCTATCAATCAGCGTAGGGCGAGTGAATTACCGAGGTTGGACAATATTGACCGAGTTATGGTTTGGTGGGAGCAAATGACCAGGGATGGCCAGACCCATACGTCAGAATTATACCATATGCTATTATACACAGCGTGGCACATTTGGAAGGAGAGACGCAGGAGAGTATTTGACAACAAAGCAATGGCCTCTACAGACCTGGCAGCCATCATCTAGGGTGACATTTTAGCTCAACGAGTGGTGTCATCTAGTTTTAGCGAGTAATCCCATGTAATTTTTACAGCTTTTCTTGTCTTCCTTTGTTTTTCATCCTTTTAGCTCCTCTTTGGAGTATGTAAAACACCATGTATGTCTGCTTTCTTATATAATGAATGGGCAGAGCACCTGTCGTAACTTGCTTAAAAAAAAAGAGTGAATTACTGGTGTGGACAGAAGATGATCCACCGTCCTCGCGCTGAAGTTGTCACCTGAAAATATTCCCGGGGCCAGCGTGCCGTGCCACAAGTTTCTGTTGCTGAAGCTGCTATATATGGCACGGCAGAGAAGGAAAATTGCAGGGGCACAAGACATGAGTCGTCTATCCGAGCACTGCGAGATGGCATCTACTAGGAGTAGCTCTTGAGAATGAGATGACAGATTACAGATGTAACGCTACACACAGGTCAGCATCAACGGTGGTTCGCGCTATAGCAAATATTCCTCGGCAAATGGGAGTACTAGACTGTAGACGACGACGTGGCTTGGATTCTACTCCTCCACTAAATCCAGGCCTGTCTTGATTCCGAGCCTGAATGCTATAGCCGGAGGGACCCGTCCAGCAATGTGGTTGTAGGCTCTGCTTTATCCTAGGTTCCATTTCCATAACAATGTCAGTGTGTCGTAAACAGGTAAACTAAGACTCGCCAACTTTCCAGTCACATCGAGTCATATCTTCTCTCACAGACACGTTTACCAATGCACTGTTCACACCTCCAACTTTCTCCAACTTCTCAAACTAAACAAGGCCTAATTCAAAGTTACTAACCTCCAATTCACAACCACAAGGAATTCATTATCACATTCTTGTGTACAGAATGGAACAGCACCCCTGACGATAGGGTACACAAGGCAGAACGACCGTTACCCGACAAAGTAGTAGCACATGCCCAGTGTTCCACAAGGCCACGATGCCCACGCCACGCACGATTCCTTCCCTGACGTTCCAGGCTTCCATTCCCAGCTCCTACTTACCAAGCACGTGAGGAATGGAAACCAGACGCCAGCTCTTGTGCGCGGTGGTACACTGGCAGCCTAGCTCAAGTACATCCACCTCTCTGTCACTTCACCTTAGTACACGACACGATACGACGAAACGTCCCCCATGGCACATGACTCACACCCAACACTTACTCCATCCGATGCAAGGCTCCAAGCAAGCTCGTCTGTCGGATCGGGGGCAAGGCAAGCAAGCGGAGCGGACAAACAAGGCCGTCACCTCACCTTGTCCGCCCGCGCCCGCCGGCAGAGCCCGCTCTGGCGCTCTGACTGTTTGTTATCCGGAGCAGAGCAAAGAAAGATTAGCTGCCTGTCAGTAGCTGGCTCTGATCTGACGTGGAGATAACCTACCTGGACGGGACGGAACGCAACGGCACAGAACAGAACGGAGTAAAAACCCGGTGGCGCGTCGCGTGAGGCCTGGCCTGGGGTTGGCATCACCAGATAACCCCGGCCACATGACCCCCTCCCCAGCTGCCCTGCCCTTCTTCAATTCCTCACTACCCCTGCTGTATATTCACTTCTTCACTTGCCGCCTGCCTGTCCAGTTCCCCACGCGCCCGCCACGCTTCGTCCGCCTCCTCCTATGGCGCAGCGAGAGGCGCCCAAGACGGCGCCCGGCGGTGGCAACGATGGCGGTGGTGGGCACGCCGTCGACTTGGAGATGAGCGGCGGCGGCCGGGAGCGCGGCGCGGAGGCGCCGCAGCGGTCGGCGTGGGCGGCCGCGGTGGGTGTGGCGGGGGTGGGCCTCGCGGGGGCGGGCGTGCTGGTGTGGTGGGCGGTGGCGTTCCACCCGGCGCGGCAGCAGCTCTGGATGGTGCCCGTCGGCCTCGTCCTCCTCGGCACGCCGCTCGTCGCCTGGCTCTCCCTCTTCGCCTCCGGCGCGGCTCGGTGCCTCGGACGACGCCTCCGCTCCGGCGCCCAGCGCCCGCCCGTCGTCGCCCCCGACGTCGTCCTCCCGGAGAGGTGATGATCCTCCGTCATCCGGGCGTGCATGCACCGCAGGTTCAGTAGTCCAGTTGAGTTGGGTCTTCAGTCTTGGTGGACTCTTTGGGTGTACAATTTTTTCCCCCTGGTGCCTTTCTTTTGTTCTTGTCATGTCCATCGTCGCCGGAATGCGAACCGGAACAACAATTTGGAGCTACTAGAACTACACGAGTTTACTCTGCTGACATGCAGCTGCTTTGATTCATTAGTTGGCTGGCACGCGGGATTTCCATTTGAATACCCAGTTCCAGTGCAGAGTTTGCACACTCGAAATAGGAAGAAGCCCCCACGTAAATCACGCTACAGATGCAATGCCAGGCTTAGAATTTCGCAATAAAAATGAAGGGAGCAAATTGTCACGACAAGGGAAATGTTTCGTGCCTCAGTGAAATCTGACTGTATCCGTTGTGTGTGTGTGAACCGAACCCTTGGAATGGACGTCAGTCTTGGTGCATTGTAGATAGATCATGATAGCCGAGGCAAGTGGACGGACGGCGAGAGGCCTCAGGCTCAGCAGCAGTTGCCAGACCAGACGGGTCCTCTTTATATTCTTTAGTAGTAGGAGTGAGCATTCAGCAGACGCAGGCATGATGGCTACCCTTCTCCGGCGCGGCAATCTTGCTCCATAAGCAACAGTCGTTGATCACCTTCGTTCATCAATCAATCCTTGAGGCGTTGGCGGCCTTCCATTTCGGCGGCATCTCATCCCCCGGCCGGCCCCAGGCTGCCTCTAAACTCTAGTATCTGGCCTGTCTCTGTTGTGGGGAGTGGGTGCATCTGCCCGGCCCACATGTCACACACACACACATACCGGACGGCATTTCCATTTCGAATGTTCGATCATGGATGATGCAAGGATTTGGACGGAAGTTTTGTTCGGTTCGACTGCGATGCGATCTCCAGACTATGGCATGTGGGGTCGTCGATCGGAATCAGAATTGGGGGAAACGGTTGGTTGCATCGATGTGAGCGCAGGCAGAGTGGGCATCGTCTCATTCTCTGTCAAAGCTTTGGTCAGAGAAGAGGGGCGGTTAGGGCTGTGTTTAGGTAGCAAAAGTACTTTTTACTTCATATTCATCCTCCTCACAGAACACGCATCCAAAAAATTCCTTTTTCACCTTTCCTATTCATCCCCCTCATAGAACACACGTTCCAGAAAAAAAAAGTACATTTTCTCCCATCAACTAAACACGCCTAGGTCCGGCCCCTGTGCTGCACACAGTGACAAGTAGGAGGAGGAATCTGATGACCATGACCTCAAGCAGTAGCACCCGGCTTCCACTTGATGATACTCCTCTCCCCCACTTGACATCACTAGCTCGCTCCCTTGTGTGAGCTGCATGCAGTACATGAGGAGGTATCTCGCCGAGTCGCCTTGCTGAAGGTAGCTGGGGCAATTCTGCGCCACCCACCTACCTTACCTGAATGCTTTTGTATTTGCTGCGTTCTTGGGACGATGACACTGCTGGTGCCGGTGGAATTGCCTCTGCTGCTGCTGGTTCCGATGCCTGCTGGTGCTGGCTACTACTCCAAATGGAAGACGCTCTGGTTTCGAGTTACGATGACGCTGCGGACCCGCAATCACGGAGAGATGAGTCACGGGGGATGAGTACATCCGGGCGCGCGCGGCCCAGGGCCGGTGCCACCCCGGGGCAGACGCAGCGCAACCCAACCCAACCCAACCCAACCCAACCCAACCCGGAAAGCGACCCGACCACAAAGCTAACCTTGCCTTTCCAGACATGGAGGTTGAGCGCGTGGGACTCGTTGACGAATACAGTATGTATGGTGATGCGCACGTTCTTGTTCCGCCCGCCGCCGCGCCGATCCTTGCCTTCTTCTTGTTGCTTCACAGTTGGACCTTGGAGTTGATCTTGTTTCTTTGCTGTATGATATTTAATTAAAAAACCAGTGAAATCCCACTAAAACCGGTGAAGCAGCGGCGGGTACACATCACACTGTTGGATTACAGCATCTTTTTTTTTTTTGAATTCTAGATTACAGCATCTTGGAATAAAGCTAACTGAAAATTGTTTGTGGTAGCTGACGAATGGACCAAGGTTTTTTCGAGGCCGACCTTTCTTTTGGGTCTGGGCTAGGCCTATTTTGGTCAATGGCTGGGCTTGGTTTAGTCAGTGGTGGACCTCGTTCGTGGGCTGGCGCGCTGTTAATCATCCATCAAGAGCAGGCCGGCGGGACTAGCTAGCTAGGTACGCGCCAGCCAAGAAGAAATACGGCCCACTCAACCCGCCTTCTGGTTCAGAAGAATCAAACATGATCATTTCTTTTTTTACCCCCCTCAAAAATAATTTCCTTTTTTATTAATGAAGGTCATTTCTTTCTTTCATGGAGGAGAGGCGGAGTAGTCACGTGCATCCATCCGCAGACTATCATCAAGGCTCAATTTCGTCCCTTAACTACGAAGAAAAGGTCATTCTCCTCCTTGAACTTTCGCAGCTGGTTTATTTTAGTCCCTCATCCCACGTGAAACGTCGCGTGGTTTGCCTCATCATCTCTTGGGGCTGTAGCTATATTAACTGAAAAGAAAAGCGAAGCACAAAGCATCCGCGCGGTGAGCCGAAAATCTCTTTTTTTGGGAACGCATGGATGGATGGAGGGAAGAAGGCACACGTCGAGCTCTCATCAGCGTGTACCCGTCACCATAATTCACGTCCCGGCGGTCCAAGAGCAACCTGAACGCAATAATGCATTTCCACCCGATTGATTGATCAATCGATCGCAATCTTTATAGTGATCAATATTCCTAGACAGACACGGGGCGCACGGCTCTGCTCCCCAACCCGGGCGATGCCGGCCTGTAGTAGTATCTGACAAGGGCCAGAGAGCGCGAGGACCACGTGCTGAATCCATCCATGATCTATCCATGGCCGGGCGGCGGCGAGATAATTGAGCGATAGATCGATCGATCGTGTGGCTGCCGGTGTGTCTGCGTGTGGAGGGAGACGCGGCGGCGATGCGCGGCCGAGGCGACGTCGGAGCGCGATCGGCCAGGTTTAGATTAGCTCCATGATTGATCGGGATGACTTGGACTGGTGGAGGCAGGTAGCCACTCGCCCACTCGCTCGCTCTACGTCACGGGATGGATCATCTCCTCGTGCCGTTCATCTCCTTGCTGGGTCCTTGCCCCGGTCGCTCACGCTGCTCAAGTTTTTCCTTCTTTTTGGCGTGGAGCGGAGCTGCTACCACCATGGCGCTGCAGGACAACTGCGGATGCAGAGCAGAACGCATCCTTCTCGATGGCCCGCATGATTGCTGCCGTACGGGCGCTCCTTCCGGGAAGCTGCGCCTGCGCGCGAGACAGTTATGACCTGATGATTCAAGCTTGTCCTCGTCCTCGAGAGTAGTAGTATGTCGTTGAAAGAGCCACGAGTTTTATCCATAGCCACTGTCCGTGATGAGGAGAGGAGCGCCGCTGTCCGTTCAATTCGCTCGTAGAGGCCTCCACTCCTTTCCGTTCAATCCGCACCGCGTTTAATCTCACCGCTGTAACCTCTAGCTGTCTTGGGTCCGATCCGCTTGACTAGCCCAGCCTTAGTTACTGCTATCGATCGATTGTTTTCTATACCATTACTGTAGTGATCTGGTGAATGGTGATGATGCAAAAATTCAAAGAGCCACGAGTTATTCACAGTTAGATGAGGAGCTGTCTGAAGAGCGTTCCGTTCCGTCTGATCCGCACCGTGTTTCGCCGATGCAAGCCGTCCGGTCCGATCAGCTTGGCCTAGAGATAAGCAGAGGCAGAAAAAGGACGAGACAGGCCGCGCCGCGCCGCCTGCGTACGTCTCACCCCACGCGCTTCCCCAACGGAACGGGTCGGGGCCCACCAGCTGAGCGTCATATAAACCGCACGCGCGTGGACGAGGGAAGGGAACGGAACGGGAAAGCCAGCCAGAGAGCCCAGGCTAGCGAATCCGCCGCTCTCGTCGCCAACCCAGCCACGCCAGCGAGCCCGCGGCGCCTCGTCGCGCCTCTGCCCGTGCGAGCCTCCTCCGCTCCGGTCCAAGGATGGCCGAGTCCGCGGCGCCCAAGGAGGCGGCGGCGGCGGTGGCGGCGGCGGGGAGGAAGACGCGTGTGGGGCCGTACGAGGTCGGGAAGACCATCGGGGAGGGCAGCTTCGCCAAGGTCAAGCACGCCCGCGACTCCCGCACCGGCGCCGTCCGCGCCATCAAGGTGCTCGACCGCAACCACGTCCTCAGGCACAAGATGGTCGAGCAGGTCCGCCCGCCGCTTCTTCCCTCCCCCCATCGCTTCCTCCTTGTATCCTGCTATCCCCTCCCTCGCTGGCTCGGTCTCCAGCAATCCGTTGGAATCGTACCTGGGCGATTTTTTTTCTTTATTTAAAACAAATAAACACCACACCTAGGATAGGAAGATCTTTCGATAATTTATTCCTGAAAATGGGTTATAATAATAAAATCCGTTGACGTCTCTGTCGTGGCCCACGTTCTCTACTCTTGAGAATTGATTGGGATTATTTGTGATGGGGAAAAATCGTGTGTCCGCGTCCCGGTCTTGCTTATGCTTTTGATGCTATATGGCCCTATGTGGAATCAGATTGGAAGGGGTATCAAATTCAGCTTGGAAATTGTGACCTTGCTGTGATCTCCAAATCAGATAGGAAGCAATTACAAGCTTTGCTATGTGATCACTAAATTAGATAGGAAACGATTCTAGCTCAACACCCAAAGAATAAGAACCCACGACGACTAGAAGATGTTTTTGACGATGCTTGTCAGGAGTTTCTCTCAGACTCATTATGATGTCGTATCGTGATGAATTACCAATATACTAGCATCAGATGTTGCTGTTCAGTTATTTGAAGCGCTCTCAGCCTTCTGGATAGCTTGAGCTTGGTGTGTGAATCCTCACCGCCACTTGTTCCAATTTCAGATCAAACGGGAGATTTCTACTATGAAGCTAATCAAACATCCCAATGTGGTCCAGTTGCATGAGGTATCCTGTGGTATTTGCGTGGACACCATGATATAGATGTTGTTACCTTTGGTTCTTCCATCTCACTGAATATATGTGCTTTTGATAGGTTATGGCTAGCAAAACAAAGATATACATGGTTCTTGAGTTTGTTGATGGAGGCGAGCTCTTTGATAAGATTGTAAGGCCCTCAAACTTTAATCGTATGATATTGCTACTCATTTGTTTCTTTTAACTTGAGTTTTCCCGTGCCAAAAGAAAACGTGTGATGAGCCTAGTTTTGAGACCTTGGGACGCATGTTTGTCGACGGTACTCATTCATTCGTTCGTTTCATCTAATTGAACATTTAGGTCAACTCTGGGAGGCTAAGTGAAGATGAAGCAAGGAAATACTTTCATCAACTTATAAATGCGGTTGATTATTGCCATAGCCGAGGAGTTTACCATAGAGACCTGAAGGTTTGTCCAACTACTCTGCTATCTTTCTGATGTGTTGTTCCTCAATTATCCGTACGCTTTTTAATTCATGGATGTCTCATGTTCCTTTTGCAGCCTGAGAATCTTCTTCTTGATTCACACGGAACTCTTAAAGTTTCAGACTTCGGACTGAGTGCCTTTGCACCACAAACGAAAGTACGATCTCTATCTAGTAACTAGAAAATTTCACTTTGTATATTCAATAGTTAAGCTCTTTTGTTTCTATATGAGGGCGATGCATTTTAGGTTGTACAGCACTCGTTCAGGTCAATCGTCTTAGCTTCGTATGCTTTCTAAAATATACTCCTGGAATAGTTTTCGTGCTTCGAGACAGGGATGAGTGAATAAAAAGAATTGAAATCACCTCTTCTGTTGTTTTATTAGGAGGATGGGCTTCTGCATACTGCTTGTGGGACACCAAACTATGTTGCACCTGAGGTGAATTTCTCTTCTTTTATAAGTTATCCACTTATTTTGTTGCTTCCATGTGTGATTAATGTGCTTCAAGATGTGTAAGCATCGGACTGTTACTGCAGGTGCTTGCTGACAAAGGTTATAATGGTATGGCTGCTGATGTATGGTCTTGTGGCATAATCCTATTTGTTCTTATGGCCGGATATTTACCCTTTGACGATTCCAATCTGATGAAACTGTACAAAATGGTAAGTTTCTGTGATACATATAGAATCTTGGTTCTCTCATGAAATTCAGTGGTACTTGGGTTGAAGATGAACCATCTTATGACTTCATTTGCAGATCTGCCAGGCAAATGTTTCTTGTCCGCCATGGTTTTCTCCCGGCGCGAAGAAATTCATTAAGCGCATTATGGATCCTAATCCTGATACAGTAAGTGTGAACTAAGAATGTGCATTTTCAATATCGTCTACCCTTTTCAAAATTATGTTTTTTTTTTCAGTCAATTCTTTTTGTATAGCTTCGAGGCTTGCAATAATCACTGTTTGAGAAAATGGGTGTTTTCTACGCAGAGAATAACAATTGCAGAAATTTTGAAAGATGAATGGTTCAAAAAGGACTATAAGCCACCACGTTTTGAACAAGGTGAAGATGTTAGCCTTGATGATGTTGATGCTGCATTCAAAGATTCAGAGGTATAAGACAACCTAAGTGTTTATTTTTGATATGCCATTGAGTACAAAATCGTCCAGGGTCATTTGAGTTCTAAAACACTCCAATGTTCTATTTCCAATACACATTATTGATTGCAGTTGCTGCAAAGTGTCTTTCTATCTTCATTTTATTTCTAAGGAAGGATAAAACTATCTCATTATATTGTTTTTTTTCTGACTCGAATATCTTAAAATTTTCATAATGGATTTGGCCTGTCCCTTAAATATGAGATCGGTGAACATCTCTGTTAATGAATGTATAATTGTTGCATATAGGGTACCACTTAATGGATTATCATTTCCTTTTGATGTCTTAGGAACATCTTGTATCAGTGAAAAGAGAGAAACCAGAATCCATGAATGCATTTGCTCTTATTTCAAGATCACAGGGCTTTAACCTTGGAAATCTTTTTGAGAAGGAGATGATGGTGAGTCCGAGATTTCAATTTACTATTTCCTCATGTCTGGAATATGTTATAGATTATTCAAGGGGGCAATTCCGTTTGGAAGCGGACTGTAGATGGTTCTTCTTTTATTATTGCTCCATTTTCTGAATATGTTTCAGTCTTGAAGATTAGCACGTCTAAGTGTTACCGTTTTGCTATTGATTGCCCACTTTTTTAAGCCTAATCAGAAAGAAGTTGTACTTTCAGTATTTGTTGATTCCTTACTAAGTCTTTTTTAAATAGGGAATGGTAAAGAGGGAAACATCCTTCACATCTCAATGTACAGCACAAGAGATAATGTCTAAAATAGAGGAGGCTTGTGGACCACTTGGTTTTAATGTGCGGAAACAAAATTATAAGGTGTGTGTGTGCCATTTTTTATTACTGGCTATTAATCTGTGGGTTTCAGTTTATATCTTTCTTTCTTTAAGAATTTGCATTGTTCATGGCATTAATTTTTAAACATCTGCTTTATTGAACTCCTAGATGAAATTGAAAGGTGATAAGACTGGAAGAAAAGGTCATTTATCTGTAGCAACAGAGGTACTGGCTCCAGCTCTGTGTTTAGTATTGCAACTTTTGAGTGTATCTTGTTGAAAGTGCATAATTCTGCATCAGCTTCTGCTTTTTTGTAACAAACAAAATTCCATTGCAATATTGATTTACTTGTTTGCAGGTTTTTGAGGTTGCTCCATCACTTCACATGGTTGAGCTTCGTAAAACTGGAGGAGACACATTAGAGTTTCACAATGTAAAATCTCAGATCATCTGTGTCTTACTATTACTATGAAACGTTTCTCAGCGAGTCATTTTCCTTAGTACTTTCAAGTGATTAACATGGTTTCGTCAAATTGCATGCAGTTCTACAAGAATTTCTCATCAGAATTGAAAGATATAGTGTGGAAAGCTGAATCTGACCTGAGTAAGAAACAGACGAAGTAATACCAATGGGAAGACTCATGAGTTCAAAGACCACATTGGTCATCTTCGAGTAGCATTCAAAATCTGTGGTAAAATAGCGCGCCTTTTTAGTGAGCGCAATTGTACACCTGCATGTATGCAGACAGCACAGGCCCTCCCTGGGATGTTTTCTTTTATTGTAACGACGGAAATACGGGGATGTAAAATAGGTATCCTGAACGCTGTGGTTGCCACCAGGGTCGAGTGTGCCTTATTCAAGGTAATAGCAAATGATGAAAACATCGATGTGGAAAAGCTAACTGCGCAGCTGCGATGCAATTGGCCAGTTTATCTACCTGAACTTTGTTATTTTTTAGTACTCTACGCGACTACGCTGATCGCTGAACGGGTGCAAGATGCATCCTGTAGGTACACAGGCGCAATGCATTTGACATTTTGATCCTCCTATGATCCGATCGAAAGACTCCGTAGGCTTGCGTGCTGGTGAACCATGGAGGACACTCGGCACAAGAGTTACAGAGTGAAGCTTCAGTAAAAGCTTACTGCAAATATTTTGGTTTTCATAGGTGGTTCTAGTTGGAATTGGATTTGGACAGACCAGAAGCTACACTGCTACAGCCTCTCCCAATCAGAACATAAGGGCTAAGGGCACGAGTACTCTCTTCGTTATGAATTGTAGCTCGTTTTAACGTATTTAATTAGACACGTAATTTTTATTATGTATCTAGACGTATCTAGACATAGTGCGTATCTAAATACATAGTAATAACTATGCATCTAAATATGCCAAAAAAAATTATAATTTGAAACTGAGGGAATAGTTATTAAAAAGATTAGGTCTTGAGGGTGATAGTTGCTGCAGCTTTTTTTTTTCAGCACCAGCTTTGCTCCTTAAAAATAGGCTGATTTTTCTATCTTTAGAGGCACCACTAAATTCTAACTGGACAGTAAGAAATTACTCTTGAAAATATCGTGTGTTTTTGTGGAATAAGTGGCGCATTTAGTTTGTATATAATTGGCAAATTGACTAGGTCATTAAGTTTGGCAACCATTGCTTTTTTTTTTAGGATTACAAACACGATTTTAAGGTGTACTTTTGGTAATGGAATGGAGGGATCTTTCTCATCTTCATTTCTAATTTCAGTAATCAAGGCTATGTTTAGCATTGCTTTAGCTATTAAAAACCACTTATAGCTTCTTACGTTTCAGGGTATATGTAGCCAAGTTAAAAGCGGTTTTGTAGGAGCAATAAGAACAAAATTTGACCAAAATTAGAAAAATGTTTCTAGAACTGGGTAGATTCCACAGCGCATCAACCATGCCGTGACTCATAAGTTACAAACGAGATAATATTTCAAGGAAGTCGTTACATGTAAATGTCTATATATCTCTATGACCTATCTTTTTTTTTTTGGCGGGGACTCTATCTTTTTATCTTTGTTCAGCATGCAGAAATGTTCCCTAAATGCAACCGGAATGGAATCTTTTGTTGGCTTGTTTCTATTTCTACTGAAAATTTCTAGAAGCGCTTGCATTGCAAAGACGCTCCCTTTATTTTATTTTCCAAAAAAAAATGTGCGTACTGTATGTCGCATCGAATCTGACGCTGCATGGATAGGAACACCTGGGTCGCGCCCATTGCAAATGGCTGGAGTGCATTGATAGCAATCTGAAAGTAGGGAGCTGGTTGCTGCAGCACAAGAAGATCAGTAGCGCAGGAACAGCGGCTTCTTTCGTCAGTGGTCACTGGCCAGTACAGTCATGGAGCCCTGACACTGATTTCGGGCGAAGAAAAAGGGAGCTTTTGATTGGCCATCCACCATCCTCTACAGTTGCTTGACAGCCCTGCCTGAACCTCGATCGGTAAACCTGGCTCAATTGTCACTGTGACAGTATCTGAGCTGTTTTCACTCTTTCAGCTTCAGACGGCGGTAGGTATCCATAATCCATCTAGAGACACTGAAATTGGACTGGACACACGGGCGACGGATCCGTGCAAGTCTCGCCCATCTGCAGTGCGTGAGTGACAGCGAGAGAGTAGGCAGCCATGGCGCGGCCGCGGCTGATAAAAAAAACCGCAGCAGGTAGAGAGGGTTTTCTTTCCTTTAGTTAACCCCCATTGGCGATTCCAATTCCATTCTGCCCGTCGCCGTCGCCACCGACTACCAGCACGCGCGGAGGAGGGGCCAGTTTCTCTTCTCTTCTCTTCTGACGCCGCAGGTGACGACCCGGCCGGACGGGAAAACGAACACGAACACACGAGCTCGGGCTCAGCTCTTGATCTGTCTCTCCAACCAGGCAACCAACAAGATCGACGGAGAACTACAGGGCCGGCCACGGCTCATTAATGGCTGATTGGCCAGTGATAATTTCTGCCGGAGAAGAAAGAGAGAGTTTAAGTAATAAAAGCAGGTCGCATTCCGTCTACAAGACATATAGCTAGCTGTTGAATCCCTTTCGGCTCTCCGACGTTCTGCCGGCCGGCGCTGGGAGACCCGCCCGGCTGTCGTCAGGGGGCGGCGCGCAGACGTCGGGGTCATCCGAGTCATCGCCACCGAAAACCTTGACGAAACTCAAGAGAGGCCGCGAATTGCCGACGCGGATGCAAACGCGACGTCGCGCTTCTGCTCTGTGCTCTCTGATAAAAAACAACTCGTGTCAGGTTGGAAATCGCAGTGACCTTTTCCGAGCCCCGGCGACGGCCGTGTTCTGTTTGTTGCTGGCAGGGTTCACAATTTCGACGAAATTTCGCCGAAATTTCCGAAATTTCTCATTTTTCGGTGAGTAGCGAAACGAAAAAATGATATCGATATGCCATTTTATTTTTATTTTTTAACACAAAATTAAATTAATTTTAAAAAATAAAATGCTACAGTAGCCATCGAAAAATACGAAATTTTCGAAATTTCGTATTTTTCGGTGACCCCCGAAATTTTTATTATACCGGAATCGTAAACCCTGGTTGCTGCCTCATAATTCCATAAACAAGTCCCGTCACGCTGCATTTGCGATGCAAGTTGCAGGTGGCTTGAGATCACAGAAGACCGTGGCTGCTTTTCTTTTAGGCAACCTCCTTTTTTCCTTTCCAATGGTGGATTGGTGAGCTCGCTACTAGGTTCTAAAACCAGCCTGCAATGGAGTGCTGGCCGACTAATGATCCACGATTCATTATGGTTGGGTTTCAGTGGCAAAAGTTTGGTGATGATGATGATAGTGCACGACAGATGGCCAGGCGATTCGTTCTTCTGCAGTTCCATTTTCTACTATTGGAATCGTCTTCTGTGGCTGCGCTGGCTCGGCCGTTTCTTTCTGTTGATGAAATAAAGCAGAGAACCTTTTTCATTTGCAGCGGCCATGGATGCCGGGCTGATCTACTCGTCATCTTCCTCTTCGGCGCCGTAATGGTGGTGGATTAGAGATTAGAGAAAGTGATTTAGGTGTAGCCTGACGCCGCGCTTAGTGCAGCCAGGAGGGAGACGTGTCCAACGTGATTGTACTACCTCGCGGCGCCAGCCAGCATCTGACGACATGTGCAATAAAACAACTGAGATGCGTCGGCGTGCATGCTTCTCGCTGCTGCTCCGACGTCATGATCGCTTCTCAAATTTTGTCCTGGTTTACCAACCTTCAATAGTTCTATACACGCTTATTCGCGTGCCAGAATTAAGCAGGATTCGTTCAACTGTCAATGGATCGGATGGTCTTCAGCTAATCCTACGGGAAAACCGCAAACTGAACGCAGATCTTCAGTGCTATAGGCGGAGGCATGATCTAGTCCTTTAAGGATTCAAAGTAACCGACAATTCAGTTCCTGATCACTCTGACTGAATCGAATTCAAAAGCAAACAGCACGTGCAGCTAAAACAAAGAGGTCTCATGTCTGGTTGGGTCGTACTACATGCATCATAGGACTGGAAGAACAAAGTGTAGTGCGTCCAGCTTTGCCACATGGCCATGACGCTGATGATTCGTCCCACAGGCTAGCTTGGTAGAAAAAGATCGTACGGCTGGGAGATCTCCTCCACCAGCCCCAAATTTCCATGTCTGGTCCCAGTTTTGAATTTTCTGGTTCGAAACAAACAGAATACGACCCAAAAATCATGAAATAATACTACCAAGAAGAACAGTCTGGTAGTACAACAAAACACATGCATCTAGGTAGCTACGAGTGCCTGACAAAACAAGATGCCAAGATTTCTTTCTTTTTCCCATGCATTATTGTGTCGCCAAGCCAATGATCTTCGCAAGAAAGCAGGGTTTGAACAGTCCCCACATGCTGTGTGTGTGCATGATCGCCAACCTATCATGCACCACCACAAACATGTTCTTTAACCCAATCAATCACACCCTCCCTTTCGTTCTGCTGGCTCTCGTTGGTTGATCGATCTAGCCCGTTGCTTGAAAGAAAAAGATGACGCCGATGCATTGCACGCACTAGGCCACAGGCACCACAAAAATTCAGCTACAGGTTTACTACGTTGGTAGTACGAAGTAGTAACATGCAAACTAGTTTCGTCAGGCAAAACTAGGTTTGATTTTGTTTGTCTTGTCATCAACATGATAATAACACGGATGATGGATGTACACATGGAAGATGGATGGATGGATGGTCATGGGGTCGATAAGACACGTATGCGCGTTGGTTCGTCTACTCTCACCTCTCATGCAGCCGGCCGGACCTCTGAGAAAAAGCGGCCGGCGATCGAGGACCAGAACTCTCTCAGCAGATGGCGCAGGAGTTGGGGTTCTCCTCCATGCTAATGTTACGCACGTAGTACGACTGAGGAGGCGGCGCGTACGGTTGGTAGTACGCCGACGGCGGCGGCGGGCGGTACTGGTTCATGTAGTCCGCCGTGATCATGTTCATGTACGGCGGCGGCGGCGGCATGTAGTGCAGCGGGAAATGCGGCGGCGCGGGTGCTGGAGCCTTCTTCTCGCCGTCGCCTTCCTTCTTCTCGCCGCCGCCGCCTTCCTTCTTCTCGCCGTCGCCTTCCTTCTTCCCGTCGCCTTCCTTCTTGTCATCCCCTTCCTTCTTCTCCTCTTCCTTCTTGGCTCCGTCGCCTTCCTTCTTGTCGTCCCCTTCCTTCTTGTCCTCTTCCTTCTTGGCGCCATCGCCGTCCTTCTTGTCTTCCTTCTTCTCCTCCTTCTTCTCCGGCTCCTTGGCGGGGCCGACGGAGTCGATGTGTGCGGCCCATGACTGCTTGCGCAGCTTGCTCACAACTTTGGTTGGGTCCACCGTGCCGATCACCGTCATCTTGTGCGCCGCCATGTCCACCGAGATGGAGTCGATGCCTGATCGAGGAGAGGACGAGCCCAAGCAAAGTTGTTTGTTCAGAACAGAGAAGGTAATAAGGGATGGTGGAAACTGATGATCCGTCGGTTGAAGATCCAACGGCGACCAATGAGATGAGCACATACATACCGACGAGCACGGAGACGGCCTTGAGGGCCTTCTGCTTGTCCTTGTTGTCATGCAAATCCAGCTTCACAACGATTTTCTGCACACAAGATCAGCAGCAGTTCATCAGAGTGAGTCGGGTGCTCTGGTCCGAAACAGGGGACGGAAGGCAACAACAGGCAATGCGCGAGCGTGATCAGCGCGAGAAGGGTAGCTACACTAGCACTACAAGACCTAACACCTGAAGAAATTAACAGGCCGGATAAAAGTGAAGAGAAAACGACGCTGATCTTGGATTCCAAAGCGCACAGGATCAATCGATCAGTCCAATAGAGCCCAATCACCAGGACCAAGAACAAGTACCAGGGAGGGAGCCTCACCTTCGACATGTCTCCGGCCGGCCGGTCGGTTCAGCCACGCAGAGAAGGAGATGGAGCACTGGGAAGAAGAATGTGTAATGCAACGGGAGAGCAGGGTGGAGTGAGGAGTGGAGAAGGCAGAGGAAGGAAAGGTTAGGCGAGCGAGGCAGTGGGAGCGACACGCAACGGCGAGACGCGAGAGCTGAGTCTGGGAGTGGGAGGCGGCAAAGGGTGGTGCCAGCCAGCCAGCCACTAAATACCAGCGGCCGGCGAGGTAGCGTTGGTGTCAACCGCAGCGCGGTGAGCAGTGGCACACAAGGGCAGTGCTACAA
This sequence comes from Digitaria exilis, assembly GCA_015342445.1. Classification (NCBI taxonomy): domain Eukaryota; kingdom Viridiplantae; phylum Streptophyta; class Magnoliopsida; order Poales; family Poaceae; genus Digitaria; species Digitaria exilis. The sequence continues at coordinate 900,611 of JACEFO010000144.1, forward strand.
GCCACAAGGACAGAGCGGCGGATTGGCTAGTGGCGGCGGATGGCATGTCTCCACCTCAGATCAGCCGTGTGGACGGTGCTGTGAGCCTGTGAGTGTGACCTCACGGTGAGAAGGAGAAGAGAAGGAGAGGACAGGCCGGGGAGGAAGGGCCTGGCCGTGACCCGTGGCCGGCACCACCCGAGCAGGAGAAGAAGGAAGAGAGGAGCCGTGCCGGCCGGCCAGACGCTTTATGGTTTGTTCCGATCTGGCTTGGTACCAAAAGGGACGAGCAGTCCACGTCCGCCCCACGCGGCCGTGCGCCCTCCTCCCAATCATTTACACTTCCTTCCTTCTTGCACGCTTCTCCCTCCTGTTCCCATTCCCATGCACTGCAAATGCACTTCATTTTGTCTCTGCTCCTGCGCCATAGATTCCTCCATTCCGAGCTTCCAGCTCGCAGCAGCCTCTGTTTGCATGGAGAAGATCGATTTCATGCACCTGCTGGTTCGCTGCACTGCACTGCTTCCGCATGCCAGTGGCGAAACTTCTCTCCTTTTCAGAAACAGGGCGCGAGCCTGAACTGTCATGTTCGTGTCCGCGTGCGCGAGACTAGTGTGTGTGTGTGTGTGTGACCCGTATGTGTAGATTCACGCCGTGCGCCGTTGGTATCTAGTAGTACGGCGCAGGGTTCTGCCTCCTCTGGATGCTTGCGCCATGGATGCTTCTCTGACGCAGAATCTGGGACCGCCCGCTACAGCGGACCAAGATTTTCTGAATCTGCTGAATGGGGATGCTTCGAATGGTTTCCTGTGGGTGCTGTCCGGACAAAGTTATCAGAAATAAGGACGTGTCACCTCTCTTAGTTTCTTTAAGAAAGAGCAGTTATCATCAACAAGTCTAAGGCTGCTCTCTCTGAAGCTGACACATACGGTGCCAATCATCTACTTCCGGCTGCTAATAATTGGGCGTAAAATTCAGAATGTTCAGATGCTGATAACAACGTTGGTGAGCATAACATAACCTAGGTTTACGTTGCCCCGTCACGGTCGGTAAAAGCCGCCGCGGAAAAGCCAATTTCAACGGCAGTAGGCCGTACGCATGCATGAGTTGAAAACGGCTCTCGTGTTCTCCATAGAATAGATTGCGATGAAATCCAGTGCTGTATTTTATTCGGCTTCGTTTTCCAGCACCTATAAAGACTCCCAAGTCGTGATCATGGACGAAGACCAGACCAATCAGGACGAGATGTCTCGTGCAACTTGCAGAGCATGCGCAGGCCACCGATTTTACAAACAGCAACTTCAGTTTTATTTTTCAACAGGCTCGATTCTTCTATTGGGCTGTCAAACTCAAAACCATCTGCGGTAAAGCTTTCTTAAGGTCAGAGTGTCAAGCTTTGTTCGCCCACACTGGTGACCGGTGAAACGCATGCATTGTATCCTGACTCTGAAGATTGGCGATTGGTGATCGGCTAGCTGCAAAAGTCAGACTGAACTTTGAAGTTCCGTTGCCATCTAGGAATCCTGAAAAGTCGTTATCTCTTCCTGCGTGCTCAAGTGAAGGACATTCGTGCGAAATGAGCTTCCCGTTTCTCTTTTTCTTTGCTGGGTCATTAGGTGTCCTTGGTGGGACATGGCTAAGTAAGATTAATATAAAGGAAAAAATAATTTCTCCTGATTCACATGGCTTGGATAGAATCCCTGGAACAGTAGCATCACATACACCTAAGAGCTAATACCAAAGTGCTGAATATAATACCTTGGGCATCACATTATCTTTTTTATCAAAGAAAAAGACTTCCATTATGATTATTCGACGTCTTATTATCTTTTGTAAGAATGTTGCTGACCTCAATTATGGATCAAAGTTTATTAAGCACTGCTATCCACAATGTAGGATCAATGTCGCTAATGTTAGTCCTGAAAGGGGCCCTTGTTGGTTGAAGCCTAGTTTGGCAACACCTAGCATAACATGTGCAAGCTGTGGGCACCAAGAAATTCAAGCATGGCCGTACAATGATTCCAAGGAGAAAATGAGGGCAGCTCGTCGACGCAACACAAGATAATACGTCACGGTCCATTTTGTTTTTCTAAAAAAACAAAGTTATCTCGAGCCTGTTCCTCTTCTTTTGGTTATCCACACAGGAGTCGGAGTCCGAAACAGAAACATCTTTTTTGTCGTCATGATCTGATACGCTTGCTGTTGCTGTAGCTCTTTTGCTAGCTGAATTGTTTAGAGGTGCATAAAGCAGGCACGACTCTCCTGAGATAAGTATTTCCATATTTCTGATACCCCTTTTTCAGACGGCTTCACACAATCACACGGGCTCATGATCTGATCAATCTGCTGGTCTCTGAACCCAATCAAGCAGGCAGACATATGGACCAATTGTTTACTCACTTGTGGCGATCGGATTGGTCATGAATCTTTTTGCCTTTACACTATCGGATCATGCTTGGATTGGGGATAAAGATCAGGCGACACATACCCCGAGTCACGTCCGGGATGGATCCGGCTCTGCTTCGTCACCCACAGGCCACAGCATCAGTTTGTCGGAGTGTCAAAACGGCAAACATGATGGTTGTTGGTGACCACAGCGCAGCTGGTGCCGGCTGCGCCGCCACCGGCCGGTAGCCGCCGGTGTTTGACGTCCACTCTTCAGGTTCAGGCCACTACGCCGGCGTGTCCTTTTCCACGACAATGTCTGAAGCTGAATGCCTGATGCACTCACGAGTCAGCAGGTCGAAGTAGGCTGTACTACTCTTCCCCCCCCCCCCCACCCCCCCCCCCACCACCACATTTTCCCGCGCGTGCGTTCGTTCGTGTTGGCAAGGCAATGCGCCGGCGGGGAAAGCAGGTGAGGTCAGGTTCCGTCGAACACGACGCGGCGGGGGCGGCGAGTCAACTCTGTCGACAGGGACGTGACTGAGGTCCATGGCGTGCGTCGTCCCCGGCGAGCAGACCTAGAAATAGACCTCACTGTGGGTGGGCTATGGCGAATCGCGCCTACCGCTACCGGCAAAGCTCCAAGGCGAGAGCGAGCAGGCATGGCGACGGAGACAGTGGCCGCCCGTCGTGGGGTTGATGGGCGCACAGGGACCATCGCTTTGGCCTCTGTTCCCAGTGTTCCTGGTAGAAGAAGCTACAGATCCCTACATGCTACGTGCTTGCACTTCTGTACAAGCATAGTGCACACATCGTTCCGATTCTTGGTCCAGGATACGCTTAGGAAACAGCAGACGAAATCCTTAGCGTTTTCTCTCTGCTACTTGCTTTTCAAGTAGGATGAGCCGTCCGGTGTCAGTGAGCAACATCCAATATAGCACGATCACGTCCTGTGTCCTGGCCCGTCGAGCGTTCGTCCAGCGAGAGGACGAGAATGGATTGGATAGGAAAATTGAGGAGGGTCATCTATGGGCTCAGGCGGGAGCAAAATACCTGGATGCTTTTGGTTGGCCGGCCATAGCTTGTCAAGGTGGACCGATGGCTCACAACCACTAATAGTAGGCCGTCCTTGTAATTTGGATGTGTTCCTTGGATGCATTTTTTGTTCTAGTCTCTTTGAGTCTGCACCTCAGTTCATGTACGGTAGACACACCTTGTAAAAACTTTAATCTCTTTGTTATATTAATACAAAGATATACAATACTTCTGCGTATTCTCGAAAATATAGGGTAAATGAGAGGTTGGATCCATTTTTAGTCCTCCAATGAAACCCAACTCTAGACCACCCTAATTAGGCTTTTTAGCCTGCCCAGGTTAATAGGGGTGTCCTCACTGCACACTCCTCACCAGTACCTCAACATCCTTTTTCCTGTCTAGAACCATCAACCATTTCAACTTTTAACTGTCAAAACCCGCTAGTCATTTGTCTCACTAGAACTAACAACTTATCTGCGAGAGATGACCGAAAGCCAAGGGCTACGATACATTGGAACGAGAATTCAAAAGGAGACAATTGCAAGCCAATCTATGGTGCCAATTGCTCGCTTTAGGGATGCGACCTCTCATCTCTCTACCCTAATAGGACACTCTAGAATTGCAAACCAATCGGTGCACTTCCACCACTTCTTGTGCTTTCCAACAGATTGAAATTGAATTGAACAATAGGGGAATCTGGGAATGCGAGGAGGAGACACGGAGAATGCAGATTGTGAGATGGGAACTTGACCGAGAGATTGGAACGGCGACCCTGATGTTGGCGAGAATAAAGCCATAAATAGTCTTCACACTTCAGTCCTATGGTGTAGTGTAGGTGGGTGTGGAGCAGAAGATGCGGGCGCCAATGAGGTTATGCACGCCATCACGTGGTTGGGAACGCGGCGAGGAGAAGACGAGTACGAGCAGTTGGGTCAATGGCGTAGCGGTGGGCCGCCTACGTTTCTGGTGGATTTTGCATGTCACATCTGGTAGTCTCTCGGAGTGAATTTGTTTTCAGTTGCTGTTATTTTGCTTGTAACTATTATTCCTTACCTCTAATAAAAATTTGGAAAATATTTTGTCGTTCTTTCAGACAAAATGAGAGGACGAGAATTCAGAAAGAGACAAAGTGCAAGGCAATCCATGATGGCAATTGCTTGCTTTAGAGAGATGTCATCTTCTCTCTCTATTGTACTAGTACAATCTAGAATTGCAGGTCAATTGGTATGCTTCCACCTTGTTGGATGCATCGCTTTCCAACGGATTGAACAGAAGGGAGAATCCGAGAATGCAAGGAGACACGAAGACAAAGCAGATTTGTGAGATCAAAATGTAAGCTAGAGATTGGAAAGAAATGGCTCACTCACCTGCAGAGAATGCGACCCTAACGTTGGCAACGAGCCAACGCGGCTTTGGGGGAATGTACGTGCACTTGGGCCGGACGAAGAAGCCAGACAGGGCCCCGTTATTCTTTTTTATCATGGGCCTTTGGCACGGCACATTATACCACTGCTATTTGGAACTGCTTTTTTCTGGGAAAAAGGAACAATGGGCCTGTGGAGTAGATACTGGCCCATATAAGCCCACTCCATGAGTCTTTAATTTTCTGTCTGGATTTTTTTTTTATACCCCCGTGCTGCACTGCACTGCTGCTCGAGGAGACCAGGCGGAGGTCTTCGGCAACGAGTCGAAGGAGTCGCCGCCGCCGCTGCCCGCTGGGCTGCTCCTTCTTCACATCGGTGACGGAGCTGAGCACGGTGCCCGCCATCATTCGTCACCATCTTTCAACGGCACCGACCGTTAGATGCATTGCACACACTGCACTGCACGCCCCATGAACGCATCATTGAGACCTCGAATTCGCACTCCAGCATGGCATCGCCACCACCACTCCTGGTCACGAGGAGTCGCTACACGACCGAGTTATAGCACCAGGGGTCAAAAGGCAGATCTGCAGAACAGAACAAGCACAATGCTGGCAATGAAAAGCAAAGAAAAGGTTGCATTGTGTTTGTTACAACTGCTGCTTTCTACTTTGGTACCTGGGGGGGTGTCTCATCTCATCATATCCAAGTGAGGCCTTGCTTGCTCTTCTGGGTTTTGTTATCTCTAATCTCCCCGGATTAAGAGGGTCCTGTGACACTATGCTTAAATGAAGCTAACTAACCTCATGTCTGACTGACTGACTGACTCGATCACCTGATTGCATCTGAGCTGTGGTTAGGCCTACTCACTGACTGACTGACTCGATCACCTGATTGCATCTGATTAGATTTTGCAGTAGCAGCACGATGCCATGTTTGGTAACCTGCTGCTGAGCCTGAGCGCATGATGAGCGGCGTGCGGCGCTTTTGCCTAGCGTGACCGGAATGTTTCACCCGATGATATGGTAGTGCACGGCACAGGAAGCAAATTAACAACGGATCGACGTCCGGGTCCAGCACAGTAGTGTTTCTTGCTTCGAAGGCATCTCAACTCAGGAACCCTAGCTTGGATCCCAAAATATCACAACAAAAAACTTGGTCAGGCCCATCCAAACCTCATGTCAAATCGTCCTGACATTTGTTTCGTTGGATCTTGCCCTATGCGTCTCATCGGAGAATCTTAAAGGCTCCTGCCTTTTGCTCACACAAGAGAATTTTGGGCGTCGTGTTCGCAAAAGCAGAGCCCACGTCGCTCGCTCCTTCGTCTCCGGACCCAAAGTTTTTCTTCATTCCACTTCATGTCCGCGCCTCTCTCTTCTACGGTTCTACCTCTTCCGGCGGCCGGCGCTCTCTCCTTCCCAACCTTATCTCTTCTCCTCTCTCTCCCATGGCGCACGTCGGCATACTGTCATCCTCAACGCGGAGCTAACCCTACAATCCTCCCCAGCCCGCACGCCGGCATGAGGGAGCACGGGTCTGTCTCACCGTCACCTGCTTCTCACGGACGCCCGTAACCCTAGCAACTCTCCCCGTCTCCCCTCCGCGCCGCCGTGACACCTGCTCTGCTTGTTGCTCCGCTACCGCGCCCTCATGCTGGAGTCGGACCAGGAGCAGGACCTGCACATCGGTACCCCCGCGCCGAGGCGTCATAGTCCCTGCTCCACGCCGCCGCACACCTGCCCCGGGACGCTCCCCTCTCCTCTCTCCTCTTCATGCCGCCGGCACTCCCTAGTCGCCAGCGCTCGCCGCCACCACAGGTCCACAGCAACACGGAGCAACCTGTGGATCGCGACGCAGATCATGCAAATCTCTCCGGCTTGTAGATCTTTTTCCTCTGTGTGTTCACTTCCCCAAGCCTCACGCTTGTAGATCTCTAAGCTTCGTCCGTTTCCTGTGCTTCCCTTCTTTCTACAGCTCCGGAGTTGTTGCGTGTTGATCTGATATGCCATTCTTTTTGCTCTTGTGCAGGAGCGTAGCTGGCCATGGCAACGGTGGGCAAGATCTAGGAGCGGCTGTTGATACAGTTCGCTTTCTGAAACTGGACACACGTGCAGATATGTGAGTTCTGTTTGTTCGTGTTACTTGCCCTTTCTAACATGTTTTCTCCACTGGATTTCATGCGATTCATATTGAGTTACTACAACTATGTCTTTCCTTTGCCTACAACGAGGTCCGTGGGTTGGTTTAGCAGGATTTCAAGGTGAGTTGTGCACTCATTTAGAAAAAGATAGAGACGATGTCTCTTTCCTTTTATTCTAGCTATAAGAGGTACATTATCCTTCGTGTTGTTGATGATTGTGTGGTGGTTTCTTAGAAAAAAGGGAGGGCATGTGCTGATTTCTTTTTAGTGATTGTGATCTAGATGTATGATCGGCATGGTACAAGTTAAATGAGGTGACCTTTTGCCTTTTGTTAAATGATGACATCTGAGTGTATTGAACTTTTTTGGTAGCCTAAATATGGTTGTGACCTCATAGCATCCTTCGTTCTGTATTGAACTGTTAAGGTCCTGTATTTGAATTGGTAAGTTTCAGCCATAACACAGGATCACTCGTTCCTTGCTGGTGCACGTGCACTAGAGCTCCGGAATCAATACTTTTCCACATAGTGTTTTGTAACACTCAGATTTTCTCAACCTTATCTCAAATGCACATGTTTCTCATGGCATTTGCACATAGAGTGAGAAGGTAGGCATTTCCTCAATTTTAGAGTTTGATGAGTACGTACACATTGTTCCTCCTTGCAATATACTATACACTGTCAATTCCACTTTTTTTTTCTTATCATTACTGTCTCTTTTGACACATTTCATGTATTGCTAGAACATTCTTAATATATTTTGATTTGTTTCAACACCAAAAGATCTTGTCTTTGACATCATGAGATAAAAATTCGAAGAGATAAAAATTTGAAGGTACTATGCTTTTGGGATATAAATATGGCACATCATTGGTTCTCAAATTATGAGCATGCTGCAATACTAGGAAACTGAGCTGTGAACAAGCAAAAAGCTAACCATTTTTAGCATTAGTTGGCCCCTAATTTCTGCAACCGAACTGTCTGCACTTATCTCGATCCAATTTATGCGAAATTGTCCAAAACCAATGCAACACTAGGAAGCTGATTTCTAATAGAGTTGTTAATTTCCTTTTTCGTTTAAGTTAATAGTTCTCATCCCCCCTCACCCCTCCCTCTCTGCACTACTATGGGTTGCTATATGATTAATCATAATCTCATCCTCTGTATCTTACAGTTTGTTTGAACAGGTTATATTTTCCTCTGAAAAGCCATCGAATGAGCAATTTATCTTGCAGTTCGTTTGAACAGGTAAAACTATATGTTCCTCTAAAAAGCCAATGTTTATTTGCCAATGTCATCTGTGCATTCTTTCATATACAAATACAAATCAGTTGAGATCATTATATCGAGGCTTCATGCCTTTTTTTGTCGTCCATTTGCAAAAACTCATTGCTTGTGGACTATTTCCTCCTTTTTTTGAAATCATTATCTTTGCTTAGCAGGCAGTTTAAACTCCACTATTTGTGAAAAAGAATTGCACAGTTGTCTTTTAGTGTTTACAGCGCCGACCGTGGCGATACGGTGGGACACGACGGAGGCGGTCCTCGAGCGGATCTGGGACCTCCATGACCACCTCGACGACTACTAATGCTGGATATATCTGTGTGTGGAAATAAAAAAAACAAGTCAAAATCGTATGGCAAAATCACACATCTAAATCTGAATCTGTAATTTTCAGGTTCCAATGGTTCCAGATGGATTATTGAATAATGGTGATTTCCTATGCCCGTTTTAGAGTTAGTACTTGATTAAATGGGTTGTATCTATATCATTTTTCTATGTTGTCTTTTAGATCTTGGTGCTATTATGTGTTTGGGGCTTTAAGGTCTCATAGTCGTAATGGTTTTGCCATGTCTTTGTAGAAATGCATATTCATTCATATTGTTAAATATATGATGGGTCGTATTCATAGGGAAGATGATATCTTTCTACTGGTCAAAAGGATGGTTTATTTTTTTTTAACTAAATTGACTAATCCTTAGTCCATGTTTCCTATATATGTGGTATGTGGCATTTTGGTGTTACTATTGGTTTAAAATCTTTTCATTCACTGCTTATGTTCTTTTCTATGCACAGGGTACATATTTGGAATGAAATTTGTCATTTTTCAGTGTTTCTGAAATTTGTTATTTCAACTATTGAATTCTAGCGGTGCACGATGGGAGCATGACAAGCACCATGATGTACCAAAGAGCCATGGCATGTGCTATGCTTTCTAGAAAGGCGAGTGTAATTGTGGAGCATCATGCAAAATTTCCAATGATGAACAGGTAGGGCGATAGCTGCCCTCAATGCATTATTGTAGGATTATTCACCAGTAAATAAATAAGCCAGTATTTGACATGCAGTGACAGATTGGTACAAAACATTCTTTTCAGATTCATTACTTGCTATAAACTGAGTATCACATTAGTTTTGAACAATGCTTCTGGCAAGTTCACTCATGTTTCCTTGTTTCAAGATGTGCTAGGCTCTTTTTATAGCAAACTGCACTATTTGTATTACACACATGCATAGGGTTCTAATGATGCCAATACGACATCAGGCAATCCCTATAGTTCTACATTTTGCACTATTTGTATTACACACATGCATAGGGTTCTAATGATGCCAATACGACATCAGGCAATCCCTATAGTTCTACATTTACTTGTTGGAAATATTTGCCCATTTATTTATGGCTTTACAGCCTATCAGTAATTTTTATATGTAATTATATATAGAGTAACCATGCTACCATCCTATTCTGATGCTTCTATTATGCTTTCAGAAAAATGCAAACACTCATTGGAGTTCTAGGGATGGTGAATCAATCAAGATCATAACGGTATGAAGACCGAGATTCTAGGGGTAGTCATGAGGGCAGAAGAGTTAACGCCATGAAAGAAGAGAAATCTTGTGTCTCCTATTTTATTTGACGTTTGTTGTGTCTTCTATCTTCTGGTTTAATTGACGAGGGATAATGAAGGCTGATGCTTTGATCATAAATGAAGGCTGGTTTAACTGACATTTTACTTTCTATATCTTGTCTCTATGTTTTTTAAAAAAACCCAAATTCAGGCTGACGTTTTTAGTTTGATCATAAATTTCACAGGAAGAAAAAGTTCTCGGGGCTGGGTGCGCGCCCCCTGGTCTAGTGTCTTTTACTCTGCCCTGCTATTCATTCAATCAAAGAGCTGGCACACATCGCAAGTCTGGGAGGTAGTATTTGCGTTTTTTCTGACGTACCGTGGTCGCGTTTCTGTCTTGGCTTGCAGGTGTAAACAAACACAGTGTCTCAGCTCTCAAGACACTGAGGGTGCGTTTAGATTTAAAAAGATTCCTAAAAAACCACTATTCATCCAACTTTTCCTTATTCATAATACCTCTTCCACTCACAGAACACTATTTATCTACAGTGTTTTTTTGGTGAACAGTGTATTTTCAGGGAATCTTTCCCCAATCTAAACACACCCTGAGCTGGAACCTGGCAGAGCACTGTTAGAGAGTGTACAACTCACTCCAATTTCCCCTAGCTCATTCTAAAAATCTGAATCGGTCAGGTAACTTCATGCCCTTCACACACAAAGCAACCACACCTACGAGCTGATTACACAGTGTTTGTAGCCAATAATTACTTGTGGTAAAGTGGTAATCATCGAACCAAAATCGACGTTGACCGGCGAGCAACCTGCAGCCGGATACTAATTTTCTGTTCATCAAATCACTTCCAGTTAACGCCGTGATCGACCACTACTTAACTCATTTGGATCCCACTTCACCAGGCTCTTCTTAAGCTGCTCGCAGCTGCAGCCTAGCCAAGCCGAGCTAGCTAGGGGGCCGGCCATGAAAGCGATGACACGGCGCGGCGGCGCGGACGGGGGTCTACCCGCGGCCAACAAGAAGAAGAGGAAGAAGCCTCCCCTGCGCGGCTTCATGTGCGGCTGGGGCGGCGCCAATTCCGTCTCCACCATCCCTCGCGCCGCCGTCACCATTTCCGCCGTCACGACGCCGCCGATATTGAAAGCCACCTCGGCGGCGGCGTCCGCGGCGAAGAAGACGACGGCCGACGACGCGGACGCGAGCGCGGAGGTCACGCCCAGCGTGGACTCGCTGCTCCAGCAGCTGCGCGAGCTGGAGCGCGGCGTGCGCGCGCTGGGCGTCCGTGATCATCATCATCATCACGGCCGGGAAGACGGCGGCGGCGGAGCATCATCAAGAGCGACGACGAGCAGGCCGCGGCGGCGGCACGTGCGGAGCGGGAGCGAGTGGGGCGTCGTCGGCGTGGGGCGGATGGACGCGGAGAGCGTGGCGGTGGTGACGGAGACGGAGGACCCGCTGGGAGACTTCCGGCGGTCGATGGTGCAGATGATCGTGGAGAATAGGATCACCGGCGGGGCCGAGCTCCGGGAGCTGCTGCGGCGGTTCCTGTCGCTCAACGCGGCGTGCCACCACCACCTCATCCTCCGCGCCTTCGCCGACGTCTGGGAGGAGCTCTTCGCCGGCGCCGGCGGCCACGGCGCCCGCGCACCGCCGCCGCCTCATGTCCCTCCTGCCGCGGAGGAGAAGATCGTCTCGTACAGCAGCAGCAGTAGAGCTACTAGCAGCAAGCGTCCACCCGCGCTCTTGTCACGTTAACCATAGTAGTTCATTCGTCCCTGCTGTAAAAGTGTAAGCTGATTCCTGCTCCCCTCGGGAATTGCAGATGTCCGAAACACAGTGTACGGTGGTGTCCATGGCTTGCACGCGTGACTTTCCGTGCCGTGACCAGAAACCTTGTGCTCCATTAATTCCCGTGAGTTTCTCATCGCGTCCTGTACACATCGCACGTAGTACTGGCATTTTAATTTCCCGTGATTTTTGCATGGTGTCTGTCAACGTTCAGCTGCGTACTGCGCCGCCACTGATTGACCATATATCCCCGACGAAGAAGAAGATGGTAGGAGGGTGCGGCCGGAAGGAGCGCCGTGATCTTCGCGACGTTGCTCGTCGGTAGGACGCAAAAGCGCGACAGCGACGAAGCGACTCTACCAACCTGAATCCATTCCTTTCGCCGATCGTGACGAGCAGGCAGGCAGTGGGGGTGATGGCTACTGCGTCGGCGGCGAAGGAGCGCAGCCGCCGGGGCAAAGAGAGAGACGTGCGCACGAAGCTCCGACATGCACATGCTCTATTCGATCGGTGAGACATCGATTCGGGGCATATTTGCCGGCGATCTCAAGGAACATGTCGATGTGCTGCTGGTTGTCTGACGTCGTCGCAGCATTCTCGAAAGTCGCCGTGCGCGTCCACGTCGGACGAGGAATTTCTCAGAGATGCAGTTGCTGTAGAGTATGCGCGTGTACATTCCAATGGTCAATAACAATCACATGGATGTGTCCAAAAGCTCCCGAGTTTTTTTTTAAAAAAAAATCGGAAGCGGTCAAGCGGGGGCACTGTTGGTTGGGTATTAATGTACTGCATTACCACCGAATGGTAGGTATACGAAACCGGATTGTGTTGCCAAGTTTCCGTTGACTTTATTCTTTTTGTTTTGGCTCACGTTATTCTGTTTGTCATCATCTGTGTGGCTCGACAAAAACTTGCCATGAGCTCAACGTGACACTAGTAAATTTGTAGGTGCTAGACAAAAATGAAAAAAAAAAAAGAATGCCTCGTGCTGTTTGCATGGGTTTTCATTTCTTCCGTTTTTTCAAACTGCAGTTGTGGGCTTCTGTTTGAACATTGTTTGTTCAAACTGCCGTTTTTTCCCCTGAAATCTGAGCAAAGAAACTTTATTCCTTTTTTTTTTGAGCAAAAAAAAAAACTTTATTCCTGTGAAGCTCCTTGCAGTTGTGGGCTTCTGTCAAGCCACTTTTGATCAGGTTGACCGGGCACGTCGTCGTGAGAGCCCAACAGCCCATCAAGGCACAGATTCTAGTTACAAAGCCCACATACACGGCCCATCAAGGCATCAGCGGCAGATCAAAACTGTTTTCTCAAACCCACCCAATCCAGCAGAACGCACGCACTCTATCCCCTCGGCAATGATGGCCACCGTCACGCTAACCTCCTCTCCGCTCAGCGGCCACCTCCTCCGCCGCCGGCGAGGCCGCCACTACGCCAAGCACCATCTCCAGACGCAGCGCCGCCTACCGCGCGCTTGGCGGCTCTACTGCGTGCCGGAAGGAGGCGGCGGCGAGGTCTTGGCGCCTCCCGCTCCTTCAGCCGCCGAGGACCAAGCGCCGCAAGAGCAGCCGCATGATTTCTACCTCCTCGCCACCAACAGCAGCGACTTCAACGATATCATCATGGTTATCGACTCGCCCGCCGCTCGATACCTAGTCCTGGATCACAACAGTAAGTATGGGCGGTTAAGTTGCTCAGTTCAGTAGCCACAGAAATTTGGATAGGTTCACTCATCAGCTGGAGCGGTTGTGCCGTGCAGAGAATGTCCACAGCATTCTCCCTAAGACCACTGTTTGGACAAACTCCTACTGGGTATGTGCACTTGGTTAACTAATCATCTAAACTGACCTGCATATTAAGACTTTTGGACCACCATTCACAAGCAGGTTGCCTTGCCATATTTTACCTGACTCGTTACGAGCCTTTATATATAGGAATAATAATTTGATACTTGATATTTGTATATGTTAAGACATTATGCCTTTGATCAGAGCAGTGCTAATATTTTTTTTATTCACTAGCAGTAATGTAGTATCGCCAATCATGCATGTACATGCTTTTGATGAATTTTGCAGTTGTGCATGTAAAAATCTCTCTCTCTCTCTCTCTGATCAAATGTTTATGTTTTTTTCTCAATTTTTTGGCTTGTGCCATCTTTCCTGGTATTGTTGTTAGATGCTGATGCTTAATTAATGTGTTTTTGCCCTTGCAGGATGAGTTTGTGAGCCTGCCGGCAGTTGTTCCACGTGGTCCTGTTGCACTCCTAGGTTTGGTAAATCACTTGTTCCTTAGACAATCACAACCTACTTTCCATCTTAGTCATGTTTATATCCTTCATGCAAATGTACTGCACAATAGGAACAAATATGCATACTAGGGGTTTGGGAAGGTACTTCCATTCTTCTAATGACGATTCAACATTTCTAACCAAACTTGCAAAGAGTGATTTCTTTATGGCAAAGCCATACACATCTGCCATTTTTATATTCACTCTTTATACTCTCACAAATATGCCAAATTACTTACATTTCCCTTGGTTCTTTTAGGGTGCTGGTACTGCAGCACATCTGATGCTAAAGTTTTGGCCTTGGTTACAACTTGTTGGCTGGGAGATTGATCCTATGGTGAGTAATCTTCTCATTGATCACTTTGTTCGTGTATTGATCATTGGTCACTTGGCATTTGGTAAAGCCATCAACATACCAATTTCAATCATGACTTCTCACAAGAACATTAGTAATGTATCCTTTGTTTTATATTCTAAACTTGTCTTGCAGCCTTATCTACAGCGCTTCATGCATATGCTATTTTATACCCAATATTCCGAGTTTATATCAGAAGAAGCTGATTGTGTTTCATAACAGATAGTTGAATTGTCAAGGGATTATTTTGGTATGTCTGATTTAGAGAAAGCCACAGAATCTGGAGGTTCACTTTCTGTGCACATTGGTGATGCACTTTCTCCGTCAGCTACAGTTGAAGGAGGATTTGCTGGTGAATAACTGACCTGATGCAAATGTGTTTTAGCGCCTTGCTGTTCAAGTACATAATTTGATATGAGTGATTAACTCCGAATTGCAGAAATTGTTGTTGATTTGTTTTGTGATGGAAAGATCATACCTCAGCTGCAAGAGGTAACATCCCTTCCCATCACTGTTGCTCCTTTTGTTATTGCTTTGTTTCCGGTGGTGAATAGCATATCAATATTTGAGCTTTGAGGATTATTTTCAATCCTATATAATGGATTTATCAATCGTGTATAAGAATCTGTAGCTCTGTTCCGTGCTAAATTCTTGACAAACTACTATAGTTTTTACTATGTGCTGGCTTAATTTCAATCATTATACAGGCTGCAACCTGGTTAGAAATTGCAAAAAAGCTAATGCCTGGTGGTCGAATTATGGTTAATTGTGGTGGAGCAGACGTTGAAGAATCTCTTGCATCATCCTGGGTTCAAAACCCTACAGTTAAGGCGTTATGTTCTGCATTTCCTGGGCAGGTATAATGCAATTCATCAGCTTCATTTTCACACTTTAATTACCAAATTTATTTCAACTGTTAGTACTTGGTGATGGGATATTTTGAAGCAGAAATTTCTAAATTATGAAGTAATTTATGCTTGTTGGTTTGTACTTGTATGTATATCTTAGATTTTACGGGTAATCATGTGATCAACAAATATCCATTTTGTGAAAGTCGAAAAGTTGAGAACATCATGCGGCAATATGAAAAATATAGAAACTATAGTATATAGGCTTGTACAATAAGAGAATTGTTAGTGTTGGATGCCAGATTGCCAGTTTTCTTTTTCGTTTTTTTTAACTGAAGATTGCCAGTTTTCTTGCCACCTGTTTTGGTGGATTATCCTTATGCACACTATTATGTCACTCATTTGCTCTATACTATTTTGCTGAAATGAAATGATGGTATATTGCAGCTAAACTGGAAGAGGCTATCAGAGCAAGAGAGCGTAAACTATGTCACCCTGACGGGTCCTCTTCCAGACTTGGATGAGTGGTCTGCCTCAGTTCCTAGTGAGCTAAGCACGAAAGTGAAACAATGGGTGCCTTGCGAGCTTGCGTGACACTGGGCATATTCTTTTCTTCTAGTTGCACCTAATTTGCCTCGGCAACTTTTCCATGACCTATGTGGCTCTGTCCATGCTCCTTTAGTTTCTGGTGAGTAAGCTCAGCTGTCGGTGGGTGACACCCACAGTACTTCACTACTGGATCTACTAGCATGCTAAGCGCCATCAGGCTCACTGAAATTTTAATCGCTCTCGTCTTTTTTTTAATTCAAGGGTTTGTTTCATCATCTTCATCTGAAGCAACGCTGAATCCAGATGTTTATGGGGATACCAGTGGCAGTTGTAAATGCGGACTGAGTTGTTACTGAACCCTTGAGTAAAGCACAGCCATGGGAGAATCCTGATAGTACAAGAATATCAAGACAATGCCGCAGAAATTGGAGCCATGTCACAGGAAAAAATTGTCATCTCCTGCTAGTAGCATTCATGGATAATGTCGCTGAAAGTGTTGTGTGGCGAAGTGACAATCTATTTATGTGAACAGCTGCCCAGTATCGTTTCACGGATAACGACCGCTCATTAGCATCAACACTGATGGATATATGTTGTATACTAGTTATCTGATGTTGATGCGTATGACAGCTGAATGAAAGCACCGGATTGCATTGCATACGTGATGATCTTCGGATACCTCAGTGTGTTCACCATTCATAATACTTGATACTCATGCCCCGACCCCGAACCTTCATCAGGTGAGTTTTCTGTTGCAGGGTTAACATCGTATCTGATGCCATGTTGCTATCGTCTGACACTCTTAAAAAAAATGACCATATCCGGCCATGGAGCCGAGCCTCCGACCCAACACTTCCATTTCTGCCCGAAGCTCCGCCGGGATACAGCGAACTGTCACCATGGTCGTGCTTCCATTGCCGGCGCCCGGCGGTCTCCCACGAAGCACCGATGCTTTATCCTCTTGCGGGTAGCCGCTGAGACGAATATTCCGTGAAGAATGTTGCCGACTCACCGGACAGTTGGGCGTAACTAGCGTGCAGCGCATCACGAGAGGCACAGGCTCAGACGCAACAAGATCCGACGGCGGCAACGCCCCCCTCGTGAACCCGCCGGCGTGGGGCCACCACTCTGACACCAGCAGTCCTCTCGTCTCCTCCCCGTCCCCCCAAACCAAAGCAGAGGCCAAAGGCAAGCAAAACCCACGCCACCGCTCCCGATCCGGCCGCGCCAAGCGGACCCAGCCGGGATGGCCCATTCGCCGGCGCCGAGCGGCGGCGGGGGGCAGCAGCAGCAGCAGCCGCTGGTGGTGTCGCTCAACTGCCTCGACGACCCCTCGCTGGAGCAGGAGGTGCTAGCCGGCGTGGCCGAGGTGGAGCACGTGCCGCTCTCCGCCGTCGCCTCGGGCCGCGTCGAGGCCGCCGCCGCCGTGCTGCTCCCTTCCCTCGCCTTCCTCCCGCGCGCGGCCCAGCGCCGGCTGCGGCCCTGGCAGCTCCTCCTCTGCCTCGGCTCCGCGGACCGCGCCGCCGACGCCGCAGCCGCCGCCGACCTCGGCCTCCGCCTCGTGCACGTCGACGCCAACCGCGCCGAGGAGGTCGCCGACACCGTCATGGCTCTCATCCTCGGGCTGCTCCGCCGGACACACCTGCTGTCCCGTCAGGCCTCCTCGGGCCCGGCCGCGGTCACCGCCGGCTGGCTCGGCTCCGTCCAGCCCATGTGCCGCGGCATGCGGCGCTGCCGTGGCCTCGTGCTGGGCATCATTGGCCGGTCCGCAGCCGCCCGCTGCCTCGCCACTCGTAGCCTCGCATTTCGGATGAGCGTGCTCTACTTCGATCCGCGCTACGCGGTAACGGATCTGGAACTTATATTATTAATTGCACGGTGCTAAAACTTTGGATCTTCATCCTTGCATTTATCTGCTGCTGGTGTCTCAATTGGGTAGGATTTTATGCTATAGTGAGTTAGTTTCTGATCGTTGGGTCTTACAAGTTTTGTAAAATTGATTGATGTTGTGGAAGATGGGACTCCAAGGATTTGGAATCTGATACTGAACTGAAATAATCTCTCCCTTAGTTAATTTGGAGGGAATGCTGTCTACGCTAGGTACTCTTGATTACTAGTATATGATTTCTCTGCTAGCTATATAAGTAGTTTTTTCTTTCTTTGGACAGCGAGGTTAAGTGAACAACAGTAACATGTGGTAAAAGCAACACTTATGATATGGAAAACAAGGAATCATCTTGCTACCTTTTACTTTTGTAATGCACAAAGTATGTGATGTCAGTTTGAGAATTAACATATTGAGATTCTGTGAATTAAACTAAATATCATTCATCAAATGCAATATGGTTGTGTTACATAATTGATATTATCTCCAAGTTCATAACTTACATTTAGTCTATTCCTTATGGTGCAAAATCTGAAAATCATGATATTTGAGCTACTCTTCAACTCACTGACTTCTTGCACATCTGTTGAAGGCCAATGGCAAAACAAAGCGGCCTTCTATTGTGTTCCCTTCTGCAGCAAGGAGAATGGATACGCTCAATGATTTATTAGCAGCAAGTGACCTTGTCTCACTGCATTGCGCGTTATCAAATGACACCATGCATATACTTAACATGGATTGCCTGCAGCACATAAAACCTGGTAACACCCCCCCCCCCCCCCCCCCGCGTTTATTCTTTAGTTGCATTAACAGTGCTTCCGCAGTCTGAAGTAGTGCACATAATGTCTTTGGTATAGCTGTGTAACATCACATCATCGAATGTTTTGAATCCTGCAGGAGCTTTCATTGTCAATACTGGTAGTTGCCAGCT
Organism: Digitaria exilis; assembly: GCA_015342445.1. Lineage (NCBI taxonomy): Eukaryota > Viridiplantae > Streptophyta > Magnoliopsida > Poales > Poaceae > Digitaria > Digitaria exilis. Next base: position 919,015 of record JACEFO010000144.1, read on the forward strand.
TATAGATGACTGTGCACTCAAACAGCTCCTGATTGATGGTACCATAGCTGGTTGCGCGTTGGATGGTGCTGAAGGCCCACAGTGGATGGAAGCATGGGTATGCAAATTATAAGCAGAATATTAAATTGTGTTTGTAAATGGTCATATAGGACAAATAAGTTTATCTAAAATCGAACTGTTCATCATTTGTGATGTTACATTCTTCCTGGTGTTTCTATTACTAAGGTCCTCTTGAAGCTAGAGAAATGTTTCATTATTTGAATGAGCTTGTACTCCATCTATTCAGCTTTAATATTTTTCACACTGTAATATCTACTTATCTTTTCCACAGAGTTCAAATTCTCAGTTGAGGTAGAATGCAAAGCGGTATTGTAATCAGGAACTTACTTTATGTGTTACAATTAGCCTTCTCTGTTCAATTGGCTAATAGTTATGTCCGTGCAGATAAGACAAATAGCTGCATCCTATTTGCATAGTTATGATTTCATTACATTTTGTTCTGCAAAGTGATGGCTAATCCTTGTTTACAGGTGAGGGAGATGCCAAATGTTTTAATTCTTCCACGGAGTGCAGATTACAGTGAAGAAGTGTGGATGGAAATAAGAGAGAAAGCAATCACTATGTTACAGTCGTTTTTCTTTGATGGTGTTCTTCCTACTAGTGCAATTTCTGATGAAGACGAGGAAATAAGTGAAGCTGGAAATGAGGATGATCATCTAGACACACAGGCAAAAGGTAGCCAGTCACAGATTTTTGATGCTGAAATAGACGAAAGCCACTCAACTCTCGAGTATGAAAAGAAAAGAGCCATATCCCACCATAAAGAGCCTCAGGTTTCCAGAAAATCTGTAAACATTGGCTCCCGATCTGAAGGAAGGCGTAGTCGTTCTGGAAAGAAAGGGAAAAAGAGGCCTGCTCACCGCAGATCTCAACAGAAACCAGATGACCTGTCTGCTGTAGAGAGTGACAGTAACTATTCCTCACGGAGAGATGATGACACTGCAATGAGTAGTAGGGACCAGGCTGTAAGTTCCAGTTCACGATTTGCCTCTCCTGAGGATTTAAAATACAAGCAGAGATCTCTTGCTGAATCACCAATGGAAATAACATCTGAGAAGAAGGTGCCTGTACTGCTCAGTAGAAAGTATCCTGATAAACTGAAAGATGGTTTTGTGGTAGCTTTGAGAGCAAGAGACAATTCAGGGTACCATGTTGCGAGACAGAGATTAGTTGGTGGTGGTGGCTGGATTCTTGATGTTCTGTCAAATGCTACAAACAGGGATCCTGCTGCTCAGTTCCTAGTTACTTTCAAAAACAAGGTATTGTTATGGCTATCCCCCTTCTTCCATATTTATGTGTACTTCGGTTCTATGCACATGCAGGCTCTGATTTGACACACTTTTCAGGATACTATGGGGCTGCGCTCCTTTGTTGCTGGTGGTAAACTACTGCAGGTATACCTATCTGACAGTGTGACTCTATGGCTACTGGAACAGTAGGATAGTAATTATATGTTACCTTTAGAATAGAATTTCACAGATTTATGCCACTAGTAGCCAGGCAGATATTACACTATCTGCTGTCTCTTGACATCAACTACAATTATGAAAAACCTGATTTATGCAGTAAAGTTCACATCCGCATGTGTATGAAACGTTTAGATATAAGCCTCACACCTAATTTGTTGACACGGCTACCTACTTAATATCATGTTTTAATTTGGATGTCGACCTGTTTATTGCTTCTTTCAGTGTTCCCTTTCTAACATTTGCACCCACAAGTTTGTCTTGGAAATTTATAACCTTCTACCATATATATACAATAGGTTTTTACATCACCAGATTTAAAGAAGACTGCAGCAAAGATGGTCTGCCCGTCCAGCCAATAACATTTCTCTACCTTCCTTTCCCAGCCCCTTTGTTTTAAATAATTATTCTGTGGTTTCAGAATAAATTCCTTATAATAAAAAAGTCTGAGAAGTGGAGGCATCCTTTTGGTTTGTTCTTGATGCCTGTGTTTGCTTATGATCTTATGAAGATTTATTTCAATCCATTAACAGATTAATAGGAAGATGGAATTTGTCTTTGCAAGCCATTCTTTCGATGTTTGGGAGAGTTGGATGCTGGATGGCTCCTTGCTGGAGGGCTGTAAGCTTATCAATTGCAGAAATTCATCGGTAAGCACCTTCCAGATTGCTATTCGTAAGAAAATTATTAGATGTAGCTGTATTGGTTCTTAATAGACTATGTAGTGTAGTTATCTCGAGACCTGGGAGATCGTAAATTGTTAAAACTCGGCTCCCAACTGATTTTCTATTTAAATTTTCTTTCTGTAGGCTGTTTTGGACGTGTGCATTGAGATCCTAGCAGCTGCAAGTGAAGAAGATGGAGTCACGCGGTGGCTTGATTAGTCACGCTGGGACTTAAATTGAACCGACTCATCATTACTGTTTGGTTTGGTTTGGCTTGGCTTGGCTTGCTTCATTTTTTTCTTCTCTCTACCTAAGGGCCAAATTTTGGTTTTCTGATATAGGAACCCCTGTAGTTTTAGCCTGTAGGCGCATCATGTGCCATTGTGCCCCATCACGTGTGTGTTTAAGTATGGGATGTGTAGGATGGCGTGTGAGTCGCCGTTGTTGTCGTGTACTCGCCCTCGTGTCACATGCTTTTGACGATGCAAAATCGCATATTCCTGTGATCCTGTGAGTGATACACATGCACAAACGTGGTTGATGCTGACTATCGCCAAGGCAGAATGCAGACGGCAACCTTCGCCGGACGTCGGGCGATTACCGGCGTCGTGTAATTCTCCGCAAGTCGTATGAATCTTTCGTGGTGATTGATTTCGTTACACCGACTACCGGGCAACCCACCAACCCCAGCTTTCGCTTTGGGTGTTTAGCTCATGGAAAAGATTTAACGAAATTCACTATTCATTCGAGTCATTCACCTAATAAAATACACTTCTCAATAGAGTATTCCACTCATTTCAACCATCTAACAAGAAATACACTGTAACTTTTCTAGGAAGTGTCAAGTGTGTTCTGTGAGATAGAGGACGAAATATGTTATATGAGATAGAGAAATAGTGAATATCCAATGAACATAGTCTGAAGACATAAATGTTTGCAGGTTTTCTATCGCTCCTTTTCATCCAACGTCAGATTCTCTTGACATTTTTGTATAGCTGATGGAACACGGCAGGCTGGAGACGAGCATCACCGCGCATCTGCGATCTGATCAAAATGAGCGGAGTCTGAAAACCACGTGATAAAATAAACCGAAAGGAAGCACCGAACACGTGAGACGCGAGAATGCGACCGAGCAAGATCTCGCCATTCGTCACAAACGAGATGAGCAAGCTGTACGTATCCGTGCTGCACGTCGGGTCAAACAAAGCTTACAGACAAACACGTACAGAAAGCCTTCAGAGCGAGCCAGATGACATGATTATCTGATCGGAACAAGTTGACGCAGCACTGGGCGGAGCGTAGAAAAGAACTTTTTTTTTAAGTATGTCACATGGGAGGAATGAATAGGTAATTTGAAAGAAATTAGAGAGAAACTTTTTTGATAAGTATGTTTTTTGAGGGATAAATAGTATTTCTTTTATCTAAACACGACATTTAATTTCGTTGCTATGGTAATGAAATTTGTGCGCGGCCCAGTACGAAACAAAAGTTGGCACAGCAGAAACCAAACACTGCGCCTCTACAGATTAAAACACGGACGCATGGGCACGCTGCCCTCTGCGCGAATAAACGTAAATGAAACCGAGAATTTTCAGAAGGGTTTGGAACGGCACCAAGGTAGGTGAGTGCATCAAATGCGACAACGAAAGCAGCAGCATCTGGCACGACACGACTCACACCCCAGCGTACAAATTTCCCAATTGTACAACGGCTCTGCGTATAAAACAATCCTCTATAGTCTAGTCTACTACCGTCGACGTGAGCGGCTGCTTCATATCTCTCCTCTTGGCTTTCTGTCCTCACTACGCCCGAATCCGGAAGGAATCCATCCTCCCCGCCGCGCCGCGCGCGCCCAAGGCAGGCACCAACCATGGCGGCCGCGTCCTCGCTCAAGCTCGCATCCCCGAAGCCCCTCGCGCCCGCCGCGTCCGCGCTCCTCCCCCGCGGGGGCGCGGCGGCCCAGGCGCGGCCCCTCCCCGCGCGCCGGGGCCCGACGCCCGCCCTCGTCGCTGTGCAGTCGCCCGCCGCGCCCCCGCGCGTCGGCTCCTTCGACAAGGTGCTGGAGGCGCTGATCGCCGGGGCCGACTTCTCAGAGGAGGACGCGGAGGCCACGCTGCGGCTCCTGCTGGAGGAGCGGGACGAAGCGCGCATCGCCGCCTTCCTCGTCCTCCTCAGGGCCAAGGGCGAGACCTACGAGGAGGTGTGTGCCTGCCTGCTAGTTTCGTCACGGGAATGGATGGATTGGATTTGGATCTCTGCGGACGCCCGGCTGACTTTGATGCTTGTCTTGTCGTCCAGATCGTGGGGCTGGCGAAGGCGATGCTGAGCTGCTGCGTGCGCGTCGACGGGCTGGATGACGCTGTCGACATTGTCGGGACCGGTGGCGACGGCGCTGACACCGTCAACATTTCCACCGGTTCCACCATCCTCGCCGCCGCGGCCGGCGCCAAGGTCGCTAAGGTATAGTGTTCTCCGCGGTTTTGGGCCATGGGATTCCGGTGTAGATGCAGGCCTTTGGCGCTGACGGGTTGTTTGCTCGTCTTTCAGCAAGGGAGCAGGGCGAGCTCGTCCGCGTGCGGCAGCGCCGATGTGCTGGAGGCGCTCGGGGTCAACATCGAGCTAGGACCTGAGGTACTGCCACACATTTCTTCATCATCAACTGTTAACCACTGGTAGTATTTTTTTTCATATGGTAGCAGTAGTATCGTAGTACCACGAAACACGTGAACAACTCTTGTGTTTGGTAGTGTCCTTTTGACTTTTCCATTTCTTTGGGTGCTAGTACCTATGAAGTGGTACATATGTGATATGAAAAATAAATAAATTAAAATACATATCTCTAAACTAGCGATAAGCCGTGTGATGTTTACAGAATGATGTATGTGCAGACCGTGGCCTTAGAAAATATGTAGTGAAAGGAGGCAGACTTGAAATTTTAGTATCCAATTGCTGATTTATGTTTATTAGATACAATTGAAGATTAAGGTCAAACTAATGGCATCGTGAACTGGCAAACTCGTGGGATTAAGTTAAAAGCTTGGAGCCATAGATATCTGCTTGTGTGACTGTCAGGACAGCTTTCGTGATGTTTTAGTTTTTCAAACTGGTTGCTTGCTCTGTTACTTTTCTCCCACACGCTCAGTTTGACTACATGCTGGCTCATTCGCTCATGTGTACTTCATGCTCCTCATTTTTAATTGTGAAAAGGTTTCTAGAAAGAAGATGCTATTGACTGAAAATAGGTTCTCTACACCTATCAACACTTCACCTTTCTCGAACTTCTGAGCCACACTAGTTTTACATCCCATTTAGTCGTCAACTACAACATACTCCTACATGACTAACCATGGATTCTATGATCGGGGGATAGTTTAAATTGCTCATGCTCAGTCAATTTTGGCTATGTTCAACTTCCCTGTCTGTGTATTATATTGTTGTGTTAACAGGTTGTATAGTCAATCACTCCAACCTTGTGGTGCTCTTGAATGCATGAATATATTATTATTCTACTATTTTGTTTCAAACTATTATTCAAACTGGCTGCTCATCCTGTTACTTTTCGCTAGGTTCAACTTCGTTGTCTGTGTATTATAGGTTTGCATAGTCAATTACTCCAACCTTGTGGTGCTCTTGAGTGCATGTATCTATAATTCTTATTATTCTAATATTATGTTTCTTTACTTTTCAAATTTCATATACAATATTTCAATCATCGGTCTGATATTGTTACTCTTTCCTGTTTTAAGGGTATTAAACGGTGTGTCAATGAGGTGGGCGTCGGATTCATGATGTCTGCAAATTATCATCCTGCAATGAAAATTGTCAGACCTGTGAGGAAGAATCTGAAAATAAAGACAGTTTTCAATATCCTTGGTCCTCTACTGAATCCAGCAAGGGTGCCTCATGCTGTTATTGGTGTTTACCACGAGAACATAGTAAGTAGATATTTGCCTGGTCCTTTCTTATAGTTATAGCTGTACGAATGTACGATACAAGTTATACAAGCAAGCATATTATAAGCTCAAATAAAAGTGACCGAAAGTTTCAGTCAGATCATTAAACTCAGTCTATCTTTCAGACGAATGGTCCTCTCTTCTTCTTTTTTGTTAGTTCCATATGGAGCAAATATTACTGATACTTTCTTGAAACACAAACATAAACACTTCTCTTGAAAATAGAAGTAGTCCACTATTCTTTTAACAAGCTCTATATGATTACTTTCAATCCATGCAATGCTCATTGACCTAAAGCGCGGCAAACTGTGGCAATAGGTTACCAAGATGGCTAAGGCTGCACAGAAATTTGGAATGAAGAGAGCATTGGTTGTCCATTCAAAGGGTTTGGATGAAATAAGCCCCCTAGGTATGCATAACTCCAAATTGTTTCTCTCTGTTGCTGCCACTGTTATGCTACATATGGCTGTGGCCTGTGGTTACTCTACCTTTGTATCCTGTTCAACTGGTTTATGGTTTATCTGACAGAAGATTCTTTTTAATTACTGCAGGTCCTGGATATATCCTTGATGTCACTCCAGGAAAGATTGAAAAAATGCTCTTCGATCCATGTAAGAGTGTTTCCTACTTTTCTCTCAAAATTTATGAAGTGTATTTCAATGAGGATGCTTTTGTGCAGTTTCATTTCAGTTTAGTTGCATCAATTTGTGTTTTCAGCTCATATTGGACTTTTTCTATGTTATGATTGCTAACTGCGTTGGTAGGAATATATAAATATCCAGTTAATCAACTAGTGGATTAGGGGAACCGTTTGATCTAACATCTTCTCTATGTATTACAATCTAGTGGATTTTGGCATTCCTCGCTGCACATTGGAAGATCTAAAAGGAGGTGACCCAGCATTTAATGCAAAAGTTCTTCAGGATGTTCTTGCTGGCGAAAAAGGGTCGATTGCAGATGCCCTTGTAAGTTAGCCTTAACTCTCTCTTTCCAGTTTCTGCGTATTATCCTTCCTTGATGGATTCAGTGTCCTGCACCCAACATCTTGTTTAGCAGCTTAGCTGACACAAATTTGATATTTTGATTATGATTTATATTTGTACAAAACTGTTTCATGAAGTACCCGTTGAAGATTTTGGAAATAATTAAAAATGGTAAAATTGAACTGCGCTTGTAGTGATCCACTGGTGTCTATAAGCTTAGATTAATTTTGTTTTGCTATGCAGGTTCTGAATGCTGCGGCCTCTCTTCTAGTCAGTGGTAAAGTCAAGAATTTACATGACGGTGTTGCACTAGCACAGGAGACACAGCGGTCCGGGAAGGCCATTCAAACACTTGAGTCTTGGATTAAGATTTCGAATGTAAGTACCTTTTAGCTTTTATTGTGTCTTCTAAGTATCTTAAGCTAAACATTGAGCTTCGAGCATGACCACCTTTCCCGTACCCTGTTGATACAGAGTTCCAAGTGACTCAGCGATGTTGATTAGCAACAGATGGATTTCTGCAATAAGGCGCGTGGGGAATGGTGTCAAATAAGGACTCACTAAGTCCATCCGCCATCCGTGTATTGTTTGATTTTTCTTTTTTTCTTTTCCATGATCTTTGTCACAACCATAGATGGCTTCTAGCCTGGTTTATGTATAAGCAGTGCAGTCATGTGTAGAAAAATCTCCGTCAAGCGCGATCCTAAAGTTTTGACTCGAACAGGTGTGTGTTTCAGTTCTGCTTGACCGGGGTAGATGATGAGCATAGGTTAAATGTTGTGAATTTGGGATGCTGCATTACATTTGGGAGCGATTGAAAATTTTGCAATGGCATAATGGCATGGGAAGAATTTGTGCAGGCAGTTTTTTTTTTTTTTTTGGCAGACGAAAACTGCATTCTCCATTTGTTTGCAACCGAGAGACTGGGGAGGACCAAGTTTCTGTTATACTCGTACATAGACAATCCAGACACCATTGAACACTGCTATGTGCTACAACAGTGCTAGCTAAGCAAAAACGCATCAGTATGTATATCACACACAAAGCAGCTACTAGCATATTTACAGAGACTAGGAACAGACATGGGCGGCACGCTTGCTCAGACTTTGGCCGGTGAGGCGGCGGAGTGCTTGGCCCCTTTGAGGATGGCGGCCGAGGCGGCGCGGATGGTGGACTCCCCGGGCGGGTCCCGGCGGCTGGACTTGCGCCACCGCCGATCCCACAGCAACGACCAGCACTTGACGGTCTCGGCGTCCGGGTCTCTCTCCCTGCACCACCACCAACCGCACGACACATCGGTTATGTTATCATCAATCATTCGTCACAGCAAACAGCAAGATAACCAAAGCCACGGGCACGCACTTCTTGACTGCACGTACGTGGTTAACAAACAATAAACAAGATTGCACGGCACTATGCCACAATGGACTCGTTCCGTCCGGTGCGAGACGAAGACGTTTCTAACGTGTGGTTGCGTGGTAACCATCTGTGCTTTATTAGCAGGGCTCCAGGGGTCACTTTCGAAGGCCGTCCCTCTCAGCCTTCAGTGCCTACTGCCTAGCTACTTATGGATGCACGATGATGATACATGATCGTAGTGATAGTGCCTATACAAGGCTGGGACGACATGATCGTAGTGATAGTGCCTATACAAGGCTGGGACGGAATAGATTATTGCCATGCGACAATTGGAACTAACAACTAAGCAAGTGTCTACACAGTGAGACGGATCAGCTTGGCAGCACCTCAGCTACAACCATTTGCATGCCTCCCTTGGAAATGTCGCGCCGGCCTTGGATTACTCGGCTGGGGTATGTGCCAACTTTCAACGCATGGATTTGATATGATGGACCCTATGCTATATGACTGACGGTAGTGTAAAGGATCGAACAAATAAAGAACAATTAAATTAAATTGCGAATTTGCTTCCCTTTAAATAAAAACCATGTATGAATTTGTCTTCCATGCTACTGTACGTTGGAAACAATCAAACAAACGGATGATTGATCATAGTTCTACGAGCATGCGTTGCCTTGGGATTATCGATTGTTCTATCGGAACAGGTATGGAAATTGGAATTGTTCGATAATTACCTCTTGCTGCACTCTGAGGCCACGCTGGGGGTCCGGCCGCCGGAGATGGACGGTGTCCGGCTGGGCCGCGGCGCGGTGAAGCTCCGTGTGAGCGAGCGCGGCATGTAGAAGTTGAGCAGGACGCCGTCGCTGCTGCTGCGGAAGCTGCTCCCGCCGCCGCCGGCGCTCCCGCTATCCCGCCGCCGCACGTTCGACGCCCGCCGCTCCGGCTTCCCCGCCGCCGACGGCCTGCCGGACGGCGACCGCCCTACCGGGTCTGCTGGCTGCTCCTTCCCCTCGGACGGCGGCGCGGGCGCTGCGACGGCGGCGGCGGCGGCGGCGTCGCCGTTTGGTCCCCCGGCCTTCTCGACGAGGTCGGTGAGCGAGAGCTCGTACTCGGACTCGGGGAGGTCGTGCAGCATCCCCAGCATCTCCTCCCGGCGGCGTGCGATCTCCTGCGCCCTCGCCGACCCCGCGTCCACCACCGGCCCCGGGCTCATCCCCGGCACCCACAACCTCGCCGTCGCCACCTCCCGCCCCGAGCTGCACGCCTGGAGCATGGCTAATCCGGCGTGATTGATCGAGCCGAGCCGGTGGAATTGGATGGTCGCGGCCGCTCGGAGTCGTGCTACTAGCGCGTGCGTTTGGGGCGCTCACTGCCTGCTGGACATCTGGAGTCGTGGCCGCTGCGATTATAAGAAGTGAAACAAGCGGTGGAGGTGATGGACGCACGACGACCCGGCGACTTGGACGGGGTGGTGATGAAATCTCGGTACACGGCCGGCCCCGTCCAGAACGCCCAGATTTTTTGACGGAGCCTTTTGAGGCTGGAATCTAGAAGGCGAGAGCGGCGTATCGTCGCTTTGCATTCGAGCGCGTGCCTTGCTTCGGTCGCAAGCATCCAAGCCTTGAAGATGGCTGACAGCGAGTGGATCGGCAACGCGTATCCGCCACAGTTGCAGTCGGTCAGTCAGTGAGCTGCACCGCCCACCCATTGAATTTGAACCAAAGACTTCCAGGGCATGGCGATGCGTCAATGGCACAGCCAACCGATCGCCTCTTTCAGTTCAGGCTGCAGATCAGTGGAGAGCTCTGCTTCATGGCGAGCCACTCAACTAGTGGCACTTCTTGGTCGCGCTGTCAACAGTGGTTCAGCTGGTGTTTATGCACATCTTTATTCTATGGTTAGTCTCACATCGTGCGGTGCCCAGTATCCCACCCACTCCCACTTGTAATAATAGGTTTTGGGAGCCTGTCAGCGGATCACACCTACTACCTTGGCTTTGGCTACTTGGTGAGATTGCATTGCTTTCCTCATTACCTGCATACAAATGTAGCAGCAGACATGGAGCGGAGGACCAGGGCCTCACTGCAATACTTCATTCATTCATTCATTCATTCATTCTGTTTGATGCTGACGCACCAACCATTGACCAAACCTGATATTATATATATACACAGAAAAATGATATGTGGATCTTTCCCGCGACTTGATCAAGTTGTGATCTGCACAATGACATCTGAATTATTATCGTATGAGTCCACAATAACATTGTGAAACCAGCTGGGGATCATAACAGTGTACTGCATCAGTATAAAAAAGAAACATTGTATTGCATCCACAATCATCACCATTATCCATAGCAGTATAGAACAATGGATTCGGATGCATGCTTACATATAATTGGTGAAGGGAATAGAAGTGCCAAAATATGTTGATTTTTGCTTATATATAGGAAGCCCAACTCTTTGTTTTTTCCCCCTTCTTCCAGGTAACTACAGATCGACAAAATAGAAGAAGTCCTTAGGAATACTTCTACAATACATAATTATAGGCCATACTGAGGTCCATATGCTGAAGCATATATGTACAGGCAAGCAATCAATAAATAAGGACCAATAACCATACAAGAGAGCTGTGCTACTGTATTCGCAGCTTGATTCTACACTAGCAAAGTCATAACTGGATCAGGCCATTTTGGGATGAGACCTTGATCGAAAATAACAGTCTTTATTCTGGGCTGTTAGCTCTCACCATCCTTTTTTTGTTTACCGTTGGAATTTCTTGAACCCTACAAAGAAGCAAGACTGATAAATCTTAAATTACCACCTTCAAGGCTTCTTTCAAAATATCAAAAATCTTAAATTTGTGACACAACACACATTCAATATAGAAGTCTAGTATAACACAAAAATGAGTGCCCACCTGAGTTACATTTGGTGAACTTCGACCAGGTGTTTGTGAAGCAGGTGATCTTCCAGGAGAAAGTATTGTGGGTAGAGTACCAGGTGACTGACCATGGTTCGAAACTGGGGAACGTAAGACAGAGCTACCATGGTAGTATGGTGAGAGCGGCGATGCCATAGGAGTCTTTCGGAGCCCCTGAGATAGGGGTCCACCACCAGGAGACATAGCAGGTGACAATGATTTGCCTGGAGGTAACATGTTTATTCTTATCCTATAAATCAAGGAAACCATGAGTCTCGGCATAGATTGAGATTGGCTGTTAAGATTTCAGAGTATGCAGCAATTAGTGAAATACTTACTTGTTATGTACATCAACATACTCATCTGTTTCATCGTAGATTTCTTCCTGCAAAGAGAGTAATGTCAGTTTCAAATATCTATTAGAACTGAATAGTACCTTAATATGGCTAAAATGTTGAGAATATAAACTCATAGCATCATTAACTGGTGATTTAAGGCATGATTTTAATAGAGATACTATGCTGTGAACAATGTAAATATTGTTGCAAACCAATGACACAATGAGAACTAGATTGAGAGTATGTCCAACCTGTAGCAATTCTTCCATGACATCTTCCATAGTGATTATTCCTACTGCTTCCTCATCCATCGAATAGCTTGGAAGTGGATCGGTGTTAAAATCAAGAATGTTTTCCCGCTTCCTTTCTGATTTCTTAGTATGTGAGCGCCCATCTCCAAACTTCTCCATGTTATTTCTACGACTTCCGACAGTGCTAACATACGACGGGGATGAACCTGAAAGTCCTTCCAACCGATCAGCCAAAGGCAAGTCAAAACCATTTTCTGGAAAGGCACGTGTGATAGAAAAGGCAACAGAATACTAGTGCGTACACGGAAACACACAATTAAAAGTGAAGCTTAATCACACTAGACAAAATACTAGGAAAAAATTTAAAAGACATATACCATCAGCATGGGCATCTTTGATGTTTATTTTATAATCTGCAGTAGTGCTCTTTTGCTTTTCAGTGGATGATCCTGCTTCCTTTGTTCGTTTAACTACCACAGCCATGTGGCTGTGACCTTTCTGGAACTCATTTAGAATGTCATAGAGAGGAAGATCATCAGCCACCCTGATATACAGAACAGTGGCAGCATTTTGTGGAAATTAGAAGATAATCAATGCAGATTACTAAGGAGAAAGATATGAAACAATTTTATGAAAAAAAAAAGAACTAAGTTATAAAGAATATATTGGACACAATGAGTCCATGTGCATTTACACAGCTCAAATCAAGATTGCACAAATCAAACATAATATATTGTCACCCCTAGCTAGAGGTTGGTCAGGCTATACCTTGGAATTTTTCTGATAGTAACATTTCGAATGGGCACTTCATCTTCAGCCCGGCAAGTAATCAGGTTTTTTACCTGAAATGGAAGGTATTGATCAGAAAATATATAGAAAATGTGCAAACCATTCGTTTCATTGACATTAAAGATTCCCATGAAAAAAAAGACAAGAAAAAAAAGAAGGGCAGCAATTGATATTATTAAAGTAAAAACAAATTTAGCTCACTCACCAATATAAGACCGATGATATTGCTTGGACTCCCTGAGTATATAGGAACACGACTATGCCCTCTAGTCATTATCATACCCATTGTATGCCTACAGGGATAAATTTGTTCAGTCAATATCATATAATAATCAGAGAAAACAAATACTTTAACTTGAATGATTCATACAGGTCCAGCTTAGCATTTATGTCAAGTGAGAATGTTTCAGATATAGGAGTCATGGCATCTTTTGCAATCTTTTGAGTCAGCTCCAGAGCTCCTGTAATGATAGTGGTTTCATCATGAGTCAGCTCTCCACCTTTTCCAGCCTATGTAAAACACATGATTTAGATGGTCACTGTTTAGTTGTTGTGAGTAATAAGGTAAGCAGTAAAAAATATAATACCGTTTGGAATTTGGACATTATCTTTGTTAGGTGCTATCAATAATGAAAAGGTTATCTAGGATGTATTGAATGTAAAAAACAGGAACTTCAGAGATAATTTATAGTTGCATTAGCAATATCAGAACAGTAGTTCAAATGGCATAATTATATGTAACAAACAAATTAGCACAACATGAATGCAGAATTTGAATACAAAAATGTTGAAATTGGTAATGAAGTCTTTGAAGGAAGTGTATACCAACCTCATTGCCGTGCATATCAACTAACGTCTTTAGCTCAGCTCTTCTCAGTAGTGCAAAATGGCCCTTTCCCAGAAGCCAGTCCAACAACTACACAGAAACAGTTACATGAATCCAAATAAGTTACAGCAAAGGGGAAAGTAAAACTTGCATATACATCACAATTAGCAGTTTGCTGCCTCGAAAGCAAACTGTCTGTCTTCATCTTTCATATTGGCCAGACGTTTGTAGAATTGCCAAGTTATGACATTCAGTTAAACTATTATTAGACATAATTGTTTTCTTAGAATTTCCAATTTCTAATAAACGATTAGTAGAATTTCTAACTGATAACAGTCAGGGGTTAACAGGAAAGTGATTAAAGTATTCTATAAATGAAAGTGCTTTCCCCCTAGATGAATCAGATACATTCACACATGCCACATTCAGACGTATGCATATGTAGACATGGAGATCAAGACAATGGTTCTTGCTCCAGGGTTCCAATTACTTCTGATTGTGTCATTGGGCGGACACTATGTGTTTAATAAGTGCAGACTTAGTCAGCGTCGGCAGTCCAATTTTTAAAGAAAGAGCCTTGTGCTGAATTGCTGAGTCCTTGGAATTTGGCTGACTAGACGAGCATGGAAGCAAGAAAAATCCCATTATTTTGGCAAATTAAATAATGAACCAGCTAACGATCGATCTGTCAGCTGCTTCTGCTTGCCGCCGTCCACCTGTGCTGTCCCATCCCAATTTCAGTCGGGCCATCCACCAAGCACAAGGCTCCAACCCCAACCCCTGTCTGTCTCTCTAATTCGTGCAAACAAAAGGAACAAATCAGCCGCCGCTCACCTTGCTGATCGGGTATGCGACGGGGAAGAAGATGATGAGAAGAACCCGGACCACCGGCGCGGCCTTGGCCCCCACGCTGAGCCCGTAGCGCGTGCAGATGGCTTGCGGCATGATCTGCGGGAACACCAGCAGTGAATCAAGAAGGAGAATAGCGAAGAGAAATCAGAGCAGGAGGGGGTGGGTGGGTGGATCACCTCGCCGAACGCAAGGATGAGCGTGACGGAGATGAGGACAGCGACGAAGGACGGCACGAGCGTGTCGAGGAATATGGGCAGCGCCTCCATGGCGAGCGAGTTGCCGATGAGGAGCGTGCAGAGGAGCAGGTGCTGGTTCTTGACGACGGGGAGGATCCTCGCTGGGGAATAACAGAAAAGGGCATCAAAAGCGGTTACTTTACTTGGCGACGCCGCCGGCGCCGACGAGGAGAGGAGGAGCTAGCAGTAGCAGCATACATACCGGCGTTGAGCTTGTCCTTGGGCGTTCCGGCCTTGGCTAGCACCTCGAGGTCGACGAGGCTGAGCGACATGAGGCCGAGGGTGAGGCCCGACATGAGGCCGGCGAACATGACGAGCCCCACGCAGGCCGAGAGGTAGACCCAGAACATGGTGCCGCAGCAGGCCTCATGCTTGCCCATCTGCAGCTGGAACCTGAGCAGTGGTAGCTGCCGAGCTGCGGGAGGAGGGAGAGGAGTGGTAGCTCTGCCTCTGTGTGTGCCGGTGGTGCCGCGGCGCGCACGCGCGGTGGTGACCCCGCGGGAGTGTCGTGTGGAACCGTGTCTGTCCCTGCTGCTGCTTCTGCGGGTGGTGTGGCTCTTTTGTGCGGCCGCCGTCTGGCTGGCTTGGCCCCGGCCCGCCTCCATAGCTTTTATGGTGGCTGGCTTGGCTGGGCCGGCCGTTTTGGGTGGCTTTCCGATTCCGTTGCGGCCTCCAATGCCAACCGGTCAGTATACCACAGCGGTTTTGATGCTGAAATCTCTGTCCCCCCTGACACGGAGGTAGTTCTCATAAAAACTAAAATAGCCACACTAATAGCCTCGATGCCAATAAAACTCGGGCCCACATGGCATGCAGAGCAACCGCAGGGCATGTAGCCGCATGCAGCCACAGATAGAATTCAACCTAGGCATCAACTTTACCCGGTGCTAGATTTTTTTGAGTTAAAGCATCGAGCGTGCAACGGATTCCAGGGTGCTCAGACCCTCTCCCTCCTCGTTTCAGCATCGGTAAAACCTACCGCTGTACGGCAACTACTCCAGCTCGGACACCGTGCGCCGCGCGTGTTGCTTGCCCCTACCTGCTGTTGCTGTGGTGGGTGTGTGGACTCGTGACTCTGCTCGATCGGTGCGCTGCGACGCTGCGTTGCGTCCTTGCGTCGCTTACGTTACGTTCCTCTCGTCGGCGTCGCGTGGGTCTCCGTCACCGGCGTTCGTTCCTGGCACCTTCCTCCCTCCTCTCCCGGTGGAGTAGTGCGCGGGGACCCATCGGTTTCTACCGGCCGGCCGGCCGGGGTAACTGGTGTGACCCATGGATAGGTTGCTGCCCTGCTGGTGCTCAGGTGCTGGGCGAGGATACTTGCACGTCTCCATGGAGGCTGAGTGGGTGGGTGAAGCAGGTGTTACCCAACGGACACCATGCTTTCTTCCCTCTAAACACGGGAGGGCATGCGTCCGGCTATGGACCAACACTCCAACAAGGTGACAAGGCCCTCATCTGCTGACGTGCCACTCCTCATCATACAGTCATGGGCGGCCTCGCCTCCACGTCAACCCAACCCCCCCAAGATACGTCATGTCCCAGCTGGAGTGAGCTCCTCGTGGCTGTACTCCATTACCACCATCGTGGTGACATGTAACTCAATTGCACAACGGCTTTTTTTGGATTGGATGCGTGTGTCCATGGCTCTTAGCCTCAAGAGATCGAATGCCGTCACAGTAACGGTAATTCGCACTTTACACAATAAGATAGACGATTGATTCGAGAAGAAGAAGAAGGGCCTGCTCGGCTGGCTGCAGAGCTGCAGCCGAACAGGCCGAAGATAGAACATTGTTGTTTCTATTTTTTTTTATCAGCTGACAAAATGACGTCTGACGACGCGCTAGACTGCTAGCATAGTACTCCTGCATATCTAGTACGTTTTTACTGATTTGATCCAGTCGTCTAGTATGGGAGCACTTCTGCTTTGGGATCGCTCCAGGTGGTGGTGCCAAGTCAAATTAGCGAAAATATCGCAACTGCCTTGTATAGAAAGGTTCTCAAGTTGTCAAATTAGTTTCTAAGGGACTGACGCCTAATTGGTCCGTATGATCAGGTGCCTGCAGCTCGTTACGTTAGGCTAATGACTCTGAATATGCTGAAAAAAATATCAGAAGATCCAAGGTGAACGAGGCAACGTGACAATTGCTTCATCTGACAGAGAGAGAGAGAAATAAAAAAAACGTACCGACGCCAGGGTTCCCCGAACCGTCGGGAACCGGTGACCGGTTCCCGACCAAACCGCCCGGACCGGTAGCGGTTCGGGGCGGTTTGAACCGGTGGAAATTCAAAATTTTCAAATTTAAATTTGAAAATGGAAAAATATCGTAAAAATTCCTAAAAATACTTCAAGGTGTGTAATCTATTGGTGTAAAAAGTTTTCAAATATTTGCTCATTTGATATTTTTTTTGGCAAATACAAGTTAAATCAAAAAAGAAAAAGAAAAAACTGGTCAAACCGACCGGCTAACCGGTCAAACCGTCCGGCTAACCGGTCAAACCGACCGGCTAACTGCTCCAACCGAATTTGAATTCAAAATTCGAATTTGTTCGGTTTCCACCGGTAACCGGTCCAACCGGACCGGTTTACCGCTACCGCCGGGCGGCGGTTCGGCCGTCCGGTTCGGTAAAGGGAACCCTGACCGACGCCGACGAAACACAACTCTTGAACTCGGATATAATCGTGAGGGCAGTCCCTTTCTTCAGAGTTTTCAGACTAGGAAATTGACAGTCTTCGTTTCTGCCTGTGGTTACAGTGTAGTACGAGTTACCGTTTGTCCCGTCTAGGCAAGGACGACGTAGTACCGCCATGTTTCCCTTTTCAAATCTAATACCTCATCTGTAGACTGTAATTTGATACAGCCTCCAAGTCAAGAGTACTGCTACTGTACAATCACTCCATGTGGTCTGAAGAAATCAAATCAATGAAAAATATCCGAAGAAACTTGTCGAGAACGATTTGAAATAGAACCAGGTGTGTCCCAGCTGATACTACCAACTAGGGATCGATGATTGTGCTAAAAAAAAAACTAGGGATCGATGATGAACTTTTCTGCTTCATGCCTGACGTCATTGTGTAGTTTTCCCCCCTTTTGTGTAGAAAAGAAAAAAATAATATGAAGATTCTGAAAGCCCAGGTTCAATGGAACATCAGAGCTCCTGTTTTGATAGACTAGCCTATCGACATGTGCTTGCTATTAGAAATAGTTTATAATTAAAATTATTCATCTCACTCTCTTTTTTATCTATGAAATATAGAGCTCTTTTACAATGATTGGCAAGTACCATGGTACTACCAGAATATAGAATACAACGGTGGAAAATATGTCAGTACCTAAAAGTACCCATCCAAAAGTACCAAAAAATACTAAAATGCTGGGCCAGGTACCAGAAAAATAGGCCCAAGTATTTATTTATTTATTTTTTTCGAAATTTTAGTTAAAAGTACTTTAAGTACCTGCAAGTACCTGGTAGTACCAGTTGGTACTTGCCAATCATTCTTAAAAAAGCTCTGAAATATATATTCTAATAGTACTATAAATTATAAATAACTACTTTATATAATTGTAATAGGTTTTGTTAATAATAATTTTTAACTTTGCATCACACTTTATGTGTGTTTGATATATCTATTTAGTTGAGCTATTTCAAAAACATGAAAATCTGTATTCTTATTCCTTCCCTCATCCATGAATATATGGTGACATAAATTATGGGTAGTATTTTATATATGCAATAATATATTAATTAAGATACAAATAGTAATTTAAGATTGCTATTGATGACTTTAAGATTTTTAATAAAATTATATAATTTATATTCAGATTTAGGAGTTACTCTAACTTTTAAAAATGACATCATTGAAACTTTATATGCAAATTTAGGGGATTATTTGATATTTTTTATAAAATAGATGGGTAATTTCCGTGAAATTAGGTTTTTGCTTTAGATTATTTTATAATATCAGAGGTGAGTGATTTACATGAAGATTAGGGAGTTACTTTAGATTATTTTTATAATAGCAGTGGTGGGTAATTTACATAAATATTATGGGGTTGCTTTAGATTACTTTTATAATGGCAGAGGTGGGTAATTTGAATACATGTTTAGGGGACTACTTTAGTCTATTTTCATAATGACAGAGGTGGATAATTTATTAGAAAACATAATAGATCAAATGACTATTGTGATTAGAGTTGATGAATTGGTGGACGGATGTTTATGATTTTTGTGGGAATTTGCGGGATTTCTCTATTGTTTTAGATTATCCACCTATGATCCTAAGTGGCATCACTTAGAGGTTTCAAAAGAAACCTCCAATTAGTAATACTAGTAAGATGAAACATGAAACTTGGAACCTGACGACGAAAGTATAGGACTCTGAGAGAAATAAGTAATGACAGATCGCCCTAACTAGTCACTACTTTGCTGGCACGATTGGGTGAGTAAGCAGATCGGATACGATCAGCAGCAGTGTCCTTGGCAGCAACGAGCCCACACACTGCACACGTGAACACACACATATCACAGTTTTTTTTAAAGACGATGGAGGTTACTCGCTGCATGCTGATCTGAATGATTCCCTGATAATTCCTCTCGGTGTTGGTGGCATTTGGCTTTGAAAATGTATTGAGGGCGATGCAACCGGTGGCGGCATATTCTCTAGCCCGACCTCATGGATTCGGGGGACGGAGCATCCGGTGTTGTGGTCATCTAGTTGCCCCGGAGCCCTGGAATATGGCCGGTAGATGCTGACCGGCCACTGGATACATCACACATGCACATCTTTGTCGCTCAATCTCTAGTCACTACTGACGTTTTGGCATACTGGGTCTATCATCGCCTCTGATTTCTTGCTCAGATGACAGTGCTATGTAATGCATACCTTAATTGCTTCATCGTATCCAGAGCGTCGAGAAAGACCGTCTGCTCTCTGCCGTGTGCATTGCCTGTCCGCACTCTTCGCCAAGGGACAATTTCAAGAGCCACACTACTACTGCTGACGGAAGTGTGCGTTTCAGCACAAGCTAGGGACAATTTCATGAGACGGCCGGCTCCTAGCTGAGGAGGACATGCATCTCTGAACAATGTCGATGCATTTTTGTTGTTGCTGATGAGTGAGCTAGTTGCTAACAGCTGGGCTACTAGCTGACGCCTGATTGGGAGCTTTTGGTGACTTGCTTTCCGAACTGGGTCGAGAACGATCGCGACTACGTAGCTCATCGACCGAGTGGCCGATTTACATAAGAGGAAAGGTTAGGCCATGGAAGCAATCGTGCATGCGCAGCTTCACGACCAGACAAGAAACAAATCGAGGTCCCTGTTGCAGTGGAACCCGTGTGTCACGACCCACCATGAACTCATCTTTATTTTATTTTTATTTACATCGCACGATGGTGATAATGTACTTCTTAATGTTATCTTGCTGCGAGGTTGTTACATGAGCCTGCTTAAACCTAAATAAACTAAGAGCTCTTTTACAATGATTGACAAGTACCATGGTACTACCAGGATATAGAATCCAATGGTGGGAAAAATGTCTAGTACCTAAAAGTACCCATCCAAAAGTACCAAAAAGTACCAAAATTGTGGGACCAAGTACCGGATAAATGAGCCCAGCTAATTATTTTATTTTATTTTTAAATTAAAAAGAAAGGGTATATACGTCTTTTCCGCTGATGTGGGGGTGGAGGCGGCGGGAAAAAAATTATCGTGATATGTTGTGGGAGGGTATATTCTAATAATGGTATGTGAAAGTACTAATATACCCTTATTATTATTTATTTAATTTTTCAAAATTCTAGTTAAAGTACCAGTAAGTACCAGGAAAAGTACTTAAAGTACCTGCAAGTACCTGGTAGTACCAGCTGGTACTTGCCAATCATTGTAAAAGAGCTCATAAACTAAAAGAGGAGTCAAATTCGGTGAAAAAAAATATTGAGGATTCAGAAGTCGGTGATTTTTTTTCCTTATCGCGGGGTCTATATACCCATCACGATTGTGTAGATTTTTTTATCCAGCATATGAGGAAAGATTAGGGCAGGAAATCAAAACAACACGCATGCGCAGCTTCAGGTTGAGAAAAAAAAAACAGAAAATGAACATGGCTTAGGTTAACACACACACGTAACGCTTGCAATGCAGCGTCAGGATCCACTATGCACGCAACGGTTACGCTTTGGTGTCTGTTTCTTGTCTAGGTTATCTCCTCTGGAGGTTATTGGGACACAGAACGTTTAGAATATCCGACTGCAAGCTAAGGTCTCGAGTTGGCAGAATGGATTGGGAAAAAAAAAGGCTCTGAAATTGACAGGATCGTTTGAAGTCAAGAGCCGGTGGAGCTTTTTAGTGGTGTGTGCGTTCGTGCTATTTGTAGTCGCCGTCCTTTTCAGTGTAGCCAATGTTTAGTCAGGGCTGTCTAACCTGATCATCGGCTCGATGCATATACATAACAGAAAAGGTGGATTCACTAAGGAAGATCAGGACATTTGCAAAGTGAACTTTCCTGTGGGCCAATCTTCCATGAACTCGACCTCTTTCAAGAAATTCCTATGATAACCGCCCTAACAACCCCACGTACGTATTTTGTGTTTGCTATTAATTCGTGATGCTCCACATGCTCATCAGCTTGAGAACTGCGGTCGATAATAGGCCCCTTCAGGGCTATTCAGAGCCAGTTCTCTGCAGGCTTTAGTTTTTTTTCTTTTTTTGAAAAACTCTGTAGGCTTTAGTTTAACAATGATGATTTCCTTCTTGGTGGGTCATCGATGCCGTCTTCATGACTACCAATGAGATTGATGAGGACGGGTTACCATAATACCATATGCGTCTCTGCTGGTCCAAGCATTGCATTGCATGGCACAAGGGCCCGGCAAAGGAAGCGCTGGAGTAGCCTCGCTTTGTTTCTTTGCACGATTCTGTCCATCAGGAAGGGGAAGTGTCGACCTCTCCGAGCAGCACTTGCTCGCCGTTCCTGTCAGCTATACATGCAAGAGTAACATGGGCTATATGCTCCATTTGGATAGGTTGTGGCGAATCAGAACTCTCCTAGCAACTGTTCGCAGATGGAATGCTTGGCATGCTATATAGCTGGTACCTGTCATTGTCCAGCATCACATTCACCGTTGTCCGTTGATGGAGATTCATCGCCGTGTTATCACATTCCTACATCGCCGTCTTATAGCTTTCAGTTTTTTTTTTAACAGTATAGCTTTCAGTTTTACGCAGGCATTGGCCGTTTTTGGACCCCGTCAGAGTTCAGACTATGTCGGAATAGGAGTGGCTCCATTGTGTGTATGACTGTATGTTGCCAAACAAAAAAAAAGGTAAGGGGGTGGGCCTGCTGGTCCCGGATGGTCCACGATCACGCACACTGGTATATGGGCCAGACCAAATTGGGCGAACTTTCGAGACCTGGAACGCATGGGCCGTAACGAGACCCAATCAATAGTTACGTTGCATGGCCCACTTACAATCAATCAGTTCACCACTCCTTTTTTTTCACTTCTTTTTTTTTCCAAAACAAAAATAGAAGGGAAAAAGAAAAATGCTAACCACCAGCTGAAGACGAAGCGAGGGGAGCATCGCCGGAGCCGGAGTCGGAGACAGCGCGGCGATTCCGGCTCAGCAAGCCACCAGGGGAGCAAGACAAGCGGCGCGGAGATGGGGAGCCCCCTCGGCGGGTGGCCGTCGTACAACCCGCACAACTTCAGCCAGCTCGTCCCGGCCGACCCCTCCGCTCAGCCCTCGGTCGGTCAGCACCTCCCCCTCTTTGGCAATCTCATCTCTAAGATACCGTACTGACTGTCTCCATGCTTCCTGATGATCCCGCATAAGCTTGAATAGGTTAGTTCGGATGTATTTTTGGGTGCTTGGCCTGCGACATCTGTGGCCTCCTGTGTCCGGTATCCACCAGAAAAAAAAAATGTTTTTTTTTCCTTACTACCTTTAGGCAGGACCGCAAGAAGCAGTAAATTGTTCGTTTCTGCTGAGCCGTGGTATAGATGGATTGAGAAAATGTTTGTTTTTAGTACGATTGGCTGAGATTCAAGCACAATTTCAGGAAGACTCAGGCTCAATTTCAGGGACGTTTCTGCATATTATCCAATCATTTAGGTCTTGGTCTTCTCATAGTTGCCATGAGAAGATTCAGTTGATATTGTACTGCTGATTGATGGTAGTTCTTCTTGTGTTTCTGATCGCACTGTCCCGCCATTGGTTCATATGGCAAAGCACACACGTATATATCCAATTAGACTGAGGCTAAGCTATTAGTTAATTTTTATATTCTCAACAAAACTTCATGTTGACAGCTTATAGTATGAAATATATATACTTATATGCTTGATTGACCTGATGCTGATGGTATTTTTTGTTCCTTTCCCTGTGACTCTCATCAGAATGTCACACCAGCCACTTACATTGCAACTCACAGGACAGATCCACCTCCTAATCAAGGTAATGCCTTACTTCTCTTGAAACAATATTCATTTGCTGCTCTTTTCAGTAAATGCATGTTATTTTTCTCATTGCAAATTTGCAATTGAGGTCATGCGATTACTCGTTTGCATTAAGTCAGCAATTTCTTTTCTACCTATTTTAGTATTATGTAAGCTCCATATTGTAAAATAGGTCTGAAGAACTGTTTGGTCTGGACTAAAAGTCTGTAGGACTGGGAGATAACAGGAATGGAGTGTATTTCTCCATGAGATTTTGCACCTGGGCAGATACCCCTTGTGTGGGTGGGGCCTTTGGGGTCTTTTCTCGGTCCTATAGTGAGAAATGTTTTCTGCTGCTAATACCAAGGGTGGTCTTCCCCCAGGGTCAACTTTTTTTTTTCCCTCCATATGATTTTGCCCGCAGGTTAGAGTGTGTCTGGAGTCGCAGAGGGTGATATCAGCCATAATGACTGAACTACTAAACTTCTTACCCTGCGCAAATAATGGCCTCTGCTATGTTACCCCACCCTTTAGTCCATAAATTGCTCGCTGCCACTGGTAACTAGTGTCTGAAATCTATGATTGATTGCGAATTTACCAGCTTGCAAGTGTCAGTAGTGCCAGGCTACCAACTGCTTGCAAAATGTGTGTACCTCTCTGAGAACTGCTTTCAGTAATTTCCTGGTCAATCAAAGTTTGGTACTAGGGTTATAGGGGGATTATATCTCATCACAGTCATTTTTTAAAAAAATTATTTTACAGTGGAAATTCCAATTTATGAAGGCACGCTTCATAATTTACCAACTGCACATTAAGATTTCTTTTTGGCTTCGTCTCCATATGAGTGTCTGAGTTTTTACACTGGCTCAGTGGCTCGCCAAGCCTATCAAAACCCCTGCCTCCTTTACCTTGACTATGTTGAAACAACACAGGCAGAGTTCGGATCCATCAGAACCATTGCACTGATTTGTACATGTGCCCAAACTATATATTTTTAAAAAAAATCTTGGAGGATAAGGAGGCTGGGTTAGGTAGTGCTCAAGGGCGAGGGTAGAACATGGATGTTGGTGCTTAAGATGGAACAATGTGTTAATCGCATTCATTATGCCTTCAGAGTACAGTCCTCAAGAGTCAAAGACTTTCTGAGGAAAACTGAACCATTGCAGCCTTCCAGGTAAAAAGTAAACGCCATCCACATAGATTACTGGAACCGTGATATCCTTGAGAAGTTGAGAGTAGTAGCCTAATGGCCACACTGATTAGATTGTCGGCTTAAACACTCTGAATCCAATTTCTGTAACATGTATGGGATACCCAACCCCCACCCAAAACAAAAAAAAAAAAAGAAAGAAAGAAACAAGCTACTGCTATTATTTTGAAGGAGCAAGGGCTGATGGTGGAATGAAATATTGTTGTTGAAGTTTTTGTGTGAACAGTACAAATTATTTCGAGGGACGCTTAACTCTGAACTGTAATTCAGACTTTGAGGCGCAAACTTCTGCTGGCGAATATTCATTGAATACTATGCCTAGATGCCACAGGCATGGAGTTGATTCCTTCACAGGTGTTGGCAGATTCTATTTCTGCTGTCTTTTTTTTTTAATCGAGGCCAACCCCATTTCCATTACTCGAACGGAAATTCTGAAACAGGACAGAGTTATTTCTGCTGTCTTTGTCCTCATGTAAGTTGTATGTGGCCAAGTTAATTTCCAAGTTTTGGCACACTCAGTAAACAATTCATTGGTGTTTCTTTAACTAATATGTCTGCCAATTAATTTGTTTTTTTTTCTGTTGACATGAGCGGATTCGTCTATAGATATGCTACACTTGATGTTTGATCAGACTCAGCAAGTGCTTTGTATTATTTCATTCTATTGTATTTTGATTCCTTGGTACACTCATGAAGTTCTTCTAAAGTTGTCATAAATCTCACAATTCCTTTATCTTCACCACTGTACGGAAATCATCTGTGTTGTACACTTGTACTTGTATTGTTTCCTGAATTCAGTAATTGACCAATTGTGCCCTGGGATTGCAGTGATAACAACAGAGTCCAGGAACATCCTGCTAAGGCACTTCTATCAGAAATCCGAGGAGAAGGTAAGATGTTTCAATTAAGGTTATCTAAACCACGTCACAATAGAATCTAATCATCTATGCTTAAATCCCGTCCTGAACTCAAGCTGAGGCCAAAGAGAGCAGCTCCAGACAATCTGGCTCCAGAGAACAGCAACAAACAGCCCAGGGGGGCAGTCGCCGATGTTGGAAGCCAGTCAAACGCAAGAAGCTGAACCACAGCTGGTGGTTGCTCTCCCCTGCATCTCTCAATGCCATGCAATTATGCCAGCTGAACTGCTGAAGGCTGCGTCCTCTTGATAGCTGACCTTTGATCCAAATAGCTAAAAGCGTTACGTTACGTGCATGAATCATGAATGTACATAGCAAACTCAGTGAGGCGAGGGCAGTGCGTGACCTTTCACATGGCACTGCTGAACCCCAGCCACTTTCCTTTTCCGTTCTCTGAAGAATATGGATGTGCCCATGCTCCTATGCTAGCCCTGGTCGCCTGAACCTTTTGATCGTGCAGCTATGGTCCATGACTCCATGTGATAATTGCGTTCCGCCAGCAGCTTTTGCAAGGCTGACGGTGATGATTGCCCTCTGTAACCTCGCCTTCTGCTGTCAGATTATACTAGTGCTGTGCTGCCGATGCAGCGTCAGGCAGCTAATGGTGTGTGTGCGCGGTCACGCGCGTCGCCTTCCGTTTCTTTTTCTTATCCGTCTCTCCCTCCTATCCCAGTGCGTGTTGTGTAGGGCCGCCCGCCTGGAATCGCATCGCCTCACGGCTGCCTCGTTTTGTCTGGTCGCCGAGGGTGTTGTGTCGGCGTGCGCGTCGCTGTCGGGACAGCCGGGGCGTGCACGGTGTTTCTTGGCGGCTCGTCGGAGTTTGACGCGGCAGGCCACCGGAGAAACCAGGACCGAACGTTCGATTCCTTCACGGATCACATGTCGACACCCGACACTGACTCCATGTGACCATGGCCGTCGGCGGCGGAGAATCCAGTTGCCAACGACCCTGATGAGCTTTGAGGGAGATATCACAGGCCTTGCGTTTGGAACCTTGCATTGGATGCTGAGAGTGCCAGTCATGACTTGTGTCCATCCAAACAGCTCATGCTCGTATCGTATGCTCTCGAGGACAGTCACAGGTCGCTACTGGACGTATAGACCGCATGGAGACGAATCTAGTGGAAGCCACGTCGACACATGCATCCGCGACTTTCAGAGGCGTCCCGTGTTGATTTTTTAGCTTGTTTAGCGTAGGCTATCGTGTTTATCCCTGGATTAAACGAGTGAAAGGGACGAGCACGTTAGGATCACACGGAGCCAGCCCTCTGTCCCAGTCGAAAGAATTCGCTGGTGGCCAGCCCAGCAATTCCAGATAGAGCTACGTGTCTCCTGACCTGTGTCTCCATCAGTGTCTCCGACACAATTAACGATAAATAAATCGTCCAAATTCAATTTTGATCACACCATTGTGTTTGTTATGATTAGATCTTCAAAACTAAACCACACTTGATCATGTTTGGACTATATTTTCTTTTTTAAATATTTTTTAGGTTAAACAAATTATTTTAATACAAAAATATTTAAAACAAATATATATAATCCAAACATGGTCAAGTTTGGTTTAGTTTTGAACATCTTATTATAACAAACACAATGGTGTGATCAGAATTGAATTTGGATGATTTATTTGACGTTAATTGCCATAGAGACACGGATGGAGACACAGGTTAGGAGACACACAAGTCGGCCCTTAGATGCGTGCTCTTGTAGTTTTCTGTTCTCGGTCCAGTCATCTTCCAGACCGTTGTTTTTGGACTCATCCATGACTCTTCTCAATTCTTTACGCGAGGAGGAGAGAACTCTCAAAGTCTGAGTATTTATGAAGTACAGCGACTCCAAGCTAGCCGTTGAAAACGAAAAAGACACTTCTCCGCTGCCAGCTGGTCAATAGGACCTGCACGGCATATACTCCATGTCACTACTGTACTTCACAGTCATAATCCACCATCGCACAGACGGAATCCTCAAGTTTCTCATCAGTTGTTCACGTGACAGTATGATGTCTGGTTGATTAATCAGTTCTGTTAGTGATCAATCAGGTTTAGTTACAGTAAGCGCTTCCAGATCCAAAGCTGGTGCGCGGTAAAAACTATTCAAATCAAAGCAGATCATCCATGTAAAGACAAGCCGAAGCGACAAGAACTGACCCCTGATGCTATGAGACTGATCACCAGATGGGGTATACTGGACAAGGGCATTTGTCAGGTGAAATATATTAAAAAAATTGCAAGCAGGGTTTTGCTAGCATCTGCACTCAGCCTTCTCGCTAATGGCGACCCTAATCAAACAAAGCTCAGATGCAGGTTTAATGAATGGAAGTGTGATGCAGTGGCATGTGACCTCATGTGCAGGCAGCAAAGCACTGACTAGCCAGTAAGCTACAAGAAGAAGGAATCAACTATTCTTCCAGTGCCAAAAGCATGCAGGAATCAGGTTGGTGTTCAACAGGATGCAAAGAAGACAGAAACCGTGCTTGCATTTGCTGGATTCCTTGCCTTTAAAATTGCAAGTCTTGGCTAGGGGCATGTTAGTCACAGCACCATGATGCTACACTTGTGTGTGTATCCAAGTATCAGGCACAGAATGATGCTCGCATATATATAATACAATCAAAGAGCAAGGAGACTGAACGAGAGGAGAAAGAATGTAATGGGAACATGGTTAATATCGCTACTCTCTAGTGGAAATCATACAACCTCATATCCCGTCTAGTATCGCATTATTTGTTCATCATCTGTACCGTTGGTGCTCGCGCCTGCTGAAGCTCCCATCCTCCTTGGAGCTGTATCTGTCTGAACCCTCCCTTCCGGCCTTCTTATCCTGGTACATGTCAATGTAATTGACAATGTGATTACTACTGTTCAGTAAACGAATGACAAAAGAAATGGTTAAGGGTTCAGGCATACATCTCGGAATAGGAGGTCATCCATTTCGAGCATGTGAATTACATGCCCCATTTTAGGCCTCTTGTTGGCATCAGGGTCGACACAGCGAAGCGCAACAAGCAACGCCCGCTTGAGTGCTTTGGGAGAAGGCTTCTCAGCCATCTTAGGGTCCACTACTTCCTCCGCTTTCCTCTCGGCGACCATGGTCTTGAGCCATTCAACCAAGTTCACCTGCAAAGACATGGTAGAGTTTAGCTTTACCGGACCTCAATATTCTGGATTAAAAAAGTTATAAGGAAGGCAACTAAGCTGACCTCTCCAGCTGCTCTTGTATAATCTACAGGAGATCTACCAGTGATGATCTCCATTATAAGTACACCAAAGCTATAGACATCGCTCCTCTCATTTAACATCCCGGTGCTGGCGTATTCAGGTGCCACATAGCTGCAACAATACCAATAGTTGAATAATGACAAGATCTAGCTTCATTTGCAGTAGATTGAGTAGCAAGGTGTATGGAAGGAGTCTCACTACTAACCCAAATGTTCCCATAACACGGGTTGTAACATAGCTTTCCTCTGAGCACAATAGCTTTGCAAGCCCAAAATCCGATACTTTAGCATTCCATTGCTGGTCAAGAAGAATATTGCTAGCTTTGATGTCGCGGTGGACAACCTTCGGTTCCAGCCCCTCATGAAGATAGGCCAGCCTGGTACGTAGTTGTAAAAAAAAAGATGTTTTTTTAACCAAAGCCAAAAAATTGCTTCAAGGCAAAGATGCTTGCTAATGCACATGATGCCTGAGTTTGGATTTTGACCGCTAAACAGGATATCAAGAAGCGGTGTAAACATTTACAAGAAGCATTACATTGCCTATGGACGAATCACAACCACCCTTGTGTTCTGAATAAAATAAAGCAAACTGGCAACAGGAGGCAAAAAAGAATTGAACCATTGAAGATAAGCACATGCAGTGTCTGATGAATTTATACCTTTTTTTTTCGTTCTATTTGAACCAGTTGGATATATGAATTGTTTCCAGAATCATAATGAAAAGAGCACCATGCATAATGGGAAAAGCATTATTTTTTGCAAACTTGCCAGACATAGGAACAGTGGGATGTCTCTTTCTCCAACTTCTTAAAAGGGAATATGTGCATGACAAGTAATAGGTCCTAACAAACTAGTATAGTGAAGCACCAGAGTTCCATGGAAAACAAACTCTCAACTTAACTAGGCTCATCACCCCAACCAAGAAGCATGACCCGTAACAGAAAATATATAGCTAATCATGCCAGCTCACCTACCACCCGATGTCTTCCAAAATCTAAATGGTTGGGCCTATATTGCTCACCATATTAATTCCATTCACACATATTGACCAGTACACAACAATTGCCAAACTGTCAAGAAAAAATTAAGCAATAACGCTACATAGAAGATAACCCAAAGAAGCATTACCCTTTAGCAGTTGCAAGCATAATGTTCATTCTGATATCCCAGGTTAGTGGGCTCACTTCCCCAACATCACCGTGAAGCCACTGATCAAGATTACCATTGTCCACATACTCATACACAAGCATCCTGTTCAAGCGCAGACAGTGGTATGAATCTAGATTCCATTACTGAGAATCTGAACTGAAAAAAGTAGGTGTAAAGATTGCATTGTATGTACCTGTAAGCACCCTCTACGCAGTAGCCAAGCAACCTAACGAGATTCTTGTGCCGAACACGACCGATTGCTTCGACCTCCACCTTGAACTCCTTCTCAGCCTGACCCCTGGTGAAGCAGTAAACAAATGAGAATTTTATTAGCAGAATGAAACAGAAATAATCCTTGAAAACAGTGCCGTATTCAAATTTGTGCCACAGAAATCGAGAAGAATCGAATGGAGGTGGGCACACAGAAAGAGAGGTCATGATTATAGCAATTTGAAAGTTCTTGAGCCCCACAAACCAGCCTTTCATGAGCAAAGCATCCAAAGAGGAAAGAGTGTATTTCTTCAATTGGAAACAGAGCATGACTTCTCATTCAAAAAACTTGCAGGTATGTTTCAACATCGCTCAGACACTCGGCCACAGGATTCAGGGAAAGAACCAGTAGAGTGAGAGTTTTCCTCCCCTTCCAAATCAAACCAAGCAACAGGAGGGAGAGACAATCACAAATATGTTCCTAGATCCCAGCAATCTTCGGGGCCGAAACCAAAATCCAAACCAGCATGAATCGAAAGACAACAGATTCATCCCCCCATTGAAACTTCTTGATGAAATGAACAGAATAGGCAAAGAAAAAAATCCACGACAGAAAGTACAAGTTACCTGTTATTGAGCAGGTTCTTGACGGCGATCATTGTGGAGTTGTGCAACGTGCCCCTGTACACGATCCCGTAGCCGCCCTCCCCGATCACATTCTCCACGGCGAGCCCGTCCGTTGCCTCCTCCAGCTCACGGAGCGTGAACCAGTGGCCCCAGCCAAGGTGCGAGACCTCCGGCGCCCCCGCGGCGCTCCCTGTGCTCCTGGGCGTGGCGCCGTCCCGCTCGCTCCCACCGCTCGTCGTGGCCGACATGCCGCTGCCTGGCGTCTTCCGCGCGGGAGGCGCCGGGACCACCGGCGCCTGCTGCGCCCTATGCGGCGGCGGCGGCGTCACCGGCGGCTCTGCCTTCGCGAGCTGGACCGCGGGCTGCGGCGCCGGAGGAGGCGTCTGCGGCTGGTGCTGGCGGCGGACGATCTCCCGGATATCCTTGGTCGGCGTGGCCTGCTGCTGCAGGTGCTGCTTGAGCAGCTTGGTGTCGGCGGGGTAGAGGTTGGCCGCGAGCACCTCGTCCCGGCGGCGACGGCGGCGGGAGAGGCAGACGAAGATGAGGAGGAGCACGAGCACGATGGCGGCGCCGACGGCGATGCCGATGAGCACCCAGAGGCGGAGGCCGAACACGGGTGTCTGCTGCGACAGCCACCCGTTGAGGTACCCCGCGCTCCAGTCCGACGGCGCGCCGCCCTGCTTGTGGTGGTGCCCCGACGGCGCCTCCGCCAGCAGCCTCCTCAACGGCGCCATCGCCGCCGGAGCCGACGAGACACGGGGAAGGAGGGGGCCGAGAGAGAGAGGGAGGGAGAAAGAGCCCCCCTTTGGCTTTGGATTCTTGCCTGCCGCTGCTGCTCACATATGCATGCGACGGGCGGACTCGCTTGTTGACACGAGACAGACAGACGGAGGAGAAGATGATGTATGTGATGGAGCGTGCTACTTCTTGGGGGAGGTTTGGATGGGTGGGCATAGCATTTTGTAGGGGTGTGGGGTAGTGTGCTGCGGTGGCCGTTAGCTTTGGGTGGGGTTGCTTGCTTTATCGGCGCGGTTCTCCTTATGACAGGTGGGGCCTACGGTCACCCTGACCCAGTGACAGTGAGGCGCAGTCGTGCAGAGGTATTCCGTTCTTGACTCTCTTTTTTTTTTTTGAAAAAGCTTCTTGACATATTCAGACTTCAGTGCGAGCGCCACTGAAATTTGATTTTTTTTTTCCCAATGAGAAATCGTTTGAAAGCTCTCGGCTTGCATTCGATGGGCTCATCAATAGAAGAGTTAGCCCAAGATTGTGCTGCGAGGCTTTTTTTCCCCTTGTTTTTGAGAAAGTATTGAGCTTTGGTGCTTTATTAGAAAGAAAAGAAAAGGCCCTGGCACTGATTGATTAGCTAATGGCACTTGTTATCCCATCTTGTGATGGCTGACGAAAATGACGTCGCGTCCTCCTTTTGGTGATTATACTGTGTACCTATCATTGATAGACTTCTGATTATTAGGATCAAGAGGTCTACTAGAAGTAGCAGCTATCGTGTTGACGTGTCATACGGCTGGCATTTACTAATGTGGGGGCAATGTTATATGTCGGTGAACTGTACAAAATCAAGGTTAGAGATACTACGTATTACTCAGTGTAATCAAAATCGGGATTCAGAGCGCGGCGTATCGTGTACAGATGGGTCCGGCTACAAGATACGACGCAGCACGAGGCCACACGGCACGAACACACGACCGGGAGAAGCAATCGAGCAACTCTATTCGGCCACGGCCAGGCATGCAGATACGGGAGCATTTAACTGTCGTTGGGTTCCATGGTCTTCGCTAGTTAGCGTTAGGTGGTGCACGATGCCAAGATTTGCGTGGGCTGTCGTGACAGCTCGGCCGTGGCACACACAACACAACCGGAGATGAGATGACCGCGCGCGCAGGGCGTCCGAGCAGCCGCCCCATATATCGCGTGCACCGCGGCGCAACGTCGTGCAGCTGAAAAAAAGGACGCGGTTGACGGTACGTCGGTACGGCTAGTTTACTGTGACTTGTTCTCGCTCTGTTGTTGGTGGCTTGGCAATTGGCGACGTCTCGAGCAGGTTGAGGAACCGAACCGATCCACACCGCGTCTCGATCGATAGTTGCCAGCTTACCGGCAACATGCGACCCCAGGTGTTTGGATCGGTCGCCAGCTTGTTGCATGGGCAGCGTCCGGGGGATGCCGACGAATCGCTTATGCCATAAGCAAGCGAGTTACGGGCTGGATTCACGCCATAATCATGGGCATCAGCCATCAGGCTCAGGGGCGCATGGCATGGCGCCAAACCCAAACGCAACGTCCCTTCGTCGGCCAAGGCATCTGCTGCGCTGATGGACGGCTGATCCAATCCCATCCTACAGGTCTATCCTCACGACGCGCAACGTCCCGTCGTCGGCCAAAAGCCGTAGCAGCAGCAGCTACAGGACGCCCGGAACGCGTCGCTGAAGACGTGCCCGTGCGCAGCATCGGCCGGTTGCCGTGCCATTTTCTCCACCTAGCTTGTCTACCGGAGAAACACCGCTTCATCAAAGAACGTCGAGGCATGCCAAACAATTATACTAGTTTTCCTTTTTTTTTCTTTTTCTTGTTGGACTGCCACGGAGGAAAAGAATGGCGAATAAACTTTTTATCTGCTGCACAACCACATCCACATGGAAAAGATGACAGACGAATCCCCCAGTGGTTCCGTCCGGCCTGCACGGTTCAGGCACGCACAGACAGGATCTTGGCGATGGCCCTCGTCACCAACCCGTTTTCAAGTTTCTACCATGACCGGTCTGACCATCGATATTCGTTCAAAGCCAAAGTTTTACCACATTGTTGCTGCGGTCAAGCGATTAGGTCATGAGAATAAAGTCAGGTCAGCCCGGGTTAAAAGGAGGTTAAAGTTTGATGCCATGGACGGATGGACCCTGTCCCCTGATGCCATGGCATCAGGAGGCAGGGTGCTTTTCCTGCCAGTGACCGGATCATTCCATTTCTCATGAAGCACCATAAGCTATTTATCCCTTGCGTATGACTGAGCAAAGATTTTGATCGGGAATCGCTTGGCAACAAAGAAGAGTTTTGGCCAAGCCTGTTTAGTGTTTATAAGGAAGACGACGGCATCACACCTTTTGCTGCGGAAATGCCGGGAACTGGAATAAGTCAGCGCTATAAACGGACTAGTTTCTTTTTTTAAAACAAAAAAAAAATAAAGATCTAAACGGACTAGTAGATTACAAAGTCCACGATCCATATGGTACAAAACAAACTACACAAGTTACAAAACAGACGCTTTGCTACCAAACAGCCACAGCAAACAACAAATGCTAGCTTGGCTAGTAGCCTAGTCCTGGTAAACAATGAGTGGCGAAGTGTTGGGAGTGAGTCAGCTTATGCTTAAACTACAGCTAATCATGGTCCTGCTGTTGTTGGGCCACAGGCAAACAAGCATTATTGCTATATGGTACTGACCTGCCTGCCTCAAAGTCGCTGTGAAATTCACATTGCTGCCAGAATAATCCAGCGGTTAAATACAATCGTACATCATGTGTCCTCACCAAATTTTAAGGCTACTCTACCAAATAGCAGTGACTCCAGCAATTGTGCTGCACAGTATAATACTTACATGTTGTTGTGCTACAGCACGGGATGTACTGCACGAGATGATTGGAGCAATCAACTCTATTACCATATCATTTCGCAACAGTGATCCGAACCAGGATCCCACGTCTTTCTGTCAGCCCAACAGGAAAAAAGAGCCCTGTGATCTAGCAGAAGAAATCAACTGCACCAGGAAGAACTGAAAATTTGGTTGGCAGAAAGCCGAAATGCTCCCCGTCAGATTGCACAAAGATGTCACCACTAGCCGTCACCTCTGCTACTTCAATTGACCGAACCCTGCAAAAGCATATTATCGCTTAGATGAAGCTACCAAAAGTCAAATAAAACAGCTCGCTAGTGCTGGTCCTCGTTTCAACAGACTTCAAAGCTCAAACCAATAATAATCCAGAGGAGGAAAGAAATTGAGCTTCCAATAAATTTCCCTCGACAAGATATTCTAACGAGTGTCACCAATGGTGAAAGCTAACAGATTGTATTTTAGTTGTGCCAGGAACCTGCCAGGTGATCCTAGGTATAAAAGTTGCAGACTACTAGAGGGTATTAGTGCATGAAGCCAGAATGTATTGCACCCCTTCACTCTTAGCATTTCTCCTTTTGTTTCTCTGCACATAAATTTTTGGTCCGACTCAATTCTGTGTGAACGCAGAAGCTTCATGCTCCATAATTTTTATTGGATGTTTTTTATGCACATTTAGGGGTGCTATTCCGCGTTTGATAGCACGGTTGCACTGAAACCTTCCTCTTCCAAGAACATCTAATTAGAACTTTCCATTTTAGATTTCCTAGCTGGGACCTCTTCAAGAATCCTATTCCACTACCTTCCTTCACAGCATTATGCTACTTCAAGGACCACTTTGTGTCTCTTTAATTAGGAAAAAGTGTATTTTTCATCCTCCAAATATTGTGGAAGTGTGATTTTCACCCCTAATGTTTTAAGTGGTGCAAATCAATCCCTAAAGTAACTAAACTGGTGCACTAATCATCCCGACCTCAGTTTACTAACAATTTAGTGCTCATTAATGACAATTTATGGGCTCTGACCATCTCACTTGTATACTAACAATCCATGCTACTGTATAATTATTAACATAAATACCACATATTTTTTTACTCTGTGTGCCTCATTCATCATTATTTTGTTCATTTTACGAGTCACAAACATTTATTGTTTATGAAATTTATGTCTCAGCTTAATTATTAATTATCTTTGCTTAACTATTGATTCATTCACTCATTTTGTTTTTACAAAAAGCTAAAGAAAAGAATTCATGTTAATCCTAATTATTTTAGAAATTAATCTATATTGATCATCCTAAAAAAAATTAAGTTTAATGAAAAAATCATATAGAACTAAGCTTGTGTGTGGTCTAACATTATGTGATCTGATGTCTACATTGTCAAACAGCTAGCATATAATGTTAAATCATTTATATACCAAGACGAGGATGATTATTGCACCAGTTTAATTAGTTAAAGGGTTGTTTTGCATCAATTAAAACATAAAGGATGAAAGTCACACTCTTTGAATACTTGAGGGATGAAAAATACACTTTTTCCCTTTAATTAAGGTAAAAGCTTTCCGTGTGTCAAATCATGCAAGCTATTCCTCAGGGAAAAAAACATGCAAGCTAACAGAATCATTTTGTATGCCTCTAGAGAAGACACCAAATATTTTCGTTGTTGGTATGCTCATTCTGCTTACTTTCTCAAAGGAAAGAACCTTCATGTTAGGATCCAAGGTTTATGTTTACCTTATTGACGACACACCATTCACTGACAGATGTGTGCCTCCATACAGCCTGTGCAGCTTCAGAAGAAAATCATACCATTTGAAATCTTGAAGAATAACAACCTATCAAGTACCACAAATTAGGTAACGTTACTATGCCTTCATATTTAAAAACAAAAACCTTAAAACACAGCTATTGATCATATGAGTTACCTCAAGGCTACCGCTGAAGGGATCAGCTGTCGGTGTTATCTTCATACCACCACCAAAGTACTTGGCATTTCCGATGCACAGGGCAGTGACTTTATCAACAGTTCTCCATTCTCCCCCATTTACCTATCATGTGCAGTTGCAGAGAGATGGGGTTTGGGTGAGCAAAAGCATGCTTGAAAGCATGCAACTCGTCTCCAAAAGAACCTAGATCAAAGCTCACCTTTATTCTCATATCTCGATTATTATGTCCCCCAAAGCCTCTTAAAGCTCCAAATACATAGCATAAGTTACCAAATCTCTTGTACATAGAAGCAAAATAGCCTGCCTTGGCACTCCTGCAGGTACATCAATTTTCCTCTTTTCAAATCATCCACTGAAGTACAAGTTTCATATGGGTATGTTTCACTTACAAATGGATGTCAGCAACATTAACAAAGAAATGTGTCTCTCTGTTTGCAGCCTCCATCACGCCTATATCTAGTTTTGATTTTAATCCTGCAAAAGATTCATTTGCAATCCCAGATGTAGAGATTAAAAATCCATCAAGTAGCCAACCATCATACATATTACATTATTACATAACCCAACCCTTACTTCCGCATGTCGGAGATAGACATGGGAACAGAGAAGTCATAATTTCTTTGTTTGACTGGTGTGAAGTCCATCGTCTCTCTTAAACTTAGGATACATCAATAAGTAATACAAGACACGCGGTACTAATACACTTTGTTCAGCTCACAGAATATTCATGTATCTTGCTAGGTAACAAGGAGAAAGCTGCAACTGTTCATCCATTAACATAAAAGACACACACAGCATGTTATGTTAACCACAATAAAAGAAGAAATAATGAAGGAACAAACCTCTCGCAATACGATCAATCGCGTCACGAGGATCATTCGTCCTAGTTTAAAAAAAAACACCAATTTAAAGAAAATAGATGCTAACAAATATGTAGATCAAGTAGGAAAGGAAACAACATACCAGCCAAATGTCCTAGCAAAATCTGAGCCAGTTCCAAGTGGAATGAGCTGTCAGAGAACAACAAAACTATACTTCTCATTACTGAACAATTCAGAACATTGTTATCTTAAAGATTAATAAGTATCTAAAAGCTAAAAGGGCAGGCAGATGGGTACTCACACCAAGCGCCGTTGAATGGTCAGGCCCTCGATCAAGAGCACACACTGGACTTCCTTTACAAAAGAAGCCATTCACTACCTACATATTCAGAATAATATCCTCAACTATATAACCATGTCCATATCCACTCCCGATTTCAACCATTGGAAAATGTGAACTATTTTAGAGCATGGTTGTACCAACAATCTACACACATGAATGCTCAAGAGTTTTCCGGCTATACTACTTAGCATGGTTGTCACATGGATACCTCATGAAGCGTACCGTCACCTCCAACAGCAAT
This sequence comes from Digitaria exilis, assembly GCA_015342445.1. Lineage (NCBI taxonomy): Eukaryota > Viridiplantae > Streptophyta > Magnoliopsida > Poales > Poaceae > Digitaria > Digitaria exilis. The sequence continues at coordinate 956,460 of JACEFO010000144.1, forward strand.
CACAGCATCAGCACCATCCTTTATAGCCTATACAGTAAGTACACTATCATTGGTGCTTATAAGAAACAGCAATCACGCCATGTGGAGCTCAGTATATCTGACAATGGAACACGCACACACCTCCCTTGTGACGTCTATGGCGTCGGACGGGCCCGAAGTGATGCACTCGCAAATCTGAACAGACAACGCCACCAAACGAAAACATTCTGTGAGGGTGAGACCGCCTAATTTACCGCCGGATCTGAGACCAACCGCCGGTTTCAGACGGCAATCGCAAAACCCAGAGTGGAAGTTATCATCTTGCGATCTGAGAGATATGGACGGCGGCTTACCTTGCACTGGTCGGCGAGGCGAGTGCGGAGGTGCGGGAGCAGCTGCTTCCACTGCTTCCCCGTGCGGCCATTGGCGCCTGCACAGCGGAGTACGCGGGCGTTCAGTGCGCAAACTCGTAAAGTAGTACTAGCTGGGGGTGGAGGGAGAGCGTACCGGAGGGGTTGATGACAAAAACGAAGTCGCCGCGGCGGCGGCGGGAGGCGGCGACGCGGTCGGAGGTGAGACGGCCGGCGCTGGGTTGGGAGTGGGAGTGCGAGGAGGCACGCGGGAGGATCAGGGACGCCCTCGGCGTCGCCGGCGCGGCCATGGCGTCGCTTGCCGCCGCTTATCCCCCGACTTGCCGACTTGGACTCGAGCGAGAGTCTGGAGAAACCAACGAAATACACCACCGTGTGGCGGAGAAGATGAAGCAGACTTGCTTAATCACGTGTCGTCATTGTGCAACGGCGAATGCGACTTCGTAGCTCTGGCCTGCTGAATCATGTGCACTTGTGCAACAGTTCGTTAAGAACTTCAGATGGCATTAAATCCGGGACCGTCCATGTCAGGTTTTAGACGCTCTACTGTTCTTCAAGATTCAGAGGTTTCGCAGGCATTTCGATTGCAGAAGTACAATTTAATTGTGAATAGAAACTTTTTGAACTTCATAATGGAAGATTTGTTTCGGTTGCAGAAATACAATTTCATTGTCAATAGAAACTTTATGAACTTCATATATGCAAGATTTGTTTGTCTTTGATGCGTTTATGTGTACACTCTCTGAAGTCTCATTTGCGTGGACAGACCATAATGTGACGTGGAAAACAATTTGCAAGCAACGTCCAATATAGTTCAGTTTGTAGGAGTCAGGGCAACCAGAACAGCTGGGGATACATTGAGTGTAATGCAAACTTATAGATCAGCAGCTCTGCACCGAACAAAATTTTCCAAAAATCTACCTCCGCGTCTGCGAAAGGGATTGATTCTTATCTATACTACAGAGCTCAATGATGTGCTCCTACCCCTGTTACAAATTTTGATCAACAACTGAGAGCTGGGCACCTCAACAATGTATTGTGCTCCGCTATGGCGCTATCCATACACTTCGTATCTGCTTCACTTTCAAGACACAAGATGTACTTTCTTGCCGTCCACGTTGAATTTCCTGCTCCCTTGAAGCTGCATTACACAATGAGATGAAACTGGAATCAACAGTGTGCACAAGTACTAGCAGTATTCAGGGCCTCATACGTAACATACAGCCTGAGAATATAGCTTGGTATATCATAAAATACCATTCCTTAATCAGAAGGAACACGGATGCATCAAGAGTTACTGACACGTCTGATATGGAGATGCAGATAGATTGGATCAAACAGTTTAGAGATGACAGACAGCAAGTGCAAAGGCCCCTCCCCATTTTGGCAGAACAGATATATAATGTGACTGATCATGTGTAATGATATATATGCATACCTTCTTCTTTAGAAACAACAGAGCTTCACGTCTACAAGAGAAGCTGGAGAATACAACATTTGAATGCTCTTCGACAGCGACCTTAAGATCCTTCAATTTCATCGACTGAGATGGGGCCTGGAAAGAACAAGAGTCAGTAGCCATCAGAGCACAGCACATGAAGTACTCACACAGAGAAGACCACCGTACCTGACGAAGTATTCTTTTGCAAAGTTTCTTGACCTTGGTTTTGGATCTAACGCCCGCATGCGATTCTTTTTCTGTATTCTTCTCTATCTCTATGGATTCGACAGCAGTGGCAGGTTGTTCCTCATTGTCCTCTTCAATTTCTGAATATTCATCAGACTGGGCAGAATCATCTTCATCACTATCACCAAACGAAGTTTTGTTTCCCTTCCAACGATGGCCAGCAATTTTCATTGGAAGGCCCTTGATGCCAAGACCCTGCTTCCCAGAAGTAGCTTTATCCTGCAACAAATAGGAGACAATGGATATATAGAATTCAGAAACATTTACTTGTTTGAACATGTCTGTTCTGTAATCATGCATGCAGTTAATAAATCAACATCTATGTTAAGACATCATCATCGAGTGAAAATGGCATAGCAAAATCTCAGTGGAGTAAAATGGATTGACTCCGTGCGTAAGAGGTAATTGAAAGACTAATAACATCTAGAGTGCATTCAGCATTGTCGAATGTCAACACCAAATGCAAAAGCTACAGATAGGAAAGGTCATTGTTAAACAAAATGGGAAATCTGTGTACCCACCTGAACAAGATTGTATAGATTTTCTTGATCTTCCTCCGCAAATGTCTGGCGGACATTAGCAGGATCTTTTCGTGACGATTTCTTTTTGCGAGATGTTGCTCCCAGAAACCCTCCTGATACGAATCCAAACTTGTGCCCCCACCAGTTCACATCTTCAGCTTGGGATACTGAACCGGCAAAGAGGTCAAAAACAAGTTACTAAAACCTCGATGAAGTAACTAAACAGTGAAGACCGTTAGAGAAGAAACAAATGTAAGAGCGCTAAAAACATGCATTTTTGTTTTTGTTCAGATTCTGCTAAAAAATACAGTTGCAGGCACATTATCTGTTCTTTCTACAACATAGTAAACTAAAACAGTTTATCTTGTATGCTGAGAGGATAATCTAACTTTCTGGGTGTATTTCTTGGCAGCGGAAAAAAGATACAGTTAGAGCCTGGCAACCGTTGCCTTAAAAAAAAAGAGCATGGCAACCATACCTTTTTGTTAAATTGTATTAAGAGAAAATGATACTTATACCTCCAATTGAAACTTGAAAGGAACAACAGTTAATGCGCATATTGATCATGTAACCAACTGATTTCATTTCAAGTAATCAGATGTCAATAGCTAATGCGCATATTGAGAGTAGTATTTCTTTGATTTAGAACATAGCCCAGCAACAGCCAATTCCAGTATGAAAAGTAAGGCTGGATCAATAAGGAGGAAATGATGGTGCAAAAGCTTGTGAAACATAGAAGATAGGGAACAAAACAGCATGCGAAATTGAAGACCACACAACTGCTAACCTGCATCTGGGCAGATGATAGGATCAGGTTCATCCAAGCATATTGGTTCAAGTTTCTGATCCACTTGGCAAATATCTTCATTTTTGCGTGGCTGTGCCAAAACAAGTTGCTTAAGAGATCTTAACAAGGCCAATTATTTAAAAATCTTACTGGTAAGAACTGTAGCTAACTTTCAAATGCATGAAGTGAAATCCAGCAGGTCAGTACTTATCACTCCTAGCATTTTAGAGTTAGACACACAGCCGAACATATAAACTAACCACAGATAAAAAAAAAAATCATCACTCACAAGTATGCCTTGAAGATCTATTGCTGTATAAGATGTCACACTTTTTCCCCTCTCTCTTTTCTTGTATCTGAAAAAAGAAAGCAGAAGTTATCGTGTAAAGTAAATAATGAATAGGTTGAGGAATCAAAATGTTAATAAGCAATACAAACCAACCTTCCTTGAGGTCGAGTAACTTTAGTAACTTCGTTTGCTGGTTTGTCTTTCTTGGGTGTGGTGTCAGGTGAATCACTTACCGCTGCAATTTCTAAAAAAAAAAAGAGAAAGAAAAAGATGGGCACAATTAATAAGAAAGTTACAAAATGAGAGTATTAAACTAGCATGAAAGGTATACCTTCTTGAGGCTTAGCTGATTGCTACTCTTGCAGCGAGAAACGACCACCCAATCAGAAGAAAAAGATGAAAACTGTCATTAGACATTGTAAATTGAAATTTAGACGGTGCAACTGAAAGGTAACTTTTATATGCCGTACCACTTTCAGTTTCTTCAGTATATTGTCAAATTGGGAGGTATCATATACCCATTTGTCACGAGGATTATCTACACCGACACCTGCATACAAACAAGCGTCATGCATTAGCAAACTGAGCTTTGAGTGAGCCTTGAAAGGGAGTTCTAGAAGACGGTGGACCTAGAGTATCTTGCTTGTTTTTCACCCGAACATGGCCCTTTATCCCTTGCTTGTCTTTGCCAAGGCCTTCACCTTCTTCCCATCCCTGAACAGTATTAATCACAGCGGGATCAGTAAATATATTCAGTACAACAGGCAGCAGCCAGGACGGCTTGATGAAAAAAAAAAAACCATGATACAGAAAGTACAGTTGTTTCGTTCATTCCAGAGATTAACAAAAATAGTATAATTGTCGCCTCTCCATTGATTCAGATTTTGTCTTAATTGCATCGAAAGGCTAAAGTGCTACAGCTTTCTATCCGTTACGCTGACCTTATGATGGTATCAGTAATTCATCCAAACTAACTCCAAATCGTAAAGAGTTATTCATGGCTCAAGCTGCTAGATACGATCATGACCTTATATATGCTGAATGGAGGAATTGCACGAGGACGGGAGTGGATCACATACCATTTGTTTCATGAGACGGAAGGCGGCGGACTGCCGCGCGATCCCTACGTAGCATGAGGGCGCCTCCGGTGCAGCCATGGCGCCTGCGCTGCGTGGGGTCGTCGCGGCTTTCGCCGCCGCCGGGGATAGGGCCGCGCTCTCCCGAGTTGCCGGAGGACGGGGGGGCGGAGAGGGAAACCCTAGTTGGGTCCGAGTGGGCGTTTTGAGGCCGTGGGTTTTGCCTGGAGATCCGCGCGCGCGCGCTCGGACGGGGGGAAGTTGGTGATTGCTCGACCCGATCGATGGCCACCGGCCCACCGCTTTGCTTAGTCCAGAGTTGTTGTTGGGTTTTCTGCTGTGTGAAAACGTGGCCCAGCAACGCTATACAGCCCACGGGCTCTGGTTGAGAAAAGCGGAAACAAAAAAAAAAAAAGGCAAGACGGCCCCGACAAGGAAACCCCCTATCAACCCAGTAGACCTGTTCTAAAAAAACAACCAGTACACTTCAATACAAACCGCCGCCTCTTCCTGAAAAAAAAAAAAGAAAGAAAGAAAGAAAGAAAGAAAAAAACTTCTGCCCTCGTCGCCGTCTTTCAGGGCACCCGGCGATGGCGGAGGCTGCACCTGCTGGGTCTGAGGTGCCTGCAACCGGGGATGCCTCGGCGGCGGCGCTGTCCTTGGAGGAGCGATTCTCTATTTTGCGCAGCATTGCAGAGGAGTGCGTTGAAGAGGACGAGCTGCTCAATCTGCTACAGACCAACCCCAATCCAGTCTGCTACGACGGCTTCGAACCCTCAGGCCGTATGCACATCGCACAGGTTGTACTACAACTATTTCTTCTCTTTATTAGCTCGATGCTAGTTGCTCTACGACTGCTAATAAATTCGTTAGTTTTACCTGACTGATCCAAGTCCTGTTTTTCCTTTGAAGGGAGTTGTGAAGGCGATAAATATTAACAAGATGGCCAGTGCTGGGTGCAAAGTGAAGGTCTTGATTGCAGACAGGTTTGCGATGCTCAATAAAAAGTTGGGAGGGGATTTGGATGCTATCCGAACTGTTGGTAGTTACATGGTTGAAGTTTGGAAAGCACTTGGTGTTAACATGGATTCTGTGGAATTCCTATGGTCCTCTGAAGAAATATCCAAGCGCCCGAACGAATACTTGTCGCTTGTAATGGACATAGCAATGACAAGGTCTGTCAGTGTCAATAGAATCTTGAGGTACGATTTTGCTTACCTCTAAAGTTTTTATTAGCTCCCAAAGCTAAAGCATCATCTTTCTATGTGCAAGTAACTTTTTTTACTATATAGATGCTGTCAAATTATGGGCCGCAGCAATCCGGATAGCTTGACAGCTGCACAGTTCTTATATCCCCTCATGCAGTGCGCGGACGTGTTCTTCCTGAAGGTTAGTGTGTATCAGCAGCCTATACTCCCAAGCATGCTAATTAAGCAAAAAGTCTATGTGCAAGTACTATATGGTCCTACTAATATATGATCCCTGATTGTTTTGAATTTGATGTACTGCTTCACACTTCTGAAGGTAGACATATGCCAGTTGGGCATGGACCAAAGGAAAGTGAATATGCTGGCCAGGGAGTACGCTCAACTCGCTGGAAAGTCCAAACCTATTATTCTGTCACATCGTATCCTTTATGTGTGGATATATAATACACATGCATTTATTTATGTATTTGTAATTTCAGCGTGTTGTTTGGAAGTTGTTTTGTCCATTAACATCAATGTTAGATATGCTTCCTGGTTTAAAAGAAGGTCAGGGAAAGATGTCAAAGAGTGATCCATCCTCAGCTATTTTTATGGAAGATGATGAGGTATTTCCTGTTGATGTCATATTTAATTGATTCCAGTGTCGCTCTGTTGTTTGTGCTGTTAGTAGTGCCGACTAGCAATGGTTGTAACTAGCTTCAATTTGGAAGTTAGAAACTTGCAAGATGTATGATAGTCTGAGGTCTTTGGATTTTTCCTCCTTGTAGTTTCCCAATCTCTTGGAATTTTAAGTGATATATTTTTCATTGGAATAGGGAGAACCGTTTTCTATTAATATAAAACGAAAATTATGTTTTTGATACCAATCCATCAATGTAATCAGTTTGTAGTAACACTACAATCATCTGTTCCTATTTTATCGTTTCACGTTTTCAAAGATTTTTTTTTCTATAGAGATGCATGTTGTATCCAATGATTTACTGGTTGATCTCCAATGATGATTAAATTTTTTTTATTCAATTTGTTTACTGCAGGATCAGATAAATTCAAAGATAAAGAAGGCATTCTGTCCACTCAATGATATTGAAGGAAATCCATGCTTGGAGTACCTCAAATACATTGTTTTACCTTGGTTTGAGAGTTTTGAGGTGGCTCGGAAGGAAGCTAATGGCGGTAACAAGTATGTAAACTCTAATCTCTCTTGTTTGTAAATATATGTAAATGCTAGGACTTCTGAGGGTGTTGTATTGAGCTAATTTAGTTCTTCTGTGCACTATTTAGGTTATTAATTGTGTAACATGTAATGTAAGAACTACTGTTTTTAGTCTTGTTCAGCTGTAACTTTTTTTTTTTTGCCGTGGAACAGAATCTACAGAGATATGGACGAAGTCCTCTGTGATTATGGTTGTGGTGCTTTGCATCCGGCTGATTTAAAACCTGCTCTTGCAAAAGCAATAAACAAGATATTGCAGGTAAGCAGACTACATCAACTTATTGTGTAATGTTTTGGGGGTTAAGCACTCCCGCACTAATATACGGAGGGCTAGAGAGGACTGTTTATTTCTTAAGGTTTTTTTTCTTTGGGGGTCATGACGTCATCAATTTATATTTCTCAGCCTGTTCGTGATCATTTCAACAGCAATAGTGAAGCCAAAGCTCTGCTTGAAACTGTCAAGGTAAATGACTGTTCAATGCTCAGTTGCCTATTATCCAAAAATTCGCGGTCATCATGTGTTTAGCCATGCAAGGTGTGTCACTGATTTATTAACCCATCATTTTCTTAGTAGTCGCATTGATATCGTGGATCATGCTAGAGGGGAAGTTTCATGTTCTTTATAGTATACTAGATAGGCTTCATGCGAAAATTGATCTGCAACTTGAAAACTTTACTCTTGCACTCACCATGGTCGGTTTATGTTACATCGTCGTAGTTTTTTTTCCCAGTAGGCATGCATCGAATTGTGTAGCTTGTGTTTGAAAACGTGTAGAAGATACTGAGGCATCAGTCGCGCCTTGAGTCCTGGATTATGTTGTGCAAAGATTTACGGAGTCCCTTTTTTTTCACAGGCCCTATCAAGTGTCAATGAGGTAGGCGAACGTCCACTAATATCAAGAGTCAAAGACCTAAATTTGCAGTGACTCCTCCACTGTCAACTTTTGTGCAATACTCCTAGTAAGTACTACTACTCCGTAGGCCGCAGTCGGTCTGAAGGTGACTGGCTGAGTGGCTGAAGGCCGTTCATCAAGATGTGTATGAAAACGTGGCCGGCAGGATTGGCTGCCCTTGCATGCTGTAGATTGAATGGATGAAAGTTGAGAGCATTCCCGGTTAATTGCTTGATGGAGAAAAAAAAAAGAGAGAAGATGATCGATGCGCCGCCCACGGCATCAGGTGTGGACTAGCCAAGGCACGGAAAATATCTTGGCGCTCGCCACATGAGCGAGACGGCCCCAATCATCGGTCGCAAATGAAAAAGCATTCCACTCGGGCATGGCTGGCTTTCTTTTCTTGGTGCAGGGCCTGAGACAAATAAACGATCGCATTAGCCGTATGAGGAAACTGCGCATGGCAACGTGGAGCCTTCACAGCGTTCAACACTGACCTCTCTGCCCACTCCTCTATCTATTTCTACACGGGAGTGCCATCAGACAACACAATCCGGATGAACGAAACGAAAGCCATGAGCGAGCGAGCGAGCACATCAAGATTTTAACGAAAAGCACAGCTCCCTCCGGCGGCCAATCGCTCTCGGGTCTGACCGCGAGGCGCTACGTGGGCCAGTAGAATTGGGTTATCCTGCCCGGCTTGGCAGGCAGGCGAGGTACGTGTCGCCGGCAAACGCGCCACCACTAGCACTCGCTTTCGCTCCGATCGTCGCCGCCACCACCGCACCGCCCTGTAGCGCACGCAGCGACGAGATGAGATGAGATGACCAGGTGTCCGGACGGCAGCGCGCGACCGACGTCGTCGTCGTCGCGCGCGCGACGTCCGATCCTCCTTCCTTGTATATTCGCTTCGCTATATGGTGTGGGCGCGTCGGCAAGTGCGATCGGTAGTGGGGCGGCAGAGCACCAAAGAGGCGACGCACGGGGCCCCCACCTCGACACGTCTCGGACTCTGCTGCATTGGGGGCGCGCCGAGAAAAAAGAAGAGAAAATTAAAGGTAATGACAAAGATAGCATACATACGAGGAACGCATTCTGAAGCACACGACAGTAAAATAGCACTTGGGTGACTGAGCAGCGTTGATCACGAGCCACGGATATACTAGTCCTAGACATAGAAGGGGTTTCCTTTCCTTTCTAGCCGCGAGGCGAGGTGCAGCAATGGCAGTGGCAGTTGATCCCTGCGGCGGAGGGAGGAAGACGACACGACACTGTGGGAGAGGATGATATCATGATAATTGTTAGATAGCCGGAAACGGCCGCCGCGCAGGTTGCCTCGTCGCGGCCGCAGTCAGCCAGGCGGGGCGCACCGCACGCGAGGACACAGCCGCCGCCACGTGGTGCGGCACGGCCGGCCATGTGCGCGCGCTGTCCTTTTCCACTGCCGGGGTGGCTAGGCTGCCCGCACCTCTACCCTACTCCACCCCTACGGTCCTAGCCGGATGGCCCTCGCCACCAGGCGGGACGGGACGGGACACGCACGCCGCTCTCCAATGGACCGCCCTCGCCGGCCGGCTGACCACCTGAGCCAAAGACCCCCCGGCGCCGCCGCGTACGACAGCGATTCCAATTATAACAATTCTCCTCCTTTTATTCAACACTGGTCGAGGAAGGAAGAAAGATGCCTGGCTTTCATTCCCTCCATTCCTAAAATATACTATACGGAGCAGAGCACTAGTAGAGCAGAGGTAAAAAGGTTGGAGGAGGTGAGTCAGCTCCCATCGCGTGGACCGACCGACCGGGCCGTCTCCTCTCCTCTTCCTCTTCCTCTTCGCTCGCGCGACGCGATGCAAGTTATATAAAGGCAGCCGCGGGCGCTCTCGCCGGCGTCCGTCCCGAATTTCCATGCCCTCAAGCTGTTGACTCGCGGGCAGCGACGACGACGACCCCGGCCCACTTGTTTGTCCTTCTCTTCCGGACATCGCGTGCACCGAGGAGGCCAACCACGCGCCCAAAACTAGTCGGGGCCGGCGCGAAACCAGCCATCTTTGCCCACCCGCTCATCCCCGTCCGTCTCTTCTCTCACTGGCAACTGCCAGCCTGCTCACAGGCCACAGCCATGCCCACGGCCATCGCCAGGCTGCTGGCCGCCGCCGCCGCTCCATTCCCCGCGGCCGCCTCGCGCGCCCGGGGGCTCCGGCCGGGAGCCGCGGCGCCGCGTCTGGTGCTCGAGCCCGTCGCGTTGCGCGCCCCGGCCCGTCGCGCCGTGCCGCTCGCGCGCGTGGCGGCGGACGACGAGGCGGCTGGCGTCGTCGGCGATGAGGCAGCGGAGGATGGGGAATTGGAGGCCGCGCGGCGGGCGACGGCGGAGCGCGCGGCGCGGAAGCAGTCGGAGCGGCGGACGTACCTGGTGGCGGCGGTGATGTCCAGCCTCGGGATCACCTCCATGGCCGCCGCCGCCGTCTACTACCGCTTCGCCTGGCAAATGGACGGCGAGATCCCCGTCACGGAAATGGTCGGCACCTTCGCGCTTTCGGTGGGCGCAGCGGTAAGCCCTTTTCCTTCATTTTCTTTCGCCATTGCATATTGGATTGCATCGCGGATAGATACAGAGATGATCGGAGGCGATGCATTGACATGTCCTGTGTGGCGCACCGCGCAGGTCGGCATGGAGTTCTGGGCGCGGTGGGCGCACCGGGCGCTGTGGCACGCGTCGCTGTGGCACATGCACGAGTCCCACCACCGGCCACGCGACGGGCCCTTCGAGCTCAACGACGTCTTCGCCATCGTCAACGCCGTCCCGGCCATGTCCCTCCTCGCCTACGGCTTCTTCAACACCGGCCTCGTCCCCGGACTCTGCTTCGGCGCGGTCAGTCAACTCTCCACCATCTTTCCAACGTTCCTTCCTTTCTGCCTTCCTTTCTCGCTCGGGGTCCCTCGAACAAAAAAAAAACATTAGAATTTGACCAGGCGTGCTGAACGTGGTGGTACCGAATTCATTTACAAATCATTAGCGCACCATCAGTCGTTCACATCCACATCCATGGCCGGCCGGTGACGGTGAGTCGATTCCACGGTCAAAAAAGCTTGTAGTAGCTTGCAGAGAAGAGCGTGCTTACCGAAACACTGGCGACATTTCTCCATCGTCAGATAAAGAATAAAGAGAGGAGGATCTTCACGCGACCTCATTGCCAATTAGCTGACGTGGCCGTGTGGCGCCATGCGTTCGCAGGGTTTGGGCATCACGCTGTTCGGGATGGCCTACATGTTCGTGCACGACGGCCTCGTCCACCGCCGCTTCCCCGTGGGACCCATCGAGAACGTGCCCTACTTCCGACGTGTCGCCGCCGCCCATCAGGTCTCCCCAACCTCCTCGTCCGTTTTCCATTGCATTGCATTCCCCTGCCGTGCCCCTTCTTATTATCTGTTTTGTCGTGTGCTTGCAGATTCACCACATGGACAAGTTCCAGGGCGTGCCCTACGGCCTCTTCCTCGGCCCCAAGGTTAGATTCAACTCTTGACAGACACCATGCATGAGTTTTAGTTGTGCAACAGAAATGTTCTTAAATGATTTTGTGTGTGTGATGTGCAGGAGCTGAAGGAGGTGGGAGGTACTGAGGAGCTGGAGAAGGAGATCAAGAAGAGGATCAAGAGGAAAGGGACTTTAGATGTCATTCAATAGATTAAGACGTGCCTGCTACTATGTACCTGAAGCAGTGCATTCCACTTTCCTTTTCTCTCTTCTTTTTTCTGCATCTTCTGATTTTCACATCTCCTAGTGCTTTGATGTAGCCCTTACATATACCACTAGTGTGTGTATATCTTTCTTTCTGTCAATAGAAGAGCAGAGGGATAATCTATTTACATGTGGCAGCTCCTGCTTGATTCCTCTTGCGAGGTGGCTGAAAGGCGTGGCGAGTGAGACGGGAAGGGACAGTGGAACACACCACCGGCCACTGGCTTTATACTCCTGCTGATGCTGATAGTAGTGTCATCTGTAATGGGTTGTACAGCGATGTCGTCGTGCCGCTGACAGTGGCCCTCCTTTTTCGTGTCATGTTTGAAGAACAGTGATACCTTCGCTCGGCAGTGGAAAATCCATCACCCTCCTGCCCCCCTGCAATGGTTTTTAGCGTCTCAGTAAATTCCTGAATACGGTACAAGGATCAGCGGCTCAGGCCACAGTGAATTCTGAATGCCTCGTGTGCTCCCTCCCTCTTATTTGTACCGGTACCAGCTACCGGGGTTCTCAAATTCTCATGAAGAATTGAAGATCGACAGTTAGCAGTATTGAAACTGTCCACGGTCAGGTCGTGTCGGATCTTGTACGAGCAAAGGCCCAGCACACGTGACAGCGATCGTGTTACTGTTGGTCATCGGAAGGTCAGTGATCGTGCCGCTGCTGGCCGCCGCCGGAACAGGGCGCAGGCGCACAGGGCAGGTGATTGGCACTTAACTGACAAATGAGCCGATGATACGGTTGGGAGCTGGGGGTCTGTGAGGGACCTGGCTGGAACCTTAAAAACCAGCTTACGCTGATCGTCTCATTTAAGAAAATGGATACTCTGTTTGGCACAGTATCAGTATCAGCATACGCATGTGACCAGGATCCTCCTCGTGATACTTTTCTGCCTTTTGAATGCTGAATGAACATGGGACGAGATCGCCTTGATCCGATCGTAGGCGCTGTCAGACTGTCAGAGTTTGCGGCTGATTGTCGGTCCACCTTTTCTTTAAGCGTAGTGACTTGAGGTTGACGAAGCCATCTTTTTTCCGCTAGGGAGCACGGCTGCACGGGCCACAGAATCCACCAATCTGTCACCCAGATGGGCCTAACAAACATACCCATCCGACAGGGCAGGGTTGATGGGCCTTAGCCTTCGTTTTCTTACCTCTAAGGCCTATTAAATAATGGGCCCAAAAGTAGTTAAAAGAAGAAAGCCCAGTCCGTGTTGCCACACTGCTGCTGGATAGCGCGCGGCACGAGCCAGCACCCAGCAGGCAGCAGGCAGCGCCTTATCCAAGCATCCATCTTCCTCATCCATGGCATAAAGCCGCGCTTGGCTTTGGCTCCCGCCTCCGCGCACCCCGCTCGCCTCCAATGGCCGCCGCCACGGCTGTGACCCTCCCCTCCTCGGGCGTCGCCTTCCCCGTCTCCAACGCCTCTGCCACCGCCGCGCGGCGCTGCCTGCTCCTCCCCTCCCCGCTCCCCCGCCGGGCCCTCCGCGTCGTCGCCTCCGCGGCCACCGAGGCGCCGCCCAAGCCGACGCCGCCTCCGACCTCGCCCTCCGGCATCGTGCTCGTCGACCCCGCCGAGGCCCAGAGGGTGCACCGTCTCAAGGCCGTCTACGAGCAGAAGGTCGTCCCGCTCATCACCGACGAGTTCGGCTACACCAATGTCCACCAGGTGCTCGACGCTTCTCCTAACCGTACAAACCAGAAATGGCAGACATCCATTTATCGTTTAACTAGGCTAGTTCTTTGCTTTGGTTTCCCTTATTGTGTTTTGTGGTGTGTGTATATGTGGGGCGGGTGGTTCGACTAGGTGCCCAAAATTGAGAAGATTGTGGTGAATTGCGGTCTGGGCGCAGAGGCGGGCAACTCCAAGGGGCTGGAGGCCGCCATGAAGGATCTCGCCAATATCACCGGCCAGTGGCCCGTGAAGACCAAGGCCAAGAAATCCGTGGCCAGCTTCAAGATCCGTGAGGGAAACACCATCGGTATCGCAGTCACTCTCCGCGGCAGGGTATGCAATCAGCTGTACTAGTGGAAATTGCTAACTTGATTGATCGGTGTAGGCTTAATTGATTTGGTGTCCTTGGCTGTAGATAATGTACAACTTCCTGGATAGGCTCATCAACCTTGGGCTTCCTAGGACCATGGATTTTCTCGGCGTCAACCCCAACAGCTTTGATGGGCACGGCAACTACAGTCTTGGCCTCCGTGATCAGGGCGTGTTCCCGGAGATCCCGTACGAGGTGGGTGGCAAGAAGAACGGCATGGACGTGTGCATTGTCACCACCGCCAAGACGGACAACGAGGCCTTGAGGCTGCTCACCCTCCTCGGCATGCCGTTCTCGGAGAACATCAAGTCGGACGTGGTGGTTCGGAAGAAGAGGTTGAAGCGCCACCACTTCTTGAGCAAGGGCAAGGGCAAGGGAGGAAGAAAGTGAGGAGTGGAACTCATGGTTTGCCACAGTGAGCTATCCGCTCTCAACTTGTTAATTGTGATCTTTTGGCAGGGTTTGATTTAGAAGTTTGATGTTGTTGTCTATCAATTCTGTAATTTGTTGTACTTAAAAAGGTCAGAAATGGCAATGCAAAAGCTTTGCTTTGGTCATATATGTATGCTTTTGGTTGGAGTTTCTGATGCCATGCCATGCCATGCCATGATTAGTCACTGGGCTGCTTATGCACTACTGCCAAGCATAAAAAATGGAATCGGTTATGCATAGGCACATGCGAAGATGGATATTCTGATAAAACTATATTATTTCAGCTGTATTTCTCACATAGGGAGTAGGATGTCTAGACTAGCTAATTATATGATCTCTTTTGGCATCCTACCATTAATAGGTACACTTTGGCAATTCATGTGGGCCGATGATGAGCTCTTCCTCCGGGAAGGCGCACGGCTTGCCCTGCCCCCTAGCTCCGGGCACGGCTTGGGCGTCACGCCGTAGGTGACCCCCTTGACGTCCGTGCAGTTCCACTGCAGCTTCTTGGCGTCCGGCGCCAGCTCCGCCGTCACATTGGATATGCAGATGCCAGTGTAGGGATCGTTGGGGATGCCCTCCATCCTTCCGGTCATGGTCACGTTCTCGGCGAACACGTCGCTGTAGTTGATGCCGGTGACCTCGGGCTTCGCGCTGGGGTCGGACGTGTTGTCGGGGTGCTGGCCGTAGTTGCCGGTCATCCAGAACACCCACTTCATGGTGTGGAGGCTGAGGCCACGCACGAACACGTCCTTGACGAAGCCGCCCCTTCCCATGCCGGACTTGACACGGACGGCCGACTCCGTGTTGATGGCGACGCTGTCCTCGGCGCGCACGTCGCGGATGCCGCCGGACATCTCGCTGCCCAGCGCGATCATGGCGCTCGTGGGGGAGATGCAGGTGAGCCTCTTGATGACAATGTGCTGGCTCGGCATGTTGAACTTGATGCCGTACTCGTCCCAGCCGCTCTTCACGGCGACGCAGTCGTCGCCGGAGACGATGTAGCAGTCCTCGATCTTGAGGAAGAATCTGCAGAGACAGCGCAAGATCACAGGCCGAACATATGATGCTCTCAGGGGTCGGAGCAAAACTGAATGGAATACAAGCTGATCGATCTACCTGGGTCGATGCCGTCAGTATTAGGCGAATGGACTGGTGCAAGAATGGTGACACCACTGATGGTCACATTGCTGCGCAAAACAAGGGCAGGCAAGTGAGCGACATGATCGAATTACAGCAAGCTAGAGCAAGGTCAGTGGCGGTTGCGGCTCAGAACTCCATACGTGCAGTAGGTAGGGTGCAGGTTCCATGACGGTGAGTCGACGAAGGTGACATTAGAGATGATGATGCTGTCAGAGTAGAGGAGCTCGAGAAGGTAGCCGCGGGTGTACTTGAGCTCCTTGGCGTGGAACTTGTCCCACCACACTTGACCCTGCCCGTTGATTGTTCCATTTTTACCTGAAATGTTGGGTAGTAACTTCTAATCAGATTTCTGCAGGTGCTACCTGATCTTGATATCGACAGCCTGACATGTACCAGTGATTATGACGTCGGTAAGATTGGATCCTCCAATGAAATTGCTGTATCTTGGGCCAGGCTCGTCCCTTCCTCTCCCGTAAGATGGCAGGGGAGCTATGAGAGGCCAATGTTTCATGTCCTGAAAAAAACATAGACAAACAGCTTAGACAGACTGAGCATCCAGATCACAATACAAGTGCGAATGGTACGAGCAAGACGAACAGCTGATTATAGTAGAACAATTGAACCGTTATTTCTAGCATCAACTGTTGGAAACATCCAAATGGGGGAAAAAACTTTCAGCAAATTACCGCAATATTTTTTATAAAAATAATCGAAAAATAATACTATAAACAGTATAACAGTATCTGCACCTGCTTTCAGTTTCACCAAGTCAAAATTGGCAGGCCATAAAAACAGCTCAACCTTTCTCTAACAATGGTCCTTATTGGGCAACTGGATGACCAGAAAGCTGTAGTACAAGTAATCAATATTCAATAGCTACCAGGGTTCACGTAACCGTTGGGAACGGTCCGGTTTGATCGGTTCCCGACCAAACCGCCCCGGCCCGGTTGCAAAACCGCTCGGTTACCGCCCCCGAACCGACACTATAAAACCGCTCCCACCGGTTAGCCGGCCGGTTTCACCGGTTAGCCGGACCGGTTTTTTTAGGTTCGGGAACCGGTCTTACCGCGGTAAAAAAAACCCCTACCAGCTTTACATTTCGGTTAGCAACCACTGCCAAGTACAAAGCCTGGTTTCAAGCCTAACCAACAAGTCCTTGGGTAAAAAGTACGCGCCACCTTGACAAAGAGGCTGGTTTCAAGCCTAACCAACCAAGTCCTTGGTAAAAAAGCACGCGCCACCTTGACAGAGAGAAATTAATTACTGCCCCCCTTTTTACTGGAATTTATTGTATTACTGATAGATGATACGCTACTAAAGTTCAATTCCCTTTCTTACGCAGACTACAGTAACTGCAGTAAGCTAGCACTATAGTTTCCATACGCCTTGTTCGTTCAGGCCACCAGCCACCTTCTTTTCTGAAACATCTTAGATTCTGAATAAAATGACACACTAAAATCTTCTGCAAGCCTTTCTTTTATGCAGATTTCATGAGGGGAAATAACTACACTTGTGAATCTATCTGAAGATAGAACATGCACAAATGATTTCAGTTGTTGATTGCTTTAAAAAGAAGGGATCAGGGTCCCAAGCCAAAAGCCATTGTCCGGTTGTCCCTAGCGAAAAAGGGACCGACCTACGCAAACCGACTCGTCGCGTGAAGCCATGTCAGTGGTCTTCCGGGGGGCCACATGTCATGTTGTTAAATCGGGGCGTGATCACGAGCCCTAGCTCGCCATTACACCGGCAGTTCCTCGGCTAAGCACGGCGTAATTAATCACGGCAGGAGAAGGGACCCGAGAGGAATGGCGAGAGATGGGCTCCTCACCTGGGACGCGAGGATCTCTGCGCCCTCGTCGAGGTAGAGGGTGAAGTGGCTGGTGAGGTTGAAGGGCCCCGTGAGCCACTTCCCCGGCGGCACCACCAGCGCCGCCCCGCCGTCGCGAGCGCGCTCCGATAGGTCCGCCACCGCCCTCGCGAACGCCGCCGTGTTGAGCTTCTTTCCGTCCCCGACCGCGCCGTACTCCGTGATCTTCGCCACGTGCTTCCGGCATCCCGCCGCGCACGACGCGCCGGCGGCGCATGACGCCAGCAGCGCCGCCGCGAGCAGGGCCACCGCCGCCATGGCCGCCTGCAGGAACCAATTCAAGCCACCGCTTGATCAGCAGTGCCACCACAAAATTAACAATGGTTGATCGAAAGAAGCAAAAGGGAGAGAAGATTACAGGACGCGGAGGTGTTATCGTCGTCGCCATTGTGTTGTGGGTGGGCGATACAGAGCAAGCGTAGGACGCGTTTCGCCTCCCGAGCGAATTAGGTGGCCACTGCCGGAAACGGTGGAGTGAGTTTATATCGAGCCGGAGCAGGAGGCCGAGACCGGCGGGAGAGGATTACGGATTTGCCCTTGCTCCTGCCTTTAATCCATTCCAGGAACGCTCCCGTGGCGTCAAGCTTGCAGAGCCGCTGGACGTGGCGACCGTTCATGGACGTGAGCGCGCGTGGGCCCAGTTCATGCCGTGGACGCTTCGCCGAATCGCGGTGGCCCGGCGCATGGCTCTCATTGTCGTGGACATGTTCCATCCAAGATTCGTTTTTTTATGGGTAACCATCAAAGATTCTAGGCACGGAGTGAATGATATCGCGGTGGATTGGGGTCTCGTGATGAGTTGCCTTGCAAGGACAAGTGAAGGTAGAGAGAGCGCGCGCAGTGGGTGGGCGCACCGTGAGGATGGTGAGGAGTGCAAGCCATAGCCATCTTGTCTTGCCAAATGTTTCTGGTTGCTTTCGACGCGATGATTGATATCTTGCCTTCCTTTGGTTTGTGCAATGAGTGGCACTTGCCATCGATCAAGATTCGTTTTCATTCTTTTCAGTGAATTCTTATTATGAGGATCTGACAAATAATTTGCTAGGCTTAATTGGTTTCCGTTTCCGTTGGACGTGGGTAGACGTGGAACGGTTTCTGTCGAGGAAGCCGAGTCGCGTGAGGAAGGCCGAGGCCGAGCGCCACACTGCCAGGTGCCACCGAGAAGCGCCTTGAAAGAACATCTCGACACTTGGCCCTCGATCGCGCGCACCGCCGTGAATCCATGATGATGGGATCGGGAGAGGAGGGGGAAGAAGGATGCGCCGGCGGCGTGGTGACGGCGATGAGCTCCGCCGCCTCCACCGGCCGCGGCCAGGAGGTGGTGCTACACGTGTACGATGTGGGCAGGACCGGCTGCGACAAGACCGACAGAACCGTCCGCAACATTAACCGCTTCTTCAAGGACTGCATCGGCGTTGGCGGCATCTTCCACACCGCCGTCCAGGTGACCCGGTCCCGTCTTCTTCGTCCTTTATTTCCTTCCCTGCTAGTACATCCAGACGACCTCTCCCATGCATCGATCGCCTGATCCAGCGGCAAAGCCCTGTCAGATCTGATCGTCCTGTGTGTGGTGTTCGAAACTAGGTCGGTCTTTTTTAGTTCACCAATTTTCACCAACTTTCTATTCATATCGAGTCATATCTTTTCTCATAGACACGCTTACCAATGCACTATTCACACCTTCAACTTTCCACCAACTTTCTCAATTATTGATAGACACGTTTACCAATACATTTGTACTGCCAACGAGGAAGGCTTGTGTTGAAATACGTGCTAAGGTACGGTCGGAAAAAAAAGAGAGAGAGGGGAAGGCCGGCTTGTGTTGTTCGTTACACTGATAAACTTACTGTGCAGGTCTATGGGGACGAAGAGTCGTCATTTGGGTTCTGCTACTGTGGCACCGGAGTATTCCGTTGCCCGACTCGCCAGAATCCCATGTACAGGTACCGTGAGAGTATTGTCCTGGGAGTAACAAGCTTCTCAGAACCGGAGGTGAACCAGATCCTGACCGAGTTAAGCTTCGACTGGTGTGGATTCTCGTATGATCTGCTGTCGAGGAACTGCAATCACTTCACTAATGAGTTCTGTGAAAAGCTTGGCGCTCGCAAGAGTCCAGGTACGGGTTTCTTTTCTTTATTAGTGCGAAATTCTCACTTATTTGTAAACTTGCAGCCTTTTTCAATTTGGTTAACTTATAATTTTGCAATCCTGAAGGTTGGGTCAATCGTTTTGCAAATGTTATTTATTCAGCTAATGTTTTTGCTGGCACTACAGTACAACAGGTAAACTGAATTACTATTTCTGCTGAATCATTCGGTAGGAAATTTATCAGCTATTAGTATTGTGTGAAGTTATACCTGATCATTCACATTATCCTGCTTTGTTATGTGCTTTGCAGTTCCGACAGGCTAAATCAGACATCGCCAATGCCAGCAGGGCAGCATATGACAAATTTATGACAGGCTTGGGTCAAAATAATCAAGATAATGCAGAGACCCAAACTATTAACCAGAATCCAAGCAGCTCTTGGTTCCAGGGCAATTGGTTCAAGAACATGGTCTTAGGATGCGCGAAGCCCACTACAGAAAGAACACAATTTTCACGAGAGGCAGATGATGATTCCCTGTTGCAAGGCCCAATTGAAATAGAAATGACAGAATGGGTGTAGCCGCCGCTAGCTGTCTTAGGAACCTCTTCTTCTTCTTTTGAGAAAAAAACCTTTGATGTAACTTTTTTTCTTCTTTTGAGAAAAAAACCTTTGATTGTACCTGGGTGATGACGCATGTATGTAGACGATAATGGTATGCTTACAAACACGAATAACATAGCTGATTTTTTTTTCATATACAGAACAGAACAAGAGATGTGCACATTTAGCATTTGTTTCACCTCATCTACACTCTAGTGTGACTACTACTCTCTGATGAGGCTCACTCTTTTGATCCTAAAAGGGAGCTCGTGCCGGAAACTGCTGCTAGCATGGCATGTTTCCCCGGCTATTACCATCAGAAAGGATTTCTGACCAGGATGTGGGTGCCGTGGATGGCTTTCAGAAGCGCCGATGCGACGGAATGCACGGCCGCCGATGCTATCCTCGCCTTGATCTGCCCGCGCCTCGGCATGTGCCTCGCGGTGCTTCCCCCACCGCTTCTCCATGGAGCCGCAGAGGCGGCGACGGCGGCGGCATGGCTGCTCATCTTCTTTCTGTCAGTGGAGGAGGACGAGAAGGCAACGATCTCAGCTCTGCTGCTGCAGTGCTGCGGTTTTGGCGTGTTTGTGGAGTGCTTGCTGTGGCTTAGAGAAGCACGCTGACCAGTGTCCCTTTTATAGCAGCGTCGTGCGTTGCAAAGTGGTGATGGAGACTGATGGTGGTGGTGTCAGTTGTTCATAGTTTACTTGGAGTGTTTGATTAGGCCGGGCCTTTTGTTAAAAGAAAAGAGATTAGGCCTCCTTTTACGTTTTTAAAAAACTCTGACCATGATATTCGTTGGATCGGGGAGAACATCTTTTGGAGCTCATGTGTGGCTGTGGTAGTAGGGGGTCACACAGCTTTACGAATTGATCATTGATGCTACTGGATTAGTGTCAGATTGTGTTCACACAACGCTGAGCTGTGAACATCCCTATTCCCTACTAGCCTCTATGCAATGCTCATGCTCATCCATTCCCGGCAGCTTCGTTCCCGGGCTCGTTCTTGGTGCCGTGGTTTCTGTTGGGAGGAGGAGCCTAGCATCCTCTGTTTTGAAAAAAATAAAATATAATGTCAGTGGTGACCACATGGTCGAGCCTCTATGATTTGTTAGGATCTAGTAGAAGGCGGTCTCGAAGCCGGGGAATGTGGTTTACCTGCGGCCTTTGGATTTGAAAGTTCGTTCTAGAAGCAGTCCGAGGAATGATTTTTGAGATGGATAGATAGACTGGATGAGATGTTGCCTGTTTGCGGTGGGCTCGCCGCTCGCGGCCTTGGTTTCGTGTAGGGGAGCTGGACCTGGTCCTGCCGTTGAGCCAGCTGGATGCAGACGCTGGCTGCGTTGCGTTGCATTGCACCTCGTCTCGTCTCTCGTCCGGGGGGCACAAGCACAGCCGGCAGAGAACCAGCAGCGATGCCGCCGGCGGCCTTTGACCGACATGCCGCGTGCGTGGGCTGGCATATTTTTGGGGCCAAGATCAAGCAAGTGCGTGGTTTTAACCCAGCCCAAGTTCAACAAGATAGAGAGATCTAGCCCGGTAGGCCTAGTAAGGAGGATATACATGAAAGTACTTTTGTGGAAACAACAAACACAACAATTCATTGTGATTTACTATGCACTCTGTCCCAAAAATATAGTTATATTTTGAATTTAAATTTCCCAAAATACGTCTAGATTTTAGTTGCAATGACTGATTGATTGGATACACAGATAAAAACATCTCTCTAGATATTAATTATCCCCAAGTCCTAATAGTCTCCTAGTGTAAAAAAATGCCATCATGTGTAGTTCATTTTATTCAGCGTGAAGGCATATAAAATACTCCTTCTATTTTAAATTATAATTTATTTACTTTTTACCTTAGACCATATATTTTATTAAATATATTTTTTTGTTATGTCTTGTTTTATATTAGTAAAGTCAATTATATTTATATATTTTTAACTATAATTTGGATCGGAGAGAGAGAGTATATATAACTGTCTTCTTTTAAAGACCCAAAATAATTCTGACTTATATTAATTAGACATATTGAATGAAGAGTATATTATACTCCGTCAATATTGGTAAAGGAAGACGTTTAGGACATTGACACGGTCTTGAAAATACAACTTTAACCAATACTTAATACTTTTATAAAACTATATTTCAATTTGGATCTATTCATACTATTTTCATATTTCTAAACTTAATAGATAAAAAAATATTTACAGTCAAAGTTTAAAAAGTTTGACTTAGGACAATCTCAAAGCATCTTCCTTTATATTCCTAAAAAAAGCGCCTTCCTTCACCAATATAGAGGGGGTATGTGTTTTACAACTCTGGTTAATCCGTCAAAAAAGAGGTAAACATAGCTACTCCTACAATGGTTGTACAGATTTGCTTGGCGTGGGGAATATCTAGAAGGCGTAGACACGGAAACGCCTGTACATGACAAAGGCCAAAGCTGATTAAGTTAGTGCGAGCAAGGTCGTTCGAATTTGGAGGAAGCTGGCGCCCCATCGTTGTTGTTGGATCCGGATTCCGGAGCGCGAGGTGGACGCGGGCGGGCGACGCCAAAAGCCGGCATTTAAAGCTGGGTTTGTCAGGCGCAGCTACAGCCCGGCACGCGGATCGGCGTCGCGCCTCCGAGCTAGAAGAACGTCGCCGTTCATGGCAATGTGGTCTTCACGTGGGCTGACGGCGACCACCGCCGTGTCACGGAGCGTATGCCATGATCATGATGGGAGCTCCAACGCCTTGCTTGGCGACTAGCGTGCAGAGCAGGAGTGGTAGAACAACTCGTAGCTCGTTTTAGCCCGACAGCTGTGGCTGCAAACGTGAGCTCTGAGCTCGTTATCCGGCCGAGAGCTACTGATCTCATCTGAAGGTCGCCGTCGTCCAACAGGGCGGGTCATCATGTCATGTGTGTAAATTTTTTGATCGCCGGCATGGATTGAACAACGCAGTGAGACCCCATTGCTCGTGCGTACTCCCTCCGTCCCGCAAAGACTGTCGCGGAGGCTACAGGGCACCGTCCCGTAAAGATTGTCGTCACCTACCGCCCCAGCATCGCGCAGGCCTATGCCTTGGTCTTTGGTCTTGTCCATCGCCCTCTCGTCTCTCCACAGCCACACGCATCGATAGAAAAAAAAACTCCGACTTCCTCCCTCCCTCCGTCGCCTCCCTCAGATCCACCTCTGCGCCTCCCTCCGCCACCTCCTGCAGGTGTGAAGGAGAGGGCGAGCAGGTACGCGGGCAGCAGGGAGGTGCGCGCGAGCAACCAGGGAGCAGGCGCGCGGGCGCCGGAGAGAAGGCGTGTGGGGCTCCGACGAGGGGGCGCGCAGCCGGCGGTCAGGCCATGGTCAACCCCGAGAACGGCAACGTCAAGCTGGATTGCCCTGCCATCGGCAAGCAGTTCGCCACCGAGGAGATTTGGGCAGCAGCGGGGTGAGCGCGCAAACATGTGGCCGGCGCACCAGCGTTTCCCTCGTCGCAGCCGTCCAAACGCCATCCCTCCTCGACTTCCTCGCCGTCGTCCAAGCGCGGGGGGCTTCGTCAAGCTGGTGCGCAGGTAGCAGCGAGTGGACGGGCGGCGCTCCGGCCAGCAGAGGCGCGTGCAGCAGCGAGCGGGCGCGAGGTCTCCGCGTGGCTGGTCGGTGTGTGCGCAGCGCGTTAGCGGCGAGCAGGCGGCTGGCTTCCGCCCCTGCTCGGCTGCTCCGTGGCTGCCGCTTGCCAGGTTGCAGGTGTTCGTCTGGCCAAGAAAACGGATTGGTTGCACGCTGCTCGTTCGTGCTCTGCTAGCTTGTCCACCGTCCCCTTCTGCCAAGAACATTTTGATTTTTTGTTCTGCATTTTAATTTGTTCTTGTTTTTTTTGAAGTAAAATGTTCTTGTTGTTCTTGGCCTCATGGTTACCTGGACGGAGGAGAAGAGAAGGAGCGAGAGTGCAGGAGAGAGAGGAAACGGGGCATGGGCAACCGCAGATCGAGAACGAGGGGCCCAACACGATAGGGGTACCAGGGTCTTTTATTCACTGCATTGGGTATCGGGTTTTCCCTCCAACGATAGTCTTTGCGGGACGGAGGGAGTACGTGCTTGTCACTCGATTTGTCAGTGACGACGACATCTCTGAAAGAGAGACCGTATCGATGAGGAGAAGAGAGAACGGAACGCATCAAGATAGATGGAGTAGTTGTGCACTGGACGACACTATAGAAGATCGAAGCACCTAACACTAACAGAGCGGCCAGCTCGGTGCTTGCATCGTCGTCCACACATGCAGCCGAGGAGCGGCAAGCAACAAGTGGCCAAGTTCTTGCAAGGAGCGCGCGGCAACAAGTGGTGGGGTGGCCAAGATTTTACAAGGAGGAAAGGCAAGCAACAAGCACGCCAACAGCTCTGGACACATGAACCACCAGCTCTTAATTAACACTCCGTGGCAGCAGCATGCAGATCGTCGATGCTCGAGAGTTTCTAGGAAACCGGCCAGTTACCAGCTAGACCTGGTAATGGACTGGAGTCCATCATTCAAATAATAATAATCCAACGAAGATCCAATAATTTACTAGTCCAGTCCAGATCAATCCAACTCAAACTTTAAAAGTCCAAGGCCCATTTGGATTATCCAATCTCATGACGACTGCGTGAAGAGCGTGTCGCCCCTGGCGGTCTCCTGCTCCGTCCCGTCCCCATCCCCGCCTCGTCCGCCTCCACTTCGGCCTCCTCCCGCTGCCTCCGCGCCGCCGAGTCCATCTCCACCGCCTTCGTCTTCCCCATATCCCTCTCCACCACCAGCACCTCCTCCTCCTCCTCTTCCCCGTCAGCGGCAGCGAAGGCCATCTCCGACGCGGGCGGCGGCACCAACTCCCCGCGGTCTCGCCGGCGCGACACCGTGCTCTGGGGCTGCGGCGGCATCGACGTGGGCAGCGGCACCAACCACCCGAGCTCGAGGAGAAGCTCCCGTGCACCAAGAATAAAATTTCACAATGCAACTGCCGCAGATTTCGTGGCCGCCGTGCTCCTTCTCTGTTTTTCCTGTCCAATGAAATCCAATACTACTTGGATCTAAAGCAAACGGATGTCTGTATCCAACAATGTCCAAATCCAATAAACTCCAAGCGATAAAATCCAATTGGATTTGGATTACGTCCAATCCAATACCAGGTCTATTACCAGCATAAGAGCACGAGGCCGGTGAGGCGCCGCTGCTGTTGGGGAGCGCCGTCGCGACGTCCATCGGAGTCGGCGGTTTACTACACACGGACACGGACACGGACACGGCAGGCAGTGCTGGGCGTGGCTTGCGACACGAGCAAGGCACGACGCGACGGCCGGGGCCGAGCAGGTGCCAGCCGGGGCCCGGGCGCGTCCGTCCACCGGCGTCACCGTACATGTCCGCGCCAGCGACGACACCACCATATGTGGTCCCGGCGATGCCCCAACGCCCGCACACGTAGGCCCCCAGCCATGGATCTCCCGATCGAGACCATCTGACAAGCCCAGCTCAGGCATGCACATTTTCCTCCGTCCGCTCATCAGCCGTGCCGTGGCCACCGCTACCGTTCAGAAGAGCAGCGGCATCGGACGCACGGTCACCTCTCACCTGGCGTACGAACCAACCTTATTGAATTCCCCATCGATCGCATGGATGCCTGGACCTGCTGGTTCGAATTTGAAACCAGCCAGACCGTACGCTCAGCTCTGCAAATGAAGGCATAGTGTCGGTGCCTGATTTGGTCGCACCGGCACCGACGAGTGATTGCGGTGCTAACCACTCGTTTCCCTGATGGCGAGAGTGAGAGACGGGGTTTTATCCTGGTTCCGGCCACAGGGCCGTACGTCCAGCAGTGGTGCGATGCACCGGGTTGCGTGTTGCTCGTGGTAGGGGTTTACAAGCAAGGTGGGAGAAGTAGGTGAGCTCCTAAGTCTCAGGTTATGGTGTGTGGGTGCGTTCTAGAGTGTGTATGAACTCGTGTGTTTGTGTCGCTTGAGACTTGTGATCTCGTTGCCCTTTTGCATGGGCTTTCCCTCCCCTTTTATAGACCAAGGGGGCGGGGTGCGAGTACATGTGTTTGTCGTTGAGTGCTCTGTCCGTCCATGCCGTGCACTGTGTGAGCGGGAATCGCGCCTTCCAACTCCGGCTGACGGCATGGCAGTGGCTGACGTGATGTCCTTCCTCCTGGTGACGGCTCACGGCGTCGAGGGTAGGTAACTTGCGTACGGGGTCCAATTCGAGCCTCCGTGGCCTCCTTCGAGGTTGCCTTCGAGGGTGGCAGCGTGTGCGGGGGGGGGGGGTAAAGTCAAAGGAGTGGTTGGCACAGTGCTACTAGGCAGGGTTAGGCCTGGCGTGCAGCATGGCGCTCAGAGTCCACTGTTGCGAGTGGATTTGACCGATGTCCTCTCCGGGAGTAGGTGATGGCGTGGAGCAGTGATCCCTGCTTTTTGACCGCGTCATCATGACTCTGATGAGTCGTAGTGCGTTGTGCGTCGTTCCCGGCGAGGCCGGCTCGAGCTTGGATGGCAAGCTCGAGCTCGCCGACCCTCGAACGAGACGGAAAACACCCCCTCGAGGGTAGGGGTCGTCCTCGAGGCCGCTGAGCCTCGAACGAGACGGAACCCCCGCTCGAGGTAATCGTTTACCTCGAGCTGGATGGGGCCGAGGACTCGTAGCGATGGCGGGCCTTTGCTGGGCTGTTGAGCCAGGTCAATGTCGTCGTGGGCCTTGATGCCAAGTAGTTTTGGGCCTAGATTGGGGTACCCCTTTCGTAGGTACCCGACAGTAGCCCCCGAGCCTTCGCAGGGATGAGGTTTAATCCCGCGAAGGCTGGAGTTCGTCGAGGCTTTCGAGGCCTTTATCTCTTCGTGGGTTCCGAGAATCCGTGGGGGCACGCTAGCGCACCCGCGGGTGTAGCCCCCGAGGCCTTGGGAGAGTGGTTGGCATTCTCTCAAGGTCTCAACCTGATGTGCAGAGCATTTACTGCTTCCTCAGGTGTGGGTTCGTCCACCGCGCCTGAGGTAGGGGGGATTTCGAGCTTTCTTCGTGCCTCGCGCTCCCTGTTCGAGGGTGCTGAGGAGGAGGCGACCCGTGCTTCCCTCGGTGGGATCGAGCCACGGATGCCTGGTTGAGCTGGTAGCGGGTGGTTCGAGTGGACGTCCATGCCCCGTTCGATAAGGGTAGGCTCGTGGTCACAGGACACGTCCATAAAAGCCTTCCGTGAAAGTATGCTAGACAGGACTCGACCTCGTTCGATAGAGGTCGAGGGCTCGATGCTCCCCCTCGAGGGGTCCCTCGATCTAGGCACTTTGCCCGGCCTCGAACATAATCGGTTGGTTTCCTCGAGCGTTCGAGCTTCGAGGGTACCGTTGATTATCCCTGACTCGGTTGGTCTGGGGCCCTTGTCGAAACCCTTCGAAGGCCCAAGGTTCGAACCCCTGATCAGTAGAACGATGACTTCCTCCCTTCGAGGGGGAAGCCTTGAGCGTTCTCTCCACGTGTTCCGCTCCGCGCGGGGTAATGGTGGTAGACGTGGGAGTCGTGGCCGATGTGGGGAGGAACACGGTCGTGTGGATTTGTCCACAGCACTAGGAGCCCCCGAGCCTCGTTTGGCTCGAGATGTCCCAAATTTTTATTCGTTCCTCGGGGTCCCTTTCGAGGGACGGAGGAGGAGGCGATCCATGCTTCCCACGATTGGGATCGAGCCATGGATGCCTGGGTGAGCTGATAGCGGGTAGTTCGAGCGGACGTCCATGCCCCGTTCGATGAGGGTAGGCTCGTGGTCATAGGACACGCCCGTAAAAGCCTTTCGCAAAGGTATGCTAGATGGGACTCGACCTCATTCGATAGAGGTCGAGGGCTCGATGCTCCCCCTCGAGGGGTCCCTCGATCTAGACACTTTGCCTGGCCTCGAACATAATCGATTGGTTTCCTCGAGCGCTCGAGCTTCGAGGGTACCGTCGATTATCCCTGACTCGATTGATCTGGGGCCCCTGTCGAAACCCTTCGGAGGTCCAGAGTTCGAACCCCTGATCAGTAGAACGAGGGCCGCCCTTTCAAGGGTTGGTGTGTTGAATGTGCCTTCCCCCTCTTCGTGCGGGGTCATGATGACCTTTAGGGCAATTACTGCGACTTCGTGGGGGAGTGCGCGCGCCTTTTCAGGCGTGGCGTGGGCGAAGTGACCGCACGACTGTCCTGACGGCGGAAGAGCGTCCTTTCCCGGGCGAAGATGGCGGCGGCTGGGATGACCTTGATGGTTGAAGCGGACCCTGAAAGCCTCGGGACATCGAGCCCGAGTATAAATAGTAGTTTAGAGACTTGCGTTTCCTGATGTAAGAACAATTCGTTTGTTTTCATACATCCTACTTATTTTCGTTAAACATCGTTTGTATCGTTAAACGAGTTTTATTTTCATGCGACATCTCTGCGATGCACGTCGTGTCGAATGCATGCGCCTTGAAAGGAAGTCGCCACTAGGATCGATCGTACGTGAATGACTTAGGCGGAGGGAAGTGAGGTGCTGCCGTAGCCTCGAGGCGTAGGCGAGCACTCGGCTCAGGCGACCCTGCCCTTGTCCGTTTCACGCCTAGTGTCTTCCCTTCGAGGGTTGCAAAAGAGCACTTGGCGATACGCTCGAGATATCACAAGAATTTCGAAAGTATTGACCTTTTCGGGGGTTCGTCCCCATTGTAGCCCCCGAGGGAGGGATGGTCCTAGCGAGGGTAGGACCAACCCTCACTCAAGTATGAGTGGACTCGAGTCCACTTGATTAGTTCACAACTTGCGAGAGCTAAGCCAAAAACTTAATCAAGAGTTTGTACAATCGAAAGTATGTACAAAAGGGTTCGAGGGGCTGAAGCCTCTCTAGGGGTATAAGCAACTTAGCTGTTGGATGTCGCAGGCGTTCGCGAGGATTTCCGTCGGCGGTGGGTCGTCCCACGTTGAAGAACACGCCATCGGCATCAAAGACTCTCCTCCACACGGACGGCCTCGAGGCCCCTTGTGGCTGGGGTCCACTACGGGGACTTCGTTCGCCGCTGTTGCCTTTCTCGCGAGGGGTTCGATACTTCTTCCCCTTATTGCCTTGATTTTACTTCCTCGAGGGCTTCCTTGGCTTGCTGCCCTCCGCGGGCGTCTCTTCGGGGCGCTTTCCCTTCTTGCCGTTGAAGATGGCGTTCGCCGCCTCCTCCCCTGAAGCGTATTTGGAGGCTACCTCGAATAGCCGATTCGCGTCGGGGGGAGGGTCCCTCCCCAACTTGCATATTAGGTTGTAGCTAGTGGTGCTCTCGAGGAAGAAGTGGATGATCTGAGTGTCGGTGATGTTGGGCAGCTCGGTGCAGCGCTTGGAGAAGCGCCTGATGAAGTCGCTCAGGGATTCGCCGGGCTTTTGGTTGCACCCTCGAAGATCCCACATGTTATCGGGGCGCACGTAGGTGCCCTGGAAATTTCCCACGAAGGTCTCGACCAGGTCGTCCCAGTCGCGGATCCGGTTCGGGGGCAGGTGCTCGAGCCATGTCCGCGCGGAATCCGCTAGGTGGAGTGGCAGATTGCGGATGATCATGGCGTCGTCTGTGGCGCCGCCGAGCTGGCACGCTAGGCGGTAGTCGTTGAGCCATACCCTGGGGTCAGTTTCCCCAGAGTACTTGGTGATGGTAGTAGGCTGTCGGAAACGAGGGGGAATAGGAGCGGTGCGGATGTTACGACTGAACACGCACGTTCCCGCCGGTTCCGAGACCGCATCCCGGTTCCACCCAACGTCGGTCCGCCCGCGTTGGTGGGCCCCGGCTCCCTCTCGCTGCCTTATATGATTCAGGGTGTTGCGAGCATCGCCATCGCCGACCGCGCCTCGGGTGTCCTGGAGGCGTGACCTCGCGGGCACCCTCGCTGGAAGCGTTCGTGCTTCGGGCGTACGTGGTTCGTTGGCGTGGCGCTGCGCCGAGTCACGGCAGGAGTCGCCGCGGGACTGGGCTCGCGCCCTGCCGTTGGGCCGGGTTGAGCGTACCGAGGATTCCCCTCCCCGTTCGCCCTTCGAGGCTGAGGAGCGTCGAAGGCGGGAGGCTGAGCTCTCGGCATGCTGTCGGGTAGCGTGCTCGACCAGCTTTTGAGCCTCGAGGTGTAGTTTCCGCCCTTCGGGGGTCGTTGCCTCCGGCATGGCTCGGAGCAGCGCGGCCGCCGCGATGAGCTTCTGGCTTGTTCTGGGAGCGAGCTCGTCATCTTTGCCTTCGGTAAGGATGCGGGCCTGAGCCACTCGCCCCGCGTGTCGTGCGTCCGTGCCGTGCTCGTCGCCTTGTTTAGCCGGCTCGTGGTCGGAGCGCGCCGGTGGTGAGACGTCACCACTAGCTCGTGGCAGGTGGCGCGGGTCCCGCTCGTCCTTGGAAGGAGAGTGATCCGATGGGTCCGATGGCTGCGCGCCTATCGGATCTATGTCATCGTTGTTCCCCTGGTCGTCACCCCCACCGTCGTCGTCCGACATTGACCCCTCGCTGGCTTGCCTGTCGTCGATGACGAAACACTCCCTGGTTGGGTCATACTCATCATCGGAATACCCGAGGCAGTAATCTGCCGCTGTTTGAAAGGCAATAAAGGCCTCTGGGTCGCGGAGACCCGAGTAGTCCCAACCGGGGTGTCTACGCATAAATGCGTGTCCATCATCGGACTCCGTGTGAGAATCGCCGGGCAATGGATCGGCGAAGTCTTGCTTGGAGACTGGGTGGCAACCAGGCTGGTCGCCATACGCACTCATGGTAGTGCGGATGGAAGAGGCGTACGCATCCGCGGAGTTGCGTAGCCCGTAGGGATAGGAATGTGCTGTCGGAGCGCGTGGTGCAGACATGGGCCCTGGGAGGAAGGGAGCAGCCTTCTCCTGTGACCCTGACCGCAGGGCGTCCCCTTCCCTTGTGGGATGGGGGTTGCCGACGTCGGCGGCGCGCCTGGCAACGCGCGTTCGTCGTGCGCGAGGTCCGGGACGACTCCGCCGTCGCGGCGTCGCCGGAGGCTGATGATGAAGCTCCGGTTGGTTGCTGGGATCCTCCTGGAGGATGCGCATGTGATAATCATCGCCACATGTTTGGAACCGCAAGCTCCCGAACCGGATCTCCTACCCCGCTGGGAGCAGATTGCTCTCGCCCAGCGGAGGCCGTCCTTCGCCGAAGTTCGCCATCGGGAATGAGAGCAGCGCAGCGTTGGTCCCCTACCTGGCGCGCCAACTGTCGGTGCCTGATTTGGTCGCACCGGCACCGACGAGTGATTGCGGTGCTAACCACTCGTTTCCCTGATGGCGAGAGTGAGAGACGGGGTTTTATCCTGGTTCCGGCCACAGGGCCGTACGTCCAGCAGTGGTGCGATGCACCGGGTTGCGTGTTGCTCGTGGTAGGGGTTTACAAGCAAGGTGGGAGAAGGAGGTGAGCTCCTAAGTCTCAGGTTATGGTGTGTGGGTGCGTTCTAGAGTGTGTATGAACTCGTGTGTTTGTGTCGCTTGAGACTTGTGATCTCGTTGCCCTTTTGCATGGGCTTTCCCTCCCCTTTTATAGACCAAGGGGGCGGGGTGCGAGTACATGTGTTTGTCGTTGAGTGCTCTGTCCGTCCATGCCGTGCACT
The DNA here is from genome assembly GCA_015342445.1 of Digitaria exilis. NCBI lineage: Eukaryota > Viridiplantae > Streptophyta > Magnoliopsida > Poales > Poaceae > Digitaria > Digitaria exilis. Next base: position 987,970 of record JACEFO010000144.1, read on the forward strand.
GTGTGAGCGGGAATCGCGCCTTCCAACTCCGGCTGACGGCATGACAGTGGCTGACGTGATGTCCTTCCTCCTGGTGACGGCTCACGGCGTCGAGGGTAGGTAACTTGCGTACGGGGTCCAATTCGAGCCTCCGTGGCCTCCTTCGAGGTTGCCTTCGAGGGTGGCAGCGTGTGCGGGGGGGGTAAAGTCAAAGGAGTGGTTGGCACAGTGCTACTAGGCAGGGTTAGGCCTGGCGTGCAGCATGGCGCTCAGAGTCCACTGTTGCGAGTGGATTTGACCGATGTCCTCTCCGGGAGTAGGTGATGGCGTGGAGCAGTGATCCCTGCTTTTTGACCGCGTCATCATGACTCTGATGAGTCGTAGTGCGTTGTGCGTCGTTCCCGGCGAGGCCGGCTCGAGCTTGGATGGCAAGCTCGAGCTCGCCGACCCTCGAACGAGACGGAAAACACCCCCTCGAGGGTAGGGGTCGTCCTCGAGGCCGCTGAGCCTCGAACGAGACGGAACCCCCGCTCGAGGGTAATCGTTTACCTCGAGCTGGATGGGGCCGATGACTCGTAGCGATGGCGGGCCTTTGCTGGGCTGTTGAGCCAGGTCAATGTCGTCGTGGGCCTTGATGCCAAGTAGTTTTGGGACTAGATTGGGGTACCCCTTTCGTAGGTACCCGACACATAGCAAACCTCTGTTACTGCTGCATGATGTGGTACACAAAGGTACAGTGAGCAGGCGATTGCTAGACGTACTGGTGACCCATCACAACACAATGATTTGATATGGCACGCGTGGAGGTGCCAAGCAGCGTTTTTATTTGCCCCCTCATAGTATGTCACGTGCCACGATCTGATCTTTCGCTCTTTGGTGTTCATGATTCAGGAGTCCCTTTCGTTCACGCATGCTTCAAGACACGGTCTCTGCTTAATTAAGGGAGTGGTTACATGCGTGCGCGGCGATTGTTGATGCCGTCATTCGATCGACAGGCTACATGCATCATCGAGTCGAGGAGGAGGCCATCGAGCTGATGGAGATGGCGTCCGTTGCGTTGCTTTCGCGAACGGTTCGTGCTGCTGACGCCGGCCGTATAACGTAGCCTGCAGCAGTGTCCCTCCTTTGAGACATTCTCTCTTGCAATTCGACAGGGACAAGACGTTGACAATTCTATTGATCCGTTCGATTTCACTCTGGTTGGTAGGAAAATAAGCAACAACCCCCAACACCGGCTGCCGGCTGACAACGTTACCAAGAGCCAAATCGCCCATGCATCCGATTTCTGGCTTGTCTAAGGATGCATGATTGGAATCTGAAAATCTCTTTGCTTCGTCAGACCAAGTCTGTTAACGATTTTCCAAGTGTACATGACGCGTGATCATGCGCGGTTCCTGGTCAATTTTGTGCGTTTTTGTGAACGAGCAGGACTCATCCTTCTTCTGCATATAGTAGGATACTATAACACTGAGATGGAGGCACATTTCAGCGCGAGTAGTCTACTGTCCGGATCTGTATGTGTTTTCTGAACCCTGTTCAGACTTCGGAATTGAAGGGCCTAGCTTGGAGACACATAGCAGTCTCTGTTGAACATGAATTTTGTTGGACTAACAAAACGCATCCATTTAACCGTTCATATACTCTGCACCAGTGTTAGTTCCTTTTATTTCAGGACTGATCAGAGGCGCCAAAACACAACGTGCTAAACGAGTGCTAGGTCAACAGTATAAAACTGACGTTTTTTTTTTTTTGGGGGGGGGGGGGGGGAGCTGCTGCCTACTACAATAATGCTTCCGCGGATTAGGTTACAAGGAACAGGATGCGATTATGCCGAATTTTTTTAATTAAGAAAAGCGCATGATTTGAGCCGGCAAATGAGATGCTTTCGATCAGTTGCCGTAATCCGTGTTATTCCTTCCAAATCAATGGCCGAAATTGTCCCACTAGTACGAGGCAAGAAAAAGTTCAGCGCCATGGACCAACACGAACGAAGGGTCGATGATCAGAGACTCGACAAGCCAAATGACGGAGACGAGGACGAGGTCGGTGGAGACCGTCTATTTGATTAGACCGTATGTACACGGGTCATTCACACAACGGTTAAAATACAGTGTGTAATTCTGTCTGGGTATAGGTGCCAAAACATCATGTCGGGGGATACAAACAAAGAACTTGAGCTGAGATGACACAACGCGGCATGTCTGGCTCTGACTGAGAGACACTCTCGTGGATTCACATCAAGTTCATGGATGATTTCTTGAATTAATGTGTTATGCATCTTGTCCCTGAAAAATTATGCAGAAATGGTTATCAGTCAGAGAGCACGGTGATTGATTCAGCAATATCTGTGCAATTTCAGTGTGTGCGATGGGTGCTTTGTTGTTGGATTTGGTTGGATCAGTGTAGTGGGGTAATGGACGTACGCTGGACTTCTTGCAGTAGAGGATGGCGTCGCGGACGGCCGTGTCGGCATTGCCGTGGCACCACTCGATGCTCGACGTGGAGACGCGCGCGGGGCTCGCCGGCGCGACCCTCGGCCTCGCCGCCGAGAACCGCCGCAGCGCCCTCACCTTCCTGTACAGCGGCATCAGGAACCGCAGGTAGTGCACCACTATCTTCCACGACGACGCCCGGCCGCGCCTCCCGCCGGCGAAGAGTGGCGGCGACCTGGAGCTCTGTTCCGAGTGGTACATCGGCGACGAGGGCGACGACCGTGGCGCGCTTGGAAGGTCATCGACGCGGTGTCGCTGGTGGGCGCCAGAGGAGGAGCGGCGGGAGATGGGATCGCTGGGTAGGAGGCGGCCGTCGCGGATGACCTGGCTGGCGCTGACCAGCACCGGGGACGACGCGGGGTCACCGCCGCCGCCGCCGGGCAAGCCGAACTCGAACTCCTCGCTCCCCGGCGGCGGCGGCGCCGTGGTGGTCCACCGCATGGAGAAGAGGTCGGCGGGGTCCATGTCGATGAAGGACGACCTGGTGGAGCTTCCGAACGAGTGGCCGAGGTCGGCGTCGACGACGAGGCGCTCGAAAGACGGCGCCCCGCGCTTGAGCCACCCGCACGAGAAGCTGTCGCCGAGGTGCTGCAGCGAGGCCACCTCCATGAACGCCGGCCCGGAGCTACCAGAGCACCACGGCGGGTAGTACGGTACGGTGATTGATGTGGTGGGCAGTGCGCGCGCGCTGAGGTCTGACGAGAGGAGGAGGACATCTGGGCACGCGCAGATATAGGCCTCGTCGTCCCTGTTCCTGTGGCGTCTGGCGCAATGTCCATGTTGCCCTCCTGTCCCCTGTGGCCCCTTTTCTCTGCGATTTTATTTTATTTTTCGTTTATTTTTTTTTTGCGCTTACTGGCGTATCGCTGTCATATTGACAATTCGACATGGATTCAAAGTCTCGTCCCGTGAGAAACGTATCGGGTTTTGATGTTCAGGTCGCTGTACACGGACGGATTTTAGACAAATACAAGCATACAAAGCACAAGATGAATTTATGTTCAAAATAAGTTATCTAGTATCTTTTAATTAATCTCATTGCATCAAAGTCCTACTCTCTTTTTTTTTTTAAAAAAAAGAAAGAAGTGCCATACTCTATTAACTATTTAGCTGCATGAAGTCTGACACGCACACAAATGAAAAAACAGAAGAAGAAAAAAAAAGAAAAACCCAACGTTGGCAAGTCATTTGGTAATAGATTAGGCAAAATGACAAACATCCCAACATCTAATCCGATCCAGCCAGCACCCTAAATTAAGTGTCAAGGACAAACTCATGTTGCCAATGAGAACGAAGAAGAGGAGGAAAAAAAGAAATTCATGAGGCCAGGGATTAGTCCGGTGGTTGAGATAATCCTGACAAAAACACGCGACAACGTTGCCGCGGCACGGGCACCTCCTCAACTCCCCTCCGTCCCCAGCTCGACGACGTCGTGTCGAACCTGCTTCGGCCGGCCGGACCGACGGCTCAACGCGAATGTCCATCCAATCCAAAAAGTTCATGGCAGGCCAGTCGACGCAACAGTGATCTTGGGTCCGGGCATCCTGCTGGGAGAAGAGGCAGCTTGCCTGAACAGGAGACGTGGTCCTCGCCTCACGTTGCAGATCCGCACAAGTTGCTGCCAAAGTTTTGGGCATCGATCCATGAACAATTCTCCCATCATGTCGCCTTGTCCAATCTCGGATTAGGGCCGAGCATGCGGCATCAAGTAGGGGACGTGTGTCAGGCGATGAGGGATGGATTATGATCATGGTAATAGAATACGGTTCAAGGATCAAGATCACGCATGGTCTAGGCAAAAAAAGGGTCTGAGACCCTTGAACAAGGGAGACTGTCTGTCTGTGTCTTCATCTCACGGTATCTCGGACATACCAGCTCGCTGTTTGAGGCTCAGGTTCCACTCGTGCGCTTGTCCGGCTTGGGTTCTGCTGCTGCCAGCGACAGGTTCAGCATCGATGCTGCTTCGGTCAGCATTAGTATTTGACCATGGTTAAGTGTTTTGGGCTACTAGTTTAGATGCATGCCGGAGTAGGATTGTAGAAGTAGGATAGCTGCTGGTATCATAAGACAACCTGCCAGAAAGAACAATGTTCATCAAATCATAAGAGAGACGCGATCACTGGAATTGAATCGATCTGATGTGTATGAAGATGTATATTACGCCCTGAAGCTAATATGAATGCCATTTGATCCTTCACCTCACGTATGGCAAAAAAAATTTGCCATGTTGGTAGCATACATGGCTAAGATTCTACTAGACAGTGCCATCAGTGATCGTTCAGCGGTAATTTAATCGCATATGGGAGGGGGCGTAGATCATTTGCGGTGAGTGAGGGTTGGAGAGCTGCTGCCATCCAATTATGAGGAAAAGAACTTCCAGGAGGTCGGGATATAAAGAGTACACACTATAATGTTCAGAAAGACATCAGCAGATGGGAGGAGAAAGAAAAAATAAAGCAGATGAAAGGCATTCAAAATGTCAAAAAGACATAAAAAAAGTATACAAGATGTAGTTCGGTCATGTACGCTACCTCTTGAAGTAGCTATTGACGTACACGCCTGACTTTTAATGTTTAGGAAAGCAAATTGCCACGTTGATCTCTTATTCTGTGTGGTGAGGGGAATTGGCAGCTCAGCTGTTAAAAGGAAGGATAGCAGTTCTATGTGCCACAGCCACTTGGAAAAGAACCCCACCTGTGCCGCGCAAGTGAAAAAGAACCGTTCAGGACTTTTTGGGTGCCACATTTTCTCTTTTTACAAATGGTCGGGCACAGTGTTCACAAATAGAAAAAAAGGTTTATTCTCCTTCTAATTTCCGGAACAAAGAGATTTCCCCTGAAATTTTCTGGAGCACTTTCTGTTGCAGAAAGCATCTAACAAGGCCAGAGTGTATCATGATTCAACAATGATGCCATTTGTGCTCCAACGTAATTGAGCCTTTTGTATAAGAACATGAACGTCAGAAAAAATCGAGAGGCTCACAATAGTCATTAAATAATAAATTAGAGTGGAAAAAAAAGGAGGAACAGCTGTGCAAGTATTGTGAGGCACAAGTGGTAAAAGAAGCAGAGCAAAGTGGCCAAGAAATGTGCCCACTGTCCTACACTGGATTTTACCACAGATCTTGTTCCCAAAACTTGACATCAACATTAGACAGCAGCTGATTTCAAGAAAAGAAAAGAAAGAACATTAGACAGCAGCTGGACATCAGTAAGAGCCGACCATACCTTTGAACATGGTGCATTCTGGTAATCCTTTTGTGGAACACGGGTACAGGTTGCCCCCACAAGGTTATAGCTTTCTAGGAATTATGGTATGCCCGTCTCTTTACTCAAAGCACTTTGCATCATAATATATATGGCCCCAAGAATGCACATACATTGAACTGATGCCAGCATCCCTTTTTATATAAAGGCTAAATCATTACATGCATACCATTCCAATTTAGAAACTAATAATTACTTATTTAACTAGAAAATATGTATTTTAGTATGTTCTTAACATGTAAAGTAGAATTGCATTGATTTGATGAATAGTTGCGAAGATGAAACATCAAAGTGTGCTAGTAAAATCATGAGTGGAACAGGAAACAAAATTCAACTAAACTTACCTTGAACAAAATAAATGTCTCTATAAACCAGACAAGGAAAGTCAAAACGAGAAGGTAACTGAAAGGCATTGACCATTTTATGGATTCTAGTTAAAATAACTAGGTGTTTCAAAGTGGTACGGAATGGTTCCTGCTCTGTTTCCAGCTCTCAAAATACAAAGGCTTCAAGTTGACTTTAGTAATCAGCATGCTCTGTCAATTAGTGGTTGTTAACTGGTACAGCTACACGTTCCTAAGGATCATGCAACTGTAGCATGCTATATTGCTATAAGTGTCCCTTTGAAACAAGGAATGTCGGTCATACACTCATACGCAGGCTGATCTAGTAGCTTGTAAAATCCAATGGATACCAATTGAACTACCAAGGCTTGCATGTCTAAGCATAGCTGCAATCCTACATGATTAGTCAGCCAACTAACATCCAATATCATAATGCGCAATGGATCAGAATAAAATAGTTCTTCCAAAAGCCTTTCCTTTTTAAAAAGGTAGGCTCCAAACTGAAATTAGAACACAGTTCAAACCGGTTATATTGTATTGATACCCATAGAGAGGTAGGATTTCCTGTTCGTGAAGAAGCTACAGTCCAGTTAGGTTGAGCTGAGCTCACCTGTGACACGGACAGTATATTCTTGACAATGCTCTGATAGCATATGCCATAAAAAATTCCTTCCCTAAGCAGGCTAGGTTAGTAGGTTCTTTACAACATAGTATACACCACTATCACATGACCATGGCAACATGTCATGTCTAAGGTGTCAGGATAGTTGAGCATGATGGGCCAGTCATGTACTCATGTTTGCTTGGGTTGATCCAATTTGTATTTCGGCTGGCTACTATAAACAGGTAGCACATAGTGCACAGCAATATCTCAAAGATGTAATCACCTGTTGAACGGAGGAAAGAACAATAAAAAGCAACAAGAGAATGATCCGATAAATCGGATATATGGTTTCCTGGATTTAACAAAAATGATAACTGTGTGAACGAGACAACAATACAAATTAATAATCAAGAGAATCAGTAAATAAAAAGAAACTGCATGATTAAGCACTCTATAACTATTGGTTAATGAGTTCTTTATATTCCAGGGTTCCAAAATACTCCGTTCGAAATTGTAGTTCCTTTTGGCATATTTGGATACATAGTTTTTAGCATGTATTAGACATAGTGTATATCTAAGTGCATACTGACAACTTTGTATCTAACCATGCCAAAAAAAACTCAATTTGAAATGGAGTAGCAAATAATGCATACACATGTTTAACAATAAAAATTGCTATAAGAGCAGGGGAAAAAAGTGAACAGCACAGATCCACAAACAGATTCTGATGAAAACTAATAAGCAAATGGCACAGATGGTAATAGCAACAGAAGGCTCTACTGACTACTGGTACAATTTTATCACATCAATGGACAGGTATTCCTTAGATAAATATAATATCCATGGAGACTGAAACATTAAGGTTCTTATTGATTAGTCAGATAAGCATTTCTTCATGCAACTCAAAAAAGAACTAAATCTTCAACGCCATATTGGAAATCATTCCAGAAAGCAATAGGAAAAAAGCATAATGTAAATGCTAAACCAGATGGAGTAGAAAGGTAGAATAACTGGAAAGAATAAAATTAATTTTTTCCTCTGTTATTGTCACATTTGAAAGAAAGGGCATCATGGCACAGCAAATTGCCCCTTTAAAACAGAAATACCCTGGAAACAAGACATCAAGGCAGCCTGGGATGGTAAGATTCTCGAAAAACCTTTTAGTTCAACAAAATAAATGTTATGTGGGAAATGTAAGGACATTGAATCATATAGGGAAAACAGATATGGAAAAGGAAAGGAAAGCTTGCTTAGCAGCTGGAACCTAAAAAAGGACAAAGTTCCTCAGGATGTACAGTAGCTTGATTGGGAGTTGAAAGCAGGGAGCCAATTGCCCAACAATTACAGAAGTGACAGCAAAGCAGTGGTACTATATGATCATGGAACTTATTAGAGGTTAAGTTTATTTTCAATTTGTTCCGTACCAGATAAAATAAAGTATCATACCAACTATATGGTAAGAGAAAAAAAGCAATGGCAAGGCTGCCTAAAAATTCCCTTCACACACCCCACAATGTGCATCCCTAAAATCGTATCAAACTATCAATTATCTTTGATATTGCTATGTCGCATTGTGTTAATGATCTTCAGAAAAGAAGTGCATGCTCAAAACTAGTTGCAAATCAAGAGTAGCATGCCAATTGACACACCTACAGCCGAGTTATTAGGCCTTTGGTTCCAAGCCTCAGCATCCTACAGTAGATATGGCAAAGCAGACAGGATCAAACCCCACAAAGCAGCTAGATATACGGCCCATCGATAAAATTTTGCAGGAGAAGGTTGTACGGGCATCCAGAATTTAAAGTTCGTCTGATCATGATTCATGGAGGAGTAGCAAAACAACAAAAAATAATGTCCTTAAAGGTCTCAGAGAAATGTGAAATGCTACACATAGAAGGTAGAAGCAGAGAACAAAACAGAAACAGTTAAATCATGCTATAATGCTGTGATGACTTTTGCTTTTGCAGTTATTTGACTTTCCTAAGAGTCTTTCAAAATAATAATAATAATGATGATGATGATTCTCCTAAGAGCACAAGTACAGTAACAAACTACACCACCTTGTGCCCACAATGGCAAATTTGATGCTATGGATATCACAAGAATTCATTCAAGCATATTTCAGAACATGTAGTGAGAAAGTGAAGAAGTAGCAATACAGACACGCCTGGGGTAAAATACTTTTACAATATAGTGAGCATGCCCTCCATTAGTGGAGCACAGACAATCCAAAGTTCAAGCATGAAATGAAGTAAAAGAAGTAAAACTACAACTACGATACTTACAACTAAATAGAAGCATTATGCGATTTGATACATACAACAGCCGCAGTTTGCTACTCCTCGAAGATGCTAAGCTCATATCTTCAATAGTCTGTCTTACTGGGCACAAGCTGATATGCTTTAGCCAAATTCCCTTCACCAGAGTCCATTGGTTTCCAAGACCAAGCTGTGCCATTATTCCTCAGCTCGGTCCTCAACCTCAGCACCAGCATGACCAAAGCCACAAACAACCCAGCAAAGATGAAACCGCAAAGCAGGGAGCGGGCGAATTCTCCAATCCCCTTGCTGACCACGTCCTCCATGTCTAGCGCAATTGGGAAGTTCCCATCCATGCCGCCACTCGTCTTGTTCATCCTCATTATCTCCAGCGCGTTAAGGATACCGCTTGCTTCATCAGATTGGCTCTGCTTCAAGCCACCAATGGCCAATTTCAGCATCCCCTCGTCCTCCACATCGACAATGAAGTCAATGTAATAGGGATAGGCCAAGAATCCGGTGGTGCTGGAGAGATCGAAATCCTTGACCGCGAGATTGCCATTGACGAAGATATTGAAGTAGAGCTCATACAGCGCCTTGCTAACAATGTCACAGAAGTGCATGCGCACGAGGTACCGGCTGCTGGCAGGCACAGGGAAGCCCCAAGTCACATTGGCCCCTGGCCTCACCGACCTCGCAGAGTTGTAGACGTTGTCTGGAGCCACCTCCCGGGTCATCTGCCTGCTACCTCTGGGATAAGCAATCCGGCCACTGAACGACCATACCTTGTAGTTGGTCGAGTCGGTGTCGACAAGGAATTTGCCATCGTTAACCCATGTCCGCCACAGCGTGTCGTTGAACGGCGTGACCTTGCGGCCGGCGACGTTGATCCTGTAGAGAGTCTCAAACACCTGGGACGATAGCCCGTCGATCTGAGCGGCGCCGGCTGACGTCACGAGGGTGCCGATGTCGCCGACGAGCTCCTCGGGCGCGGAGACGAGCTCGATGGCGTTGACGAAGGCGGTCGAGCCGGAGTCGGGGACGAAGGTGAGGACGAGGACGTCGGATTCGACGGGGAGAATGAACTCCTTCACGACGGGGGACGAGGCCGTGAAGTTGTGGAGGAGGAGCAACCCCCCGGCGCCCACGTGGAAGCGGGAGGCGGCGAGCGCGGGCGCGAAGGGGTAGAAGTGGAGGCGGAGGATGTGGCGCCCCCGGTGGCGGACGGCGAGGTCGTAGGACGCGCGGCAGGAGAAGACCCGCGCGGAGGCGTGGAGCGGGGAGGGCGGCGGCGGGGAGCCCTTCGGTGGCGCGGCGGAGGCGAGGGTCGGGGCCGGGGAGCGGAGGCGGGTGGAGGCGCGTCCCGAGTCCGGGACGAAGCGGCGGCCGTCGGGGAGGATTGCCGGGGCCTCCGCGCCGCACGCGAGCAGGTGGTTGTCCGCCGGCGCGAACCGCGCCGCGGCGGCGGAGGAGCAGAGGACGCCGAGTAGGAAGAGGAAGACGGCGATGCGGCGAGAGGCTCGTTGGGAAGCCATGGCGGCGGGGACGGGGAGGTTGGGGATTCGGTGGCGATTCGTTGAGCTGTGGGAGTGGGGAAAATGGCGTCGATTTAATTGGAGGACAGCTGGAGATGGGCAGGAGTGGAGGAATCGGTTCAGCGCGTCGAGCTGGGAGAGACGACTCGCTGGGGGTGGCGTGGCGGGGCCCTACGCGTCGTGGCCGTGCCCGCCTGCCGAGTGGTTTGGTCTGTTTTTTTTTTTTTTTTTTTTTTTTTTTAAGAACGGTGGTTTGGTCTGGTCTTCGCCGCGTCGACGGAATGGCCGCGGGCTGCCTTTCCTTTTTCTGGGCTGGGCTGCTGCTGCTTTGGTTGGGCAGTACTATAAGAACAAGATTCGGCCCAAAATGTTTACTGCCGTCTTTTTTTTTTTGTTTCCTTTAATTCCTTTGCGTGTTATAAGAACTGCTTCAGGAATAATTTCACTAGTTAACATCATCTGCTTCTTAGTATATGAGATATAAATCTCACCATGTATAACATGCTTTATTGAGCTCAAAACAAACACCGAAAAAGAGCCAAGATTCCTAAGATAATATACTCCACTAGACGCAGCATGATGGGGAGTACCTTGTTTAGCTTTAGCAGAGCGTGCTTGTCCTAATCACACGAAGTTTCTTCCCTCCCAGCTCTGTACCGTGTTTTGATTTCCCACACTTTTCCCTGGTCTCCATGGCACCATTAACCTGGTTGAGACTTGAGAGATTGTTTATTGCTCCGAGCCAGATGTGTAAGTCCCCTTTTACCAATCTTATCTTATGACCAAACTGAAGAACACGTTCAACTGGTAAGCTGGGAACATCGTAATCTGGACGTTGGAAGAATACCGGAAACCGTCGGCGAGCATCAGGCTGACGTTGAGCACACGCTGACAACCACCCAACGAAATGTCCCCACTGGGAATTCTTCCGGCCAAACTCCTTTTGGCTCGTTGCTTTGTGCAAGTAGTACGATCCTACCTGGCCGCGTGTACTGACCACTTTCAGAGCTGAGATGATCAAGAAGAAGAAATTTTTTTAGATAATGGATCACTGTCCGGCTTCACCCTTCTCGGAATGAAAAGGGATCAGACTCAAATTATTACAATACCAAACCAAAGAATTACAGGAAAGTGAAGAGTTTTTTAAAACCCAATCCTAAATCTATTGTTCCATCCATTGGAATTAAAAAAGCGAAGAGCGGCCATCTCTAAGGAGCAGCATGTCGTCCTCAGGAGGTCTTGATCACTCTCATGTCGCTGCAACTTGGCCCAAATTCTGAGCCAGTATGTTCCCCTGAACAAAACCTGCAAATAAGTTTTAGGTTGACATTTATCAAAAACCACTTCATTTCTAGTGTTCCAAATTGTCCAACATAATGCAGCTGCACCTATCAATAAAAATAGATTTGGTTCTTGTGCTCCTTGTTTTGCCCATCTACCAAATAAATGGCTAAAACATTTTGGGGGAGCAATTCCAAATACTAAGTGAACAGCTCTCCACAAGAATTTAGCATATACACAATAAAAAAAAGATGATTAATAGACTCTCTACAGCTACAAAAACTACAAATTGTATCCCCTCTCCAATTCCTTCTAGCTAGGTTGTCTTTTGTCAAAATAATCCCCTTTTTTAAATACTATAAGAAAAATTTAATCTTCAATGGTACTTTAATTTGCCAAATTTCTTGCGATACTCTAATATCACGATTGATAAGGTGCTTATACATGGACTTCACTGTGAACAATGTGTTCTTATTTAGTGACCACATAAAAACATCTCTCCCCTCAACCAAATTAGCATCTAGGGCTTGTGCTACTAAATTATACCATTCCGTTAGTTTTATTCCCACCAATGATCTCCTAAAAGAGACATTCAGCGAAGTCGAACTAAACACATCTGCAACAGTAGCATGTTTTTTCCTCACAATATTATAAAGATTGGGATATCTATTTTTCAAAGGTTCCGTACCTAACCAAGTATCTTCCCAGAACCTAGTCTGTTCCCCAAAATTCACTCTAAATGTTCCTAATTTTAGGAAATCATCTTTAACACCCATAAGGCCCATCCAGAATTGTGAGTCTCCTGGTTTCTTGAATACTTGACCAAGTGGCTTATCTTTAAGATATTTATTTCTAAGCAGTTCCTGCCATACACCATCTTCATTACTCAGTTTAAACAACCACTTACTTAATAAGCATTTATTTTGTATATCTAAATTTAGGATGCCTAAACCCCCTTGTTCTTTTGGTTGGCAGATTACATCCCATTTAGCCAATCTATACCTTTTCTTTTGTTGGTCGTATTGCCAGAAGAACCTTGATCTATAGTAATCTATTCTTTCAAGTACTCCCCTTGGAACCTCAAAGAAAGATAACATAAATAAAGGTAAACTTGATAAAACTGAGTTAATGAGAACTAAACGTCCACCCACCGATAACAATTTGCCTTTCCATCCACTCAACCTCTTTTCAAACTTATCTTCTATCGATTTCCAATCTCTATTTCTTAATTTGCGAAAATGCATTGGGATTCCTAAATAGCGAAAAGGAAGAGATCCTAACTGGCATCCGGAGATTTGAGAGTATAGGGTTTCTTGTTCCTTTGCTTGTCTAAAACAGTGTATTTCACTCTTATGAAAATTTATTTTGAGTCCAGAAAATTGCTCAGAAGTACATAATAATATCTTCAAGTTCCTTGCCTGATCCACTTCATGGTCTAGAAAAATAATTGTGTCATCAGCATATTGCAAAATAGACAAACCATTATTCACTAGGTGTGGTACTACTCTTATTTGTCCTTGCTCCTTTGCTATACCAATCAAGATTGCTAGCATATCCACTACTATATTAAATAGAATGAAAGATAGCGGATCGCCTTGGCGCAAACCTTTCTTAGTTTGGAAATAACGACCAATTTGATCATTTACTTTAACTCCTACGTTTCCACCTTTAGTGAAAGCCTCTATCCAATTGCACCATGTTTGTGAAAAACCTTTCATTCTCAAGGTTTGGTGTAGGAAATCCCACTTGACCTTATCATACGCCTTTTCGAAATCAATTTTAAACACTATACCATTCTGTTTTTTTGGTGTGTAGCTCATGTAAGGTTTCATGCAAAATCACTGCTCCCTCCATAATATTTCTACCAGGAAGAAAAGCCGTTTGTGATGGGCTAATAACCTTTTGAGCTATTTTGGACACTCTATTTGTAGCAACTTTGGTAAACATCTTGAAGCTCACATTTAACAGACAGAATGGTCTATACTGTTGTATCTGCTTCGCTTCATTACTCTTTGGAAGTAAAATTATTGTACCAAAGTTTAAGCTGTGTAAAGGTAGTAAACCTTTATGAAATTCTACAAAAAGTGCCATTAAGTCTGTTTTAATTAGCTCCCAGAAAACTTGATAGAACTCCACAGGAAAACCATCTGGGCCTGGGGCTTTGTTATGCTCCATATTAAAGATCGTCTCTCTCACTTCTCTGCAATTAGGATTTTATTTTCCTCTTGTGAAACTTGTGGGATGTCGTCAGTTAATGCCTCATTAAGACTCATATTAATATTGTTTGATGGTCCAAACAAATTTCTATAGTACTTAGTGATATGATTTTGTAATTGTGCATCCCCAGTAATCATCTGTCCATCATGTTCAAGTTGGAATGTTCTCGTTTTTCTATGCCTTCCATTAGCCACTAACTGGAAATATTTGGTATTTGCATCTCCCTCCATTAAATCCTGCGTCTTTTCTCTTTGGTACCATTTAATTTCCTCTTCTCTTAATAGAGCTGCCAATCGCTCATTAAGATAATTTTTCAAGTTTATTTCCATTTGGTCTAGATGATGTATTTCCGCCTTTTTATCTAATTCATCAAGTTTATTCAGTAAGAATTTCTTTTCTTTCTTGTATGCTCCACTAATATTTTTGGCCCAACCCCTAAGATACTGTCGCAATCTTCTGATTTTTGATTGCCACCGATCTAAAGGTGTCTGAAAATCACTAACACTATTCTAGACCTCTGTCACCATTTCAAGGAAACCATCTCTCAATAGCCATCCTAATTCAAACTTGAATGTAGGAGGTGTATTAAAAGTAGATTGATCCCCCGTGTTAAGAAATAGAGGCGTGTGGTCTGAGATTTCCCTGGTTAATGCATGAGCTGTAGTTAATGGAAAGGCACTCTCCCAGTCCATACATGATAATATTCTATCTAACTTCTCAAAAGTGGGGTGACTCAGATTATTAGCCCACGTGAATTGCCGACCAGATAAGGCTACCTCTCTAAGATTTAATGCATCAATGATAGCATTAAACAAAGAAGGCCATCGGTCACAATAGTTCGTATTATTTTTTTCTCTAGGTCCCCTAATGATATTAAAATCACCACCTATTAGAATAGGTAAAGTTTCTTTAGAACATAGTTGAACAAGCTCTGTTAAAAAATTCTCCTTTAAATCTTGTTGAGCTGGACCATAAACCGACACTAAATTCCACTTAAACCCACTTTCTTTATTTCTAATCTTAACTCGTACAAAAAATCCTCCCTCTTCTATTTCTCCTATATCAAAGGTAATAAGATTAATCCCCACCAACATGCCACCAGATCTTCCCCTAGGAGGTTTACAATGCCACAAAAAATCCTTTCCGGCACAAAGATTTCTTAGGAAAGCATGAGTAAAACTATTCCTTCCAGTTTCTGATAGAGCAATAAAGTCAAGATTCTTCTCTCTTATAGTATCAGATAAGAACCTATATTTTTTTGGGTCCCCCAACCCGTTGCAATTCCAAAAGATTCCTTTCATTATGAAACTATTTTATTATATTTCTTCTTTTTCTTAGAGCTAAGTCTCTTCTTACGTTGAGTTGATGACAGTAGAGTTTCCTCACTATCATCGTCACTCAGGTCGTCTACCAAATTGCCACATAGATTATGTAAGGCTAAGGTATCTAGCTCCTGTTCCTCCTCGGACTCTATTAAAATTTCTTTCTTACTAGTTTGAGCTAAGCGTTGAGTTTCTAAATTTTTCAGCAAAGACACCGAAGAAAAATGGCTATTTTTACTAGAAGGTAAACAAACACCAAGACTAGCAATATTTGCAGCAACTAAATTGTCATCGAAAGAATCAAAAGAAGTTGTAGTACCTGATGTTTGTGGATCCATATTTTTCTTAGCCTTTAACTTTGTTGCCCTCTCAAGAGAATCTTGATCTCCAACTAATGCATTTCTTTTACTGGAGCGTGTGGGAGTAGCAATAAAGCTGGTAGTATCAGTGACTTTCGTATCATTAGCCTGTGATTCAACCTCCATATTAATATTCGGCATCATCTTAGCCGACCATTGTGTCCCATTGGTGTTAGGGGAAAGCACTACCATGGGTGTCTTTCTAATCCCTTTAGCATTCTCATTTGATGTTGCAGAATTGTCTTCCGATTTTTTCTTGGTTCCCTCCATCTAGTTGTTAGAATTATTCTCCTCATGTTGGGACTCCGGATTTCCTTTGTCTCCATCAACACTAGGATCAATATCCATGTCAATAGGTTGTGGGTCATTTGCAACATCATCTTTCTCAACTCTGAATTGCAAAGCATATACAAAATCCCCAATAGCAACGTCTACCACATCAGGCACTAGTTCCTGATTTAATATAGCAATCTTTAAACGAGCAATGCCATGCTGTTTTGTGAAGACCATATCCACCATCTTTGTAATGCCAAGTATAGAACCAATTGTCCAGATAATGGGAATTTCCTCCAGTAAATCTTCATCTAAACCACGGAATTGAACCCAACATTTTGGGATTTCATACCGACAGACATCCTTATTTATTTTTTCTTTAACCTCTAACTTGGCCGGCACACTTTTAACCTCCACAGGGCCCCACAGTACCATCTGCATAAGCTCTGCACGGGACGGAAACGTGGTAGCGAATGTATTATCTTTTAACTTTTGCACCACCCAATTACTACTCCCTGGTATAAGTCTCTCAAGTTCTACTACAACTTGCATTTCAGTCATAGATCCTTGAATCACATTTACTATGGCAGCTTTGGACTCGGAATGAGTTTTAGTTTTGCCAGTAAATGGGATATAAAAAAAACCAAGGCCATCAACAGCATAACCACATAACTCTGCCTTTGCATTCATCAGCGATTTCATTAACGGACATGCCTTTGTAACATGAGTATTGCTCGCACACATATCGCACTTAATCTGTGTCGTGCACTTAGTGTTGATATGACCTTTTGTTAGGCAACGATAGCAATAAGGTTTTTTGTTACCAACTGCTTTCGATGTCTCTCCTTGTATTGTTGCATCATTAAATACGTCACTACCAACTATTGCCCCTTTCTTGCTACCATCAGAAATTGTACCTTGAGTATTCGCTTTTACCTTCATCTGCTGGATGTTGCCGACGCCATGACCATCACCACGTCCACCATGTTCAGCATTCCCAGCCTCTGTGTAGTTTCCTTCTTCTTGATGCCCTGAATCCCCGCGTGCACCACGGCCACCACCAGCACAGCCAGTTTCATTACCAGCATAGCTGACGTAGCTGCCATATCCGCCATCATAGCGACCTCCATAGCCACGACCATAGAAGTCATGGCCACCACGAGCACGATAGCTCCGGCATCCGCGACCACGGAAGCCACGCTGGAAGTGACCCCGGCCACCAAAGCCTCCTCGACCATCATGACCAGGATTGAAACCGGGCTGGAACCCTGGCTCATATGTGCCATGGCCATGTCGTCCTAGCATGGCACTTTGGCCACCACGCGGTTGACCACCCTGAGTTGCGCCTCCGCTTCCCCTGGCTGCCATGGTACCTCCGTGCAGATCGCCGCCGCCGCCTTTCCTCACGATGTCCGCGTATGAGGGTTTTGGCAAGGGCTTTGGCGAGGTTCTGGGCACACGCCTCGTACTGGTTCGAGAGAAAAGACTTACGAGTCCTGCAGTTGGCCTAGGTTGGCGACCGGGTCCACGCGTATCCGAATAGAACGCATCTGCACCGAGTCGTTCTGTCGGCCTATTCGGGCGTCCAGATTCACTCCGATCCGAAGAAAGTGCATCTGACCCCGTAATCACAGGAAATGTTTTGATTATGAAATCATTAGCCTCGTTCAAACTCTCCCCGCTCACGGCATCTTCGGTGATCACCGGAGATAAACCAGTCGATGACGGCTTGAATTTTGGTATTCGCTTGGTAGGCCTCGTGGCCGAGTTCAATGCATCTCCGATTGTGCGAACAGGAGATATACGTGGAGGAGGCAGAGGCCCTTTCCAAGGACGCCTCAAATTCCTCTGTTGAACCATGGTATTCAAAATTTGAGATGCCAGTGGAGCTTCATGAGAAGAGAAATTACCATTTGAAGGTGAAGGTATTTCTTGTTCAGCTCGTACCAAATCGTCGAGGTTGAAACCTGTTGTTGCTGCCTCCGAGATGAGCGCAATTGGATAGTATTTGTATACTGAAGTTTCACATTTTTTTGTCTAATTTCTATTATGTGAGCTCCTGAATAGAGTATCGAAAGAGGTTTTCCTGTTATTCGAATGCTTAATAGTTAAGATATATATAGATATATATATATATTTTGAATTCCTAAAAAAGATATTGATGTGTGCTTATGTGGTACATTTGCTTTTATTGCATTAGTCATAGTAATTCTTATGGGGAATTGTGAGAGATATTTTTTTTATAGTGGTGTGGATTATTGAATTTGCCTTCATGAGAAGACTGTTGAAATAGTATTTGTCGTGTAGTATTGAACATTTTATATTTATGAGATTTGTTTTTTTATTTATTGATCCCAAAACCTATTGGTGATAAATACAGTAGGAGATGCCTTTTAGGAACTATATTCCTAAGTTTAAAAGTCTACAATGGCCAATTTGGATTATATGGATGTTTTTGTGTTGTGTAAGCTCTACTACTGAGGAAACATAGACAACTATTAAGTGTCTCTGTCTTGTGGGTGTCATGTGGGTGTATGATGCACAATAATACAATCTTGAATTAAAGTTATGCACAAGAGAATTTCCAATGGTAAACTTTCATAGTACAGTTTTTTTTCCTGGAATGAAGAGTTTAATTTTAGAGGCATCTTTACATGATGTAGAAATCTTAGATTAAGATTAATATAATAGAGACGTTCATTGAACTTGATGCATAGTGAGACAAAGAGGTATATGGATTTGAATTAGTATCCCAGTTTGATGGATATTTTTTAAAAGAATATGGCAACTTCAAGTTTGTGCTACTTGGGTGAAGGATGAGTCTAGGAGACCTGTAGGTTTATTAAAGCGTTTAGTGGTTCCTGAGTGAATGTTCGAGCATATCACTATGTGTTTTGTGGTTGGATTTACCTTATTCTTCTTGGTTGTGGTTGATCGATTCGCTTAGTCGATGCGTATTATTCTTATGTGGACGTTGTGTGGCAATAGTTTATTATTTAGATATAGAGACCAAGTTTGTTTCTATATTTAGCAACGTCTTACTAGTGTTTTAGATACAAACCATTCTATTAGAGTTGTTTTCCACCCTTAGACCAATGATCAGTCATAGTGGACTATCTTGAGTACAGAAGGCTATTTTCCTTTTCAGCTTGGTATCCTTTGGTACCGTTATTGTGAGAAACATCTATTATTGGCTAACTTTGCATTTAATGGCTATAGAGGTTTATGAAGCTTTGCAATATAGATTAAGTATATTCCCTTTATGTTGGGAAAATTCGGAAGAGATGTCCTTGGTTGGTCCGGAATTGATTCGAGAAAACTGAAAAGTTGTAATGGATATGACAGAATATTTCGACTGCTTAGAGCCACTAGAAGAGCTTGCTAATAGGAGGAGGTGAAACCTAGAGTTCTCTGTAGGTGCTGAAGTTCTACTCAAAGTATCATCTATGGAAGGAGTTGTATATCCTAGAATTATTGTGCCTTTGCATATCATAACCCAAGTCAGTAGTTTGGCTTATCCAAGTCAGTAGTTTGGTTTATCGGTTGCTGTTACCCGAGTCTAGGAAAGGGGTACATAATGTCTTCCATCTCTATGTTCAGAAAGTAATTGTGGGATCCATAATAGAAGGTTGGGTTAGAGCCGAACATGATGCAACAGGACTTGACCATGGAGTGTCGCCCTGTGTGTATCTTAGAATCATCGAACCATGGACTTGACTATTAAGTATGTGAGGGTTCTATGGAATAATCAGTCTGAGTGGGAAGCTACTTGGGAGCTTGACCATGACATGCGCAAGACGCATCCATATCTTTTCGAGGTTGGTGAGCTTTATGTACATTCCATCTTTCTTGGATATTGCTAGGTCGTAGAAAAGGCAGAATTCGAGGAAGAATTCTTTTAAGGGGGGTAGAATGTAACACCCGGTATATGCAAACAAGTAAACTACGTGTCTTATCATAAAAAAAGCGTAAAATTATAGAAGTGACCATTCATAAAAGAGGGTCAAAAAGTTGACTTTTAGATCCGATGCTTGTACGGATAATCAGAGACCACAGATGCGTAGAGTTCGTCGAATGCATTAAATCCAACGAGAAACTAAGAATCCTGTTATAGAGGAAAAAGTAGTTATCATTCCTTTTTCTGACGAATCACGTAATCCCCTAAGTTCACGAACTAATAAGGTTATTAAATGAATCGTAATCACAATTGAAATGGTTGAGAAAGAGATATGAATTAGTATATGTTCTAAAGTTGCAAATAGCATAAGGGTAAGGTCCCATTACAAAATTCGAAATTGCGAATTGAATCCATTTTCTAATCTATTGTATTCTTTTTCGAGAATGCCGCCACTCGGACTCGAACCGAGATGCTTAAGCACTGCTTCCTAAGAGCAGCGTGTCTACCAATTTCACCATGGCGGCTAACTTAAAATAATAGTTAACTTAAAAGAATAATAGTTATTTTCTCGTGAATCGTCGAGACTGGGAGAGGCCATAGAATTTAGGAACGAGTTCGAAACACGAAGTAATCAACGATGCAAGATTGAACCGTCGGATGAATACTAAACATGGGTTACTGTAGCATCACGCTACAGTACCCAACCCACGGACCCACCCTCCCATCCGTGATTTCTTTTCCCCCTGCGTCGCCCCCTTCTTCCGTGATTTCCCCTGCGTCGCCCCTCCGTGACTTTCTGCCTCCCTCCTACGTCGCCCCCTTCTCCCTTCTGTCCGTGAGTCTCTCCCCCATGTGTCGCCCTTAATCTGAATGGAGGAGAAGGGAGAAGGCAAAGAGAAGAGAGGAGAGGAGAGGAGAACTAGGGTTCGTCGCCGCTGCCGTAGGAATCTTTGCCGTTGTCGTATTCTTTTCGAAGGGAAAACCCTAGGTAAGCCATTCCCTTGCTCTAATCATTTTTCCCCTAAGATTTTGGATGTTTTAGCACCTGCGTTGAATGGTGCCCGTCGCTGTTGAGGGCTAGGTTTGAGGTTCTACCCACGTCGCTGTTCTCAGCACGTTGTTGATATGTAAAGTTTTCGGTTTTGGCCGTTTTGCGTGATCTTTGTGGCCTCAAAAAATAGCAACCCTTTATATGAGTTGTAGAAGATTTATAGCCCGTTCCATAGCCTTAGGGAGCTCCCCAATCGGATTTGTGGTCAGAGAGATATAGATGTTTTATTCAGACACTTTTTCAGTCTCGTAATTCTGTGCAGTTTGTGCTCCGTTGAAGATTAGGAAACCTAAACGACATAATTATAATTTTGGATCCAAATG
Organism: Digitaria exilis; assembly: GCA_015342445.1. NCBI lineage: Eukaryota > Viridiplantae > Streptophyta > Magnoliopsida > Poales > Poaceae > Digitaria > Digitaria exilis. The sequence continues at coordinate 1,009,172 of JACEFO010000144.1, forward strand.
AATGTTATCAAAATTTTGATAAGGTTTCCAGATTGTTAAAGATCACCTTCATACGAATTTTTATGCTCTGGTTATGTCTGTTTTATTGGGGATGTTGTGCAGCGGCTGTCAGATTTTCAGTCTAAAGGTAACCTGAAGATTAGCCTATGTTAATGAAGTTAAATTTCATCTGGTAGAAGATGATAATTTTGGTTGGTCAGAATTAATATGTACAAAAAAGATAAGTAACAGTGATGCTGTTTTGACTAGAATTGTGTGTTAATGTGAAGACGTTGGGTTCGGGCGTAGGAACCCTTTGATTAATGTATTTATTTTACATGTATGTTTGTGTGGTGATAAGATATATTTGTAAAACAGGTGGTAGCGCTTTGGATCATCTGTAGTGCTTTGGTCTTCTTCGGTAAAGAGGCAAGTGAATGTAGCGGTGGTTTGCTACCGTTTTGGCTTGTTATTTTTATCACCTAAACTTTGATATTCAGAACCATACCACTTTAATTATAATCTGAATACTTGTATTAAATAGAGAATATTTATGTTATTGTTCCTTATTTACTCACTCGAGGTTTGTTGTCGTATCTCCATTGTAATTGAAGAAGAAAATGAAAGGTCGCAAAAGTTTTGTTCCCATGCGTATAGTCGTACAGTACAGGATGAAGAGCATCAATCAATCACTAGTCAATCTGTTTTGGCCGCATGCATTACAACCAATTAACATGGATTGTCCGTGATGCAGGGTGTAGGTAGGGACAGCATCACAGAAAAAAAAAAAGAGATTTGGTTCGCAAGATCGATCTTGTTGCAGATCGGCGAATTCAGCAGCTGCTGCTCTGCATTTCTTGGCTGCTGCAAGTAACATCGTCCTATCTGAACGTGAGTCGGATTATATTGCACGACAGGTGCAGCAGCTGCTCATCTCCCCTCGCCGCTGCTCAGCTGGGAGAAGACCTTGCTGTGAACGGCGCCGACGTCGGTGACGCTGACGGCCGTGTCATCGGGATCCCCCGTTGTGAGGAAGCTTGTCGTCGTGGACGCCGACGGCACCCATCTCGGCACGACAACGTCGTCGGGGAACTGCGCACCAGCGGCGCCGCTGTCCTCGAAGGCGTCGCGTCGCACGTGCGTCTCCTGCAGCTGGAGGCAGTACTCGAGGTTCCAGAGCACGTCGCCCATGGACGGCCGCTCCTGCCCGTAGTCCGCCAGGCACCTCTCCGCCGTCTCCGCGAACTTGCGCAGCGAGTTCTCGTTCACCTGCCCAGCGATCCTCGGGTCGGCGATCTTGTCGAGCCGCCCTCGCCGCTGCCACGTCACGGCCCACTCGGCCAGGTTGATCTGGTCCCGGTCCGGCGCCTGCTGGTCGATCACCGGCCGCGCGCACAGCACCTCCAGCAGCACGACGCCGAAGGAGTAGACGTCGGAGCGGTCCGTCAGCTGCTGCGTCTTGAAGTACTCCGGGTCGAGGTACCCGAAGCTTCCCTTCACCGCCGTGCTCACGTGCGTCTCCCCCAGCGACGGGCCAATCCGAGACAGCCCGAAGTCGGCGACCTTGGCGATGAACCCGTCGCCGATGAGGATGTTGGTCGACTTGACGTCGCGGTGGATGATGTTCTCCGAGTAGCCCGTGTGGAGGTAGTGCAGTCCCCTCGCGGCGCCGATGCAGATCTCCAGCCGCTGCTTCCACGTCAGCGGCGGAGCATCGGAGGAGGAGTCGGACCAGCCGTACAGGTGGCTACGCAGCGTGCCTTTGTCCATGTACTCGTAGACGAGGATCATCTCGGTCTGCTCGTTGCAGTAGCCGATGAGGGAGACGAGGTGACGGTGGCGGATGCGCGAGAGCACCACGATCTCGGTCTGGAACTCGGGGAGCCCCTGCTTGGACGCCCGCGTCGCGCGCTTCACCGCCACGCGGGTGCCGTCGCGGAGCACGCCGCGGTACACGTTGCCGAACCCGCCCACGCCGATCAGGTTGCGGTCGTGGAAGTTGTCCGTGGCGGACCTGAGCTCCTCGAGAGGGATGTGCAGCTGCGTGCCCACCCGCTGCATCGCGGCCGTCGTGCCCTCGCCGCCGCCGCCGCCGGACCGGCTCGACGGCTCGAGGGGCCACCCGGAGCTGTCCTCCGTGTACGGAGACCAAGGCAGAGCACTGCTCTCCTTCTCCGACTCCGGCGCCGGCCGTGACACATGGCGTCTCCTCCTCCGCACCGCAATCAGGCAGAGCGCGGCGCACGCGAGGACAGAGGCGCCTAGCACTGCCGAGAGCGCGATGATCAGAACCGTCTTCTTGCTGCCAGCACGTGATCCGGAGCTCGGATTATCAGAAGCTGCTTGCAGGCGCATGATCTCCAGGCCGTTGAGGAAGCCGCCTTGGTTGTTGATGCTCTTTAACGATACGCCGATGCTGACGGTGAGGTTGTTCCGGGCGGTGGTCGGCGCCGTGGCGGCGTAGTCTATGTAGAAGGCCTGGTTCGCTTGCGTCTCCACTGTCTTGGGCATCAGGTCCTGCGTCCCGACGTACGGGCCGATGAAGACGTCGAACATGATACCGACTCCGGTGACGCTGCTCAACAGCTCGTAGTCGCAGAAGTGGAGGCGGACGAGGTAGTTGGAACCCGGGCTCGCCGCGAAGGTCCACGTCACGTTGAAAAGCACAGGTGTCGCCCCTATCCCGGCCGCCGAGAGATTCGCGGCGCGCTGCGTCTTGTACACGAAGTCCGGCGCCACCTCCCTAGTAACGTCGCCGGTGTAGAAGATGTCGGCGGTCGTCGAGTTGAGCATGGAGAGGTCCGCGGCACCGGCGAGGAAAGGCTCGTCGGGGAGCCATGTCCGCCACAGCGTATCGTTCTCCTTGGTCAACTTGGGCCCGCCGACGTTGAGCCGGTACACCGTCTCCAGCGTCTGCCGCCGCCATTGGCTCATGTTTGCGCCCACCGCGGCGCCAACCTGCGTCGCCGTGGTGTTCCACAGGAGCTCCGCTGGCGCCGGGAAAAGCTCGACGGCGTTCACGAACGCGGCCGAGCCGGCGTCCGGAGTGAACGTGACGCGAAACTCGCCGCCGCCGGCTGCCGGGACGAAGAACTCCTTGACGACGCCGGAGCTCGGCGGCGAGAAGGAGGGGAGCACGGTGTACGTGTCGAGAACGGAGACCGTGAAGTTCGCCGACGAGATGCTCACGCCGGCGGACTGGGAGGGGGTGAAAGGGAAGAAGTGGAGGCGGAGGACGAGGAACGCGGAGGAGTCGGGGATTGGGAGCTTGTAGGAGAAGGGCGAGGTCGAGGCGCGCGCGGCGGCGTAGAGGGTAGAGGCGGCGGCGCTGTTGGAGTTGGCGTTGGTCAGCGCCTGGGTGCGGGAAGAGGCGAGGTATTGATCGTCCGTGGTGAAGGTGCGGGCGGGGCTGTCGTGAGGGAAGGAGACGGTGGAGGAGGCGCCGCAGGCGAGGAAGTAAGAGAAGGCCGTGTCGGCGAGGGCGGTGGACGGGAGGGAGGTAGCGGCGAGGAGGAGGAGGAGGACGACGACGAGGACAGCCATTGATCGAGGTGGTGGTGGTGGTAGTGGAGGCGTGCCTGCCGCGCGCGGCCAGGAGGATAAGTAAGAAGTGCGGCGGCGACGGCGACGACGACCGAGTTGAGTGGTGTGTGGAGTCGGGCACGGGGAAGGTGGACTTGGATGGTGGGAGGAGGACGACAGGCACGGTGATGGATGGATGCAAGACTCGAGTGGAGTGGACGGGGTACCGTCCAACCGAAGGCTGGCTGGTGGCGTTGGGTCTTAGCAAATTCCTTTGTGCGTCCACTGGTCTGGTCACCCATGTGTTCCATTCGGCTGGAAAGCCAGCTTATTGTAGACTTGTGTTCTCTCCTTTGGAGAAAGAAGAAGGTTGTCTTCGCTAGTCGTGATGACTTTGTGAAAACCCTTTTAGAGCATATATACTATATCCAAAAAGTAGTTAAATCTAATAATTGTTCATCATCATCATTTTATACTAAATAAATTTCAGTTCACTTAAGCTTCGTCCAACCTCGAAAGTATGTTGATGTTAAGACATTATTAATGGTGGATTTTATGAAACTATTATGATGTTATAGATGTTGATGCTATTTTATTAATTTAGCTAAAGCTCAGATAATTTTGAATTATGATAGAACTAAGTGAACTGCAATTTTGAACATAGTGTGTGAGTTGCAAGGAGAATTCAAACCAAATGCGAGATAACATTAAAACCAGACCACCACAAGCATACAAGGCAAAATAAACGGATGTTTCTTGATAATGATTCCATTTTGTTTAAAATGGTATCGACAAGTTATTATGTAATCAATTTAAATCACCAGACTTGAAATTTATGTATGTTGGATAGGCCAAGTTTCGATCTTTTTTTTAAACTCTAAAATACATGTTTGGTGAACTTTCACCATTGTTAAAATTTATTATTTTAAATTGATATGATCCCTTCTCTCTGTTTGGACAATGTGCGTTCTTCCTAAGGATAAAGGAAATTGATGGCTAAAAAATAAAGAAAATTGATTCGACATGGTTATTAAGACGATAATTTGGTATGTGTTAGGGGAGGATGTTGTTCATTCTATATCCTACGAGATAGGTCAAGATTATTAACAAGGTGTGTCAGATTTTATATCTTTAAATACAAGTGCGGATATGGGCCTGGCCTATGGGTGGCCCAAAAAATCTCTTCTATGTTTGTATTTTTTTCATAGCCCATGAAAGATTTATAATAAAATGACCCTAGCCGTTAGCTGGCACAATTTCACTCGCGGCTCAAGAATCGGCCAAGGCAGAGGAGGAGCGAATGTGCTACCAGGATGTGGCAACTGAGCAGCATGGTGTTTGTGCTACCACAAGGGACTTTTAGGCTTCCTCGGCACCTCTCATAAAGCGACTTCTCTAAAACGACGGCAAAGGTGGAAAACCATGCCTCGAAATCGGGCTATTGGCGGCCTAATGATTCAGAATTTGAGATAGTGTTTCGGGCATTAGGGTGGGCCAATATGGCAAATATACTCCCGTCTTAAATCCCAACCAATCTACAAGCGTCAAATTTCAATGCAACATACCAAACCGTGATCCGTGGCGTCGAACTGGATGTTAGTGCAGAGACGTGCCAGCCGCTAGGTGCCAGCTGCCTATTTTATTCAGCAAGGAGATCAGGGTATGGATGGTGTATGGGCTGAATCTTAGGGTGGGCTGTGGACTCGGCCGCCTGCTGCTTGCCGGCGGCGGAGTGCATGACAATGGCGCCGCCTCCTTTCATGCTAGATCAAGGACGGCCGAAGACGATCGCTGATGGCCAAGATCGAGGAGCCGACGATCGCCAATGATGGTTCCTCCGTTGAAGTCTACGTGTTTGTGGGCAAAGTTCTGATGACCACAGGTGCGCGGCAATGCGGGCACATACTAGGTGCACTGCAGAGATCCCAATTGGGTTACCAACATAGCTTGAATTCCTTCTTCTATAAATAGCCTGGTCAATGGCCAAATCACCTTTGTAAGTTCGTCAGTCCACTCTCCAATCTCCATCCGTGTCCTGCTTTGGCCTGTGTGTGTTGGCTTTCAGTTTCAGTTAACCTCATTTTCAGGTTCAGGATGTATCTATCGACCTTTGGCTGTACTGAACTTTGCTGGTTCATTTCGTTACCCTGCTGTTTCGCCTAAGTTCGTGTGATTACTAAGACACACGTTAATACTTCTGATCTAATATATATCCTAATTTCCTAATATGAATATGTTACTGTATACTAGATGAAAATCACCAGTTTAGCTGGAGCATTTATACCAACCGAACAACTTAATAATGGTCTAGTTAACTGAAGAAATACTTGATTAACTGAAAATGTGAAATGACTATTATAAAGCGGCAAGTGCTAAGTCTAATCAACACACCTGCTGTTTGATCGCCAAAATTTGTGATTTTGGATGTAAGGGACAGAACTCAAATCTTGGTTCAGTTCTAGGTCTGACACAAAGTGGTGAAATCCTTATATGAATCTTCCGGATTCGAGTAGCGACGAATAACTTAATTTTGGCTGTAAAATATCAGTAAGCCACGAATTTTACTACTATTGCATACAGTGATATACAGTTTACCTGCACTATCTTCAGAAAAAAAAAAGTCATTTTGCACACTACTTCCTGGACAAGGACGAATCTTGAATTTGTAAAGCACTGTGCTATACTGACGAGGTGTTTTGAGATGACAGCAGGTGTGATGGGCATCTTTTGTTCTTCATTCTGCCGCCTGTTGTGACGCCAGAACTTCGGCAGATTACGAAAGTGACATCCTACCTAACCAAATCTCCGGAGCTTTACACAAATCCGTCGTTGTGGTCTCAACAAATTTAATTTAAGTTCTGCTTAAGTAGGCCTAATGATTGCTGGTTGCCGTGTTCTTCCGGCAAGCAACCGGAGATTAACTATTTGACATGCACGATTGCGATCGACCTCGTTAATCTATGTTGCATTTGACGACAAGTAATTATATGTTCGATCATGTTTTGTATTTTTTTTTACACCTACTTGTCTTTGTACAGGAAAAAAATGTTGATATCTTTTACTTTTTAATTGTACACATGTTATTCTTGAAGATGTTATTATTACTGTCCTTGTTCATGTATGGCAAGCAGCAGTATATATACATGTATCCATGAGCACTAAAGTATATATGATGAGTGCTACGCGTTTGAGATTGGAATTGTCATAAGGTTACAAATTTGGTTTGGTACTTGAGTCATTGGCATATTGCATGTTTGCAAGCAATGGGAGTAGAGCTGGGGTGAAGGAGCTGTTGGTGATGTCCCCAGCAGACAATCCCGTTCGTAATATATATTGTCCTCAACAGACAATCATGTACAACTTGGATTAAATGTCCATTGAACATTGATCCATGATGAACATATTGTTCGATCGCTTACCTTGGGGAGTCAACATGAACGGTACATGTGGGACTGTGTGGGAGAGTCTTGTGCAGTGCAATGCGCTATCTATAATATAGCAAAAATAGAAATCACACAATGCCTAGACGACAATATGGCCATGCATGAACTGATTATGAACATTCTAACAGAAACATCTCCTGGCCTAAACTGGATTGTTGAATCCTTAACCAATCTGACAAACAATTACACTAGTTGCTTGTGCCCACTCTATACAGTTGTGATCCGGCCGGCTAGCTGCGCCTGCGCTCGTCCAAACGGCTTGATCTCTGCTGCCATGATTTGCACACGTTACATAACTCAGGCAGCAGCTAGAGCTAGCCGGCGGTGGCGATCGATGGAGACCCGCCGCGCGCCGATGCCGGGAGCGGCATGGGATGGGGCAAGCAAATAAAGTAAAGCCACCAAAAAGCCAAACAAATCTGGACGGGCGCGCGCATGCCGTCCATCGTCTGCTGGGCGCCGATACGACATCCCCATCAGCCACAGCTCTCCATGGAGATCCATCGTCATCCAGCCAGGTCGCGCAGGAGGTGGAACCCGGCGCCTTGCAGGCTCCGGTAATGCTCCTGCCCGGCGTCCGGCGGCGCGTCGCCGTCGACGATGCCGGCAGCCGCGCCGAACTGGACGTGCTGATGCCCAGCCGGGTGTGCGCCGCCGCCTCCGTCCATCTGCTGGTGCCCGGGCGCCGCCGCGAACAGGCCGTACCCGTGGTGGTGGTGGTGCGAGGGCGGCGGCGGAGCGCCGAAGGCGATGTTGACGCCGCCGCCATCATGGGAGTCGTGCTGCTGCAGACCCAGCGTCAGGGACACGCCGCCGAAACCCTGCTGGCCTCCGCCGCCGCCGTACGCGTCGAAGTCGAGGTGGTCCATGATGCCCAAGTTCTCGAGCCGCGACACGCCGCCGATGTTGACGACCGAGGCGAGCGACCCGGCGTCGTGCATCAGCTGCGCCCGCGTCGGCTTCCGGTCGACACCACCGCCGTTATTGTCCACACCATGATCAGGCGCCGCCTCGCCGTGGGCCTCGGAGGCGTGGCTGCTGCTAGGGTTAGGGTTTACGCCCTGGTGCTGGCCCCCGCCGCCGCCGCCGTCCTCCTTCATCTCCTCCACGTACATCTCCTCCACCATGGGCTTCCACAGCCTCACCCGCGCATTGATGAACCAGTTGGACACCTGCGGCACATGCATGACACCGATCCATCATATCGCCCGCCCGGCGTGTCCTTGTATGTAGTGAGAGAGGTACACGGATCATGGATGCTTAAAATTAAGGAGGAATCTTTACTCAAAACGTTTGAAGGCACAAGAGGACATATCGCGCGACCATGACATGGCAACCGATGAATTGACGTGTCATCTAAACGCGACGCGGACCGAATCATCAGCACGAAATTGCATTCGAGTTTATAGCACACGCGCGTATATATATTGTTCTCAAAACGCCCGGTCCATGCAAACAACACACACGAATGTTGAAATTTCATCCCTTTTTTTTTTCTTTCTGTATTCGAATGTTGAATTTTTTTTCATCCTTCCCTTTTCATTTTAGTTTTCATATAGGAAAATTGAATGCGTGGATCTAAAAAAGGTATCTGTCTAGCTAGTTTAGCGAGCCAGAATGAGAGCAGGTACCTGGCTCCGCGAGAGGCCCGTCTGGCGAGCCAGAATGTGCTTATCCACGTCACTTGGATACCTGAGAGATAGTTTGAGCAAGACATGCATGTACGCAAACAAAATGTTAGTTTGAGTTCCTTGTTTATTTTTTTCTAAAAAAAAAGACTAGTGATATACCGCATACATGCACTATTTGTCAAGTGAAACTATTCATATATATGTGACAAAGCTACGAGCATTAATTAAAAAAATTGAAAAACATCTATAATACAAATACTGTAACTTAAAAATGATGAGAAGGATCTATGCATATACTCTTACGTGATAAATTAAGTACAGTAGTATACACCAATAAAGTAGGTAGTTAGCTAGCCGGCATATATCGCTGAATAATTAGCTACTAAGGACACGTAAACATGACATTACGTGTATGCTTAATATAAGCAGCATCCGCTGGACAGATTTTGCAAATGATGGATCTAATTTGATTGATCAAGCATTCGATGCGCACTGGCCAGCTACGTGCTGGCGGGCAAGACAAATGTGGGCCGGAAAGAACAATGCTAGCTAGCTGTGTGGAGCATAAATCGTACCAAGGAAATCAAGTCGATCAGCTGATACCATCACGCACACCTAATGTTCACGCGCTAACTTGCGCTATCAGAGACAAGCTTAGTGACGTGCGTGGTCACTCACTGGGAGCTGATTTCTAGCTCGCCTATGAAGTGTATAGCTGTTTAGTATCGCACTATAGCTAGCTGGCTGATAAGCACACATTACATCATATACTATGTCGTTAATTGTGATATCTTTAAAACGATTATTTAGGGGGGGAACAATTAAATGCACGTGTGTAATAACGTACATATATAATACTGTAAGCATAATGTGTAGTGGTGTATGGCGATCTTACGGGTGCAGGAAGTGCTCGAAGAGCCATGCCCGGAGGATGGTGACGGCGCGCTCGGGTAGGCCGCGCTGTGGCCGCCAGGGGTGTGTCTCCATCATGCCGGCCTGGGCGACGGCCTTGTGCTGGCGGATGCACTGGTCGAGCACCCTCAGGCGGGGCGTGTCGCCGCGGGTCATGCCGGGCACGGCCACGTCCTTGTCCCCGAGCGCCCTGCGCGCCGCCTGCAGCTGCGCCACGATCCCGTCCCGGAGGCTCCTGAAGTGCCGCGAGATGGTGCGCGACGCCAGCGCCGTGTACGCCGCCGCCGCGCGCGCTCCGGCCACCGCCTCGAACCCGCCGGCCACCGCCCGCATCTGCTCGCCGTACCTCCGGTACCTCCTGTCCACCTGTGCCACCACATTTTGTTCATTTTCGTTCCATCGATCAGTAAATTATAAACCAACAATCATGCATACACCATGGGGATCGAACAGTAACTGACGAAAATTTTCACATTTTTTTTTTTACATTTTGACAGACGCATACTTTTCCACTCCCATTGCTGCTACACTGACCACTACTAGCTTGATTCGTACGCAAGAACGAGTAGCGCAGAGCACGGATACGTAGATGCGCGCAGTAACGAGTAACTTGTGATGGCCAATGTAACAGTGAAACGGTAACAACGAACTGCCAGTGCAGTAACTTGCAATCGTCATCTCTGCTGGCCACCCTAGAACTCTGCAAAGTCCAATTCACATGCACGATGAGCTGATCGAGTTGCAGTTGCAACTGCCTCTGGTGCAAACTGCTCAGCTCAGTCCTACAGTACCAGTAAAATTTTGTTGCACGACTGTGAGCCAAGCCGGGGCATTGAATGGCAAGGGATGGGCGTGCGAAGAGGCCGTGGAGGTGCTAGCTAGCTGCAGGAGGGACGCAGGCAAGCTCTTGGCGTCCTTGCACCCGCAGAGTCATGGCGCTGTGCAGAGGGACTGTGTGTGAGAGTCTCCGCTGCAGGCAGGCAGGCTGCACCAGCACCGGCCATGGAGGGGACCCGTGTTGTGTTCCCCAGCGTAGACAGATAGATGGAAGATACCTAAGCTGGGGGTGAGGGAATAGAGGTTTCCAAAAGCGAAGGGCGAGGCCCCAGAATAGCGCCCCTTCCCTGCCCTAGTCGCAGGTGCACCCTTCCGGCAACCATAATTCAACTCCTAGTACTTTCCTGTTAGCTTTTCCTCCCCACCTCAGATTCGTCATGGACCAGGTCCTAATCAGGATTAGCTACTACTCCGTATTAGCTAGTAGTAGAGTAGCTACCGGCCGAGCTCCATGATCGGGTCGGTCGCTCAGCTCACCTCTTCCAGCATGATGTAGAGCTTGTCCTTGAGCCGCTGAAGCTCCAGCGCGTCCATGGCCTGGATCTGCGGCGACGGCGCACAGGACGCCGACGACCCCTCGCCGCCTTCTTCTTGCTGCTGCGACGACAGCTGCTTTGTCGTCGTCGCTGACGCCTTGGCGCGTTTGCTGTCGTCGACGGGCAGGCTGCAGAAGTCGTGCAGCAGCTGCTGCGTCGGCACGAGGAACCGCGAGCTGCGCAGGTGCCACGCGCCCGCGTGCAGCCCCTGCGTGGGCGTTGCCGTGTACTCGTGCTGCATCATCCACGCCGCAGCCTGCTGCTGCTGGTGGTGCCGGGCGGACGAGCCGCCGAGGTGCTCGTGCAACGTCGTCGTCACGGCGCCACCGTCGTGCCCGCACAGCGACAGAGACAGCGGCGCCTGATGGCTCGGCTGCTGCTGCTGATGGCCTGCGGCGCTCAGGAACTGCATGGTGGAGCCGCCGCCGTTGTCGTCGTCGAGCACGGCGGCCTTGCTGTGACCGTGATGGGCGGCGCCCGGCGCCATGGTGGCCAGGCCTCGCATGCCGAGGAACTCCATGTCGGCGTGCAAGCCGTACAGCTCGGGAGGTCCCCCCTCCATCGCCGTGGCGTCGGCCGCCGCCGAGAAGTAGTCCGCGAAGCCAAGGCTGGGATCGTGCGCCATCTCCGTCCGTCCGTCGTCGTCAGGCTCGCTCGATTGGCAGCCACCACCGAATTGAAAGGGGCTTCGCTCGCTCGCTTCAAGCAGACACAACATGTACAACACGAGGCGGCAATCAGCAAATTAAGCAAGGCCAGCTAGCTGAGGGAAGTAAATTAAAGCAAACACACAGGAAAGCAAACAAAGCTGAGTATGTAGCTAGGAACAAGGAAAGGGAGAACTCACTTTTGTCGTGCAAAGTGACTGCCTGCTCGCTAGAGCCTCAGCCTTTCAGATGGCGAGCCTGGCCTGGCCGACCAAATCTTTCCTGGCACAACACAACTAGAAGAGAAGAAGAAGGTCGTCAGGAGGGACTGGGCACTTAGCACTGAGCAGTAGTACCAACAGGTGATCCATGGCGGTAGTAATCACACTCATCGATCAGCTCCTATCGACCCGATCGATCGATCGAGAAAGACACACACACAAACACAGAGAGAGACACACAGAAAAACACAAGCACGTAAGAAAAAAAAAAAGATGCGTTGCAAGTATCAATCCGGGCAAGAGCAGCTAGCAGCTAGGCAAATAGTAGCAACCATAGGAGGCCCCTTTACCTCGCACAAGCAAGAATCTTGCTTTGTCTTGGGAGGGCAGGGAAAAGGAGGAAATTTTGGATCAAAAGGCAGGGTGATTTGGACGCTCGGGTCTTAAAGAAACCAACCAAACCAAAGATCTCATCGCAGCAAAAAGCAAACGGGGAGGGAAAAAAGTGGGGGCAACGGCAGTCGGCAGGCAGGAAAAGCATACATGGCGAGGCGAGGTCTCCTCCTGCTCGATCGGCCTGGTCGTCTCTCTCAGCAAGCAGCTCGCCGGGGCGTGGTGTGGTGGTTGCGGCGTCAAGCTCTCGCCCCGCCCTGCCGATGCCGCTGCGGCTCTCTCTTCTACCTCCTCTCTCTCTGCGCTGCGTGCCACACTGCTAGCGCTCCGCTAACTGCATCCCCACATCCAAATATCTGGACTGGACTCACGAGTGGTGGCACAAGTATTTGTATGTATCTGGAGGGGGTAATTGCGTCACCCCTGCAGATTATTAGTTAACAATTAATCTGGTTACTTTTAGCCTCCTTTTCCTATATATTTTGCTATGTTCATATATGTACAACTACTTTATTTGCTACATGTACCTTCTTTTGGTGGTAAGACTAAAAGGCTGGAACATTGTTTTGTTTTTTTTCTTTTTGAAATAAAACATCCCTTTTATGCTTAGTTCAAACTGTTAGCAACACAAGAAAATTAATAAATGGCCACTGGCCTAGGCTTAGTCCATATAGGGCTCGGAGCAGGCCTTTTATGCTCACGGCCAGCATGATTACAGGCACAAACTAGCTTAGGCTATGTTCAGATTCCCAACTATTCACTATTCATTTCAACTTTTCACTATTCATTCCAACTTTTCACTATTCCTCCCTCACAAAACACGTTTCCCGGCGAATGCTACAGTGTTTTTCTTATGCTACAGTGTTTTTCCTACAATCTAAACACACCCTTATATTATATATGAACATAAAGAAGATCTATCGACTTTTCAACAGAAAAAAAAGAGGGTACAATGTGGAAAATAATCTATCTTCTCATCAAGAATGGAAAAATTGTTCGGTAAAAGTAACAGAAGACGTAAGGTACGGCACCTGAATCGTTATGAAAGAATAGGATATAGATTCAGCTGGTGACATTGATAAAAATGCACGCTTGAGATTTTGATATTCTAGCAAAAAAAAATTGGCTCTGGGAGAAATGCCGGCTATTGATGAGCATATGAGATTGAATTTGGACAACACAAAAGTAATTTATTATGCGCGTGGTACATGTACGACATCAATAAATCCAATTATAGGCATGGATAACACTTTATAAAATCACTGCACCATTATTATATAGACTAGCTACAATTAAAATCGTTGTCTACCATAGGCCCAGTGTAGTTGTTCTATTCTATACTGTCTGTCTCCTGGAAGATGTTTTGTGGAGGTTCAGGATTCAAAATTCCATCGACTTAACTTTTTATCTTGGTATATATACGCATGACCACTGTACTATGGCCGGACTCAGCCACTAACTTAGAACATGGATTAGATTCACTATGGACCGACAGAATAACACTGATATATATGGTTATACAGATTGTACGCGAAGTCCGGTCGCATGTATAGCTTCCACAAAAGAAATTTGTGAATATTTAAAAATCATGAAAATAAGTTGGTTAAAAAGAAATAAAACTTTAAAAGGCATATACGTGTACACCAATAGTTTGCTCTCCCCACGAAATATTCCGGTAGTAGGGCCTGGCACCAACTGGGGCAAGAGTGGTCCACCGTTTCCAACTAATTGCAATTAAAACAGTCTGATGAGAAAGACCTGTGGGACCACGCCTATTTGTGGGGCCATCAACATCTCTATTGCTTTTCTTGCTTTTCCTTCTTTTGTTACCATTAGCACAGTGCGTATTTTTTCTGAGTAATTATTCAGCGGCGTCCAACATCAACATTTTTTTTAGAGGATAGTCCTTAACATTACCATCACTACCACTAGTCTTGTAGCTAAAGAGCTTATATAACTAGCTAGTACAATGAAATAGTTTGGATAAAAACAATGAGTGATCATCATACCGAGTTGCATGCATGGAATGCAAATTGTAACGGAAAGTGGCCGTGGCGGAATGAGAGTTGGCAGATCGACTGATACCGATATAGGCCCCGTTTAGTTTCCCAAATATTCTCCAAAAAACACTATTCATCCAACTTTTCACTATTCATCTCGTCCCTTCTACTCACATAACACTATTCATCTACAGTGTTTTTTTGTTGAACAGTGTATTTTCGGGGAATCTTTCCCCAATCTAAACGCGCCCATATACTGCTGCAGCTTGAGCCGCTGAATGTGCAGCTGTATGTACGCGCGTATCGGCGTGGTTGCTTGGAGTGGAGTGGAATGTGCGCGTGGCAGCAACGGTGCCACACCGACAAGACAGGGCTGCAACAGGTTGTGGCGGCTTGACCTACATGGCAGCAACTTGTACAGTACGGGGCACCGCGAACCAAAGTTGTGTTCAGATTAGAAGTGAAAAGTACTTCTTCTAGATAAATAGTGCACTGGGAAGCGTGTTCTGTGAGTGGAATGAATAGAAAAAACTTGTTGGAGAAGTACTTTTTCCTGAATCCGAACACAACCCAAGTGTTGGTGGATAACGGATTGCTCCGGAATGAATACCGTCACACGATCAAACTTACTAACAAGTCACTAGCTTTTTATTATCTTCGGATTACTTTTCTATTTATAGAGAGATGAACTGCCATGTTATAAGTGCATAGATGTTTTTTCAACCATTATATTCGTCAAATATGCGAGGTAAATAAAAGTTCAAAACCCCTCCCAGGCCTAGAAGGCTGTGTAGTGCTAGTATTGAGCTAGTGCTATGAATATGTGGCGTGTTATGACCAACGATAGAGCCGTGTTTGTAGTGATGCTAGTATTAAGAATGTGTTGCAGGCATCTCCAGCAGTCTTATTTTTTAGCACTTTTATGGTACACAATATCACCATATACTAGCGGTTCAAAAGGATTAGTATGTAAACATCGAACGGTTGAGATTAATTGTATAGGTGATATAAGTAGTATACAAGAGTAGTATAGATGATACAAGTCTTAGAAATCAAACGACAATTTCAATATGTAAACATCAAACGGCGGTTTCAATATGTTTCATTGTTTGAAACAGTTCCTGCACAGTTTCATCCTGATGAAACTAATCTCTCTTGTTTCATCATAAACACTGTGCGATATGTCAACATTTAGTCTATGTGGTATTTCATTTAACGTGCATGAAACTCTTATGAAACCCCCACTGGAATAGCCTAAGAACCCATGGATATCCCAAACTATTAGCCTCATAAATCTAAACTTGATGTTGTGTCTTACTGAAATTGCACCAATCATAACACATGCAATTATTCATCATCGGTAAGATGATGTCCCGAGGATTATTGGTCGAAGAACTAATCAATAAGGAATGGCAAAGGTTGGTTCCAACCATTGGTTGGATCTTTGTTCTTTTGTCATCGGGCATATCTTGCGTATGTACATCAATCCCTAGTCTTGTCAATCTTCAGTTTAATCCCCTTTTCCGCCCATCGCTTTCTCTTTGTCCAAAGCTTTTTCGCCTGCCTTTTGTCATCAAATCCTATCAGTCGCATAATACAAACAACTCAACACACTTCCTTAGGAGAAAACAAACGACGCTGCACGGGCGTGAGCTAGCTTGTTCTTCGCCTGGCCTAGATCTTTCATCCGACGCACGTCATGGCTGCGTCGCCCATGACAACATGCACACACAAGGAAAGATGAAAGAATCCTAACCCGAGGAATCAGATCACGATGACATTATGACAGAGATTCATCCTAGGCAAGATGATACTCCCTCTCTTCCTGTTTTGTCGCCATTAACGTTTGGAAACAACTATGACCATCGTCAAAAGATTTAAATATCAATTATATCATTCAAAGATGTAAATATCAATTGAAGCACGAGTTAACTTTTCCTTCATATTTGCACAAAAAATTAAATAAGACAAATGGTTAAACGAATTAATCCAAAGTCAACAATCAAAAGTGTTTAGAAGTTGGATAAATACTACTCTCTCTCTCTCCATCCCAAAAAGAATGCTACTCAAACTTCTGAAAAAGTCAAACAATTCCAAGCTTAACTAAATTTATATAGAATAATACTAACATTTATAGTATAAAATAAGCATCATTAGATTAACAAAGAAATATATTTCATACTAAATATATTTAAAGACATAAATATTCATATACTTTTATTGTATCAATTTGGTCAAACTTGACATAGTTTGACTCTTCGGGGAGGAATAGTTGTATTTTTTTTTTTGGAAATGTGGGAGTACTAGCTAGCCTACCATGGAATCGTAGAATAACATGTCGCTGAATTTTAATGATAACAACCTGTTGCAGTAATTCCACGGGCACAGTAAGTATGAAAGCTTAGTCCTCGTTAATCATTATTGATGGTTTTAATTTCCTCCAGGCGCTGAATTTTCCACACGACGGGCGGCGTCCCCAGCAAGATGGGAGGGAGCGAGCGAGGACGAGGATCTCAACAAATCGCGGGGCGGAGGCGGCCGGGTTAATCACGCGACGACGCCCATGATTGTCTTGCCGGTTACGACGACGACGACTCCACAGGCCAGAGGCGCCGTAATAAGTCTGGGCGCCGGGGCCCACGACGGCGACCGGAGCGCGCGCCGGAGCCGCTGCCGACGACGTCATGCATCTCTCGATCCAGCGACGATGGCCTGTTGGTGTGGTTGGTGGGGAATAATAATCTGCGCAGACATGTTGACTTGCTCGCCGCCCCGGTTGCTCTTGTCTCGGCTGAAACGAAACGGGGGTCGTCGGAGTGCGCGGACCGCCGCCGCGGCGACCTCGCGTCCTCGCCTCAGCTAAACTGCAACTGTATCCTAGCAGGGCAGGTACAAGGAAGCAGAGCTTAGCTGTCGATCCAGCAAACCAACAATCAGTGAGCTGTACATATCACGGCCGACGATTGGAACGACACTTCCGACACCAACGTATGGCCGATCGTTGCCACGTGCGTCGTGGCGTCTCACATTGTTACGTTACGCGCGACACGGCGACAGGTATATGTACGTACTGCCGCTTGTCCTTGGGATCAAGCTAAGTGTTCCTCTGTCAGCCTACTTGTGCGATATATCCCAGACGCCGCCGGTCGACCTCACAACGACCGTACTACATGTCCCGGCCTTTTGTAAAGTTGATGAAGCTAATAATATTATGGTGTGGGTGTGGCTATATATCCAATCCACGTGACGTCGGCACCGACGGCACCTAGGTCGATCCATATATCCCCAGTGCATGCTTTAGGCCTTGTCTAGTTGGGAAAGTTAGGGAAAGCTGGAGGTGTGAATAGTGTATTGGTAAGCGTGTCTGTGAGAAAAGATGTCACTCGATATGACTAGAAAGTTGGTGAAAGTTGGCGATCTAAACAAGGCCTTACTAGAGTTTACTGCTGATGACCTGACACAGCTAGCTAGCTTTGGAAGCTGAGCATGAAATATATACAATAATGCGTTCTGTTATATACCGGGCGGCCGTTAACGACGACATTCCGGCCGGGAGTCTGGCCGATCGCTGCTTTTGTCTCGACTTGCCGGTCGGGCGGGCGGTGCTATAGTAAACACAGGTATATATGGTTCACATGCAGTACGTACGATGAGACCAACCGTCGATGCATGCAATGCAAGAAACCAACATACACATACTTATGAGTCTATACGTACGTACTAGCAATAAGCTTCAGTGGCCAACCAACCTGTGGCTATCTATCTTGCAGCGAGACGACGATACAGCACGCAGGCAATCGACCGAGGGCGGCCGTGTCGCCATCGATCGGAGGCGGAGACGACGCACGCACACGCACCCATCCACAGTGTGCGGCCGCATGCAGCTAGCGACGGCCCCAGCTGGATGGATGGATGGAGAGCGGCCTCTCACATGCATGTGCCGTACCCGGGGGACACTCGTCGGCACCATGCCTTTCGCGCTACACCGCCCGGGGGCGACGGGCCCTTGCTTGCCCTCTATACTCTACCACGGCCCGGCCCGGCCCGGCCCCTTTAACGAACCATGCATCAATGCATGCATTCATTCGGCGAGTCCTGAACCCTGATCGATCGCATCTGCATCTGGCCACTACTCGATCGCGTCTCGTCTCGCCCGCCGCTCGCCATGGCTACAGTGCACAGGTCTGCCGACGCATGAGAAGCTCTAGCTAGCAATCTCTTCTTATCTCTAGCCCCTGCTTAATTTGCTGCCTCGTCGTCAGTTCAGACCATGATCGCGATCGATTAAAGCCACTTTAACGGCCCGATTGACATGCGACCTCATCCCTCGCGATCAACCACGCAGCTAACTCGATCATAAGTCAACCACCAGCTTGACGCCACCACCACCTAATGGCCGGCGATTCAGACTCTAAATATCCATGCATGCTTCAATTCTCGTTAGATAGCTCTTTGATCAGTTTCCCATCGACCAGATTGCGAATTCTGATGCCCGACGACTGCGACGATACGGATCGAGGCGTGTGTGCGAGATCACTGACGACGCACTTAGACGTTGGGATAGTAGGGATCGGAAAAGAGACGAATTTTGTCGCCTGATTTTAGACAAGCCACGCAGCATCAGACCAGACCAGTGGTGTGTACGTATCTTTCAGGATACAACTTTTGACGTTAAGTTGGTGATTTCACAAGATATATTTCTGTACCCAGATTAAGTGTCTTTCTTTCTGATCAAGCCACTCCGACTTTACTCTTTTTTATTTTTTTAGAGGAGATACTCTTGATTTGTGTCAACTAAAAAAAGAACAGGCAAGAAACGTAACGCACTGATCTTGTTGGGCCAAGTTGCATAGCTGGGCTTGGGCCAGAAGTTCTGGGCTTCTGATTTTAAATGAACCTGGCTGGACCCGGGAATCGCTGTGAAGTGCTGCTGACGCCAAACGACGTCACCTGCACGAGCTCTGACTTTCTGACCATGTGATAAAGCCCACAATTCCAGTCATCTAGAAGCAACAAGTCAAAGTCATCCTTTCTCTTTGGTCAAGCATCTGGATCATAAAAGATTATTGGGCAACCGGAAAACTTTGCCCCCTTCTGTTGACCCTTCCTGTCTATAATCATCAGGTGCGTTATTGACCCACTGACGGTTTGAAATCACATCAGATGCAAAAGGTGGCAGATGTTATGTAAAACCACGAAACTCCTTGAGATTCCGCCTTTCCGGGCCAGCACAGCTTTCTAGCTCCATGTTTTGTTTTGCAAGGGCAAAACCATCCGAATTTAAAACCTGATGAAACAGTTTTTTTGGTCTAAAAAATGACTGAATGCATTCCTACTAGTAGTTCGATCATACAGAAATTATCTCTTTTTTTTCCCGACCCATACAGAAATTATCTGAGTCATCCAAAAAATCATGAAAAAGTTTAAGATCTTACATTGGGCCACATGCGCCTTCAGAAGGTGTTCCTTCCCTATCCATTTCACTGGTCAACTATCGAAATTCAGTGAGATATGATTTGGAGCGAAATTCAGTGAGGTATGATTTTGAGTTCCTCGAATTCTAGTATGTGCAAACTTCTGGGCAGCATTTTTTCAGAGCAGCAAAGAGCTTTACGTACTTCTCTTTCTGGAACTGGCTACACGACTACGATAACATTTACACTATCTGAAAATCGATTGATGTTTACATTTTTCTTTGTGAAACGAGCACATATTCTGGCGCATTCGGTCAGCAAATGCCCCCACTGTATATACCCAGAGGCCAGATGCACCAAAGCGTGTTTAAATGGGATTTGAAAGTCCAAATTTAGAAGGTGCCCATTGTGACATCTACCCAAGTATTCACAATTCCAGGCCAAGAAGCATCTGCAGCACGGCTCATCCTGTCTGCATTGGCTGCAGGAGGCCGAAGCACAAATGTTGCATACGTATTTACAGATTCGGTATGCTACTATTTTTCTTCCGCACTCGACACAGCGAGGGAAGTACATGGACGTGTCGATCGGATCGTGGTATACACAACTTCTCGAACCAAAATTTGGGACCGGACGGAGCTGCCCCTGCAAATCTGAATGAATGCAGGGCCTCGTCTGTCTGAACTGAAGAAGGTCGCCGGCGGCTGGCCGCCGCCGCCGCCGCGCGTTCAGATGCCACCCAGCTGAGAGGAGCAGACTAGCGCCGTCGTCAGACCATGAATTGCTTCAGTGCCTTGGGTGTATGGCCTCCCTTTAGCCTTACCTGCATATTAGTTAAATCAGGGTTTAGTAAACAGCAGAGAACAGTATTACTGGATAATTGTGTTATTCAACAGAAGCATGCGCTAAGAATTCTACGAAAACTGTCAAATCTTGAGTTCACTTTCATGACAGCTAGAATCTGACGAAGTCATGGGGTTTGGTTCTCTAGCCTGGACGATCACGCCAAACGGACCATCAAGGCGATGCCTCGACAGTGATAGGCGAAAATATTCAGTTGTGATGTCAGTTGAGCTCCCTGGTCACGGATGGCTGAAAATTTCTAGATATTTCTAGAAGGGGGGCCGTGGGGATCTTGGCATTGGAGACCTGTCCTGATCGACAAGCTGGTTACTGTGACGTCCAACGCGTGGAAAGTATGATCAGGCTAGGATAGTCTTCACGCAGTTCGCCTGCAGTTTCTAAGAAGGTGGTTGGGATTTTGACCGTGCTTGTTATGGGTGGTAGTGGGAGTGCGAGGCAAATGCGACCATCGTCTCGTCTGTTAAGCTATGTGAACACGATTGCAGGGTAATTCTTGGCGTCCTAGAAACGATGCAAACTGTATTGACAGTTGGGACGGCCTGGCGGGCAAAAGGCAGATTCCTTCCATGGCGGAGATGGATGAACTCTGTCTCATTATCCTAGAGGCTGCCTTTTGGCCGAAAGCAAGTTCCTGGAATGGATTATGCTGCAGGAAAAGCCTTTGCCTTGTTGGCACTCCCCACAGTCAGCACGAATTGCAAAGCGCGATCTTTGATGTTATTAAACATTTTAAATTAAGGTTTTTGTGTGAAAGTTCATGGGAGGAAGAATTAGCAGAGAGTATAATAATTGAATTCATGAGCGAGGCTCAGGAAGGGGAGAGAGCACTCACCGCTTCGACGTCGATTCTGTAGACGATTTGGCGGCGGCGCTCGCGGCAGCAGGCGCGGTAGGCCATGGCGAGGTGCGCGGCGGCGAGCGCGAGCGACATGAGGAACATGGCCTCGACGGCGACGAGCTGCCCCTTCCCCTGGATACCGACGCCAAGGCCTTGGCCGGCAGCGGCGGCGGCGGCGACGCCGAAGACGGCGACGGCCTTGGCGAGGACGTAGCAGAGGGAGGCGACGCTGCATGCGACGGCGACCCACATGTAGGCGGCGGCGCCGCCGCCGCAGGCGGTGTAGGCGCAGAGGATGAGGAGGGAGCGGGCGGCGGAGACGGCGGGGAGGTCGACGAGCGAGGTGGCGAACCTGAAGGCCCTGGCCTGGTCGGCGAGCGAGGCGGCGACGGATGCCGCGGGGTGCTGGGCCTGGGCGCGGAGGAAGTTGGAGAGGAGCGCGGGCGGGAGGAGGAGGTCGAGGAGCACGACGAAGAGCGGCGGCGCGCAGACGAGCAGCAGCGAGGTGAGCATGGCGACGAGGAAGAAGGCCGTCTTAGCCCAGCGCCATGGCCGCGCCCACAGCCGCTCGCCGTGCACCAGCGGGAGCGGCAGCTTGGTCTTCTCCATGGATGGACCAACGCTGCCTGCGGTGGACCAGTCGGATACGCAGGCGGCGGAGTGGTTTGTCGGCCGCGGGTTGAGTGGGGAGGGGGAGTGGATCCGGTCGGGGGCAAGCTTTTAAGCGAAGGCGAGGCGGAGGTGGGGGAGTTGGGGAAGGAGGAGGAGGTGGTGATGATGGTTTGACCGGCGGGTGGACTGGGCCCACCGCCACGGCAGCAACGGCCCTGCGAGCGTGCCGTGCGCCGCCACGACGCCGGCTGCGTGGAGAGGAGAGGAGAAGCTTCCCTTGGCCTCCGATCCGGCGGCTCTCGCGGGGCGGGGTCGGGAGGAGAGGAAGCGGACGACTCGTGTTCGGCTCGGTTCCCCTGTTGTCACGGACGGACTCACGGCCAAATTGGCACAACGTACCACTTCTGTTCGCTTACGACTGCCTCGCGACCAAAACTTGATACCATCTCTGCCTCTGCGTAGTGGTACATGACTTGGATTCTTTTGCAGGTGAATCGAAATAATTCATTCTCGTGTCTGAACTGAAACTGGGCCAGAGAGAGAGAGAGACGATTGCAAAGGCGTGCGTGCTGTACAGCCATCTGAGTCGTGTTTGAATGTGTTGATGTTGATGCTGAGTACGTAAAGGAAGGAAACGCAGGCGGGAACGGAATAGCTCTAGAACAAGTGAAGAACCGTTTGTCCACGCAGCACATCTCACAGTCGCAGGCAACGTAGTACTAGCGCTTCACCTGTCGCTTCAGAACGTTCTACTCTGACTCTTCTCGGACCCGGATCACATTCAGCGCCCGTGCTAGATAACTCGACTCCGCCCTTTCACGAGGGGAAAGAAAAAAAAAACCGTGCTTTGGGAGGAAACGGAAGGGAAGCAGACACATGGAAGCCATGTGGCCGCGCTCGACATCCATCCATTCGCCCGGCCGAACTCAGATTGAAACCACATGGCCGGCCGCCGGGCCCCCCGGGCCGGCGAATGATTCATTGGCCGGACCGGACCACCATGCAACTATGCTACGTAGATTCATCCATGGCCGGCGGGGGCCAGTTGCTCACATGCGGCCTCCCGGTTGGGCGCCATGTGGAGCCGCCGGCCGCGGCACGCGCGCGGCAACCGTTACCGGCCGCCCCTAATCATCAAATCAAAACAAATCACGCGTCGGCCTTGGGAATCTATCATTTCACGGTTTGGGCCAGGTTCAGATTCCCAACTATTCACTATTCATTCCAACTTTTCACTATTCCTCCCTCACAAAACACGTTTCCCAGCGAATGCTACAGTGTTTTTCTTATGCTACAGTGTTTTTTCCTACAATCTAAACACACCCTTGATGAGAACCCACCTGGTCATCCATGGCGACCGCCCGGGTTGGGTTGGTTCCATCTCTGACTGACTACTCTACTGTCAATAAATTTTCAACGAAGAATTTTTGATGTTTAGTTCTAGAAGTTCTTTTGGACTCTACTATTCATCTCTCAGAAAACACGCTTTCCAGAAAAGTTCCTCTTTAACTCCTTTTAATTTTAGGCTATTCCCAACCCAAGACACTAGTTATAGTGTCCATAAGATCCACATCAGTAAGAAACTAGCACTAGACACTACCCTTCCAATGCAAACACCACTAGGCAATATTTGAATTTAATGCTGCTCACCTCTCATTATGTCTTGGATAGTGTGTAGAAACCATGTCTCATGCAAGACCCAGTTTCCTCCTCTTTCTTCATTTATTTCTTTGCCACATCATCTTTTATCCTATGTGGCAACTCATTTAATTCTATGGACACCATCCTAGTCATTGGGTTGGGAATGGACTTACTATTCATCTCTCACAGAACACGCTAAGTTCCCTCCCAACTAAACACACACACACAAAAAAAAAAAAGGGTTTGGCCGATCGCTGCAATGGGTTGAAACATCACGGGTATTCAGGCCCACGAGGCTTGTCTTGCTCTGGCGGTTCATTACGCCACGCGTCTTTTTAGTACGTATATTCAGCTGAATCATGTGTCATGCACGCTACATGTTTTCTGCTGAAATTCGATCGTAGTAAGGTACGTATTCTGCCGAAACTATTACTTTTTTTTTCTGGTTGAAGGAAGTGTAATGCAAAAAGCTCACGTAACACTGGATTTTTCAGAGAGTGTCCTGCTATGTCTTTAGGTTGGATTACAATATGCGTAGGTGAGTGGAAAGCTTGGTTAACTAAAACACTAATTATTAAGAGAATCTTTGCGATGACGGCATCGCTGATCCATCCATTTCTTGTTTGACAAACAATCAAACATCATCATGGAGGAGGTTGGAAGAATATTATTAATTTGGAAATTTCATGTTAATAATCTAGAACCCATCACGGATGAGGAAGAAGATGTTTCTGCCAATGGCTGCAGTCTTAGAACTTTCCTTGAGAGACTGTGTTCAGATTGAAAGTAAAAAGTACTTTTTCTATAAATAGTGCACTGGAAAGCGTGTTCTGTGAAAGGGATAAATAGAAAAAACTTGTTGGAGAAGTACTTTTTCGTGAATCTAAACACAGCCAATTGCCCTTCTGATTACTCGTGGTGGAATCGTACAGTTCCCTGTTGCTCTTTTCGTCACGCGCATCCGAACAGTTCGAAAAGAATACTACTGGGTCAACCTGATTGACATGGAATTGTAGGTGCTATTATCTCCTTTTACACCACGGCCGAAATTGCGATGCGAGTGCAAAAACCTGTTAGGACGCGTTTCCTTCTTCTGATCTTCTTCTCGTGATCTCTGCATGCGAGCTTGGCAGTGTGGGCTGCCTGCTTTCTGCAGTTGGATCTGCTGCTGGTGTTTGCAGATCGTTGGATAGGCTTGGTGCCACGCCGCGACGACAGACAAAGTGGACGTTCCATGTGCCGGCAATGTTTGTTGCGGCTTACGCTGGCCAAAGACAACAACGCAGTACATCATCACAGCTTAGATATCCCGGACAAGAAAAATAATAAAAACACTGAAGAATGCTGTTATATTGCTTCAGAAAAAAAAATGCTGTTATTGCGTATGACAGGGTAGTACAGTAGATATTTGACTTTTGACACGCCAAATGGATCGGAGAGTGAGGATAAGACAAAGCCCACGTCAGCCCCACCTGAATTTCTAAACCCAAGCAAGTGCGTCTTGTGTCACATCTTCATCTGCTTGCTCGCTTCCTTCTTTTCTTTTCACTCACGATCACGGGCTGCCGAACGAGCTAGCTCGACTGCCCGCCTTCATCGGTTCGACCAACGTGCAAGAATTAAGAAGGTTCTTTTCTTTTTCACGACGTGGCAGTTTAAAAAAAAAATGCAAGAAGAGAAAAAAGCATAGCAGCCTGGCCGGGCTTCTAGATCGCGCGTGATTAGGACTGATCCGAATCGGGTTCTTATCCCACTTGCACATTTCTCTTTAGTCACGGCCACGAGTGAAAGGAGCAGGTCCTCTGGTTTCCCCTCCCAGTTACATTGTATAGATCGCCCAACCACTTGTCATGTGAGCGCCAACCGAATTAACGGCCTGGATTCGCTCACCGGTGCCACTCCCCCTGTGGCCCTGTCCAGTTGAGAACTGGGATGCATGCCAGCCTCAGCTCGATTTGTCTTGACAGCAATAAAGTATCCCATCATCAAGAGAGCTAACAGCTCTACTAGACACCAAAACAATCAGACCAGGCAGAGATTGCACCCGGGGGGGGGGGGGGAATCAAAATGTAAATGTATTATGGAACAGGTGGTATAGGATTTGCGTAGGCAACATCAGTGTGTTGTGTTGCGTAAGCAAACAAAGAAGAGGGCGGGTCAACGGCGGGCGTACTCAGGTTAGGTGACAAAGCCGCCACACGGTGATCTCACGCGTGTTGCGACCACAAGCTCTCATGCAATGGATCAGAGTCAGATATCTTGGATAGGAGGGGAGAAATAAAAATCCAGGGCTTGTCGAGCAAGGAAGCTCTTGTTTCGTCTTGGCGAGTAAGCATGCCCCGATTTTCCCGGTCTGTGCCTTGGCTCCGCGTCTCGTCCTCACTCGTTTTTCTCGTCCAAGCAAGCTGCCCGTCCGGCCGCCGTGCTGCTGCCAAAATCATTGCCGCCCGCCTTTGGTCCGTAGCAGAGAAACCATACTACGATTGGTTGGTTGTACGAAAGGTGATCGGAGAGGAGCCGACGCGGCGCATCTCAGTCTCTCGCCTGCACGGCCGCCGGAAAGAAAAATGGAAAAGCGTCTCGTCAAGTCAAGGCCCAACGAAAACCGGAAGAGGCTCACGCGGCCCAGTCTCGTCGAGCCCAGCCCAACTCCTCACGCCTTTGGAACGGCAACTGGGCCACCCTCTACCACTCACTCACCTGTCACTTCCGGGTTGTCGTAGGTTACGAAAAAGAAGCGTTGGAATCTAGTAGCGGTGAAAAAAATTAAAAAAATTATCTCATAGGCGAACAAAGAAAAAAAAAAAAAAGGAGCGGCGAGCCGCCGAGTCCGCGCCGTTGACCCGCAGCCAAGCCAGGCAGCACTCCCATCGCAGTTCCCAAAGCCCCACCCCAGACGACCGCCTTCTCCCAACCCCATCGACCCATCGTGTTCGCCACGCCCGCCTCCCCTTACCAGTCGACGCAAAGGAAGCAGAGAGCCCTACCCTCCCTAGATCGGCGACCCCCCGAGGCAGCGGCGATGGCGTCGTCGCAGGCCAACATCGAGAAGATGCACCTCCGCCAGAGCTACCGCAACGTCTGGCACGCCGACATGATGAGCACCATTGAGGCCGACTGCCCCTGTACGCATCAGTCCCCCTCCCCAATCATCATAATTATGAATTTCGCTTCTAATGTTTTCTTTTTTTCTTTTCGCTCTTGTTGCAGACTGCTGCCTCGCGCTGTGGTGGTGAGCGATCGACCCATCCCGGCCTCCGTTTCTCCGGTTTTTCAGTTTCAAACACCCTTGATTCCCCTAAATCTGAGGAAATTTGACACCTCTGTTTGTCAGTGTAGTTAGCGTTTTAGGGGATTTTATTTAGTTTCGAGGATACTGTGCGGCTGCTGATTGTGGCATTGCTAATCTATTGAGGGGATGCCATATCCTCAATTATTCCTCATGCATTTAAGTTCAGCCTGCGGCCCCAAGTCATTCAATGAAAAAAAAAACCCTGCAGCCAGTAACCGTAGAAATCTGAGTTCATCAATAGGAATTGGCAAAAGAGCCCTCTCCATTCCTTCATTACCCCCATTTCACCACATGAATTGAAAGTGTTTATTCTTGTGTTTCCCATGAGTCTTGACCAACAATGCGCCTGTTCCCTGCCTTCAAGTTGGTTCCAGATCATGAGCTCATTCATAACCAACCATGTAAAGGGCTATAATTTGCTTGGCACTCGGCATTTCCAAAGCATCGCATATCACAGGCCAAAAGGATGGGTTTAGCAATCATTTTGTACAAGGCCGTATGTGTTCGTATTGGATAGGATAGGCACAGTTAACACTGATTTTTACCCATTTTTAATCTGCTGCATTTTTCTGTTTCTGTTCAGTGGACCGTGCGTGTCATACATGCTTCGCAAAAGGGCTCTCTACAACGACATGTCAAGGTAGTGCACTCTATATTTGTTTTGTTATTATGGTTATCATAGACGCTCTTTGTTTCACTCCCCTCATCGCTTGTTCCCATTGCGCTTTTTGTGTACTGTAGATATGTCTGTTGTGCTGGTTACATGCCATGCAGTGGAAAGTGTGGTGAAAGTCAGTGTCCAGAGTTCTGTCTTGCAACTGAGGTACAAGGATCATTCAATTTGCCATTCACCCTGTTGTATCTTCTCAGTTTGCTTACTAGTCTACGCCTTATGTGCTCTTGAATTCCGTATGGCACATGTCTAATAATTGTTATGCGGATATGTAACTGATAACTCCTATCCTATTACGTACGCCAGTATTTTATCCTGATCTTATTTACTTCTAATATTTGCTATAGTCTGTGTGTTTTATGTATTCGTCTTATATGCAATTAGTGTATTTAACTTGAAAAAAAATGATAACTGAGGATTAGTTATACTTGTATTTGCTACCTTTTCTGTTGGTATTTAATCAATATATTATCATAGTATGATTGATTCAATGCTGATGTAAATCTCCATTTATCACACTAGAACCTCTGATGCTTCTGTCTCGGTACCTATGAAGTATGAACCTAGGCAAAACCTGATCTAAACTAACCTGCCTTTTCTTTCCAGGTGTTTCTTTGCTTTGGCAATTCAGTTGCTTCAACCCGATTCTTGCTGCAAGATGAATTCAACATACAGACAACTCAGTGCGACAACTGCATCATTGTAACCCCAATCCTTCTTATATTTGTCCTGCCTAAAGCAAGCTTAAATTCAAAGTCCTATGGAGGGCTTCCCCCGATGTCAGTTGTATTGAATAGCACCTTCTTCTGCAGGGCTTCATGGTCTGCCTTCAACAAGTTGCTTGCATCTTCTCTATAGTTGCAGCTATTGTTGGAAGTGAGGAACTTTCAGAGGCTTCACAGATCCTAAACTGCCTTTCTGATGTGGTGTACTGGACGTAAGGCTCCCTTAACTCTTTTGTTGCTCATCTACATGTTGAAGTTCCCAATTCTGATAATTCTATGCCACCTTATTTGCAGGGTTTGTGCCTGTATGCAGGTAAATAAAACTCATTTCTGCTTGTAACCTTACTGGTCATCGGTCTCCAAACCCTCACATCTCCATATTATGTCATTGAAATGCAAATGCAGACACAGCACAAGATTGAAATGGATAAGAGGGATGGTAAGTTTGGCCCGCAGCCCATGGCAGTGCCTCCGGTGCAACAAATGTCACGCATCGATCAGCCTCCCCCGCCTCCTGCCGGATATGCACCACAGCCAGCCTACGGGCAGCCTTATGGTGGCTACCCACCTCCTCCTAACCAACCTCCTCCTAACCAGGGTTATCCACCAGCTGCTTACCCCCAGGGTGGTGCGTACCCTCCACCTGCTCAAGGTTACCCCCAGGGTGGTGCGTACCCTCCACCTGCTCAAGGTTACCCCCAGGGTGGTGCGTATCCACCGCCTGGTTACCCACCACAAGGTTCTTACCCCCCAGCACAAGGTTCCTACCCTCCGGCACAAGGTTCCTACCCTCCGGCACAAGGTTCTTACCCCCCACAGGGTTACCCTGCCAAGTGAAGAACACACCAATCGGAGAGATGCCATGTCCAGACAACCAAAATATTGTGAACATGTAAACAGTAGGAGTTCTGTAGCATTATAGATTATTTCGAGACACCATCTGCGATTGCTCTGGTTGGTAAACGGTTGACAGTATTTTGATTTCTGTGGTGAACTCATTAGCGGACTTGTCTTGATCATATTATGTCAGGGTATATCCATTTTCAAATAAGGAATGTCAGTGAATTGTGCAAGATAGTTGGATATTAATCTGTATTCGAATTTGGTGATAACATTGTTCATGGATATTGTTGGTCCTCTGTTTTTGACCAATTATTTTACTATGGGAGCGTACATGTGTCATGTTAAACCAGAACGAATGTTGCGGTTCCGAGTTCACTTTACTCGTATGATAATCCCATGCTTAAGAGCAAAAGGGTCTGGAGCAGTGCCTTTCATACTTGTTATCATAGGATGAGATGAATAGACAGAGACGGACAGCAACATTCAAGCTGTGCTTATCTTTGTTTTTCTTCTTTTTATTTTTCTCCTTGATAAACCAATTATCGGTTTGATACCGTGATAGTGAGATCTCAACGGAGTTGTCCTCGGTTGAGACGTAGCTAGCTCCAGCATCGATTGCTTGGAATATTTGACAAGTTGTGTGACCATTATCGCATCGAGACATTAATCGTAGATACATCTATAAAATCATGCAACTGTAGCCTCTAATCAGCGTCGTTGCTGTCCTTGCATGCGAGAAGACTTGCTCGTTATACGCCGGAAAATTTTCGGATTATTATTGCTGCTTGCCCCAGCGCTAATTTGTCTTGTGGCGTTGGTTAGGCCTAATGGTCCAATTAATTTCCACCAGAAGTAGTCCAATTTCAATTTGGTACACCTAATTGACACAATGCAAGGCCCACAGCGATATAGATTCCGATCCGACCCATCAAGCAGCCGCTTGAATGGTTTAGCACCAACTGTATATGATTGACAGCCGCCACCATACTCTGCTGAATGGAGCAGATAATTAATTGTTGACAAGTAACAGCAGCTTAGTACAAACATGAATTCAATATCTCCACTCTTTTTTTTTTCTTGTGCCAGTTGATGCTGATGGTATTTGCACAGGGAATGAATTAATCCTCAGATTATGTACGTACACTGGGGACAAGCTATGGCTACACAATAGTAACAAGAATATCATGCTTTGAGCATACAACAATGCATGCTCAAAAAATCACAGCAAACAAATATGCCAGTGGTCAGACTAGTGTGTATGTGTGTCATCAAACTGTCACCTCTGACTAATGACTACATATACAGTTGAATCGATCGATCGACCCTCTTATTCTTTTTGTAAGTCACCATGGTTCAGCTCCGTTTGATTAGCGTGTTGGTATATTTGTGTCAGGTATACATTGTGCAGCTCTCCATCACCTGCAAATACACATTATATTCTGTATGTATCATAAACCTAAGCCATAGGGGATGTGTACATGTACAATCATTGGAGGTATTATAAGTAGCATTGCTCACCTTTTACGCTTTGGTTTGAGGGTTGACGTCTGGGAGTTGTTGTGCCAATTCCTCTTCCTCTGGTTGATGAACCAGTTGTTGATTTGTTTCAGCTGCAGGCCAGTCTCTTCAACAAGCTTCGCCTTATCGTCTTCCTGTACCAGCCACTCAAATGATATCACCTTTAGGATGTGATCGATGCATACATGATATATACTACTTTTAAATGCACAAATTTCTTCTTCTTTTCTGGGAGAAACTCATTAACAACAACCACATAATTAAACGGCACGAGGAATATCGCTGGAGCTTAACCAGCAGCAAGTTGGATGGAGAACAGCTAAGAACAACGGCGACCACAATGTGTGCATGGTAGCAGAAGGTGGCTGGTTGCATTCTTTGCATGCATGCATGATAGGTACAATGCACTCACCGTGGGGTATGGCCACTTGGCGTGCTGCTGCCACCATTGCTTGAGGATGCTGGTGGTGTCCCCAGGCAGCTTCCCGGCCCTCCTCTTCCTCAGGATTTCCTCCCTCACATCCTCTATTCTTGACTTGAAACCCTGCAACGAATTGGATGTGACCTCACATCAGCTTAAGCCTGCTTGAGTTTGCTGCATATGCCAGCTTCGACTGCCTTCTTTTTTTTGTTTCACCTGCTTGAGCTCGATCTTGAGCTCCTGCCTGACCCTCTCCATGAGGGAGCGCTCGGAGTCGGTGGGAATGAGCGGGCCGAAGCCCATCATGTCGTGTCCGTCCGAGCCCATGTCCAGGGGGCCCTCCAGCATCGGCGGCTCGTCTTCGTCCTCTGACATGGTCGCCCCCGTCCCTTCCTCCAGCGTCGCGCCTGCATGCATGCCGCAGCACATCCATCAGTAAGCCCGAAATGGCAAATGACGATTAATTTTGATTTCCCGAAATAAACACACAGTTAATGCAGACTTTAAGTAAAACATGAAAACACCTACTGTAACATTTGCATCGAATATATTCAAGACGATCATATCACAATCACCAGTATGTCGTAGCGAGACACCACACAAGCATGGTCGGAGGCATATGGTGTGATATGCATGCATGAATGAAGGCATGTGGACGTGGTAGAGACGTGCAAGAATCCGAACGTGCATGAGAACAAGCCATTTCAGCTGTCTAGTAGCAAGACAATCGTACCAGCTGAGCATGGCCACTTGGGAAGGTACCCAATTAAACACATGTATGTATGCTAGCTACATCTAGACGAGCATTTGGAATTTTGCAGCTGGCAAACCTCTCCATATGTAAGAGGAGTGGCAGGCATGGGCTTAAACTGTGTAGGTAGACAAATAGCACAGGTAGCCGGAATTAACCATGAAGTTGAACATCTAAAATCCATCAGATATGAAAGAAATGATACTGAAAAAAATTAGTTCTCTTTAACCAGGAAAGAAATCAGTAACTGTCCAAAAGAACAAAATCCTAAAGCACATAGAAATGATGCAACAAAAAGGTTATCCTAAACCTCTAGAACGGCATAATCCAGTGTTGTAAAAATTCAACACCTGCAGTGACCTAATAAGAGTCATAATTAAGTTGTGTATTGCATCTCCATATTTTTCTAGATGATGCACTTGTAAAAGGAGCGAGTGCAAAAAAAAAAAGTACACACGAACAAAAATAAGGGTGTGTTTAGATTGGGGAAAGATTCCTCGAAAATACACTGTTCACCAAAAAAACACTGTAGATGAATAGTGTTATGTGAGTAGAAGGGGTGGGATGAATAGTGAAAAGTTGGATGAATAGTGAAAAGTTGGGGAATCTTTTGGTAACTAAACGGGGCCTAAGTTCAACATGTTCAGATTTCTCATTATATAAGAGTCCGACAGTATAGAGGGTGTATGGTCGTGTCATTTGACATATGGTCATGTGGTGGCAGTGACGAAATGACAAGATGATGAATCAATTTTGCGCATATATGCTTGGAGTTAATTAAGAAATTCTAGTCTTGTGATTTTTTTCTTAGGCGAGTCTTTGAACCGGCCTGAATGCTAGTGTATGCCAAACTTATATATGCTTCTTTGTAAGAAAATAAAATGGACGACCCCATGCAACAGACCATTTCTTAATTATCATCTAAAAAAAACGCATACACCCCTGGAATGGTCGCTGTATTATTGATGATTTTGTTTTTCTACCAACTAATGGGTGGTCCAATTATATGGCGCATATCTTGGCTACGAGCCATACATGCTTTTGAACTCTCCAACTACATAAGAGTATTAGGTAGGCTTGTTGTCAGAATTTTGAAATTTGACTTTTGCTCTTAATAAGACTAAGGCAAGATCAAGATAATAACCATTTGCAGCCTTAAGAACATGTGCTCAAAAAGAGTGGAGATTATGCTCAAAGGAATTTTTTTTCTTTTTTTGGTGTGGTGGCTTAGTGCGTTTTGTTTTTCCTAACAGAGATGGCAGGAGGTCAATTTCTTCTGTCCTTTACCATGTACGGTTGGGTCGTTAGGCTTTGCTCTTGCTATATGTGGGCCTTAACTCCATCATCCGACTGAGTGAGAGAAGAGTTTGGAACCATTTTTTCAGTCTTCAATAGCCCATGTATATTCTTATGAGAGAGATATAGAGGGCATGGAAGACCGAAGACGACGACGCTACAACTAATTTTACCTTTGTGCGCTTGCGGGTGTCAACAAACTAAAGAAACAGTGTGAGCGTGTGTACCATTGAAACTAACCACCATGGACGAGATAAGAAAAGTGCAGCAGATGAGATAGGCAAATGATCTCGAGAAAAGAACACCCAAAAATAAACATGGTGCAAATAAAAATGCAACAGTTAGCATGATGCATGTGTGTTATTACCTGTGAGGTCCTGCAGGGATTGCTCGATCTCGCGGCACGCCATGACGGCCTCCACGGCGTGCACCCGGACGTGCTGCTGCAGCTGCTCGCGGAAGGAGCACAGCAGCATCAGGTACTGCGCCTGCATCACCATCATATTTATATATCGATCGCCATCATGGTAATGAACCTATAGCTATCTAATAGAATCCTACTAGATGCATGCGTGTTGATCATGGAAATAGCTAGCTACCTAGCTAGAGGCCTGGCAATACAATTGCAGTATGTAGTATATGCAGGGAATATGATGGTACGTACGAGGAAGGAGTCGAGGTCGTGCTTGTCATGCGGGGAGAGGAAGGGGCGGTGGTGTGCGGCGTAGGAATGGAGGAGGCCGCTCGACTGCGCCAGCTGCGCGTCGATGAGGGGGAGGTGGTCGATGGGCGTCGCCACGCGCAGGCACCCCACGTGCGCCGACACCAGCTGCTCGCACAGCGGGTGCACCGCGATCTCCCCCTTGAGAAGCTGCCGCTCCTCCGCCTCCGCCGCGGCTGCAGCGGCCGCTGCGGCCGCCGCCGCCGCCGTCGCCGAGGACGACGAGCACTCGCCGCCGCCGCCGCCGCCGAACCCCACGCCCATCTCCATCCCTCCTCCTCCCTGATCACCACTGGCGCCACCCTGCATAACTGCACCACCGTGAACACTGATGATGCGTCGAGGTCGAAGACGACGATCCCCCTCGATCAATCCCTTGCTTTTCCTTCTTCAATTCAATCGGAGGCGCGTTACCAAATATGGAGAGGAGGTAGCTCGGTCCGGTCGTCGAGCTTTTCCCTTCCCGAACGGTTGGTGCCGCCGGCCGCCGGCTTTGCGTGCGTGCGGCGTTGGGTGGTGGTGGTGTGTGGCCAGCGAGCACCAGCACCAGCAGGCTGATGGCTCGCTAGCTTATGAAGCAACTGATGGGGGCGGGCCGGGACGGGAGGAAGAAGGATTTAATGGAGAGTTAGTTAGCAAGGACACAAAGGAGAAGGTGAGGCGTCTTTTCGAGGGTTCCTAAGCCCACCCCAGCCGAACCGGGGGGGAGGGAAACCAAACAACGGCAGGGGAAAAAGCAAAGCCCCG
Organism: Digitaria exilis; assembly: GCA_015342445.1. Taxonomy (NCBI): domain Eukaryota; kingdom Viridiplantae; phylum Streptophyta; class Magnoliopsida; order Poales; family Poaceae; genus Digitaria; species Digitaria exilis. The sequence continues at coordinate 1,043,649 of JACEFO010000144.1, forward strand.
GCCGGGACCGACCTCCTTCAGTTCAGTGCAGTGCAGGCGACCGGACAGCTAGCAGCTAACGGCGACGGTAATTAACACGGCGGCGGGCGGCCGGTAAGAAAGATGAGAGAGTAGTGGTGATGGATTCGATGGAAGGTGGGGAGGGCGGTGAAGCTTTGGAATCTAAGCATGCCAAAAGTGGAACGACGAAAGCAAGGCTGCTAGAGAGGGTAGCCTATTAAGACATGCATAGCCTATATAGCTTCACATGGATCATGTGTTTGCCTTTTGTTTTTCTTCTTTGAAAAAAAGATTGCAGGCTGTATTAATTAATTATTAGGGCATGCATGCATATTAGCTTAACCTGTACTTCTACTACTACTCTGCAATCCATAGGCAAGAAAAATTAGGTAAGGTGCGGCATGTTGCAGCATAAACTATCTGAATCACACTGAAATTACAACCTTTCTTTCATGCTAATTTCGTTTCATCGTGCAGATGTAGTTATAGTGGTGCAATTAGGCTATACCTTCCTTTGTCGGCCGGGCGTAACAAACAGTCTCATTGCTTTAATATTGCATCCAAGTTTGACATGAAATTGATCGAGGCACTTATATATATTCTTTGGCGTCAAATAACGATGGATGGAATCAAACGACATGTACGTACGGTTTCTAAAATACAATTGTGGTTTCAATCACGCTAATAGAATAGAAACCATGAATCTTCTAAACTAAACAACCCAATCCAATCCAATCCACACCCCTTTATTTATTTCTTCTCATTTGGTAATTTGAATAATTAGGAGTTGGTTTCAAGAAATACTTTTGGTGGCGCTTGCTGGGATCAGCCGAGCCAGATAGAGAGCTTCTCGGTCGTTGCCTCTACCAACCTTGCGGTTGGGCGCCGGGAATGCCCTGCTGCTGTTGCATCCATCGGTCGTCGCCTGCATTATTGCCTTTAGACGACGACGCCCTCCGGCAGCTGATAATGCTAGTGCTATTACTCCATTACCTGCTTAAGCAAGCGTTAGCAGATGGATCAATGGCGTTAATCACATCGTTAATTCTTTGTTTAGGCGTGGCGTGTTGTATTGGCTTTAGTGGTAGCCATCGGCGGTGGTGGCCCATAGCCTGCTAATGCACCTAGTTAGCTGCCGCCTTATTGTCTGATCGTATCGTAACAGACGGATAATGACGTACACGCTGCCTGCTGGTTAGGGTTTGTATATATGCATGGTAAGACACACTGGCCAGTATATATAATATGGCGCTCTTGCTGCCTTGCTTTTCCGGTCCTTTACGCGTGCTCATGCCACAGGGCAGCAGGTATATATTTTTTTAACGAATCCGGCCGGCATGCTTATTTTATTATTGGTCAATCATGCTTCTGATTATTAGGAATAGTTTGCGTGTGTATGCATGGTAGCTAGCTAGCAGCTGATCGTGTTGGGATAATCAAGAACACACATTTTTTTTATGTCCAGAAATTAGCCTTATAGGACTGCCAGCAGCAGGGCGCCTTAGATCAATCGGATATATTGCTAGCTTGCTGTGAGAATTTTGCGATATTAGTATGTTGGTATAAGATTAATCCGCCGGATAATAAGCTACTAAGCAGATGTAAATAAAGGAGACTCGCCCACTTACAACAACTACTGCAACTAACAATGGAACAAACGGCACTGCCTGAAAGGAGTAACAACGTACCTGCAGGGTGTGCAAGGGTACTCGGCCGCCAAACACCACAAACGGAAAAGGCGCTAGCTACTGAGAAATTGGATTAAAGGACGCCACATACGCACGCACGCACACATGTGCTGCTTACAAGCGGCGATGGCAGAGCCATGTCTTTGTTAGTTGTTGGCAGCAAAGGCTATGAGGCCAGCAACGCAGTGTCCGGGCTTTGCCGGTGCCGCCGGCCTGTGCTCTCTCCACGTACGGCCGGGGCCCAATCATGTCGAGCATAATTTCCTCTTCTGCGTCGTTCCTTCTAGGGCTTGTATCTCAGCTCTACGTAATGCTCTTGAAATTCAATAGAACCTTTTTGTTATTTCTTTTTTAAAAAAAGTGAGACCACAATAGTAATATATATAATTGTATAACCTTGAGGCTAAGTAGTCAGCATGACGTCTACGTTGCACTGCTGAAGTGAAAGTTGCGATGGAGAAGGAACATGCATGGCATGCATGTCCTTGTTATTGGTACGCTCCTGCAGGAACTCGATCGATCGGGCACTGCTGGCGACGCAACACAAGGCGGCCCACCAGATAATAAAGCATGAGTTCAGTGAGGTACTGAGGTAGGGACGATCGATTCCACATTTCCACGGCGACGGCCAACCGATGGGTCACTGGAGCCCTCGAGGCGTCTGAGTGGGCACAGTCAAGTCGATGAGCCGGCCGGATCGGAGGTACATAGGCCAGGTTCAGATTTAAAGTATTTTTTACTTACTATTCATCCTCTCACAGAATACGTATCCCTAAAAATTCTCTTTTCACCTTTTTTATTCATCTCCCTTACATAACACGCATAAAAAAAGTATTTTTTCCCAACTTCATCTGAACATAGTAGCCATACCGCAGTACGTACGTCTGTACGTGTACTTGTGGCGCGCGGTGTCACCTCGATCGGCCCACGCTACTAGCTTGCAGTCCCGTCCCGTCATTCAGCGGCAGGACCACCACAGAGGCACAGGCCTGAGAGGATCATCATCGGAGGAATCGCTAGCTGGCCGGGACGCCGCCCGCCGCCTCAGCTCGCTCGCCGGCGGCGAACTACATGCATGCTGACGTGGGAGCTAGCCCCACACGTTTTGCACACGGGATTATTCCGCTGGTTGTTGTTGTGGGGTGCGTCTTGCGTGTGTTGCGTAATGGTCTGGTCTCTCTCGCTCTCATGCATCAGTCTCAGCTAGCGCGCCTGCCTGCATCGTAACGAGCTGGTGATGGTGCTAGCTAGCTAGGTTGCCATGGACCATGCAGCTAGCTACCACAGCATGGCCGTCCCCCCCGATCCACCGGCCTCCCGATTTTCACCTCCGATCCTGGCATGCATGGCATATGATCGTGCACGAGAGAAAAGCTTGAAATTTAGTAGCTAGGCATGTGAAGGAACGTCGTCGCCGTATGTTTTGAACTTTTGCCGGCCGGTAACAAGAAGAGGGAGAGCGAGAGGGACATTCCTGTTTGCAGCAGCTAGCGAGCAGGACAAAGGTAAGCATTGCATCCCAATCCCATCCCGAATCCGAAAGTACAAGGCGGCGGCGGCGGCTGGGGCTGGAGGAGGAGGGCGTCGGGTCAAGTTGTGTGGTGGTTGCCGCTCTCCGCTCGATCGCTCGGGTGATGAGATGACGCTCGCTCTCTGGAGTTTGCTGAGAGCGACGCGCCAGCCACGGCCCCGGCACCGGCACAGCTAGCTAGCTGTCGCGACCGCGGCCTGTCGGTGCCGCCGCACGCACGCACGCCCCCCCCCCCCCCCCTTCCGTTGCCGTCTCATCCTCGCTCTCGCACCCCCTAAATAAATAAAAATACACCTCATCTTAGAACCCTCCACACTTCACCAACTCTAGATAGAAACAAAACCCCTTATCTGTTTGACTGAGAAAGTAACTCCAGCTCTAAAAATTATAACAAAATAATCTTTCTTGTCTATAAAAGGGGCCATATTCTATGTTTTCAGCAATTCATCAGTGCTCTTGCTTGGTTGCTCCATCTATTCAAGGTCTTCATTACAAGCCTTGCATAGATGATGGGTTAGTACGTTGCCTTGATAAAGGGAGCCCAGAAGGGGCCATTGCCCCCCCTGCTAGCATGATGAAAAAATAATTAGCGTGTGGCATTGTTTAATATTTATGAGCTAAATTAGATTATTTACGTAGATTCTAACTATTTTCTGGCCTCGTGGTTACTCTTGGAGAGTTTTGCTTTGTTGAGACTAATTTAGGTTCACTATAGCTAGGAAAATCTAGTCATCCATCTCGGGATGGTTAGCAATCTCAACAATGCACCTGAAGGAGTGGACACAGCAAGACGGCAACCTTCAAAGAGTAGTGGACGACGATGACAAGAACAACTTCTCTTTAATCGTGTTGATTTCCTAGGAAATTTGGAAGGAAAGAAATACGAGGATTTTTAATCGGAAGGAAGACACAAGCCACAACGTCTTCTTTAAAGTTAGAGATGTCTTAGATAGCTGGATTATGGCGAGGGAGAAACATCTTGCCACTCGTGCGCCCAGACCTAACATGTCCCATATTGTGCAGTTGTGTATTCTCTTTTTTCTTCAGGCTTAGCCTCCTGAGTTTGTATAGTTTTTTCTTCTAGGATGTCTTTCTTTTTATTATAATTGGCAGCTCTCCTGCCGGTTCATGTTGTTGGAGAGTTTTATAGAGCTCGAGCTTCTTCCCTTCGTGCCACCAAGACATGCAAAGACACTTAAAAAAGGGTCCATTTAGTGCTTGCAATTCACGCCAAGGAAAACTAGTTAGGGGACGATTTGTTGAATCATTTATTGTGTTAGATTCACTTTGTTTGTGGAAAGAACTACTGTTTTTGCTATATACGTAACTTGTTGTAAATATATTATTTCCAAATGCAATAAAATAATAAAACACGCATTCTATGCTATCAACCTTGTCAACCGAAGGCTTTAAAACAAAAAAAGGCGATGAATTTTTAAGAGTTTACTTTATAATCTATGGCAAAAAATAATACACCTGTTTAGTGTAAGCAATGAAAAATTTGCAGCATACATAGTTGACCTACATATTCGTTCGCATATTGTATATTTTTTTTTTGAGAAACCAGAGTCATATTTCATATCAAAATGCCAGTGGTTACAACGGTTACAACCGAGATCTTACAAGGATTTCCTTGAAAGAAAAGAAAAATACAAACTAGTCCTTGTAAACAACTCCTGGTGACCTACATGTTGGTGGCCGGAGCACAGAGCTTAGAGCTTAGAGCCGACCTCCTCTCTGACAATGGATCGGAAAATTGATTTTTGTGGCAGTCTTGAGCCACTCCTATGCCAAAATCCTTGGCGCTGCGATCAGATACCGAATTGAACGCCTGTTCGCCCCCGTGCTTCAGAGGCAGAACACCATTGCTATCTCAAAATAAAACTGCAGCAAATGATTGACACATCGATCACTCGTGTTGTTTTGATAGAGACCAGCAGTGACGTCCGACATACAAAATATTAAGAGTACGCTCCGACTAAACTGGCTCAAAGTCTCTCCAGTGACCCGTTGACAGGTGCGCTACGCCACAACCTGACAGGTAACTTTTGGCCTATATTTTCCACGCCCGGCCGGTCCCTGTCGCTTCCACAGCGTCGATCGGATTCCAATCCAGCAGGACAAGTGTACGCCTTCCCGGTCGTACCAAGTGCAAGCGACAGGAGCCTTACCCAAACCATCTATCCCTGTCTGTCATCTGTTGGATTGTAAGGAGCACTGCTCCAAATAGATTCAGATTCTACTTCAGTGACCAGTGTTCGTTCTTGCAAAGTCTGCTTCATCACACAGACCATCTCGATCATCTCACGAGTAGCAAAACTGATTTTTTTTTCAATGAACACAAGCACTCTGATTAAAGAGTATTCTGATGGATCGAGAGTATGATAAAGCAGCGTTACTCCAGTTCCTAACACCTGCTACGCCTGCACAAGCGAAGGAAGTGCAGGCTGCAGGTAAACGACACCAACGGGAGACCTATCGGATTAGTTAGTTGTTAGGGTGGAGACGTGGAGTACATCTCCACACTGTACGCGTGCCGTAAAGGATCACAAAGCAGGTGAGCAAAGACAGGGAGGGAACAAATCTAGAACGGATAAAGCATTGGGCTTTGGCCTTTGGATTGCATGGCAGTAGTATGTCCAAGGCAAAAGCAACATTACACCCTTCCTCTCTGTCTTTTTTTCTTCTTCTTTTTTCAAATACCATGCATGTTCCGGAATCGATTGGGCTATAGGACCTGAACCTTTACGGAAAGCAAAGTTTTTTTTTTCAGAAAGGGGGGCCAGGAGAAAAGAGGACGTGACACGAGGGGTTTTCCTCTTTTCTAGGTAGCTTCAAAGGGCTGCATCCTTTTGGTACGACAAGTGCCTAGTGCAGTACTTAGGTTGGTTACCTCCAAGTTCTACATCACCTTCCTTGACCAAATCACACAGTCCATTCAACACATATAGGGAAAAAAAAGAAAGAAAGATGATACATGTCTTTGCTTTGCTTCGAGTCTTTGACAATAATCACATCATCTCGCTACAAAGACTTGGCACTTGTTGACCTGGGGGTGCAAAGAAGCACATTATATTGGCAATATAGTAGGAAATTAAATCCAGTGGTTGCAAGCGTCGCTGCAAGTTGTTTAGAGGAAATTTAGCGTCTTTTGCGTGGACGCATCCGCGTGCCGATGGCCGGGAGCACTCACCAAAAAATGTGGAGAAATAATTGGGTTGGTGAGAGGCGTCTGTTGGGGAGTACAAGGTCCTAATCGCCGTCCTGGTTGGTCCACCTACAGCCATTATCCTCTTTCCCTCTCTCTTTTTTTTTTCTTCTCTCTCTGCTTGGCTCCGGGCTCCAACCATTCCTTCCTTTTCGTCTTCCTCCTCTTCTTGCCGGGCTTCGACGTACTCCAACCATGCATCCATCCAACTCTCTCTGGGCCTCCTCAGCCTCCAGACACCTTGCCCCATCGGCCCAGGAGGAAACCTAACACTCACTGCTATATTTTTTCTTTCTGCTACCACTCACTGTTTGCAAGAGTGTTTGCTGCAGCTTGCTTCGTTTGGGAGCTTACTGACAAGACCATTCGTCAATACATCGACGTGGTTGATTACCGGTGCTGTTCGTCGATAAGCATGTTTCATGGCAATAGGTTCAGAGCTGGGCTACTGATCGCTCGAGGAGTAGGAGGTCTGGTGGCACACTGAACCTGAAGGACCACTTCGTCTTGTGAGTTCTGACTTCTGACAGCAGCAGAGTCAAAAGAATGGGAAAGGGACGAAGCTCACCTCTATCGCCAGGCAGCTGCGATTCTCAACTCCTTTTTTTTTTCCGGATGACTATTCAGTCCTATGATTGATTGATCGTTAACACCAGTTCGTTCGATTCCCCGTCGTCTGATGAGAGTGGTTGGTTGGTGATGATAGATAAAAGGCTGTTACTCCCTCCATCCCAGAGAACATGCAATTCTCGCTTCCCAAGAAATTCCAGAATCTTAACTTTGACCAATTATAAATAAAAAAATATAAATATTTATCAGATAAAATATATATCATTATATTTATTTTTAAATGTAGTTTTTTTAACAAATTTATTAAGGTCATAAATACGAATACATTTTTCTAGAAATTTAGTTAAATATGAACTACTTTAACTGGCACGCATCCCAAACGTGCATGTTTTTTTGGGACTGAGGGAGTAGTAGGCTAGCTCCCGTAGTTTTCATGATGGTCCAATTCGGGCCGGCGCCATCGCTGAAGAAGAAAGGCGATGCCGCGATGGCCATGGAATATTGTTGGTTGGGCTGTGCTCCGTCACTTGTCAAGCTGCAAGCACAGACTCACAGTGGTTACCTCAGACAAGAGTGAGTGCGCCCGAGAAACCTAGCAGCTGATCCAGATAAACTCCATCCCCTTGTTGCCTTTTCAAAGGGCGGCCGTGGCATCAGATCGCGACGCTGTACCAGAACCAGGCAGAGTTCAGACTTCAGAGGATACGATGGCATGGCGGGGAGAGTATGATTTGGGTCGAGCGGGTGGCACTTTCAGAGCCGGTTGTTCTGAGAGTAACTGCGAAGATAGCAATTTTCATACTAGCGACAGGCACAAGGAAGGACACGAGACCCGACTACATGTTTGTGGTGGTTCATCCCAACCCAGAATTTGTTTCTATTCTCTTCCTGCAGCAGAGGGCCGAGGCAGTTCTGCTGCGAAGGCATGCTAAACTTTCCAAGTGCAACTGGTTCGTGATATATCTTGCTTGAGTTGTGAACTAGTGTGAAAGCTTCAATTTTAGAGCGTACTACTAGAGATCAACCTGGATGGCCCAGGCCTTATCTAGTTCTTGCGGGACCACCAATATGATTGAGCTCTTAATTGTTCTTCAATTATAGTAGGTTGCAAAGAAGCGTCAATGCCACAATAAGCATGACGTAAGGGTTTCCAATGCTGGCAACATGCTTGATCCTTTAGTCTACTAATAAAGTGTTTCAAAGCGTTACAAGCTGAGCATCACTTTACATAAAAAAAATCATACGATAATATGCAAAAAGTTCAGCATTGTCTTGGTATTCAAGTCAATAAACAATGAAAACTCATTTTCTTGTGGATCTGAATGTGAAACAATCATCAGGGCAAATCAGCCCACCTTTTTAAAACAGTAGCAATGAATGTGGAACCAGATCATTCTCATTTTACAACATGCCAACATGGGCGTAATGGGCACGTCATCAGTTAGTAAATGTTTTGAAAAGGTTAACTGCTAGTGCTAGCCGATTACAGAAACAGCTCCAGGCTGTGGTTTAGCTCGCAATGGAGCAAAAATCAAGAGGGCGTATTCTTATCAATTGGAACAATGCCTGGTACTCAGAAGCCTCAGCAATGTTCAATCCTACAGCATCGCTGCACTGATAAATATGTACACTCTCTCAGCAAAAGAGTCTACCCGGATTTGCAAAACCAGTTCATCCCATTGCATCGTGCTATCTCAAAAATTTGGCTAGCTTTGATGGCTGATGACCTGGTGGCATGGGCGTTGCATATGGAATGATGTTGATGATCATCAACATAACCTGCAATAATCTTACGAGCTCAAGGAAACTACATTTCAGTGTCACCGGATGTAGCTTCTAACGAATGATGTTCCTCCAATGCAACTTAAACTGTCAGAACTCTGCAAGACAAGCATGGGCCAGGCTAAGTTAGGAAACTGTATGAAAAATGAGAGTGTGTATGTAGTGAAGTCATATTTCCAGATTTAGGCACCTGAGACTTTGGAGAGGGGAACACGTTCCAAAACCGGAGAGTTTCGTCACCAGCACCAGTAACTATGGTCTGTTGATATCAATGGTGGAAAGCCAGTAAGAACAAAATATGCTAGGTAATATCAAAACACAACTCATGAACAAGTCACCAGGACTCTACCTGTCCATCAGGGGAAATAGCTAAATACAATACTCTGTATGTATGACCTGTCAAAGTGGCAAGCTGCAAATAGTAAAGGGGAATGGAATTAATACAGGCAATAAGTCAATAACAGGTATAGTATAGTATAGTATAACTTGATTTCATAATAAGTTTTAACCATACCTTGGACATTGTTGGATATCTCCAAACTATTATTTGATTCTGAGAGTATCCATGGGTGCTAACAAGCTCATTTACATTCTTTGACCACACAAGATTGCAGACCTGTGAAGTTGACAGCCTCAGTATTTGTAAGCAAACAAAATATTCAAACCCACCCAGCTACAGTTCTATACAAACAATTCCATGCCTTCACGGTGATATGAGAGATGTCTGTGAACACCTCGAACAGAATTGAAAGTGAAAGACAACAAACATTTCCTCTTTTTTCCCCAGCATCTATTTTTCCTTCTGTTTCATGAGTCATGTTGATGGCATCTATTTTTTCTGTTTCTCTTTCTTTTCCTTCTGTTTCGAATATCCATGGCATCTATTTTTCTGTTTCTCTTTCTTTTCCCTCTGTTCGAGGGTCATGTTTGCTTGGGACTAAGAATATTTCATTGGTTTGCAGATTTCAGTTGAAACTTAAATTTTAGTAGGTAATTTCTTGCCAATGGTATCATTGGTACGGAGCCTACAGTTTCAATTCTTTTTTTAGAATGCAAATATAGTATGTGATAAATCTTAAAAAAAAAATGCAATTTTGTAACAGTGAGCAGGAAAATAAACAAGGAATGGAGGCACAACATTGAAAACTACCTGACTGCCAGTGTCTACACAGCTCAAGTGTGTATTTGTGGTCGTATTCCAAAATCGTATGCATCTATCTGCGGTTCCTCCACCAGATGCAAGCAGACCATGGAGATGAGGAGACCAGGCAATAGCTTTGACAGCTGCTGTGTGCTCGGTATACTTCAGCACTGGCTGTACTGAATGGGGATTCCAAACAAAAAGCTGGACAAGGGGGGGAATATCAGCATGAGAAGAAATAGCACTATGACATCCAAAAATAGTGTTTTTTTAATAAAAAGTAAAATAATGCATTGAAAAGTAATGGAAACATATGGACAGACATCTTACTCTGTTGTCATTGCCACCAGATGCAAGCTGACGATTGTCATAAGACCACTTGAGCCCACAAACCTGGAACATGCGTGGAATTACGAAACCATACATTATCAAACTTAATACATGAAGCTTCACTAGGATTATTGATACACTGATAAGTTATCAGAAATTAGATGCAATGACCCACACGAAAAATACGGATAAATGAGTAGATTACCTCAGATTTATGCCCAGTAAGCTTGCTAACATAATCTTCTTGAGCACGAATATCATGGTGAAGGATGGTCTTGTCGCGACTTCCTGAAGAAAGCAGCGAAGAACTCCATGCAAGAGCACCTACACGCATGCGATGGCTTTCCATCGTTCTTATTCTTTTACAGCGAGTTGCATCCCATATCTACATAAGATAAAATGTAACATGATAAGTCACAACACTGCATACCAATAAGAAAAGTTAGCAGGATTGATCATTTCATTACTTCTACATTTTTTTAAAGATTCCCTAGAAAAAGGTTTTAACTTGATAAAACTCATTCTTTGAAGTTTGAGTGTGTATAAGTGGTCATTTACATAGGTGTGGTTTTCCATAAAAGTATACAATTGTCAAGGTCTTCTGCAGAAGCTATTTGTGTCAATCATAATACCAAAAGGGGTGCAATCAAGAGAAGGCATTAAAAGGGCAGCATTCTCTGCTGCTGAGCTAATATTAGTATTGCAAAATTGTCGAATTTCTTGTAATTGATGCATACAGCTGTATTTCTTGATGATTGCATGCATCGCACTAAATGAGATTCAAACCTACACTTGAGGGATTGTGAAGAAATCGTCTAACAATATTCGAGAGAGGAATATGACATAACCTGAACTTTTCCTTGATTCGTCCCTACAGCCAGGTGAGTGCCACGCTGCGCCCACCCCACAGAACAGACATTGTCATCCACCCCCAAATCACATAGCTTGGTGACCTATGCAATGGCAAACATGTTAGCGATCCGTCTTCAATTGGCAGAAACCATATACTGTAAGGATGACCATGGTTGCTCACCTTGCTGCTGCATGCATTCCACAAGTAAACGCAATTGCCCAGGCCAACAGCAAGGACATTATGTGAAGACCAATCGACGAGGTTGAGGTAGAAGTCGTCTTGCAATGCGGGCGCATCCAACACCTACAAGCAACAACAACAGCTAGCAAATAAGTGTAAAAACCCAAAATTGTCAGTATAAAAACAACAAAATTTGCATTGTGTTCTTGGAAATCCAAATCTTTCAGCATTTCAGAATCATGGATTAAGGCAATTGGCGAACGAAAGACCAAAATCTTCACACCCAATAGCATAAAGACCCAAAATTGTCAGTACAAAGTCGACAAAATTCGCATTACGTTCTTGGAAATCCAAATCTTTCAGCATTTCAGAATCATGGGTCAAGGCAATTGGCGAGCGAAAGAGCAAAAATTTCACACTCAAAGAAGCCAATTCAAGAAACACAGACCAAGAAATCCCAATTCGCCTTCCTACCTTGTAGGGTGACCTAGGGATCTTCCTTGGGCCGGCGCCCCTCGTCGTGAAAATGCCGGGGAACAGCGCATCCTCCTCATCCTCGCCGGAAAAAAGCGCCCTCTTGGCGTTCCGGGGCACCTCCGCCTTGAATCTAAAGATGTTCCCTGTGGCGGGGGTGCCCACCGCCGACGCCCCCGCGGAGGAGGACGACGAGCACGCGGTGGCCGATGACGTGACCCGGTCCGGCGTGTCGGACCCGAAGAGCGCGGCGCGGAGGAGCGCGCAATACGGCGACGTGGCGGGTGCAGATCCAGTCGAGGCGGTCGGGCCACCGGCCGCGGCGTCGTGGGAGGACGAGGGCGAGGGGGCTAGGTCGAAGAGCGCGAGGTTGGATCCAGCGCGGCTGGGGATGAAGCGGTCGCTGTAGACCGTCCGGGAGGCCGCCGTGGGTGCGGACGCGGCCGTGGACGCGTGCGACGGCGTGGAGGAGTGCCGGGAGGAAGGCGCCCCCGAGGTGAGCCGCGAGTTGGGCGTGGACGCCGGCGTGGGCGGCTTGGAGGACGCCCCCGCCGTCGAGTTCTGCATCGGCGGCGACGGCGTGAAGTGGTGGTGGTGGTCCATGGGAGGGGCGGAGCGAGGAGTGGATTTGGGGATCGGGAGGGTGCGAGTCGACGGGGTGGGGAAGAGGGTGATGGATAGATATGGGTGCGGACGCTCGCTCGCTGTTGCTCCTGTTGTAGTTCGCGCCCCCGCGCTTTTTCTCTCTCCTCTACTCGCTGTTGCGGAGTTTTTTTTTTTTTTTACTCCTCCGGTCCTCCCGGTTTCAGCGTCGAGATCGTTTAGCATCCGTCTCCCTTCCGTTTTTGTTCTTTTGTTAGGGGAGGAAATCTTTTTATTAATTCCGTTTGTATATTTTAATAAACAATCAATCCACCAGATCGACTGTCCCTGATGATAGCTGCTGCCTGCATCGGCTACCCTGCACGTGTCTCAGATCTTCTCATGTCTGACCGAGAGGCACTCGTACTCGGCAAGGAGCCGCTTCGACGCTTCGTTGCATCGCTGGCTGGATGCGGCTGCATTTTCCTTTCCATCCACACGAATTAAAGAAACAAGTAGATCCCATTGTCGATAACAAAAAGAAAAGGCAGTGGCATCTTCACAGACGGCGAATATATTGGAATATATCTATTCTGAAACATGGTAGTAGTAGAGAATATTAGCTTGTTTTCTTTTATTTGCCTACTACTAATCTCAGATCTTCGTCATTTTCTCGTCTCCTCCCCCAGGAAAAACGAGATCTTGATCGTTGCCTCTTGTTGGCACGCTCAATTGCCTTATAGTAGATCTTGATCATTGCAACAAGTAGGCGCGTGTGTGTTTGCGATCCGATCAGCCAGCTCCCCTTGGACTTTGCTTTAATTTGCCGCGCTCAGGCCTCGCAGATCTTGATCCTGCTTGGACTCCACTCCAGTTCGCTTCACTTTGGCGATCGAGCTCTCAGATCTTGTGATCGTCGCGACAGACAGCCGGCAGGTGCGATCCAGTCAGCTTCTGGAAATTCACTTTTGTTACGAGTACTATAGTGTCCGGCGGCGACCAGCCGTGCCCGTGCGAAAGAGAGAGAGGACGCCAATAACTCCACGACGCCGAGCGGCCGGCCGTGCGGACTCGTTGCCTTGACGTGCCGGGACCAGGGACATGTGGCATGCGCCTGTGGCCGCGTGGATAGCTAGCGGCTGTGTGCGGCTCTGGAGCGCCGGACGCGGCGCACGGATATGGAACTTGCTACGGCGGTGCCCTCCCTCCCAATTGGTCGCGCCGCGCCGCGCCCAGACGTGGACGCGAATTCTCTTTGCTGTGTTGGAGACCGGAGCCCGTGAGGCCGGAGACGGTGCGGAAACAACGCACGGTGTCTCTCTCCCTTCCCCTTACGTCGAGATCAATCATTTACGGTGCTAGTTTAGTGGTCGGAGGAGCTGACGATCTCTAGATCTAGCTGCAACCGGCCGGCCGGCCGGGAGTCAATGATCGGGAAGACGGCCTGATTTGTTTACGCCCGGCCGATCAACTAGCTAGCGGCACAGCTAGCAGGAGGAAGAAGAGGAATAGAGACTATAGAGAGATAGATCCACACATCACATGGCCATTGATTCCAGAGCTCCATGGCTTGTTTACTCTCGTTCCGGCCCGGTTACTGCTCGGCGCTCGAGGGAACATTCTCCACGGTCACCAGTAGTAGAATTTCACTCTCCTTTTGTGATGAATCGCTTGCTGATCCTGGGATCCAGCCGGGGGAATAACAAGAAGAACGTGGGCGCGCGGTGCCGTACGACGTGGCGAACGCGGCATAAACAAAACACGAAACACTTCACGGGCATCTCGCTTAGTTACTACTGCCCACATGAGGCTGTCAGGGAGCGATGCATGGAGTGGAGCTGCTGCATGGTTGGTGCGGTGGATGCGTCATCTGCCAGCAAAATACGGAGACCGATCGTGCCCTACATGTCTGCCCTGCACCATGTGCGGTTTACTTTGCTTTCATCCTCCTGTACGTCTGTGTGTTTTATCATCACAATTCAGGGCAGATGTGAGGTTTCGTTCCTGTAAATAGGAAATGCGAGGGATAAGGTCAAGATCACCAGGAGGCGAAGCGAAAAGAAAAGGAAAGAGAAGCTTGTCTTGATCGAGGCTTGCGAATGAATGGGGCAGCACGCGCCGGCGATGAATGGCCCTGGTCGTGGAACGGCAACGGTTGCCGGCCGTGCACTCCAGCATTATGATGCGCCGTCGTCGTCTCGCGTCGCACACTTTGGCCTCTTTGCCACGCAATGATGCCCAGCAGGTCCCTAGCACAGCAGCAGCAACACGCACAAGACATCAACACACAAGTGTACCAGGTTGGCGTCCCCTGACAAGTGTACTGTGGCCGGCCTGTGGGACTGACTGTCCAAATGCTAGAGGTCAAGACGTCGCCGGTCAGCGCCGGCGACCGGCCGGCCAAACCGCAAGCCGTTCTGTTGACGGTTGGTTGAATGCATAGTAGGCCCACCGCTAGCCCAAGAGAGACCAAACTCAAGCCCACCAAGAGAGACGCCTCCTCTCTCCGTCCTCGCTTGTGAATATCCCCAGCAAGCATCAATGCTTCATCAGAGAGAGGTCCGATAAAAATGCAGTGCTGATTCCGACATCCAGAACAAGGCTTGCAGCAAACGGTAGCTAGTCGATTTTCTGGATCCATATGCTGGAAAGCACGCATTAGGATGTTTATTCAAATGCGCACTCTGGTTTCTTTCTCTGAGCAATGCAAGTTGTTGAGAGGCTAACAGTACAGTAACTGTCAAAATGACTGCCAGTAGCATATCCTGCAAACAAGTACAGAGAAAATAATCCATCTCGAGACAAAAGCATGACTGCATGAGATGCAAGTTTACTAGACCCGCGCTATCAGTAGTTTTCCAACCCTCATCGATAATCATCCTCATACAGTGTAACATTTGTTCAGAACTTGGGAACAGAGAGGAAGGCAAGTGACCAGAGAGAGGTTGAAGTGGTACAACCGTTTAGTATCTGTTACATAAGGATTACATCTGCCACATGTTTGGTGGAAGAATCGGTACCGATATTTGACTCCAAAATCTTCACTCAAAAGATAAAGAAGCTTAATCAAAACTACGGGAGCAAAACGATAACGCTACAAGCTTACTAGTACCAAAATTTTTGATGGATTCTCTTCACTCTTCAGCCCCTGTTACTCACTGAATATGCTACTTTGACGGGTCTGCCTTGCAATTCAGACTGATTCATTGCTACAGCTTTCTCAAGCGAATCATCGTCTTCAAAATCAACATGACAGAAGCCACGAGAACCACCAGTTCTTTTATCCATGGCAAATCTTATGGAAGCAATCTTTGATGATTTGAAGAAATCTCGCAAGTCCTTTTCTGTAACATTCCATGAGAGGTTGCCAACATATGCGGACAGGCAGCCCACAGACTTCTCAGGGTCAGCTTGGAACTCTGCCTTCCTTTTCTTATTTGAGCTAGTAGTAACCCTGCATCTTTCAACCCTCATATATCTGTTACCACTGTACAGGTACGCATACATTAGTAAGAAAGGATTTTTTTGCCAGAGTGATGTCACGAATTAAAAAATAAATGGACAGATGCTCTCAATCTTACATTTTAAATCCATCAAGCTCGAGAGACTTCACTGCATCTTCGTCGGACTGCAGTGAAAGAGTGGAATTAAATTAGACTTGTGAAAGATAACAAGAAATGTCATCAGGTTGCATGAGCCAACTTCTGAAGTTTATTCGGCATTCTTAATCGATAATACAAATCAAGCCCATGCCAATAAGAAAGAGTAAACGAAACGAACAAGCATGTCATCTATGTGGCTTTGCCATCTAAAAGGCAGCCCCAATAAGAGCAACAGAGATGGAAGCAGCAGCTGGAGGGTGGAGCCCTGGTACCCCCACTGAACTCCATGTACCCCACGCATCCATACATAAATCAAATGCTTGAAACGGTTAAACAGTGGTGTAGCATTTGGTATTTTGGCTCCTTCATTATATACTAGGATCCCTGTCGATAATACTAAAGCACCAATTGGCTCCCCTCTATGTATATTTCGGGCTCTGAGCAAATCCAACTTGATAATTGCAGGTTGCAGCATAGCAATCCATAGAAACAGCGAAGTACCGAAATCACCACATCCTTTCAGTGCCAACTAGAGCATAAATCAACTGTTTGAAATGGTTAAACAGTGGTGTAGCATTTGGTATTTCGGCTCCATTATATACTAGGATCCCTGTCGATGCCACTAAAGCACCAATTGTCTCCCCCTCTGCATATTTCGGGCTGTGAGCAAATCCAACCTGATAATTGCAGGTTGCAGCATAGCAATTCATAGAAACAACGAAGTACCAAAATCACCACATCCTTTCAGTGCCAACTTGAACATAGGTCCTACTCTTGTCACCACGGAAATTACCACATCGGCATCAAGATCGAGAACTAATGTAATGTAATTGCTACAAAAGAAAGTGTCGGTGAGTATGGACCTCGAAGGAGACGAAGGCGAGGCCGCGGAAGTTGCCGGAGTCCGGGAAGCGAGAGAGCTGCACCGACAGGAGGGGGCCATAGAACTCGAACAGCTTCCGGATGTCCGCCTCGGTGGTGGTGTAGGGCAATCCGCTCGCCACCACCTTGGTGGGCTCATAGCTCTCCGCCGGCGCCGCCGGCGCCTCCTCCTCACCTTCCGCCGGCGCGGCGCCCTCCACCGATGGCTCCTGCTCCGGCTCCACCGAAGGCTCGTCCTCCGCCGCGGCGGCGGAGAGAGGCTGCCCCCACTTGTCCTTCTTGGCCCTCTTCCGCTTCTTAGCCTTGTCGGGGCGTGGCTTGGTACGAGGAGCCTGGTCCTCCGCCGCCATAGCTTGAACAGTAAACCCTAACCCCTTCGCCCTTTCGTTTGCCTTTACGCCCGCAGCCGTAACTAGGCTTTACGCTTTCATTTTTAAATCCATAATGGCTGTCGTTTGCTCATTCGAGTGAAGCGTGACAGTCATTCTTCTGGCGCAAGTGTTAGTTAAGCTCTGCTCGTAGCAACACAGCATATCGTTGGTGAACGCTAAACGTGACGGCCGTGTAGGCTGATACTCCAGCTCATCTAAAGAAACGTCATGATTCCAAAAAGAATGCTGTGCGTTGACACCAGACGCGTCACAGGTCGCTTCCAAAAAAAAAGAGAGAGAGAGATGCCTCACAGGTCACAGTCCGTTACAACGACTGACTGCGCTTAAGAAGCATGCGGTGTACTATATATCTGTAGGATCTTTCCAAGGTAAATCTAAGATCAAGTCCGGCAGAATCAGAACAGGTGAGTAAGCCTCCAGGCAAACTGACACGATTCTGCATTTTAGAATCGCAAGGCAACACACAGCAATTCTCGAGACAAGCCAGACAGAACAAGGTTTTGACATTATCCCACAAAACACGCACTTAAAACAGAGTTATTATCACTGCCAACAGACGCACTTGGTTCACAATGACGAAAGTTACTTCCCAAAGCACCATGTTACATTCGGTCTTTCAATCAAGACACTAGCAACAACTATGCGGATGTGCAGCATGGATCCCTGCATACGAATTTGTTATCAGACCAATGCTGGATACTGCTTAGCCTGCAGCTTGACACGCCTCTTATATTCTGTTGGATCCTGCAAACCCAAATGGAATGTTACAAACACAGG
Source organism: Digitaria exilis (assembly GCA_015342445.1). Lineage (NCBI taxonomy): Eukaryota > Viridiplantae > Streptophyta > Magnoliopsida > Poales > Poaceae > Digitaria > Digitaria exilis. The sequence continues at coordinate 1,061,641 of JACEFO010000144.1, forward strand.
GCTGAAGAACTTGATAACTAGAAGGTTTTGGACAAGCAGATGCCCCCAGACAATAATAGCTCAGTTGTGGTCGATTATTTGTTACTAACCTGGATAAAAAGGTGATAACCATCAGTCTGAGCAGGGTCAGCAGGATTTGGCTGATCAAGCAAGTCCTGAATCCCAACGAGAATCTGCTTGACGGTAATTGCTGGTCTCCAGCCCTGACAGGATAGAATTGGAAAAGTAAGACCATGAAATCAAGTGGCATTGCGCATACGCACAAAATGTCTGCGAAGCTTACGCTGTCCTCATTAAGAATAGAAAGGCAGACAGTTCCCGAAGGATAGACATTTGGGTGGAAGAAGCCCTGTGGGAACTTGCACTTGGGAGGCTTGCTAGGGTAATCCTCACTGAAATGAAGGGTAAGCGGGAAGTACCCACCTTCCCAATCAGTCTGCCAAAGAAACAAAGATTGGAATGAGTTACAAGTTAAAACTACATTGTTATTTCAGACATCTTGCACAAATATATTGGTAAAGAATAAGAAGACAACTACAGTATCTTGAATGTGACAAGATTTGCGACATATAAAAATTGCTAAAAAGCTTTGCACAAGAACTCAATAACATAAATTCAACCATCCAACATAGAGGACAAGTAAATCGAACAATTTAGTTCATTGGTTATATCTTCAATCTTCAATGATCGCAGCTCAAGAGTAGAAAATGAGCACATTTGCTAGCCTACAAGATGAGTTACAATTTGTAACCATCACTGTAGCAAGATACACAATATGCAGTTATGCAAATAAGAAAACCCTTGCTTGTGTTCTTATAAAACGTGCTGCTGGTTTCAATACGATAACATATCTCAACGATTGAACAGTCCCTACTAAGTATCAGGTCCAAATAAAATAAAAGAGAAATAAATAAATCTAGGGGCCATTTGGTAAGCATTCAAAGAACCCTCTTGAGAGACTAAGCTTAAACCGACAAAACGATTTCCATTAGATTTAAGCTTTGGTGCTAGTTTTCTCCACATGTTCTATAAAGAAAACTCTACACACTGAAATGAACTGTTTTACATATTCAAGATGGGGCCATTTGGAACAATAGTCATACAAGTCCCCATGTATACAATGGGAAAACCCGAATTAACTCCCAGTTTAGATATTAAAGTGCATCAGTGTACCATTGTATGAAATTGTAGTTACAAAATTGAGCACTACTACATCAAGAGCATCTAGATAACTCGTATAGAAATTTCTTCATACAGAACCAGCATTCATTTATTTATAGAGGAAACTAGGTGTTGACAATTCAACTCTTTCTAAGGAGATAGCGAAGCGATAACGGAAACAAAACATAAATTAGACCATGCCAGCAGTCAAAACTGTATGATCACGCGAACATATGCAGCTTGCTCTAGCAAGCTGCAGGCAACATCACAGAATCCATCCAATAAAGTGCAATGTGGTGTAGAGTGTACTTATACATGTGGGTGGAACTGGAGGCCACAACTAAACTCAGAAACCCAGGGCATAGTGCATACACCATAGGACGGGTCGCCGCAGTACAGTCTGCAGGCGACATAAACAAACCTAATGCAAAAATCTTGCATGTTCACCAAACGAGGGATCTGATCAAATCATCAAACAGAATGCAATTTGAGGGGGCAGACGACAAACTGCCACTGCCCCAATCTAGCACTAAATGTGAGAACTAAACAGTGGTAGGGTTTCGGTTCCCAGCAGCATCCACACTAGTTATGTGTAGTCCCTTACCCCTTGCTTGCCGGGGATGGTGCAGTGCCAGATCATCAGGTTCACCGTCCCGTCGGCCAGCGTCTCCGGCTTTGCGACGAAACCCTGCGCAACCACATCGCGAACAGATCAGGCACACTCCAGCCAGGGGGGGCGGCACATACCGAGCGAAATAGAGGATTAGTGGAATCAGGTGGGGGAGAGAGGGAGGGTGGGGGGCCGTACATGCGGGTGGTTCTTGCGCCATGCCTTGCGCTCCTCGGCGAGGCGGCCGCGCGCGATTCCCCCAGACATCACTGCAGCGAGCGGCGGCGGCTTCTCTTCTTCCTCGCGTCGCCTCCGGCTGGTGGAGTTTTTGGTGTTGGACTTTTGCGCGATTGTTGTGCCCCTGCGGCCGTTCGTATTTAACCACCCCACTCTTTTTCCCCCTTTTTCTTTTGTATATTTTGTTTTCTTTCTCTACAGTTTTTTTTCCTGGCTAGTGGGCTCCAGGAAGGAACTTGCCTGTGGGGTCGGCTTGTCGGGGAGAGGGTGACGTGACGAGTCTGAGGGAGTGGGCCAGCCCCGCTCGAGTTTCTCGATCCTTCCTTGCTTTGAGGCTACGCATGGGGCCCCACCTACAGAGACGGTTAAGGTGATTCGTGGTCGTTATTTGGAGCATCGGATGCCGATGGGTCGTCGCTTTCGTAGCGGTCAACGTTGTAGGCTGGGGGTGTGCTCCAGCTGGGCGGGCGATTCGGGCCGACGGAAGATGCGCGGCGCGGGGAAAAGGCCAAGGTTCGTATTCCACGCCATTTTTGCTGCTTTGGAATTTGTAAATGCCCCAACCGCCAAGGGATGGTGGATTGGTGGCGGAATCTGACGTGAAAATTCTGCGAGGAGGAGACGAACTTGATCTTGATTTGCTGCCACTTGATAGTGCTACTTGAGATTCCGTGCGAGTATTTCGGTCGTTATAAAAAAACATTCCTTTACAGGAGTGTTTTTTCCTGGCAAAAATTACATTTTTTGTATCTCTATTTGTAATGGAAAATCAACCGACTTTGGCTAAGACTATGAACTCGCTCTCTATTTGTTTTTTAAAAAAAAGTTGCATTTTTTTAGAAACAAAAAAAAGTTGCATTTGAAGGCTTAAAGATTGTATATATATTCAAGCAAAGCTAACCAATACGTACGCCGAAAGCATGGCCCAAAGAGAAAGAGGAGCCGGCGGCCTAAGAAGATAGCACGGGCCGATCCATCATCCTCTCCGTAAGCTTGGGATTTGGAACTGGGCCGTTCGTCTGGAGAACAATGGAACTTTTCTTTCTTTTCGGCCGTATATACTACTGTACTGACTGTGTGCTCGTCCGGTGTTCTTTCTTGACAGGGCAGGACTCGAGTGAGCTTCATCAGATACAGAAGATTGGCCTGTTTCGTCTCTATTGGTCTAGCTATTTGGAGAGAAGAGAGAAGGTGTAGGTGTTTGGGAGGAGAGCTCGTGAGAGAGAGCTGCATCGGTAAACGTGTCAGCTCGCTAGGAAGAAAGAGCTAGTGATCACTATATATAACAAGTGTTCATTGATTAAAAAAACAAATAGCTAGTCAAATAGCCAGCTATTAGAGAAGCCCCTACCGCGAGCGAGGTACCCCAGACCCCAATCAGACAGCTCATGTGTTTTCGTGTACAGTTCGCTCGATCGCCGTACCCGATGAATTTGCCTGCAACTTGCTCTGGGCAGGAAGCAATTGTCTACAGTTTCAGCACTACACCAGTGGCAGTAGTATTTCTACATGTACTAGTAGGGACGCCCGTGTTTAATAATTGTATCCCACTGTCCCTGCCGCACTATACTAGGTCGAGTAGGCCGTGGTATAGCATATGCTGCTGGCGATAATCACAGACGTATGATGCCCTCGTATATATACAGTACAATAGGCCCCCTGTAATGTCATGCATACTCTACTCCACTCCCTGAGTCCTTGTGTTTAGTTGGTGGGGGAGAAAAAAACTTTTTCAAGAAGCGTGTTCTGTGAGAAGGATGAATAGAAAAGTTTGAAAGAATCAGAGGAAAATTTTTCTGAAAAACGTATTTTCTGAGAGGGATGAATAGTAAATTCCAACAACCAACTTGTGCAACTCAAGTCTCCGGTCTCATTAGTCTGGATGGGCCTCATCTGCCATGCCACAGCCAGCGATGGCAACAGACCAATCAGGCAGCGCGCTTGGCATGGGAGCGTATGCCGTATGGGTGCTGGGCTGAGGCGTCCCGCGAGCCACGCGAAACTTGTGCGGTCGGTCGCCAAGGTGGCGACGCTGGGCGCGGCAACTTGGCCTCCTCATATATCGAGGGCTCTCGCTGTCCACGCCGTGTTGGGTTCACGGCGGCCACACACCCCAGGTGCCAGGCGTAGCCGTGCGTGCGGTGTTATCAATTCTGGGTACTGGGGAGAGGGGGCGCTCACCTCAGCATTTGCATTTCCAAAACCGGCCGGCTTCGTTGCCCAAGTTGGATATACTGTACGTGATGGGAATAATATTGATTTCGCACATGCTAAACATGCATATGTACGCGCGCTCTCCAGTCTGAGAGTGGCTAGTGGGCGTCTGAGCGGCTCAGAAACAAAACATGCCGTAAGCTTCTGCTTGCGCGTGGTGCAGAAACAATCTGTGCGTACGTACCGACACGGCCCGGATTCTAGCTAGTCGCGTCGCAGCACAGCGAGACAACGGAGGAGCGGAGCGTTGCACCTGCCGCGCATGGACCGCCTGTGGCCCACGACGTCACTACTCGCATCACGAACCTTGCAGCAAGCATGTGACGCACGACACAGCTACTGATTGGTTCCGCATTTTGTCCATAGCTTCACCCCTCCCTCCATGCTTTTTTCGTTTCGCTGGCCTTTTCACCTGTCCATCAAAACCAAATATAGAGTGATCGACACGGCCTTTCTCGTCGGTAATTAAAACAAGGACCAAGATCGACGCCAAGTCAATGTCTAATGCCCATAACTCTTCCTCACGTATACATAACGCCAATACACGCCACACCTCTCACGACTAGCACTAGGTACTTCAAGCGTAAAGAAAGGACCGAAATATCGATGCTACTTGGCGTGTGGAAACAATCAAACAAGTGGTAATCGGGGACTCCCTTGTCGCATTTTTTTCCCTTCTATTCTAGCAGGTGATTGGGTGCCGCAATTTGTTTTCTTTGTACTCCCCTATGTAGTGTGTCCTCTTTCTGCACTACATTATATCGTGTCCAGACTGATGGTGCTAATAGGCATAGACTTTTCATGGGCTTATCGACTTCCATGCAAAACAAAACTTGTGATTAGGTTTGCTAAGGAAGCCTACGTAGTTACTTTCTCCGTGTATGAACAGTGACATTCTAGGGTTTTTTTTGACAGCCTAGTGAATAGTGATGCCATGTAACAATTGTCATGCCCTAGTATGCAACTAAAATGTTTATCAAAATTTAGTTTTAGCGTGCAAATGAGATCTAGCTACTTAATTAGATTGTTAATTGTTGTCCTTTAATAGGTTAATGTCTTTTTGTACCTTTTTAAAAAACATTAAAATTGCACTTTTTATAAGACTGACGTGAGGGAGTCTATCTGATTTTTAGCGCACTGACTAAATTCCTGGCCAGGCCTGTATTCACCAGTAATGGCTTGTTTGGTTGCGCTAGATTTGTTCCGTTTCTGGAACGATAGATACAATTAGAAACTCATGTTATATACAGCAAGAGGTTGGCATTTATTCCGGACCACAAACTAATTTACTCAGCATAGGTACAATAAGAAATCATGATAGATTTCACATCTCTCGTCTAAATAGATTGGCTCATGGTGTCTTATTGTATCCATCGTGAGAAAGTTAGTGTGTGCTCGCTACAACTTATTTTATCGGCTGCAGCTGTCCCGCCGAACGGCTGTGGCCCAAACGGCTGCATGCAACCGTAGCTTGACTTCGCCATGATGTTGGCTGGCTGCGGCTGCTGCAGCGGCAAGTGCAGGCTGCTGCAGCGGCAACAGCCGTCAGTGTTCAGATTCCCCAACTTTTTACAATTCATTCTAACTTTTCACTGTTTATTCTAACTTTTCACTATTTATCCCTCACAAAACGTTTCCCAGCGCATACTAGTGTTTTTCTAAAGTTACAGTATTTTTTTCAGATATCTAACCACAGTTTAACAGAAAAAAATTCGTATCCTAAATCGGGCCTGGAATAGAGAGGTGGAGGGGAAGACAACGGGCACGCCAACTTGTACTAAAAAAATCTGTTGCCACAGCGAACCCACGCCCTTTTCTAGGCAAGTAGCCCAAGTGGCCCGTCCCCTAGCTCCAGTGCTCCACATGTCACCTGGAGAGTGGCCTTCCGTACGGGCCCTGGTCCGAGGACGCCGACAGATTTGCAACCCTCGTACACTCACATGGGTCCCGCCCGCTCGGGATTGGCCAATGGCTGCTGCTCCGTAAAGCGTGGTCCCACGCCAACTTTATGGACTCGGCAAGTGGATTATTGCCGCTGCGGGACCCGCCAGTCATTGGCAGCCTCTCCATGGATGAAGACTGCGTCAAGAGACACTGACGGTGCCAATCCTATTGGCTGCTGCCTGCCTGCCATAGGAGGTTTTTTATAGGTACCCCCTCGGACTTTACTCATTCCTCGAGTACGTCCTCTCGAATGTAACTGTTCTTCTCGTTATGTCGTTATCAATCGTTCAACCATGGTCAAGCGCAAATCAGTTTTTCCTTTCAAAGACGAAAAAAAAACGAATAAAGAGCATACCAGCTCATGACAGTACGGTAAACTGCTGGTATTGGGGTGATATTTGCATTCCCTGATGGGAAACCTTGATTGGCGATAGGTTGATTCCTAGGGTCTTTTTTTGACTGGGCATTGATGCTGTTCGATCTTTTCTGCAGTCCAAGATATGCTTGGCTTCTTTTCTTATCCAACACTTTCCTGCTAGTGCAGCTCATGTACGTGCGCTGCTGTTGAAATCTTGTTTCTTTTTTTTTTTTTGAACGAACGAAATCTTGATTCTTGAATGCCTTCAGACCAAGTGGCATATCTCATCAGTTCTGCAGAAACAGCCTCTCAAAGTAGTACTGTAGTTCTGTCTTACTCCAGCATTAAATAACACTCACTTGACAGTTGACACATGCCAGTTGCGACCTATACTCCGTACTACATAAAAAAACAAAAGACGCCACTTGCTCTAGTTTTATCAGTACGTGATGGTGTAGGTTATCGAATCGATATACTACTCATTAGTCATTACTGACACTACACTACAATAACGAATAAAACCAACCTGAATTATGGGTTTAGCACGTCAGTGATCATTACTGAGGATGATTTAGACAGGGCTGTCCGGCTGTCCTCTTGGTCCCGTCCTTGTGTAAAACTTCTGTGCGAAGGAACTCAGTATGTTCTTCTTGTGTGTTTAGAATTTGGAAAGATTTCCCTTGTTAGCAGCAGTTTGTTTTTTCTGTTTAAAATATATTTTTTGAACATAGCTTGGTAGATTAAGAAATACAAATCTGTGACGTTCTATGTAAGAAATGAAGACATCTTTTTTGCTAGGTTGGTCTGAAATCCCACCGCCTTTTTGTGGATGTTGTCAAAGAGAAAACTTTTAAAATCAGACTTTCCTGTAACACGTTTAAAATTAGCAAGAATGAATACATTAGTTGTACATCATTCAGTCAAGAGCTCTTGCCAACCAATCCTACTACTTGCTAGCCATGTCCAATCTAGCAATATAACCCTTTTATGCCCGTGACTGAAGCTGTTGAAAGCAACATGTTGACATGCTGTTGGTCCGGTCACCAGTGGAATACATGCATATATATACTTTCATTTCATTTCCAGAACGGATCGCCATCCTAATTCTACCGTAACAGCGTAACAGTCACATCCCTGTCGAAACCACGTGATTGTAGCTCAGGCAAGGAGCAGGATTGGTGTGAAAATTCTATCCAGCCATATGCACGGGCAACGACAGGTGGGAGATTTTCGGTAAGACAAAGATCTGTACCGCCACTAGCACTGCGAAAACGATGCCTTCGCCCAGGGAAGGAAAGAGATGCCCTCACCTTTTCGTTCCTCTTTTACTGCCCAACCATTTCCGTTCGATCGATGGTATTTTCCTTTTGTCTCCTTTTGCTGCTACTTGCATGATTCAAAGACGGTCGCGAGCGCTGTCGAGGTGAACATTTTTGGCTGGTGGAATATTTACTTTACCCCACCAGAGAAGTACAGATGGATCTTTTTTTTTTTAATCACAGAGATGGATGTCATCTCTGTGATAAAAAAACGGTGAAGTCGTTGGTTTCCAGCGGGCAGGTGTGCAAATAGCGAGGTGTCGCCGGGGGCTACGCGCAAAAGCGACGGGGAGGCATCCAGGGGCTTTAATGGCGCGCCCCCCTTCCGAAAAGAGGCAGACAGTGCGCACCCGGCCAATGGCGGGGTCGATAATTTTCCTCGGACGGGAAATTCCGGGCTTGGGCTTTCCACCCCTTCTTTATTAGGGAAGGGTGGGAGGGGAGGCTGCTGCAGCTGCTGATCAGGATCAGGATCCACCCTTTCTTTCTTTCTTTCTTTCTTTCTCGTCGTCTCGTTCGCTGCTGCCTCCTCTCCGTCCGCAACCACCGAATCCCCCTCCTCTTTCCGTTCCGCCTCGTTGGGCTCGCTCTCGCTGCGCACCCCGCCCCACCTTGCTCCTCGTCACGGCAACACCAGCAGGGACGGAAAAGGAAAGCCGAGGAGGGGAAGAGAGAGAGAGAGAGCAGCAGCAGCGGGCAGCGGCTACGGCCAAACCCTACGACGCGCCCCCTCCCCCACCTTCTTCTCTCTCCCACCACCGCCCGCCCTTGCCATTTTTGGTGAGTCCCCCTTTCCCTTCCCCAGATCCCCTCCGTTTTCTACTTTTGCTTCCACCGCCGCCCCAATTCGGATAACAAAGTCCTCCGACCCCCCGTCTCCTCCCACGCGCAGGAGCCGATCGATCCGCACCTGGCCTTCCGCCGCCTGCAGTCGTTCGATTCGGGCTCCCTCGCCGCCGGTCCACCATGGTGCGGGGGAAGACGCAGATGAAGCGGATAGAGAACCCCACCAGCCGCCAGGTCACCTTCTCCAAGCGCCGCAACGGCCTGCTCAAGAAGGCCTTCGAGCTCTCCGTCCTCTGCGACGCCGAGGTCGCCCTCGTCGTCTTCTCCCCGCGCGGCAAGCTCTACGAATTCGCCAGCGGCAGGTACCTACCCTCCCGTCTTCCGCCGTTTTGATCCCTCCTCCGTCTTTCTTTAGCTATCGTTTTGTTGCCTGTAATCCTTCCAATTCCTTTCCCCGGGCTTGCTGGTGCCGTCAACCGGCCGGGGATGTGGGGATTAGTTTACTGTTTTCTCGGGAGGGAAAGCCTGCAAAATCCGATGGATCCTTGCGCGCTTCCTGCGCAAACTCCTGTAGCAGCCGCGTGACCTCTCGTCTAGTCGCCGTGGGTGGGGGTGGGGGGGGGGATGAAAGTCTGCCACAGTGCAGATGACGCCCACTCCTCTTCGTGCTCATCCATTGGCCGCCTTGAAGTTTTTTTGCGTCCGGGAGAATCTTGTCTTGGTTTTGCCGTGGAGTGCGTTTTAATTCCTTGCTGCTCCTCGCAACATTTTCCATCAACTTTCCCGTGGTTTCAGGCCCAAAGGACAGTACATGTAGGCAGCTCATTTCTCTGATAAAACTAATAGGCTTGTAGCCAATAGGGAAATTCGGCCTGAAAAGATGGCAAATGTGCGCTACACGGCAATAGAGCCAAGCTGCAATTGGCCAAGAACGCATAAATGCAACTGCTGCCTGAAGAAAGATTTGCAGCTAGTAGTATGCTATTTCTAGTCTCTCTCACTTGCATGGACGATTTCTCTTTTCTTTGGACAAAATTAACCCCATTTTAATTAAATCGTGTAGTGACATGAAGTCGTTTCCAGTGCGCCCTCGGTGTTTCTTGTAGTACGGCTGGCACTGTGTGAGCTCGTTTGATGTCCAGACACAAAACCAACGCATGCGATATTGTGTACTATGCCTCTCGCTGTACATGTATTGTTTTATTTTTGCCATATGGTTAACCGGGAAAACGAATTTGGCATTCACACCACATTATGACCTTTATTCAGTTGGTCAGCTGTGCTGCCTTGCTTGCCACCGGCTGTAGTTTGCATTGTTTCTAGTTTTATTAGATCTGGGCGTCGCCCATTCTGCCTTATGATGACTTAATAGATGCAGGTTCAGTGGTAAGACCTACAAGTTACATACCTAGAACAATTCAGTTTAGGCCGAACAGTGCTGATCATAGAACAAAGTAATATACTGAATTTTGAAGCTGGGAAGGATTGAGGGCATGTTAGGGACTTCAGATTTGGGGGCAATGGAAGTGGTAACTAAGGAAAGGGCAAAAAATATTTTGGACAAACATTGATATGGGAGATAAATCACATTAGAAACATCATACTAGAATAGTTCTGTCATATTAGTATAAGTGCATATAATATGAGAGAGATTGTATTGTCCCCTCAAAGCCAAATCAAAGGTATTGTTGTTACATTAATTCTACCAAATGGTCTTAGGGGGAGTTTGGAGCCGGTGGGCTAAAATTTGGGCTTGGCACATAGAACCCTTGGATGCTAATTAGAAGTATTAAACGTAGATTAATAAAAAAACCATTACACAACCCCTAGGTTATTTGTGAGACGAAAGCGTAATTAATCCAAGATTAGCTAATATGATGCTATAATAAGCCAGTGCCAGCAACAAATTAATTAGGCTTAATAGATTCGTCTCGCGAACAATTAGCCTAGGGTTATGTAATTGATGTTATAATTAGCTGATATTTAATCCTCATAATTAGCATTGAAACATACGATGTGACATGGCTAAATTTTAGCTCTTGGGATCGAACACCCCGTAACCATTTTTAACTAAATCAAAATATATTACTTTGTTATAGCAAAATAGCATTTTTAATGTTGGCAACGATTTCAAGTATGGTTTCATAAGATTTAGAAAATAACATTTTATTTGCAGAGGTATTGCTTCAGAACTTGATGAATTCTTTGTTTTTTTATATTTGTATCATTAGTTATGTGTTGAAGGAATTTTGAGCATGATACAAATTCTTGAAATTTGGTACTTTGTAGTTTGAATAGAAGGATGATCTATACATGTCATCATTGATACTACAACACATGCCCTAATTGAAAATATCTACCATCTATTTCTACAACATTGAAATAGACTTTTTTGTCTATTGAAAATATGACTATAGCATCATCCTAATAAATATCTACTAGGACTGCTATATATTTACTTTGTGAAACATTTGATAACATCAATGGATCGTCCCCTTCTTTTGCCCATATGCCAAATGGATCATTTTGATACCTAGTTCGGTAAATCGAAACTGTAATTATGAGGCCCATGAATATACACTTGCATAAGTAGATGCATGGCCACTATATTTGATTGGACTCCTAATGTATTGCATATGCCAAATCATGAGATTAAAAGGCTAACTATGACATGTTGGAGTGATGACTTGCATATAACTATCGTATAATTCGTGTCATGACTTAGGAGGTTAACTAAGAGAATCAAAGGACAGAAGAATATCTAGGAATAGCTATATTATTTTAAGGCATGGAAGATGAATCCAAACTTGATCATAACGCAAACTAATGTTTAAAAAGCACTTTAGAAAATATGTCATTATTTTGCAAATTGTATTTTTTGAAGTAAAGGATTTAAATGTGAAATTTTCAAAGATGGCTATATCAATATACTCTATTGATTTAGGATTTTATATGTTTGATAGAGTTAGGGTCCTAATAAATTTAATAATTTGATGCTATCAAATATCAGACAAGGATATGGTTTATCACATTTACTGATATATAGTTTCATGCTATGAATCTAGAGGGACATATAAGAAATTTAATAATTTGACCCTATTTAACTTCAATGGAACATATATTTTGTCACGTTTATGGAACATATATTTTCATGAGATGAATATCGTGTCAAGATTCTTCAACAAGGATATCAATTGTAGATAGCTTTATTCGTCATAAAGATTTCTTACATTTTCTCCTATGATTAAAATTATAAATTATACCCTCGATAGAATGTAAGTAATGGCTTTGGATAAATCATATTTCTACCAAAAATCTAGCTATGACAATGCAATTCTGTGAGGGCAAATAGATGATGATTTTTTGTTGGATTTAATACATGCGAATCCACAAGGGCTATAACCAAATGATATATTGTGAGGTGGGGGAAATCACTAGACCTTGAGCCACATAGTCACACATAAAATGGAAGTATTTGAAAGCTTCACCCTTTGGCGAGGCGTAATACCCTACATCTTGTGTTTTGGTTGATTCTAATGTCTATTGCTGGTGTTGCTAGGATGATTGGCTAATAAAAAATGTTATGCGGTTTCGATAAGATGCTACACACCTATTGGGTGTAGCTCTTGACATTCGAGAAGATTATTTAATGGAGTTAAATTTTAAGATGATTGGTATTTTTGTTGATTTTATTCCACATAAGAATTTGGAGGAATTAAAAAAAATGGACTCCATATGGAGTAGCCCGCTAAGCCTTGTGTCGACTAGAATAATTGTTCCAAGGGTCTAAAGGAAAGAAACTTGAATCATTACCCTTTCATCCAAATAGGACTTGACTATAGATCTCCAAACGGGTTGCCCACTCAACATGGCCCAATTATATTCATTTTGGTCCTTGTTCGACACTACGCCTTCTTCGAGCCGTGCCCGCCCATAGGTCTATTTCATACCAGGCAGATATCGGTGTTTTATGCCCGACACCGTACTTTGGGGGTATCTATAAGTAGAGTTCTTGGTAAGGTTTTCACATAGATTAAGAACAGGAAGTGTCGGTGTTTTGTACTGGTAGGGATCTCGAGGGGGTTACCCCAAGAGATGGGTTCTGTGGCTAAATTGCCAAAAACCAAGAACAAAATGTGACAAGAGAGACAAGTTTGGGCTGCAATGTGTGTAATACTCTATGCCTTCTATCTTGTATCTTGTATTGACGATGATATTGTGGTCCGCCGATCTAGCGACCCCTGCCTTCCTTTATATATCCCAAGGGGCAGGGTTTACATGGTAAGTCTCCTAGTTGGTTACAATGGAGGAGTCTTAGTAGTACAAGGGGTATGTCTTCTTTTAGCTTCCTTAGGGAACCCAGGGTTTCTATATCCGTCATGAAGATAAATATGAGAAGATTTAGAGTGATTTGAGCCGTGAAATATGTTTTGTAGCAAATATGCCTGCTCTTATATATTCCGAGTTACAAAGGAATAGTTATAGAGGAATCCTACCTAGTTACACATGGTAAAAGAACTATTTACATATGTAGTACATCCTTCCTATCACAGTAAGCCTTTCTTAAACATGTGGTTGTCATCATCATATAGCTTGGTTGCCACGTAAAGTAGTTGAATCAGCCAAAACTCTTGCTAGGCAGGGATGATGCACCGACTTGTAGGCCATCAGGATAGTAGTCAGACACAACCTGAAATATCATGACCCTATGAGCATGCCCGGGCAGCCGGAGCCCGCAAAGACAAACACTAGTGTTGACACTGGACTTCGACAGGCAAATCCAGAATGAATAAGATCCAATTATCATGTGTCGTTGTGTTAGTCACCACTTCATCAACTCCAAATTTCAAAAATAAGAAAAACATTTACAATTTCACACATCTTTATAACTTTATCGCGTCATCGAATTTCAAAATAACATCACATAAGACATTCAAACAGGCATACAAATAACATAACACACCAGATAATTGACAAAGGATAGAACTATAGAGTTGTGTTTAACACTTATTCTATGTGTTTCACTAAAAACATTTTATCTATGTGATCAAGTGTTGCTTGCATCATTTAAAACCTTCCTCGGTAGGAACTCACCCTTGTGAGAAAACCATGTAAAGGGAAAACAAAAGAGTACAATCCCGCTCTATAATTCATGTTTAATGGTTCAACATTACAGTACAATATTATATCAGATGAATATATGTTCAGAAAGGCAAAATATAACAAGTTCTTGGCAATCCAATAGCTTGCTAGTGCCATCACTTGTTCTTCACTTGTCATTGCATTCGCAGACCTAGCAAACAGGCAAAGATCAGCAACTTGAATGACAAAACATGAAAACAAATAGTTTAATGTCAAGCAATAAAGTACTGACTCCTTTCTAGAAGCTTTTCCTTCGTCATGGTGCATGTTGCCTAGCACACTGCCTATAGGTCTTGTATCTTCTATTCAACGCCTTGATGTGCCCTTGCATCTTCCAACTCCCAGTCCTTGACGTTGATCAACATATCCACTGCATGAAGTAGCAACGATCATCGTCGCTCCTTGATCACCCTACTAGTAAGATTAAAGCAAGACTCCAAAGAAATAGTGGAAACTGGAACAAACATCACATCCTTGCTAGTATGGACATAATAGGATATGTTCACTCATGCTCATGCCACCAACTTAGGATGTTGAAATAATCTTCAAAGCAGATGATACTATCGCTGTCCAAGTAGGAAGACAATTCAGAAACAACTCCAATAGGAGAAGATGTAGATGCAAGAACATGTGATCTAGAACCACTTTCACTTCAAGGAGCACCAAATATCTTACTCCAAGGTGCTCTTTTTTTTACCAGTAGATCCTGATGGTTAACTGCACCAAACTTGTTTTCATACCTGTTATACAATTTAGTTCAGCTCTTGCCTCACCCAAGTAATTGGAATAATCAACACCAATAGTATGAGGACGAAGCCGATCAACATTTATGAAAACCTCTTATCTTGACTATAGGATCAAAAATAAATTCAAAGGAATACAAAAGAGGATGTTTTGCCAATTCTCAAGAAACTTTAGTTTCGTAGGAGTAACGATGCTCATGGGAGAATGATTAGTCTCTTTGACATGCAAATGCTCAACAATGTGATCAATACAATGCAACATCAAAGGACTTGTTGGATAGTAAATACTTAGATATAGCAATAGTTGAAGCATAAAACATTTCAAGAAAAGAAGCTCCATGACCGTGCAATGACCTTCACTGAGTAGTGGTTCACCATTAACCAACCCATTATAGCCGCTATAAAGGTTGAGAAGGTGGTCTTGTATAGTATGAGATGCTCGAGCATGATATAAGCAAAATTCCATCGCACATCCATATCCAAACCTAACTTACAAGAGTTTAGCCCCTTGACAATGCAAAAGTTACGAAATTTGGCAATGTGTTTGTTAGAAGAGTTCAAATAATAAATTGTTGTCCTAAAAGCTTCAAGGTAAGTCTTGATCCTCTTGAAACCAGGCATGACAATGATGTTAATAATGCGACAAGCACATCGCTGGTGCAAGATACAACGCAATGCATTGTCTTTATCGCCATTGTCAAGTGGTTCATAGTCTGGACAAAGGTAACCAACAAACTTAAGAAGGAATAAGGAATAAACAAGGCGCCAAAGGCATTTGATGAAGCACTAGGCAATGGACAATGCATTGCTATGGGCAAACAATTTTCTTGAATATAATTTGTTTTGCAGGAAGCCAGTTTGGCTCCTAGTTGCAATACCACATCACCACCCATTCCTAAATGCTTGGTATACAAGCAAGGCGCAAGGTATCTATCCCATATCATTGGGGTAAGAAATGTTCCAATCACATGAAGAAACGATATACAATATTTTCTAAGGAAGCAGAATTATTGTAATTTTGGCAAAATTATATATTTTCTCATTGAATTATTCTAGAGAAATGAAAAGTTTATTATAGGAAATAGATCAGAAGATAACTAAATTGACTTAGCATGTTCTGATAACAAAGAAACTAAAAAGGCACTAGAGCTTTTATATGTTTATGTACTGATTCAGGACTTAAGAAACAACTATGTCGCTTACATTAACATACAAATCTCAACCCATGATTTGTAATTTCAATTTTTTTGAATCTTCATGAGAGACTGCTAATATAGAAATGACCATAGTTTTTTTTAGTAAACATTATATTGGTTGCCATTTTCAAAAGGGAGAAAAAGAAAGGAAAAGACTTTAGGCCGATTAATTTCTGTCACACCTTTAAATTTCAAATAAATGAAGACATTTAGAAGAATTAAAACAACTTCCGAAGCATCACATTGCCCAAGTGCGTGCAGTGTAGGGTTTAACACCTAATAGAAGCATCAGATAACATAGTTCACGGTTTGGTATCGACCTCCTGACCACCAAAACCCAGCTATGTGGTTTTTATTGGGTTGGTCTGAGCATCATTTTGGATCATCGTTGGACTCGTCGCAAACAAGCCAACAATGGCACAGTCTCCATAGCTGAGCCTAGTGACGGGTGATTCTACCATCTCGAAGTTGCACTTTGTAGCATAGAGTATCAGGTAAGGTTGGCTCTCCGTCTCATCCTATTAACAATCAGGGCATATGCTTCCTTCTTCCCTTATCTTCGTGCCTTTGCATATCACCAAACAAGCATGCAACCAAAGCCAGTGACAACTTTCAAGTTAGCATTGTTGGTGATGCCAACACCGTCCTCTATGGTGTCAAACATGTCAACGACATGTGCTTCGGTGTAACGAAGTGTGAGCAACATATGCACTGACCTTGACGCTGGCCAATCTGGCTATATCACCAAAACAAGATGTCCTCCATGCAGATTGGTGAGGGTGTGACGCTTGCCAATCTGGCTATTTCACCAGAACAAGATGTCCTCCAAGCAGATTGGTGAGGGTGTGTTGTAGCCTAGGAGCGGCATAGTGAGAACGTCGTCCACCCAGCGTAGCCCGAGCGGCAGCTGGAGTCCCACAAGGAAGCCAAAGGGTTGTTTGGAATTTTGGATTTTAGGAATTAAATTCATTTTAGTAATCATAATTTAGACACAAAATATGTAAGTTAATATAGTTGTATGTGGAATATATTTGTACATTATTGTTAGCCATACGTGGGAGATACTTGTGTCTTGTATTTTTAGCGAGCCGACAAGCATGCTATAATTTGTAGAGTAGAAAAATAGCATAATGAATTTCCACCTCTCACCCTTTGAATTTGAGATAAGCTTAATATGCGAACTTTGGAAAGTTGTGAAATTTCAAATTTCAAGCCAAATAACCTAATGCATTAACTAGATTCCAATTCAAATGAAAGGACGCAATCAGCCCCCAAAATAACTATAATGATTCTAAAAGAGGGAATGAGAGACTTGTGTGTAGATGAATGTGAATCTGGGAGAAGAACATTATTGGGGAGTCCTAGTTCTCATTTGCTACACATCAATCTCATGCGGCCGGTCAAATTCGTCAATTGCCACCTATGTGGGTTGCTGACTACCACAATTGGTGAGGGTGAGTTTGCCTCAAAGTTTGCAATTACTTGTGTATGTAGACCCGCTTCCTTCAAAAAGGACTAAAACACAGGAAAGCCAATCACCCCAAGTACTTATAGAAAATACCCTATCAAAAAATTATTTTTGAGATCGCAAACAAACTAACACTGGCTCTGGCTTGCAATACAATTCTTTTTTATAATATAAAACTTAAGTTTATATGTTTTCAAATGGCACCTATCTGTTTCACATTGCTCAAGCAACTTCATGTTTGTTTGGTATCTTTGCTTGTCTTGCATCACGATGCCATGCCTTACTAGGGTAGGAGAGCCAAATTGGCTAGCCTAGGATAGCAAGAAAAACTTGCCAACACAAAATGCAAGAAAGCTAGCCAGAGATCCAAACACCCAAACCACGTCCAACTTCTTGCTTGGCAAGGGGAGGCAAATTTTTCCAGAGGATCCAACTTATATGTGATTTCTCTTACCCCTAGTAAGATTGAGTTTTCAGAGTTTGGGACATCCACCATGCAACTACTTTCATACATGATTCTTCTACTTGGATAGGTAATACCGGATGCTAAATGATTCTTCTGCTTGGTGCTTGAGGAAATAAAATAAAGAGAGATAAACAATATCTAAATGATCCCCAATTGCACAGATACTATACCAATTAGGCATGAAAATTATAGGGAATGGTTAGAAAACAATATCGATTATGGAGGGTAAAAAATGAAACAATCCGATACGGAACATGTTGTGTGGTTGGGAACTGATATGTGATTTTAGTAACACAACCATGAAATATCATGGTGTAAACAAAAATATAAAATGAATCTGATATACTATGAGATAACCGCACAATCAAAGCATTGAATGTTCACAGAATAAGTTCAGTTACTAAATGTGGGCTTGGTTCTTCAGTTCCACTATACCCCTCATAGAGTTAGGAACCGACTAGCCCTAAATTCTACATTTGGGCAATGCAATGTAGTCAGGAATCAAGACTGTCCCACGATTGAACTACTAGCTTGGTCTATAGCTTCTTGAGCAATTGGGTCATATATTACCCAAAATTGAATAGGACAAGGGTGTTATAAAATAATGCACTATATTGAGAAGCCTAACTTATATTTACACATAAATGAAATGTAGGTGAACGTAACGTTTATCCAGTACTCTACATATAAAGACTGTATTTGTGCAACGTGTGCTTTGATGTGTAATCTTAGTTTAGAGTACTTGCTGTCTAGTCAATGCATACAAACAAAGGCTGTAATTCAAACCCCTTGAATGGTACTTCTAATTAATTTTTGTATCTGTGCTTTCTTTGATGTATTTTTCTGATCCATGTTTAGAACGGGATATATCAATATATTGAATGTTTAGATACATATCTAATATGTTGTGTTTTCACATTTCACAATGAATTTGCACTATCGTAAGTTATGACTTATGACAAGACTTGCTAACTTTATCTCCATTTCAGTGTGCAGAAAACAATTGAACGTTATAGAACATACGCAAAGGATAATCTCAGTAGTAAGACAGTACAGCAAGATATTGAGGTGACCTCTCAAGAAACATGACAAATTCTGCTCTGCAAACTTGGTTATATTTCTTGTTACTGTAGGCTAAGTGGCTTACTACAGAGTCCAGTTCGAATCTTTGAATGCTGATATTGTATCTGTAGTTTTTATCTACCCTGTTGATCTGTAAGCCAAGTAGTATTAACGATGTGTCTCTCAATGGTTTAATATACTTTTATTGGATGTCCATGTCCCAGCTGATGATGCTCTGCTGAAATCTGATGCATAAAACTACACTGGACAGAAGCTTCGCGTAATCTAAAGCTGAAATGTTAAAAACATGTTATGCGGATACGATATGATATCATAAGACCTTGCATGAAACAGTGTAATAGTTAGTTTTTTAGGAATCTTCAGTCTTCATAATTAAAATCTAAAATATGCTTAATGTATTTTGTAAAATATTTCATTTGAATTGAAACCTAGACTGGGTCTGTTGGTAGTGTTCTTTATTTTTAGAAGATATACCATATGTTAAACTTGAGGGGGTTATCTGACTTACTGCAGCAAGTAAAAGCTGATGCTGAAGGCCTAGCGAAGAAACTTGAAGCGCTTGAAGCTTACAAAAGGTCATTATTTAGCTATCAAAGTAATGTTTGTCCTTGTATTTGGCAAGAAGTAATTTTTATTGAGATACAGAAAGCTTTTGGGTGAAAAGTTGGAAGAATGCTCAATTGAAGAACTGCACAGTTTGGAGGTCAAACTTGAAAGGAGCCTCCATTGTATCAGGGGAAGAAAGGTTAGTTATTTTCCCATCGTCGTTTTACAGTCTAATAATGTTGTAACAAATTGCAGACTCAACTTTATATGTGATCTTACATGGCAGACTCAGCTACTGGAAGAGCAAGTCAATAAGCTGAGGGACAAGGTAACTCAGTTGTCGCCAGCTTGTTGCCCCCCTACAGTAAATAAGAACATCAGAGCAGTTACCACCTAACTTGGTGCTTTGTTTATTTCTTGTGTTAAAATCGATCAGGAGATGACACTGCGCAAGAACAATGAAGACTTACGTGAAAAGGTAATGGTGCTGAAACATTTTCTGACACGAGGACGCTGCCGGTTTGAACGGAAGGACCCAACATCAGACTCTGATTATACAGATCTGCTGTGATATCTTATGTGCATACTATCATGAATTTCTTTTCAGCATTTGCTACCACTTTGTACCATCACGATTCATATGATGCGTCACTGATGATCATTTGTGCAGTGCAAGAATCAGCCGCCTCTGGTGGTGACTCCTGCGCGGGGAGTTATCACCGTGGAAGACCATCACCCGGGGCAGAAGGACGACGCCATGGAAGTGGAGACGGAGCTGTACATAGGATTGCCTGGCAGAGATCACCGCCCAAAGAAGGCTGCAGGAGTTATGTCAGGCTAGCCGGGCACGAGCAACCGAGATGCAAGTTCTGGGAATAATCTAGATCTCTGGTGTGGAGATGCAAGCCAATTAAGCAGCAGAAGCAATGATGATATATCAGTCGCGTCGTGTTTACAAACCTGTGTTGTCCATGGATGCAGACGCCAAAACATCCCTCAGTATTCGGTAATACTGCCCTGTAGCTGGATCCAAATCCAAAGCACATCCACCTCTCGTCCGTGTAATTGCAGGTGTTCGGAGACCTTCTGCACGCCCTAACAATTGAGCGAGAGCTTCTCTGAAGAAAGAAAAAGGAGGAAGACGAATGGCGTGAGATCTGTCATGAGTTTATTATAAGGGGCATGCAGGGAGGCTTTGTCTGGTTTGAACGCGTGGCTGATTACGTTGCTGGTGTGCTGTTGACGGGCACTGGGGCAACGCTTCGGTCCCTGATATTGGCCCTGATTTAATCTGCTTTTGTGGGAATCGACGGACGTGTCGACTGGCCACAGGGGGCGAAAGAGACTTCTGGAGCCCTCTCGTCTCTGACCTCCGGGGAGCGTGCGAATTGCCTCTCTTTGACGGATGCATCCAATGCCAAGCCGCAGGAGATTGGTGCTGCCCTGAAATTCCACTGAGATTGCAGCATCATTCCATTCCATTCCGTGCCCATCAGCATGCACCTGCAGCGAATACTAGCTTTTTTTTGCCCATCAACCTAGTGCAACTTTTTAATTTTATGGTGCAGTTGGATTGGGTGCCGCACGCTGGCAGCTCTAAGGTCCCACTGTTTCGTGTGCTTCACCGTCATCATTCGCACTCCCCTTGTCTTCTTTTTCTCGGTCATTCGCACTTCTTTTTCTCGGAATGTAGACGCGCAGGAGGCGTGCCAGTCAAGCTCGCAAAAGACGCAAATGAAAAGAATTTGAGTGAGTTGTTGGGGCACAATATTGCCGTGGATGGGGTTGTGATCTTTCAAGCCGGACCGCGAGATTAAAAAAGCCCACCCTTTTTCCTGTGGGTAACGGGCTTTTTAGATTCAGTCCATCACTGTCCATTCTTTGCCCACGAGCTCCGTCACGACTCATTCATTAGTCCTATCAGACTGATCGTCCAGTCAGATTCCAGTGCAAAAGTATCTTTCTTTGAGAGATTATGCGGTGATTATTCGGGACACCATTGGCCAGCCTGATCGAGCAACAATGTCAGGATGCTTTGTTTGAAAGCATAATTTCCCTAAACCACCGGATCAACCATCTTATCTCACCACTAATTGGAGGCCAATCTTGAAGTCTCTACATGAAATTACCTTAGATCATACGTGTACACTTAATAAAAAATAAAAAATATTAGAAATTACTAAAAACAAAAACGTCTAGCCATTATTTTTTTTAGTTGTCTAGCCATCAATTCGATAACTCTAATTATAATAACCATTGGATTGAATCTGTTATCTTCTCTAATAAATGACCTACCTCTGTCATTATCAAAAATAGGCTACGGTAAGGTAACCCTAGATTTTTCATTATAACAATTCATCTCTAATCTTTATGTCATTATAAAAATAATATCGAATAACATCCTAAATTTATAACAAATTATCTAATTATGTAGTCACTAAAAGTTAAAGATTCAAGATATATAGTTATAAAAAAATCTTAAACTGAACCAATATAAATCTTAAATTAGTTTTAAATTATTATTAATAATATATTATTTATGTCATTGTTTGGTGTTTGTACAAAAATACTATCTATAGTGATGTTATTATTTATGTCATGTACACTGGCCTTGTTTAGTTCTTCAACTTTACACCAACTTAGCACACTAATAATCATGTCCCTCTCACAGAAAACACAAATTCGGCATCAACTTTCACTAACTTGGCATCAACTTTCTGAACTAAACAAGCCATACTACCTTATGCACTTGTGATCAAGTGCTCGACCCGCCCAACGCCAATCTTACATGCTGCCACTGTCGATCATGTCGTGTGGCTCCCGGACTCCCTCTCGTGTCTCCTGCCCCACCAACACCATTGATCTCGTCTCTGCGTCAGTGCTCAGTGGAGCCGGCACAAGTGCGAGATATGAGACGAACGAGGTCTAAGGAGTTTTTTACCCAGACATATGGGTGACGATCTAGTTTTCGAATTGATAGTCAGTAGTGTGTCTGCTATCTGTTTTATTTAGCCTGTGTGCATCCTGGATATGCAGAGATCAAGAAGTATTTTCCAAGGTCTTGTATCATCTTGATGTAAAACCATGGAAATTAATAACAATTTTCCCTTATCGAAAAAAATGAGACGATCGAGGAGGGCGTGTGAGTGCGTGGCAAAACTGGCAATCCGCATCCACGGATCGGAGCAACCGAGCATGCTCACAGTCACAGGCTCACAGCTGACATGCTCAGTCGAGCACCGGAGCTAGTACGAGGCCAGCACCATACGCTGGCGTGTTTAATTGGAACTTTTTTCTGGAAACGTATTCTGTGAGAGAAATTAATAGAAAAGTTGAAAGAAAATAGAGATGAATCTTTCTGAAAAACGTATTTTTTTAAAAGGGATGAATAGTACAGTGCAAAAAACTTTTTCAACTAAACACACAACCCTGCTGCTTCCGTCAGCGGTCTGACGTAGCCGGGACCCAGGAGTTAACGACCTCAAGGTCAAATTGGGCGCACCACTGCCCCGGGCGGCCGGGCGCGACGGTGACAGGCCGGGACCCGATCCACTGTCTTCCAGTTCCAGTGCGGCGGGGCGAGCATCAGCGACAGCACCGGGCTGGGCCTGGGAGGTCGGGTCGAGACATCTATATGTACTCTGCCACGGGGGGACACAGCTAGCACCGCAGCTCCAGCACCGCTAGCTCCGGCATGGCGTACCAGCTCATCTCCACGGCCGTGCACCGCGAGCTGCCGGGGATCAGCTACGTTACGTCCGCCCAGAATCGCAGCGCCCGCGCCTCATCCCCGATGCGCATGCAGATCGATCCCCGTCGTCCCTAGGATCAGCGGAGCCCTGCGCCACCGCCACCCACGGATTGATCTTTCTTTCAGGTACATTACATACCCCGCGTCGGTGCCACCGAAAAACATCTCGTTGCGTTCCCCTCGTTCCATGACAAGAGGCGATCGATCGATGCTGACCGTGTCGCTTGCTTACCAGGTGGGTCAACCATGGCGTGCCCCTGGAGCTGATGGACGCGATGCTCGCTGCCATGGCCTACGACGTCTTCCACCCCCCGCCGCCGGAGGTGAAGGCCAAGCTCTACTCCGACGACCCGGCCAAGAAGATGCGCCTCTCCACCAGCTTCAACGTGACTGTGCGCAACTGGCTCGACTACCTCCGAATCCACTGCCACCCGCTTGAGCAGTACGCCCCCGACGTGCCGGCCAATCAACCATGCTTCAGTGGCACAGGATTGTTGTTACAGCCAATCGGCCACCGACTGGGTGGACTTTTTTTGGCCACTGCCAGGGTTACAGCCAATCGGTGAACCACTGAACCACGACATCAGTGGCACATGATTAGGGGTGGATAACGAGCGAGCCGAGCCGAGCTCGGCTCGGTGTAGCTCGCTATCTAAACGAGCGAGCTCAGCTCGGCTCGTTAACAGAACGAGCAGAAATACTGGCTCGGCTCGGCTCGGTCTAGCTCGCGAGGTGGCTCGAGCGGCTCGCGAGCAGTGCAATGAACAGAGAAGAAATAGAGAAGTGCATGGTCAGAGAAGAAACAGAGAAGATGCAGATTAACTGATGTTTTATCCCCTCCGAATCCAATATAGTTTCACAAATTAAAGTCAAATCATGGAGTCTCGATCATTCAACGTTTAAAAATGGATACAAATAAGGACACACATTGTTGCAGATTAGGTATAGATGCAAATCGACCCTGTAGAAGATAGAAGCAATCGATTGGACTAGCACTACGGAAGGAAACGCAGCAGACGGTTCCTACCGTCCTGCATTGTCGAGGCCGGCAGTGGAGGAGATCGCCACGGAGGCGAGTCTCGCATGTGAGGCCGAACTCCCCTCTGACACCTGACGACTGCATCCCCACAGATGGCGCGGGAGGCAGATCTACGGCCTCCTGTTCGCGCTGCTCCTCCTGATCTGCGTGGGGGCTTGCTCGGCGGCTGGGGCAGGCAAGGGCAGGTCGACGTGCCAGGATCTGGCGACGCGGGGCGAGCGGCGGCGATGCCGGTGGTGCGAGACTGCGAGTCGCAGAATGGGGAATGCGGACGGCATTGCGGCTTGTGGGCCGTGGGCGTAAAGGGATTGTGGCAAGGGGTGGAAACGTGCTCGCGAGCTGGCTCAGCTCGCTCGTTATTTTTCACGAGCTAAAATTGCTGCTCGGCTCGGCTCGTTTTCGTAACAAGCCGAGCCGAGCCGGTTGCGAGTTAACAAGTATCGAGCATTTTGTCCAGCCCTACACATGATTGCTGTTAGGCCGTGATGTCGTGGGCCGATGGTATGGTCTGGTCTGGTTGGGTTGGGTTGGGCTGTGTTTAGACATAAACCTTGATTCACCTGGTGGTATCTTGTACAAAGTTAGCTACAGTTAGTTAGCATTTCAGTCTGCAAGGGCCCGACGCACGCACGTTCATGCAGGGGCGCGTCCGAGTCTTAGGGACGACGTGCAGTCGTGCGACGGCCATGGGATGGCGTGGCCACGTAGATGCGTGCGCACTGCACGATCCGGGAGTTCAGCTACCCGTTCTTTTCTTCCTTATATTTAATTCCAGCTAATACAACGGAAAACGCTGCCCAGTTGCTGCACCAAACCCTGTGTTCCACTGTGTTCTCTTGCGTGTGTTAACCAAGGTTCGCCGGCGTTGATCTTCCGGCGAACTCAACAGGCTGGCCTCGATCGTTGCGTTTGGACTGGCGTTGATCGAGTTGTACCGGGTGCCCTGATTGTGAAAACTCTTTGTAAAATACAAAAAATAATTTAGTACCATAAGAACATCTCTAGGGGCTCCTAAATGGGTCTCTACTCTAAATTTTAGAAAAAAAACGTCTTCAGTAGGGCTCCTAAACTATCTCTTATTTTACCTGATCTCTCACATTTTTCCTCTAAACACCTAGATTTGGTAGCCTCTCATCCTCCCTTCCAAACCATGTATCTCATCAATTTTCGTGCCCACAATAGTTTTTTTATACCCCACTAGTATGGATGCATGCCCCATTGGAGTTGGATGCAAATTTAGACATCTAAATTTTACATGTGTCGGTGCCTGATTTGGTCGCACCGGCACCAACAAGTGATTGCGGTGCTAAACCACTCGTTTCCCTGATGGCGAGAGTGAGAGACGGGGATTTTTATCCTGGTTCCGGCCACGAGGCCGTACGTCCAGCAGTGGTGCGATGCACCAGTTTACGTGTTGCTCGTAGTAGGGGTTTACAAGCAAGGTGGGAGAAGGAGATAAGCTCCTAA
Source organism: Digitaria exilis (assembly GCA_015342445.1). NCBI lineage: Eukaryota > Viridiplantae > Streptophyta > Magnoliopsida > Poales > Poaceae > Digitaria > Digitaria exilis. The sequence goes on from JACEFO010000144.1 coordinate 1,087,171, forward strand.
GTCCCCAGCTATGTGGTGTGTGTGTTCTGGTGTGTATGAACTTGGGTGTTGCTCGTTGTGGTCGTGTCCGTTCTCCTGTGCATAGGCTTCCCTTCCCCTTTTATAGACCAAGAGGGCGGGGTGCGAGTACATGTGTTCGTAGTGTTCGTTGCTAAGTGCACTGTTCGTCCATGCCGCGCACTGTGCGAGCGGGAATCGCGCCTTCCAACTCTAGCTGACGACATGGCAGTGGCTGACGTGATGTCCTTCCTTCTTATGACGGTTCACGGCGTCGAGGGTAATGACTTGCGCACGGCGTCCAGATCGAGCCTCTGTAGCTTCCTTCGAGGGTCGCCTTCGAGGATGGTGGCGTGCCCGAGGCGAGCGAAGTCAAAGGAATGGTTGGCACAGTGCTGCTGCCAAGGTTAGGTCTGGCCGTGCAGCATGACGCTCAGAGGTCCACTGTTGCGAGTGGATTTGATTGGTGTCTTCTCCGGGGCGTGGGTGGTTGCGTGGCGCAGTGATCCCCTGCTTTTTGACTGCAGAGGAGCGTCATGATGACTTGGATTGACGGGTCGCAGAGTCTCGGGCGTCATTTCCGGGGTGGCTGACTCGAGCTCGGTCTACAGGCTCGAGCCTGCCGATCCTCGAACGAGACGGAAATCACCCGTTCGAGGGTGGAAGTCTCCCTCGAGGTCGCTGAGCCTCGAACGAGACGGAAATCCCCGCTCGAGGGTGGCCGTCCACCTCGAGCTGGATGAGTGCCGAGGAGTTATCGCGATGGTGGGCCTTTGCTGGGCTGTAGAGCCAGGCCAATGTCGTCGTGGGCTCTGCTGCCAAGTAGTTTCGGGCCTAAGTTAGGGTACCCCTTTTATAGGTACCCGACAATATGTGAGCTTGTAAAATAGGATTTAGAAGCCTAAATTTACATGCCCCACTAAAGATGCTCAATGTGCCATACTTAAATAGCGGGCTAAGTCTTTTAGCTCCTAACCCCAAAAAAAGGCTAATAGCCCGGCTAAATGAAGCTATAGCGGAAAATAACGGCTAAATTGCACATGAAAACAAATAGCTTCATCCTCTTCAATCAAGCATAGCCGGCTATAGCAGAGTTTAGCCAGCTATTTGAAACATTGGCCGTACTGTCAACTTACTTTCTGTCTCTAGAAACGCCCACCGTCACGATTATGACCCGACGCTAAGCGCTGTGACGTCAACGCGTGTTTTAATTACCAACACACTTGCTTGCATCATTGGACTTAATTTGTGGACGACCCCAACCCAATTAAGCAGCATATTCGATCGCATTGGCACCTTACCTCACTGGTTACGTACGGACGTGGCGACACAGGTTACGTGGGAAGATACGAAGGTCGTCTATCTCTTAAAAAAAAAAAGGATGGAGATTGTTTTTTTACGAATCACACGGTACAGACATAGACGCTCACAAACACGCACGCACACTTGTCCCTATAAACATACGTACGCAACCCAAACCATATGAGCACCTTCGAAAGACTGGGCCGGCAAATCCTCCAAATTGATGAAGTCGCCACAGGCGCCTCGCTATCGATGGGCACGTCGCCTACCACTGAAAGAATAAGCCGATTAAATCCTAAAATAAATCCAGAAAAATATGAGCAACAGTACAGGATCGAGGACTCGAACCACCTGGTAGGCTGGTTAAAAAAAAACCAGCAGTTAGCGCCCTCCGCCAAGCAATCATGCATCATAGCACCATTATTTTACTTTACTAGCTTCTGTCGGGTAGTCCAACAGAGCTAGTATAGTAGATCATCTCATCGTCTGACCGAGCTGTAGGAGTTTCTCTACAATTTACTATTTCTTTAGTCTTTTTATTTCATTAAAAATCATGATTTTTCTCACAAATTTTTACTGTAGTAAAATTTTGATACAGGAGATTTCATTTAATCTCCGTCAACTAAACTTCTCCCTACAGGCGTAAAAATATTGTCGTCTACTAGCACGTCCGGCCGTCAGCCGACTATATAATTTATAGCCTGGTAAAGTTGATATCTACTTAGAGTGTGTTTAGATTGTAGGAAAAACACTATAGCATAAGAAAAACACTGTAGTATTAGTTGGGAAACGTGTTTTTTGAAAAAGAAATAGTGAAAAACTAAAATAAATAGTGAAAAATTGAAATAGATAGTAAATAGTTGGGAATCTAAACATGCCTTGTTCTATATCGCATCCTCGTCGCCGACGGCACTCTAGTAGTGTCCACTAGTGAAGATTTTTCTTTGATTTCACACGAACGCTATATGCATGCGGCATGAGCAAAGTACATGTCAGCTGAAAGGAGTCAAAGGTTGACAGGCTGCCGAGTTCAGTCGATTAGGTTTGCAATCCTTTTGACGTGTCACGGACAAGGCCATGTAAGAGCAGGAGGGGTCAACGGAGCAGGACGACGAATTCCACGCGGATTCCCGACCAGGTTTGCCTTTACCGATCCCAACCTATCTTTGATCTTATTGATACTAGCATACAACAAAGCCGGTGCCTACTCGTGGACAGATTACGACGACATGATATCTATCTCAACTCTCACTCGATCACCCGTGCATATCTAAATACTTCTCCTTCCGTTTCAAATATAAATCACTTCAACTTTAATAGAGTGTGTCTCCGTTTAAATTATAAATCATTCAAACTTTAAAAGTTCGATGAGTCTTCCCATATAGCGACTCACCCCCTCTCCCCAAGCCCTCCACCTCTCTCTTGGGCCTCCTAGCCCCGCCAAGGGAGGTGTGCACCATCAGGGTCCTACGCAGGCGTAGGCTGGGCGCGGCTTTACCCTCTCGGCACGTGGCGTTGGCGCTCTCCGTACGGGCCCTCGACGCCACTGCAATAGATGCGGCTCTGCGGTGGTGCCCGGTCCATGGCGCCCCTCCCCCTCCTCCAAAAAACACACACACCTGGCTAGAGCTTGTGCCTCCCTTTCCGAGATGATATAGTCAAACCTGAGGAAGAAAATATAGTTTATTGAAAAAAACTAATAAAAGACTAGCTACCAGTGCTATTTGTGTGGAACAGATGCCTAGTTTATATAACAAAGTACTAACATTCATTCATGATACCAAATAAGTATTATTAGATTTTTTCATTAAATATATTTTCATTGTATAATTTTGGTTAGTGCTATGAATGCAATAAGCGGATTAAAATTAAACGGCACTTGACAATTTGTATACGGGCTAACGTTAGGTGTAGCAGGTTGTGGCCGGCATCCACACACCCCTGCAACGTTACCTCCTAGAACAAGAACACCTTGTTGCACTGTCTGTCTCCGAGGTCGGAGCACAGGAGCTTAGTGTGGAATCCGATGGAGACCGCCGTCCGCGTCCATTGAACCGCATGGCCCTGTACAGGAGGAGATGGAGATCACATGATCTGTCTGATGTGAATTCGTCGCTCGCTCATCGGTTCACCAGTCAGTCCCCTCCGATCCAACCGCCGCATGGGCGAGGTTACCGATCATCGACAAGGCCGGTGACGACCCGATCGAGGATCGGATTCGATGCATGAACTTGAACCTCAGGCACTTCAATTTCCCGGAGATGCTGCCGCGCCCATGCCGCCACTGGTCCCGTCGAGATGGTGCGGCGTTTCCTTCAGTATGCCATGGGCGCTCATTGGGCTCCAGTCAGCTCCGATCCCAGTGGCGGCAGTTTGTGCGATGCGGAGTTGTCAATATGTATGACCTTCTTTTTCGAAAGCAGCAATTGTCGCGTCCTTGCGATAGTGTGCAAAATAACCCGCACGTTTTGCATGCTCATTCCCTTTGTTGCTCTGGCAACATTCAGCCGGCATTTCTACAGTGGCGACCCTAGACAATATCGCGGCCGGCCGGGGTAGGCTCATGAATCTTGTCGAAAGGTTAATTCGGATGATGATAGAAAGTTTTCTTTAATATTTACACCTCTTTTAGCTGAAGACGCTACCGCTTCTCTTTTTCTAGCTGAAAATCCTGTCATGTTGGTCGTCAGCCTACTCCTGTCGATTAGTGTCTGCGTCTGCAACTATGGTGATAGGGACGAGCAGCAGCAGCAATCCCGACAGTGCGTTCACTCGGTGCCGTGGGTATCCAACGAACTTTTTTTGCTTTTGTGGCCAATTGATTCCTGGAGCACAAAACTAGCAGTGCCTCTCCAGTACGGTTCTATTCTGAAATTGGCAAATGTTATGTTACCATCAGAAATTATCTCGGCAAACTTGCGAATAAAATATCTGATTATGAGATCCCACCTAATGCAGCTAGTGTTTTTTGTCACAAAGGTCCGCCGTCTACTCAGCTTCGGCCCGAAAACCACCAACTGCCCAGGCCCTCGTTGGGACCATTACCTAAACAATGAAAGTTTATTGATTCATTCAGCAATAACTGTGCCTTTTCTAAGATCTGTCGTTTTCCCCTGGAATTTGAGCAATGAAGTTGGTGAAGCTTAGCATAAATAATAACTACAGTCAGCTGACTACGGGATTTTAGCACAACATGTTAGAACAGAAGGCAGCCCGCTTGACTCCATGGTGCAGGAAATGCATGGCAGGCCGACGAGCTGTTTGATTTAAGTAGAACGAAGCTTCCTTTGTGCTAACCAAGAGGACGAGTGATTTGAATTCAAACTTTCAGAGCCGCCGTTTGACAGATGAAAACTCCTGACTGCTTCCAGAGCTAATGAAATTTCAACGACGATAAATGGACCTGATGACCAAATTAGGCACTGACCTCATGAATGATACTGATCACCCCACCCGGGAGACTTGTGCTTGTGCCTATTGTCAGTTGTCGTCATTCAATACGTAATCGTTTCTGTATACTGCTTATTAAGGGCTTTAGGCCGTGTTTAGTTCAGGGTGGGAAAAAGTACTTTTTTTTTCTGGAATGCGTGTTATGTGAGGGAGATGAATAGAAAAGGTAAAAAATGAATTTTTAGGGATGCGTGTTCTGTGAGGGGGATGAATAAGAAGTAAAAAGGACTTGTAGGAACTAAACACGCCCTTAGTAAACATGCGGTGAGCTTATTCTTCTTTTTAATATAATATAGGTAGTTTTCCTGCCATATTGGTTTTAAAAAATAGCTTTGGAATAAAATTATGGATGAGAATGTATTTGAAGCGACAGGCGTTACAAATATTGATGACATTAATGGTGTGTAGTACATCTCTGAAAAAGAAAATATTGATGATCGTTATTCTGTTTGTAAGAAAGGTTTTACAAGGATAAAGTAAGCGCTAGAAGGTGCGGCGAAGTAGGACATTGCTCCTTCGTTGGGAGGGGGATTTGGGGGGGGGGGGGGGGGGCAGGGACCACAAAGCTTATGCGTGTTCCGGTGCTCCATTTATGTGTCTCTCTCTGACTGTACTGGAGTCTGGAGACACTAGATAGGTGCTGCTGTTACACTACACAGTCACGGAAACGAAAACGGCGAAGAAACAATGTGCCGTGCCGTGCCGTGCCGTCCAATAGCTGTCCGGAGCAGGAGTCCTGGTTCGATCCGTCTCTCTTTTTGATCCCTTTATATATCGTCATACCTTTGTGCTCAAGTGCTCGACTGCCGAACACCAATTGTACATGCTGCCACACTGTCGATCATGGCGCCCGGCCGTGTCTCCTGAATTCTGCTCTGATCTCCAAGGATTCTGCCTCACCAACGCCATCGATCTCGTCTCTGCGTCAGTGCTCAGTGGAGCCGGCGCACGTGCGAGATACTATAAAGACGAGGAGGACGTGTGAGTCTGTGACGGTGTGAGTAGGTGGCAAACTGGCAATCCACATCCACGGATCGGAGCAACCGAGCATGCTTGTGGCTCACAGCTCACTTGCTCAGCTGAGCTCGTACGCGGCCTGCCTGCTGCTTCCGTCAGCGGCCTGACGTTGCCGGGACCCAAGGAGCTGACGACCACTCGGTCAACTGGGGCGCACAAAACCCCAACAAAATTGAGCCTCGGCAGCACCATGTTGCGCGACGTACGCTGACAGGCCGGGACCCGATCCCCTACTAGTGATGTCCTCCAGTGCGCCGCGCGGCGATCGACCATAGCATACCGTATATAGGAGGCTCCTGGCAAGCTTTGGCAGGCACGATCGCCGGGACATCTATAAGTACTCTGCCACGGGGGGACACAGCACACGGCACAGCATCGCAGCTAGCTCCAGCACAGCTAGCTCCGGCATGGCGGACCAGCTCATCTCCACGGCCGTGCACCGCGAGCTGCCGGGGAGCTACGTCCGGCCGGAGTCGCAGCGCCCGCGCCTCGACGAGGTCGTCCCCGACGCGCAGATCCCCGTCGTCGACCTCGCCGGCCCCGACGTCGTCTCCAGGATTGGCCAAGCCTGCGCCACCCACGGATTCTTCCAGGTCTCTTATCTCTCTCTCTTTCTCCATACATATCATCATCATTCCGTGTGGCGATCGACGACGAGGCAACTGAAGCCAAGGATCGACGTCCGTTCTTGCTTTTCGATGACGTCAGGTGGTCAACCATGGCGTGCCCCTGGAGCTGATGGCCGCCATGCTCGCCGTGGCCTACGACTTCTTTAGGCTCCCGCCGGAGGAGAAGGCCAAGCTCTACTCCGACGATCCGGCCAAGAAGATGCGCCTCTCCACCAGCTTCAACGTGCGAAAGGAGACGGTCCGGAACTGGCGCGACTACCTACGCCTCCACTGCCATCCGCTCGAGCAGTACGTCCCCGACTGGCCGACCAATCCGCCGTCCTTTAGGTACTCCTACTATACACGGCCTATTCGGGAGCGCTGCACTAGCCCTCATGTCCCATGCCTTAAGCATTGTTTTTACCTAGGACGGGACGCACCTTTATTTTTTTTAATTACTAAACAAATCCCTAATCAAGCACGTAACCCTAAGCAAATTATTGGCGCTGCAGATTTATTTTAGGGTCACCTAGTTCAGCGGACTACTATTAATTTGCACGATCCTATCCTATATGTGTCCTTCAATTTGCTACTATACTTTTAAGGGTCTGTTTGCATCCACCTTGCTAAAGTTTAACAACCTATCTTTTAACTACTTTTAATACACAAGCATCCAAACACCCCTGTTAAAAGAGATGTGTTAAAGTTCAACACATTTGAAATCGTTAACAGGTTTTGGGTGGTAAACTTGGTAAAAATTGTTAAAAGGTAGCTTATTTGAGAAAAAAGTTGTTAACGAGGAGCAAGAAAGTCAAACTCCCTGCTCGAGAGGTGGTCCAGTAGGCAACTCCCCTGAATCACCTTCGATCCACTTGCCCGCTGCTATCTCCTCTCCTCTCTGCCTGCTGGTCTACTTCAGTGAATAGCTCTAGCATGAATGCAGCGATCGGTCACCTGAACAGCGAACTATAGCAATGGCGTGGTGCAGTGTGACCAACTGATCATGCACATGCACTGCTGGTCGATGTGACGTGGCGTCCTTCGATCGACATGATGTGCAGGGACACCGTGAGCGCCTACTGCAGGGAGGTCCGGGAGCTGGGGTTCCGGCTGTACGCGGCCATCTCCGAGAGCCTGGGGCTGGCGCGAGACTACGCGGAGAAGGCGCTGGGCGAGCAGGAGCAGCACATGGCGGTGAACTTCTACCCGGAGTGCCCGGCGCCGGAGCTCACCTACGGGCTCCCCGCGCACACTGACCCCAACGCGCTCACCATCCTGCTCATGGACCAGCAGGTGGCCGGCCTCCAGGTGCTCAACCAAGGCCGCTGGATCGCCGTCAACCCTCGACCCAACGCGCTCGTCGTCAACATCGGGGACCAGCTGCAGGTATGTACTCCCTCCGTCCGCAAAAGAATGCAACTCTAGGTTTGTGCACGTATACCAATAACAAGGTAAAATGACGCATGCGCCCCTATAGCAATAAGTGGGTCCCATGAGGATCTCATGTGTGGGTCCCACCTAAACAATACACGGATCCCATGTGGGTCTTGTCTAACCAGTGTGTGGGTCCCACGTGGGTCCCGCCTAAACAATACGCGGGTCCCACGTGGGTCCCGCCTAAACAATACGTGGGTCCCACGTGGGTCCCTCCTAACCAATACGCGGGTCCCACGTGGGTCCCACCTAAACAATATGCGAGTCCTATGTGGGTCTTATCTAAACAATGTGTGGGTCCCACATAAGACCACATCTTATGATTAGAACATCTATTGGTGGGTCCTACACTAGGTACTAGATGCTAGAATTGCATTCTTTCTTGGACAAATTTTGAATGCTACAATTGCATTCTTTCTTGGACGGAGGGAGTATGTATATTTATGTAGGTGCCCCGTGCCCGACACGACACGATGATCACATGACACGACGATATAACTCACGAATGAATGGATGCAGGCGCTGAGCAACGGCAGGTACAGGAGCGTGTGGCACCGGGCGGTGGTGAACTCGGACATGCCGAGGATGTCGGTGGCGTCGTTCCTGTGCCCCTGCAACGACGTGCTCATCGGACCCGCCGCGAGCCTCGTCACCGAGGAGTCGCCGGCAGTCTACAGGGACTATACATACGCCGAGTACTACACCAAGTTCTGGAGCAGGAACCTGGACCAGGAACACTGTCTCGAGCTCTTCAGAACCACCAGCTAGGACCACCGACCGAGATATCTCAATCGACAGAGACTAGTAGAACAGTTCTTCTTAGCTTTATCATGTTCTAGTTCGCCAGTTAATTACGCTTCTTTTTTTTATAGTCATCCCCTTCTCTCAGCAGAACTAGCACCGACTGAATCTGAAATTCTGAAAGTGAGGGTTTAGGTGTACGAATGGCAACAGTGATATCTAGCAGACTAGCATTATGTTTCTAGACAAGCTTTCAGATGTGCTCTCAGTAGTCAGTGCTACTACTTAGGAAGCAATGCACCCTCTCTCAGTATGTTTTTTGACTTTCAGATGTGCTCTGAGACTCTCAGTAGTCACTAGTCAGTACTGCTCCCTGAATAAGCAAGCATAGCATATTTAGCATATTAGTAGCATAGACTAATGATGGATCTGTCGTTCGTTTGGCCCAATGGGCTCTTAAGGATCCACCAAGCAATTCATTCGGCCCAGAAAGACGACGACGACGGCCCGCGTGTGCTCATCGCTCGGGCGCTCGCGTCGCCGTCGTGGTGGTGTGCGGACCAGAAACAAAGCGAAATCCTACTCGGCGCACGGAGTCCGCAAGCTTGGTTGGTCGCCTTCGCTTTGGCTTCCACCCAATCCTCGTCGACGCCACGTCCGCCATGGCCACGGCCGTGCCCGCCGCCTCCCTCCCGCTCCCACGCCGCGCGTCCTCCTCCTCCTCTTCGACCGTAAACGCCCGCCGTCCTGGGGTGCCGTCGCTGCGCAAGCGGCATTGCGCCGTCGCGCCCGTCGCCGCCGCATGCAGCCCTGCGCCGCCACGGCAGCTCGACAACGGTTGGTATCTCGCTACCTCTCCTGACCAGGAATTCTTTTCACGCCACTTTCGATCGAGCGTATCGCTTTAGCGGCGTTACTGTGGTTTTCTGACCTGACGCAGAGGAGGAAGGGTCCGGGCGGCGGCAGGTGCTCGTGGCCGGTGCCGCCGCGGCCGCCGCGTTTATTTCCAGGCCTAGTCCGGCGGCATGTGAGTTTCCCTTCGAATTTACTACTCCCCTTAGAAGTTAGAATGCTCAGCGTTTTATCAACTTCCACTTTCCTGGTTGCTGGTCACTGAGAGAAATGCTTGTATTGTGAATGGTTTATTTGGTCAAAACTGCGCCTCTGAGTGCCATTCTGATCTCCTATAGTCGCAGCAGAGGCTAAGAAAGGGTTCCTGCCTGTCGTCGACAAGAAGGCTGGTTATTCCTTCCTCTATCCGTTCGGATGGGAGGTGAGAAACATATTGTGATTAAAGAGCGATTAGTTTTTTTATTGACTGCACAAGATACTCTATTGTAATGTGAGGTCAATGATTATCCAGGAAGTGGCCGTGCAAGGGCAGGATAAGGTGTACAAAGATGTGATAGAGCCTTTAGAGAGTGTGAGCGTCAACTCTATTCCAACTAGCAAGGAGGACATCCGTGACCTTGGTCCTCCAGATAAGGTTTACTCCCTCACTTATTTCATAAATTGCGTTAGCTCTCTACAGGGAAGAAAGAGTTTTTATCCCCTCTCGATCTATTAATTCCTGTTGTCCAGGTTGCTGAGGCTTTGATAAAAAAGGTTTTAGCACCGCCGACACAGAAGACAAAGTTAATTGAGGCAAAAGAGGTGTGCCTTCCTTTGAATTCACCATGCTTGATTTAACAGTTGCTTTAAAATTTGGACAAACTATTCCTATTAACACCAGTGCATGAAAAATCTGAGGAATGACCATTTGTGACATACCATGATTCTTTGGAAAAACAGGCATTCCTGTTGGTTCGTGTGGACAGAACTAGAGCAGACTGAGATCAGTCAGTGCTGATTGCTAAACATTTCTGAAATTTTGATAATATGAACGACTATGTTCTTGTATGTTCCACTGAATGGTTCACAAATGTCCACCTAGAGCATGTATTGACATATGTCACCTCGATTCCAGGTTTTATCAGGTGTGCCAAGAAATGGAAGATTAGGTAGTCATTTACCAACCTGAAAGTACAGGGTAAAATGACAAAGATAAAATGCATAGAACTGATTGTAACTATGTAGTCCTTATAAATTTGTATTAGATTTGATTGATCATTTTTCAAACATCCTGTTACTGACTTTTTTAATGGTATTCTCCTCTTGAAATATATTTTTCGGACGCCTATGTACTTATATATTCACAACATGCATTGCACAGAATGATGTTGATGGGAGAGCTTACTACACCTTTGAGTTCACAGCTCAGGCTCCAAATTACACCAGACATGCACTTGGTGCTATCGTAATTGCAAACGGTATTACATTCTACCCAATAACTTTTCTGTTTGTTAGTAGTTCGTACTTGGTAATATCTCTTGCAGTTTTCAACAACTTAATTTATATGTGTATTTGTGATTTATTGTACTCTCAACCTCGAAAACTACGCAATGCCATCATTTTCTATTTCTGATTGTGGATGGGATACTGCAGGCAAATTTTACACATTAACTACTGGAGCAAACGAGAGAAGATGGGAAAAGATGAAGGATAGGCTGCATACAGTTGTCGATTCCTTCAAGATTGAAAATAGAATATGAGGAACGCCTGAGCTGTCCTACTGATTTTTCTTTGTTGATTTGTTCTCTTTTGAGCTGCAATGGTGAGAATTAAATAGTAAAGGTCGGGAATGTGAATTACACTGATAATTTTTATTTTTAATGTTTGTCCTTGGTATGTATTGGGTATTGTGATCTTTGGAATAAGGTGGTCCAGAAGGTTGTGTAAATGTGTCAAAAAAAATAGGCAATATGACATTATACGTGTGTGTCAATCCTTCATGTTCAATGCCGAAATTTAGTTTGTGCTAAGATCTGGAATGTTGAATCGTGCAATTTACTGGTAACTTGTGCCGATTATTCAGGCGCTGTCATTAGAAAGACGCAGTCTGCCATTCGGTGACTGAATTCAGTGAGCGGTTTCCAGATTCTGCATTGCCAATTTGCCTTGATCCACTTCAGTCTGAGCAAGGCGATCGAGAATCAAACTGGTTCTCTGTTAGCAAAATTGGACGAGAAAACTCTCTCCTGAAGATTGGTACCATTTCTAGCTTCTGCATCAATCTTCTGAGGCGGAAAAAATGGGGAGCATCCCACAGCCAGTTCTGTAGTTCGTGAACCCATCTGGAGAAGCCGTTTTCCTTGTGAGAAGGCGTATTGGCAGGACGCAGAAGCATCTCCGCCAAGAACGGATTAGATAGGGGATAAAGTACAGATTACCCCCCTGAACTATGCAAAAAGTCTAAAACTCAACCTGATGTATAAAACCGAACAAACGACAACCTTGAACTCTACATACCGGACAACATACCCCCCTGACCCCATCTCAAGGTGGTTTTAGTCCACGTTGGGGTCCACGCTGGATGGATACCCATCCTAATCATCTGTCACTTGCTTTCCCCTTCACGCCGCCTCCCCCAGTTCTTTGGATCCGAGCATGGTGCCAAGCTCCTCGGCGGAGACGAGTTACTCGCCTCGCGCAGGTCCCTCTCGTCCTCCTCGCTGGCCTCCTTGTCTCCTTCCTCCGTGACCTCCACCAGCACCTCCCTCGCCACGCCAAGGTCTCCGGCGGCGGTTGTGGAGCCGGCATCCTCCTCTCCTTCCTCCGCGCCCTCCACTGGCACCTCCCTCGTTGTGCCGAGGTCTCCAACAGCATTGACGCCCTGGTCGTACCCTGCAATTCTTGCCCGCGACGACGCATGAGGAGGAGGTGAAGGAGAAGACGGCACTTCCCTGGCAGCGGCGGCACACTTCTCTGCTTTGCACACTTGCGCCAGCGCTTGGGGTCGGTCTCTCTTACCGCAGCTCGTCTTGCCGCAGCTCGCCTGGCCTTGCCGTCGTGGCGCGAGGAGACAGGGCGACGCGAGAAGGCCCTGCTGCTTCTTCTTCCTCCGGCTGGAACCAAATCCGACTGGCGCAAGAAGAGGGGCATCGAGCCGCGAACGCTTCTGTGATGAGGAGGATTCGGCCACCACCGCCGCTGGAGGTCCCGGAGAGAGAGGAGAGAGCAGGACAGCAGAGGAGGGGAGCACACGCAGGGCCAAATTCGTCGGAGGCAGCGCGTGGGAGTGTCTCCACCGCGGCGGCATTGATGGCCCAGGCGAGAGCAGCAGCGGCGTTGAGATGTTCGCCGAGATTTCGCGAGGGCCGGGCGGAGTTCACGAAGGTTGAAAAAGAAAACAAGGAAAGAAAAAAGAAAAAGAAAACAGGGATTGTCCAGCGTGGAAGCCACGGTGGACTAAAACCACCTGAGATGGGTTCAGGGGGGTATGATGTCCGGTATGAAGAGTTTGAGGTTGTCTTTTGTCCGGTTTTATACATCAGGGTTGAGTTCTAGACTTTTTGCATAGTTCGGGGGGGGTAATCTGTACTTTATCCTTAGATAGGAGGCGTCGAGCAGAGAAGAGAACACTGCTCCTCCCCGGCGCTGCCTATCCCCCCGCTCCCTCCACCAGCGCGACGCCATGAACACAGCCATGGCCACCACTTCCTTATCCCTCCAAGGCCGCCCTTCCCATGCCCCGGCCAAGAAGCTCTCCTCCCCGTTCCTCGGCGCCCCGGCCTCCTTTCTCCGGCCGCTGTCGCCCGCGTCCACCGCCGCACCGTCGCGGCGGGCCCTCGCGGTCAGGGCCATGGCGCCGCCTAAGCCGGGAGGCAAGCCCAAGAAAGGTCCGTCTCCCTCGTTGTCTTCTACATTATCGAAACATCAGAGAGTGCCCATGTATTTTTTTTTCCGCCTAAACAGTTGTGCTTTGATGCTCAGTGGTGGGCATGGTAAAGTTGGCCCTGGAGGCCGGCAAGGCGACGCCGGCGCCGCCCGTCGGACCGGCGCTTGGTGCCAAGGGTGTGAACATCATGGCGTTCTGCAAGGAGTACAATGCCAAGACGGCCGACAAGCCCGGCTACATCATCCCCGTCGAGATCACCGTCTTCGATGTGAGCTGAATACCGTCCCGTTTGAACGTCGTTGACTGTTAATGTTGAGTATTTTCCGTAATGCATGTGCCTTTTCTTTGCATTTGCAGGACAAGAGCTTTACTTTCATCTTGAAGACACCACCAGCATCAGTTCTGCTCCTCAAGGCTGCAGGTGCACACCCTATCCATTACAATCAATCCGTTTATAGTCATCCGGCCCATTCGTCAAATTTACCAAATTATTGAAATAAATCGGACATGAAGGAAGAGGAATGTGCTTGATTCCTATGTTTTTTTTTTCTCATGCGTCTTTGGCATACATTTGATAAAACGACGTTCATTGTGCAAATGCAGCATAATGGATTAAGAATTCAGTGTGTAACCCTTTTCAAACTGAGTTTCATAGTCTTCGTTTTCTTTTTTGTCACGTGGACACGGAAACTAGAGATTGCACTTGCAATAAAATCGAGTGTGCAGTTAGCAGTTACACAATGATTCAGTAGTAGCTAATGGAAAGACCAAGTAGCAGTATTATGGTGGTTATTGTAACTCTGCGCTTGGGATTTCTCCTGAAGTTGCTTTCTCTTCTTCTTAATGAAAAACATGTTATGCACGTCTTAAAAAAAAAGTAGTATTATGTGATTCAAGCCCTTTTGTTCTCCAGAAACTGAGCTATAATCCGATGACCAGCGATTTTCAGTGTACAGTTGATCATATATTTTTAAGTAGCTATATTTTAACTCCAGTGATTTATCTCAAGAACTTGTTTTCAAGTTTGTAAATTTGGATATCCGCCATAGATAAATAACGAATGTTCCTACAAAACGCACACTTTGTAGCATAAAAACCTAGTGACTGGCAAGGAGCTACCTTTCTATGTGTTTATGTTGAAGTGTATGCTCTGTATTCATTTTAGCAAGCCAATGGTTTCTTACACCATTTTATCCATCTTCATTGTTAGGCATTGAAAAAGGTTCAAAAGAGCCCCAGCGACAGAAGGTTGGAAAAGTAACAGCAGATCAAGTCCGTACGATAGCTCAAGAGAAGTTACCTGACTTGAACTGCAAGAGTATCGAGTCTGCTATGAGGATCATCGCTGGCACTGCCGCTAACATGGGCATTGACATTGATCCCCCAATCCTTCAGAAGAAGGAAAAAGTCATCTTGTAGTCTGTTTTGCTGGCACCCGCACATCATATTACCAATGACCTTCTGTAGAATATGCCTTCCTTTTTGTTTGCCAATTCGCTTCGCTGTGCCAACTTGAAGTTTTCTTCTGGTGTCAGTGACCTTTTCTTTTTAGGTAATCGGCAGGGGAGTACCCTACCTTTTTTTAATATATATAAAGATGGATATGCACAATGGGTTTACAGGAGCTTGAAGCTCAAAAAAAGAAAAGCAGAAACTTGGATTACAGACTACTCAGAAAATGTTTAAGTTTCTCTCCAAAATCTGGTTTAACTCAGCCAAAACTCTTTCAAATATGTCTCCATGACGTAAATGACTTCTGGGCATTATCAAAGACTATGGCATTCCTATGGCACCGAATAGCCCAGCAAGCTACAATTACCACCTCCCTAAAAATGGGACTCCTAAAGTTTTGTCTTGCAGCAAGAACCATCTGGAGTCGCCACCAAGTCTCTCCGCAATTATCCACACACTGAACACAATTGTAGGAGTCTAAAAACCATGTTTTTTCTGTGCAAGATATTCCTTGTGTTAAGCCTGTCCCTCAAAAGTAACCAGAAGAAAAACGAAGAAAAACTTGTGTCGACTTTGGAATTTAGAGTTCCATAGCCATTTGAAGAGGGGAGAAGCAGGCAGTGATCCACGAAGAGAGGAATAGGCTCTTTTGGAAAAGAAGATTGGAGAACCCCATATATAAGACCAATGATCATCTTGATCAGCTGAAAGTTCTGCCTCAGATATGAGATGTTGAAGTTCTGACCATTGTATTGCTGCCAAGAGAGACCGAGGCAAACAGAAATTTTGATCGTCAGAGTTTGCAATAAGTTTCATTGCTGAAATGTTTGAATTCTTACTGAAAGAATGCAGCTGGGGAAATCTTCATTGCAGAATGCCCAAGTGGCAAAGTCCCATTGGTCTTCCCAAAAACACACTGTGCCCCCTATGTTCGATTTGCAGGATGCTACCATGAAAACATTTTACAGCCGGATACATTATATCACGCCACCAGAGCCAACATGTGTTCCTTACATGTGGAGGTTTGCCTTTCTGTATAATCTAGTCCAAGTGAGCTGCACCCATGGCAGATCAACTTTGTTGTAAAATTTATGGAGGAATTGCCACCCTCTTCTTTGGATCTGCAAGCATGATTCCAGGCTACTAAACACCACCTCTTTTATTAATGCCACCTGCATTCCAAAGGCAATGTTTTCTATACTTGTCAATTTGTTAACCAATCCAGTCATTTTGTGTAGAGCTTCAGCTTTTTCTACCGAAATTCTTATGTCACATCTGAAATTGGGGTTTTCCAAGCCTTTGTGCACCAAATGTGTTTTGACCCAGTCCAACATTAATCCAAAAGCAGGATTATGCTACATTATCTATTCAAAACAAATATCCAAGGAATATGGTAAACAAATACCGCTAACCGGCATTGCCTCCCGGGTGCATCGATGCCGGCGGTTAAGCTTCGGGCATGTGTTCCCCGTGATGCCGCAAGACATCAAGACAGCCGTGAGCCCAGTACACAAAGGTCAGTGATGAAATGGTTCAGATTTAAATATAAGTGATTTCCTTGAATAACAAGGTTTACGATGACAAAATTGGGAGACTTTCGGCAACCAAGACCGGACATCCCTAGCTTACATAAATAGCAGACCTTTGCTCGACCTAAATAGCAGGTGGCACTGAACCACAGGCACACAAAATGGACTGACATTTGTACACAGGCATTCTAACACAGCAAGCAAAACTCCAGAGCTTTCATCGTCTGTTAGATCTCTTGAAGGAGTTCGATCTTTTAGAATGAGCATGGTCTTCTACCTCATCGTCATCATCTCCCACCTTTCTCCGCTTCTTGTGGCCACCGGAATCCTTCATTTTCTACAAGTTATCATATACAACGTACGTCAAGAGACATTACTGTACCACAACTGTAGGAGTCAGGTAGTTGCACAGATTTGCTAAAAACAAGAATGGCAGAATAATCACAGAGAATTGATATTGGTGTTGAAGTAGGACATACCGTTAGAGCAATTCTCTTTGCATCGGATACATGCTCTTTAAGTAGAAGGATTTCATCTCTGTCCACCTTACACTGGTCAATTTTCTTGCCTGCAAAACATAAACATGAGAGCCAGGCTTTGGAAAGACATGATCTCCAGTTAAGCATGCAAATCGGCCAAAAGAAAATGGGCAAGAAGGAAAACGGCTATTACCAAGTAGCTCCTCAATCAGCACGAACCATTGAGCTTCATATTGATTGACCAAAGATACAGCATATCCTGATCTCCCTGCACGCGCAGTCCTACCCACCCGATGAACATAATCCTATGTGGCGAAGCACAAGAATTAAGACCATAGCAGATCCAAACGTAAACATTATAAGCTGTTCAATAACAATTTAAGTACTGCAACAAACAGAAGCGACCTTAGAATTCATGGGAATATCATAATTGATGACCATATCAACTCCTTGAATATCAAGGCCACGACTTGCCACGTCAGTACAGATAAGGATATTGCAATCTTTCGATTTGAACCTGTTCAAAGCACCCAACCTCTTGTCCTGATAAAGAAAAAACAAACAAAAACGAGATCATTCAAGAGAAAGGGAAGCAATAAACAATGTGATTCACCTCACAGAGGATTAGCTTACTGAATGAAATAATCATATAATTCCTTGAGTGAAATTTAAGTCAAAGAAAGTAAACCTGACTCATTTGGCCACTGATAGACATGGCTCTGAAACCAAGATTCCTTAGCATGAGAGCAAGAAGCCTAGTAGATTCACAAGTGCGCACAAAGACCATGATCATGCTCTCATTCCTCTCGTTTAGAACATGAAGAAGATAACAGTCCTAAATTTCACATAACAAAAAGTAGATCAGAGACAAATGATGGAAAGAAGTACTCTGCTGTGATGATTAAAAAAATATGAGTAAATTCCCTCTATACCATTGAAAAATACAACCCATCCCTTGCGTGCCACTGGATGGCATAGAGGGGATTTTTTTTGTGTCTATGACATATAGGGCCAATGCATATAAGGGATGAGTATAATTTCCAATGGCATATAGGGAACTAATATAGATAACAACTCCCCAAATGTTAGAGCCTCTCGCATAATTGGTATTCTTTAGGCTGGCAAGGGAAAATGTGCTAGGCATGAATCAATAAGCAATAATTCAAAAGGCAATGGTTTTCGACAAAGAGCTCAGATCAAATTGCAGATCACTACAATGCAAGTTGAAACACAGGTTTGCTTTATCAAAATAGTAGAACAGGCTTGATCACCATAAGTCGAAAATAAATTCTACATAGGAAATCTATGCCGAAAATAATACTACAATTTTCAAGAAACAAAAAAAAAAGATAGTCCATGATAAAAAAAATGAGAGCGCCAATTTAGATCACATGAGAGAAAATCGTTTATACAGCATGGATAGCAGCAGCAGCCACATCACAGAGAGGGCCAAATAAACTGACCTTGTAATCTGCAGGAACAAAATAGAACTCCTGCTTAAGAGAATCCACTGTAGAATATTTCGAGGCCGCTTCAACCTGTTTTCAAGAAAAAAAAAAGTTGTGATCATAAGTAAAGAGTACAAAAGTAGACCAAGATGCCATCAATTTCTTGCTTATTAAATGCTTCTAAAGGAAAAGATAGAATGTCACCTTAGCAGGATTCCTGAGACATGCCCGTTGCAGTTTATTTACCTAAGTTATTGGAAAACAAAATTGATTTAGTCAACACATACAAAAGCAGTATTTAGTCCATAGTTATGTAAACTAATTGTACTACAAAACTATCATGCTAGGAAAGAAAGATTTACACGAGGTAAAGCTTAAGAAAATGAAAGTCATTTGGCAGGATAAACACGAGACCATCACTCTTTTATCATCTCAAGCATTTTAAGGTGGTGCCACACGATTGTGATTACCAACAGGAAAGAAAATGACCATATCAAGAATTGCTTCCGGATGTTCGATTGAAAGGTGTATATAAATAAATACAGCACTATCCACAAACCTTTTTGGTCATTGTCGCGGAAAAAAGGAAAGTTCTCCTGTCTTTGGGAATCTCTTTAAGAATGTCATCAAGGGCTTTCTCGAACTCCACATTAAGTAATTTATCGGCTTCATCCAGTACCTAGCAATACAAAAGATAGACCTAAGGGCTAAGGTCACAATGATTTGAGATTAAACATATTCATATAGTTATCTTAAACATAGAGATATGGCAAACCTATTCATATAGTTATCTTAAACTAAGGGGTGTGCTCCAAAATATAAGGATCGTTCCAATCTAAATAAAATTTAGTTCAAATATATTCTATATGAGTTGACAATTGGCAGGTTAGGTACATAAGTAACAGAGCTGCATTCAGCCAATAACTTAAATAAAGTGAAATATACACATATAAATCATCATATGAAAATGCAAGCAATTCAGTAGGACAACATGTTGTAAAATGTTTCTATGTATCCAGTTCTAATATTTCAATGTATCCAGCAACAAATTCACAGCACACATTCTGGGACTGTTTACTTATATTAAACAGGACTCAGCAACTTCAGGCGGTCAAAAGGTAAATAGATACTACTCCCTCCGTCCCAGGATATAAGGCGCGCACGTCAATCAAGATTCAAACTTTGAAAATTTTGACCTATGATTAATTTTGTATAATAAAAACTTTTTCTAACAACCATCATATCATCGAATTTATGTTTAAAAGTAGTTTCGTATGACTATAATTTTGTTAATATGAATATTATATTATAGGAGATATTAACAGTCAAATGTAATTGTTGGAGACTGTGCCAAGTTTGACCGTGTCTTATATCCTGTGCCTTATATCCTGAGACGGAGGGAGTATTCAGTTAGATGGTCAGAAAAGTAGTTGTGAGATACAGATTCTCAGGTAGACAGAGGTGTAAATCACTAACTTGTGCCTATAAAAGAAAACAGAATACATACCAAATACTTGATTTTCTTAAGGCTAAAACCTTTTGTATCTGTCAGATGGTCCAAAAGACGGCCAGGAGTTCCAACCTAAATATTGAAAGAAATATTACAGAGAAGGTTAGTTGACACGAAGACAAACACTGTGTGAAATAAAATTGACTTACAAAATATTCACAAATAGAGCTTATATAGTGTCATGGAAGCGTTGAGGAGCCAGAGAATCAAAGCTCGATGTTTGTTGCTACTGTATTATACAACATATTAGAACCTCCATGACCTTCCAGTGGGCCAAACTGGATTTCATAAGGATGCCGGTTCCATTGTAGGTGGATTTTCAGAAGTAATTTTACTGTATATATATTCCAAAATAATACACACTGGAAACATTATTTCAGTTTTAAAAATATTGCTATATAAAGGGGGAAACAACTTTAGCTTCGAATAAGACAAAAAAAGGTAAATAAAATTATGGAAACTAAAACACTCACCACAATATGAGGACGTTTTCCAAGTGACAAAACTTGCTGCATCCGGTCCACTCCACCAACAAGCTGGTGAATAATAAAGTGTTAGTTGAAACCAAGATAATAGTAAGAGATGCAAAATCGTGGGGGCATCTGATGCATCTAATCTAGTATTACAAGCAAAGAATTCTTGATTAATAGACAGAAATAAGGTGGTAAGCAAAGAATAAAAAATTGGTATCAAAATGGGTTTGGAGCCATAAGGCACTTACTACTGAGCAACGCAAACCAATAGCTGATCCGAGCGCCTCGAACTGCTCCGCGATCTGAATCGCCAGCTCCCTGAGCCACTCGCACCCCAAAGTCACATGATCAGCAACCAGCCACATTAAAAAAATTGGATAGCGCCACCAAATGAAAAGGATTTAAGAAAACAAAACCGACCTTGTTGGTGATAGCACGCAGGCGAAGAAAGAATGCTGGACCTCGCGGTTGTCGAGCAGCTCCTGCAGGATGGGCAGCGCGAAGGCGGCCGTCTTCCCCGACCCCGTCTGCGCCAGCGCGATCAGGTCCTTCCCTTGGAGGGCGTGTGGGATGGCCTCGGCCTGGATCCTGGTGGGCTCCTTCCACCCCATGAGGTCGCACGCCTCGACCAGCTCCTTGCAGATGCCCAGCTCCGCGAACGTCGACGCCAGGCGCGGCGCCGGCTCCTGCTTCTCGGCGGCCTCCACGACCGCAGCATCCTCCTTCGCCATGGCTTGGCTTGTCGCGGGTCCGAGCTGCCTGTGGAGGGGAGCAGCAGGCACCGTAAACAGGGAAGGATGCGGAGGTGCCGGCGGGTGCAGTGCAGTGCAGTTGCTAGGAGGTGGAGCGCTATTGCTGTGGCGGCGCGAGATGGGCAGAGGAAGAAGAGGGCAACGCGCTAGGGCGTTGTTTTACTGGGCCAGGCTCTAGGCTATTGGGCTGCTCCGCAAGGGGCTGCACAAAGCTTGACGGCCACGTCCGCGGCTAGGCGAGAAGATGATGAAACCCTAGGGAATAGAGGTGGTCGTCGGCCCGATCCATAGCCATGCCATGCGGGCTTTTTTTTATAGAGAGAGAGGATACCCGTGGTCCCATTTCATCAGCAAGTGGGTTTCCGGCCCAGCAGCGGACGGAGTGGGAAATTTGTAGGCATTCGGCCCATGATCCGAACTCCCCCTAGTCCATCTGTCACGAACCCTATTCCTTGATCCAACTCAAACAGATACAGAGAAGAGTAAAATGGATTCTAGAAGGTACTAGAAAGTGCTAGATACATAGAGAGGAGGAAGAAGGGAGAAGGAAAGGGTTAATCGAGTCTAGGACTCGCCTCGAGCAACAGCTCGCCTCAAGCCGCAGCTTACCGCCGGTCTCTGGTCTGTTCTTCGACGGAGTCCCTTCCGATGCTGGTGTTGCTTTTGTGTAGCAGATTGCAAGTTTCCAGGGCCAGGTCAAAGCCGGCCTTCTCTATTACTTGTTGAACGGCCCATATGACAGCCACTGGCTGGTCCATGACACCATCTCCTCCCCAACAAATTGCAGAGTACCTCGCCGCCGCACCTCTCTCCATCCATATCTCCGGTAGCCGTCGCGTCCGCCTTCCCTTCGATCCGCCCTGCAAACGAAACCGCCTCGAGAACCAAGGTAAAACACCTGCAAACTTACCCTCTGCGCCGGATCGACGCGTCAAGGCTCTTCTACCCCGCCGATCAAAAGATCACCACTACTCCCCCACAAGTCGAGGATGATCGGCTGCGTGAACCATTCATCTCTTTCTCCGCCTCACCCACCGCCGAATACGGCAGCCGGGTGCTGGACTTCTTCGCCATGTTTGGCCGCGGCGAGAACAAGAGCCTCATCGCCGGCGCCGACGAGAACGGCCTCACAGTCATGTACGACCTCGCCCAGCGCACCGTCCACAACCAGCTCCGCCTCAACTCGCCCAAGCACATCATCGACGCGGTCTCCCTCGCCGTCGGCGACTCCCTCTACGTCATCGACAGGACCCCGGCCCTGAGCAGCTGCCACGGGAGCTTCGAAGCCCTCGTGTACGACGGCGAGCAGTACTCCAAGCACGACGAGAGCATTTGGTAATGGCGCTGGCGATGCCTCGAGCCGCCGCCGTACGTGCTGGAGCCAGGCTACAAGCCCACACGCATCGGCGGATACACGGTGGTCGGCGGCTAGGAGATCTGGGTGTCGGCGCCGGGCATCGGCACCTACGCCTTCGACACGTCGGCGGGGACGTGGCGCAAGGCCGGCGAGTGGGTGCTCCCGTTCCGCGACCGCGCTGAGTACGTCCCGTGCGACACGTGGCTGGGGTTCTCGTCCAGGACCGGCCTGCTCTGCTCGTCGGACCTCCGCCGCGCGAGGCCTGCGGTGTCCAAGCTTACCTTGTGCGCCTGGGATCAGGCAAATTCTGCGTCGCCAAATTCTTTCGGAAGGAGCACGATCTTGTCACCAAGGAAGGCTATGTCATATCGCAGCTGGAGACATTTGTCATCTTCACTGGATTTGTGATGGACTTGGATGGGCCTGGAGGATCCGGGGTGCTCCAGATGACCAAGCACAAGTCTCGGCATTACATGATACCGGCCATGGGCATTTACATGGGCAGCGTGTTTTGAGCTCAGCTGCGAGTGAAACCAAACTGCTGTAACTTTTTTTTTAAAAAAAAAAAACTGTTTACGTGGCGGCAAACCTTTCTGATATGATGTGAGAAAGTTGCTAGCCACACTTTGCTATAGCCAGGCTTAGGCAAAGTGTGCCTAGCAACAATCTATCAAGTGCTGGTTACCAGCTCTAAGCACGTTAACAAGTTGTTTAGTTCGTGGATAAGTTCTCTATAAATTTACTATTCATTGGATACCATGGCCCCCAATTGCCTCCACTGCTTTCCTATTTCGTGCTCACCTCAAGAAACAACACGGCACAGGCGCACAGCGCCCACAAAATCAGATGCTTAACGGCGTCTTATCTCTTTGTATGTACTATGACAGTATTGGTTTTTGCAATGAGCAACAGTTTGGCAGCAGCAGTTGCCTTGCCGCCGCCCGTACGAAGCGGCAACAAAACGCGAAGGGCTCGCATGGTACCGTACAAGGGCTCATCATCACTGCCACCACTGCACAAATCACTCACATAACCATATGCATGCATGTTCGTTGTCTCCATCCATCTGCTAATATCTCCTGGGGTCGATCACTGCCACCCAAACCCGGCCGGGCAGTCACTGTGCTCGCTGCTGCTTGCTGGCTGCGGCCGGCATCTTTTCGCTTTTCATCAGTCGGGGTTGATCCGTTTGGCACGTCGCCGTGCCGATGCAGCTGCCAGGATGCAGCAAGCGAATCGCGACGGGTGCCATGCAGCGAGTCCGGCACGTCACACATATCACAGGCAGCCAGGGGGGAAAAGGAGTCCTTTTTTCCATGTGATAGAGCTGAAACCGTGAAGTCCGGCGATGGGCCATTAATGCCGGGTGGCGCCACTTGAGCCGAGCGAGCAACGATGGATGGGTGGCGTACACACACGGGTGAAGGAAGGCACGTACGCCGGCGAATCATCAGCCGATCGGCATCGTGTCATGCGTGCGTGCGCGTACCGCGGCCGCATTAAATAACGACGGAGCCCCAGTATGTACTGGAGTGTACGGCCTCCCTTTGACTTGGCTCGCCGCTAGACGAACACCGGCGCGGCGGCCGGTGGAGGGCACCGTCTCTTACCCCGGGACTCCGATATATCCTGGGCTTGCCGAGAGCGATATCATCCAGAGACAAACGAACGCATTGAGCCGAGGAAGAGCTCCCACGGTGTGCACACACAGACACAACGGCAGCAATAGCTACTGCTCCAGGTTCGCATGGGCCGCGGCGCGCCAAGAATGATTCGGCGACGCGGAACGCGCGGCGCGGCATGGGGGATCGGTGGCCAAAAAGCTTTCGCGGCGACGCCAATGATGGCATGGGAGTTTTGACCAGAAGCAGCTCGATCGCTCATGCCCCATGGCCGCTGTGGCCTGCGATGCTCAGCTAGGGTCGTACATTGCAGTTGGCAGCTACTACACACCCGATGAGGCAAGCCTGCCCCCCTCACAGAGAGCAACAGGAGCTGTGCACGGCAACAGCCAAGGACACGGCGACGCAGACGCACGCAGCACTGCACAAGCAGCAGCAGATGCACTGCGACTGCGGAGAGGTATCGGTGATGCATGTAGCACAACAAAAGTCGCACAGCACAGTGGCAACACAGAGTAAAAATAAAAATCACTAGTAAAAACATTGTGCTGAGATTTTATACAGCTAGCGTTTAAGTACACACGGTCCTGCATGGTTCCTCACTGAACAGCTGAAACCATTCGAATGCAGTGCAAGCTCTCCAAAGACAAAGGAAGGAAGGGGGAAGAAAACTCACTCCTGTTACTGTCCTGGTAGCCTGCCAGTCCAACACTGTTGTACCACTCAGCTCGCTTCGCCTTGCTGCTGTGATGGTCGTGGCAGCCAAGCAAACAACAGTCGGTAGTGGCATGGGAGGTCTCCTCTCCTCTCCTCTGCGGCGCCGCATGGACCACTGCATGCTGTGCTGTGCAGCCGTTGCCATGGCCGCACCTGCCAGGCCACGCCATGCTAGCTCTTTCGGTCCCCTAGCAGTAGCGCACACACACTCCCTCTCTCTCGGGCATGCTCGTCATCTCTCTCTCTCCTCTCTGCGCCCGCGCCCGTCGTGTACAATACTTCTACGTACATGGTGCGCCCCCCCTCCTCTGACGACGATCTTGACTATTCGTCTCCGCTACGTGCTCGTCCACCCGCGTCGTCAGCAGCATGTGCCGCCGGCGTACGCGAAGATCTGGTGCACCACCGCCGCCACCTCGTCGGCCGACGCCACCTCGCACCCTTCCTCCAGCTGCACATACATACATACAACTCAGCACCACCATTAGCGAATCAAATTGTGGCTGCGTTCAGATTGGGAGTGAAAAGTACTTTTGCTTAGATGAATAGTGCATTGGGAAGCGTGTTCTGTGAGTGGGATGAATAGAAAAAACTAGTTAGAGAAGTATTTTTTTTTTAAATGAACACAGCCTGTATGTATTCTCTGCCTTGTTCCTGCAGATTCCGAGGACAAGAGAGAAAAAGACGAGACAGGAAAGCTGAGGTTTGTAAGAGCTAATCTGTCTGCAGCCTACCAGTACCAGAGGGACCTCATCGTAGTATTCGATCACTCCATCTGCTACATGCTCCAAGTTCAAGCCTGCCCTACTGCGCTTCTTTTTCTTTGGGATGGGAGATCCCCATTCCCACGCAACGCAACGCAACGCTACGCTCCGAAAGGAAAAACAATCACTTCGCTTTCTGCTCCCATCATGCGTCGTGCCAATTTTCTTTCTCAGGTATCTCCTCCAACTCTCAGGCTAGCCAATGTATGATGATGATGCTAGTCTGCTAGCAATTGGATGGCAATGGCACGATATGATGCAAATTTTTGGCATTCTGATTTTCTTCCTTCAGAAATGGTCGTCGGATAATGTTGTAACCTAAGAATGACAGCGTTCTAACTTCTGACTAGTGCCATGTGTAGGAGTACATACAACAAATGTTTACTCCGACTGAGTGATCTTAAACCGTGCTTTTCTTTACGACAACTGGGCATTACTATTAGAATTTCAAATTGGGCATTATTCTATTAGAATTTAAAAATTATGTTAGATTGGAGTAGTACTCTACTGGATGGATGGAAGAAGAAGGCAGTGGTGTTTGCACTTTGCATCAGTCAAATGCATGAGTGATGAGGAGAAGGTAAAGAGTACGTGATGGAAGGGAAGGAAACACATGACAGCAAGTAAAAGGAAAGGCGACGTGAGTGACATTCCGCTGACCTTAAGGTTGAAGCAGTAGACGACGGCGTCATGGGCGACGGAGGTGACGGCGAGGTGCAAGACGGCGAGCCGGAGGTCCTCCAGCGCGGCGACGGCGCGCACGAGGCGGCCAGGCCACCGCCGCCCCGCGACGCGCACGCGCACGTGCCCTCCCACCGCGGCCATGGCCTCCACGTCCACGCCGCAGCAGCCGCCACCGCGCGCCTCCGAGTAGCTCGTGTACTGCGGCGAGACGAACACGCCGTCCGACACCGCTGTCGCCGCCGTGCCCACCGCCGCCGCTCCGCCGGCGGACCATCGCCGCGCCGCCGCCGCCGCCGCCTGCAGCGCCACCAGCTGCTGCTCCAGTTGCTTCACGTAGTCGATCGCTCCGCCCACCACCGTCGCCTGGTCGCCCTGCATTGTAGCATTTTCCAGTGCCATCGCAATGGCATATGGACACGGCTCAGTCAGTCATATGGATACGGAACGGATAGAAAAAATGTGTTGCATGGGCGTGCATGGATCATGAGGCTTACTCGGGGGATGTAGCTGGAGGGGATGAGGGAGCGGAGGTTGGCGAGGTGGTCGTTCATGAGGCGGCGGCGGTTGCGCTCGACGGCGATGTGCGTCATCCGCTGGGTCTCGGCCTCCTCGGGCTTCCTGCGCTTCTCCGGCGGCGGCGTGGCGGTGGCGCGCGCCCTCGGCCTCGGCCGCTTCCTCCGCCTCGTAGCCGGAGCAGACGCATGACCCGCCGCCGCCTGCGTGACGCAGCTGTCGAGGAGGTCGAGGTCGCAGGCGAAGGCGGCGTTCCTCTTGCGGCCGTCTTCGTCCTCCACGACGACGCCGGCGCCCTGGAGCAGCGCGAGGAAGGGCATCTGCGCCGCCGCCATGGCCGCGCTGGTGCTGGCGGGCGCCGCCTGGTGCTGGTCCGCCGCCCACTGTTCCATTACCGCCATGAAGCCATCGCCCGCGCATGCATGAACCGGCAGGAGAAGAGGCAGCGCATCGATCAGCACGAGAGGAACGCAAGTAGAGCTAGCGGCAGCACCATAAATTAAAGCCCTGGAGCAGCAAGGCACAGTGGCGCCGCGCGCGCATTCAATGGTGCGTGCGTGCGCGCGGCGGATGAGGAGCAAAGGGCAGGGAAGGGAAAGGAAGCCGCAGGATGCAGGTGAGTTATTACTCCATTGCATTGCTATGCATTTGGAAATGGAAGCTGCTCGCTCCAGTACCTGGAGGAGGAGGAAGAAGCTGGGGCTGGACAACAGGCAAACTTACCAGCGAAGAGGCGATGGGCCCTTGCAGCAGCTGCATCCTCTCCATTAGAGCTGAGCAGCAGCTCTCCTATACTACAGTGGGAGGAGCAATAACTGCAGCGACGAGTAAATGAGGCTCCTCCCTCCCTCTGCGAGTCTGCAACTCCCTTCCTCCCTCCCCGGTCCGCCCGGGTCCTCCTCTTCCTGAAGCAGCAGAAGCCTGCTACCACTAGTGGTAGGAAAACAGCGGTGGTATTTGGCAACAGCAGCAGAAGCAAAGCAGTGTGATGAACGACAGGGAAGGAAGGGCGAAAGGTAGGCTCGGCCGGTGAACCTTAAGAGAGTGTGAAGTGAAAGAGAAAGGAGAGGCAGGAGGAGTTGTCTCTTCTCGGCCGTGTTCTGGGTTGGGTAGGGCGGGCCGAGCCGAGATTGATAGATAGATGGAGAGGTTGCGCGAGACGATACGTGAATTATTGTGCGTGTAGATTTGTCGGGGGCGGCCGACGCGGCGCTCCCTCCCTCCTCCAGTCCTCCCCCACATCCATCCCTGGGCACCATGCTATAGGCACCTCTTGTGCTTTCCCTTCTTTCTTCTCGTCGACTAGCCCGGCCGGCAGCCTGCTGTGCTTCTGCGGCAGGGAGCCAGGGAGCGAGCTTTCCTCGGCCACCGTGCTGTCCCGTCAGGGGTTAGTTGGCCATCTCATCAACATAAGCATATTTCTGTTCAGGCAAAACATATACTCTCTTCAACATAGGTACGTGGTGTGTCGGCTCTTCAACATGTATTTACAACCGTGACATCCGAAGTTTGATTTTAATTAAGAGTATTAAATATATATTAATCACAAAACCAATTACTACACAGATGGAGTACATATGGTGATGGAGTATATATGGTGAGACGAATCTATTAACTTCAACTAATCCGTAGATACCGTTGTGAACATGTGTTAATGATTAATTAATTAAATGATTTATACTCTATCTATATGTTTAGACCAGTTAATTAACATTCGATGTGACATGTGTTAAATTTTAACATCCAAACACCCCTTTTATATGATGCCCTGAGACCGGTCCTGCATCATAGATTCATAGTAAAATGATTTATCACCGTAATTACAATGAACAATGTCTATTTCACGAAAGAAACTAGATCTGAAGAAGACTTAGACCCTATGCAGCGTTGGCTGCTGAATATATATTCCAAGGGTTGACCTAGACCGATGTTGATACTCCTGTAGAAATCGGAGAATTTTGGTATGCCGCCGAAGTTGCATCATCCTGCACAGTCCAGCTATTTGCATGTGCCTGCCACAATGGCCACGAAAATAGCGTACTAGTAGTAGTACGTATTGCATAGTCGTATATTTCGTATGCTACGCTACAGATAGGCCATCGGACCACTACTGGTGACTGCCCTGCCAGCAGTGTCCCATATTGCCCTCTGCTGCGGCCCCAACGTTCTTCAATTCGACGTCGGTAAAACACTCCCGCTGCATAACCATCCTTCACTTCACTTGCAGTATCATGCTCTGCAGTATGAATTTGAAAGCAATCCTGTCTTTTTTTTCCCAGGAAAGAGAAAAGGAGTTGATGGGTGCTTGTATTGTACGTACCAATTGCTTCAGTGGACTGTATAACACTACACGAGTATTGCTAAACGTGTTCGACATTTTTAGGCAAAAAGGGGGGAAAAAATACTGCGGTCGCCTTCAGTGGTCTTTTTAACTGGGCCTGCGTTTAGGTTGGAGTAATTCTTCTTCCCTTAAATAAAAAATGTGTTAAGACACGGATACGAAAAAAAAAACCACATTACGAGTAGTGAGTAGTGACACAGTTTACACAGACAAAGCCAAGAGCTGTGTGTTCTCCGGCCGTACGCTTACGATGCACACAGACACGACGATGCATGAGTCATGACGAAACGGAACGGAGATACACAGGGTGTTTCGTCAGCAGCGGGCGCGGCTTCATGCATGGACGGGCAGATTAACCCGTGACGAGAAAAAGGGTGTTACACGTACGGCAAATTATAGCTCGTATTGCCATCTTTGTCTCATTTCCTCTTGTAAGCTCTCGACCGGTGGTAGCACGGCCGCGATAGGTGGCGTGCCTGCGCCGAAGAACTGGGCCGTGTTTAGTTGTGGTGAGGAGAATTACTTTTTTTTTCTGAGATGCGTATTATGTGAGGGGGATGAATAGGACAGGAGAAAAATAAATTTTTGAGGATGCGTGTTCTGTGAGGGAGATGAATAGAAAGTAAAAAGTACTTTTGCGAACTAAACACGGCCCCTGATAGATGGCGCCGAGAGCAAGCACGGATTCCGCCGTTTTCCGCGTGGCATAGCGCGTACGGCCTCAGGGTGAGCAGAATAGGAAAGATGGAGACTTTTTGGTGGATAGATGCGACGCGACAGCGGCGGAGAGACCGCCCGGGCCGGCGTCGTCGAGCGACCTCGCCACCGGAATGGAAAGCGGACGGACGGACGCACGGAACGCGCCGGTGGCGACGCCGCCGCGCGCGGCCTGGTCGCCGCTTGGGCTGGAGACCTGCCATCTGGCGCGGTACAAGGGTGACTCGTGATGCCGCCGTATACTATGCATATGCATGGGCAATCTCCTACTACAGTGACTAGCACGGCCGTGATCCCCAGAGCTTTTATTTATTTACTGCAGTGGAAGTAGAACCATGCCGCGCATGGTGGTCGGCGGCGACGTGATGCAGTGTGTGCACGGGGCACAGGACAAAACGTTGCAGATCGCACCATCATCGCATTATTGGGGGTGATTGCGAGATAAGCCAAATCTTGGGGCGTCTCGTCTCCGAGGCAACCAAGCTAACCCTTTTCCCCCTCTCGGCCTTTTCCTGTCGTCTCCATCCGCCAACCACCAGTCACGCAGCTCGCCGGTAACTTGTTTTCACCGCGCGACGCTGCTGGATGGCGACGGTATGGGACGGCGACGCCTCTGCCTGCGCTTCTCTTCTTCTACGGGTGTGTTTAGATGGTAGGAAAAAACACTGTAGCATAAGAAAAACACTGTAGCATTCGTTGGGAAACGTGTTTTGTGAGGAAGGAATAGTGAAAAGTTGGAATGAATAATGAAAAGTTGGAATGAATAGTGAATAGTTGGGAATCTGAACATAGCCTACAACCTTTTTGACCACTGAGAGAGTGGACTATGTGACCGAGGTAGAGTTGCGTTTTCTCTGCTGCACGAACTCTATAGGGATTCGCGATGCCATTTTCTTCTCCTTTCCTTTTCTTTTCCCCAAGGTCCGATCGAGTACAACAACTAGGGTGCACACGGTTGCAGTCTTCTTCTACCTGTCCTTTACTTGCTCTTAGGGCGTCCACGATGCCATGGTAAAGCAATTTATAGTGATTAAAAATATTTCATTCAATCCAACCTAGCTGAAGTATTGTATTAGTCTTTATAGTAATCCATAGCAAAAGATACATATAAACTTACAGGCTGCCTTTAAAAAATAAAATGTCAATTTATCTCTCTCATTCCCCTCTCTCTATCTCTATCCTCTCCTCTCGCCACTACTGTCTACTTTTTTACTGCACATTGTAAAATCTACCATAACTATAAACCACTTACATATGGTCCTATCGCTAAGGACTATTTGGTCCAAATACATTGGGATCGCTCTTAGGCCGCCTCCAACGGCTGGCTCTTACGCTGGCTTAGTACATTGTTTACTTCGTGAATAGTAAGGTCATTTCCAACCAAGACACTAGTTATAGGGTCCATAAGATTTACATTAGCAAGAAACTAGCACTAGACACTACCTTTCCAATGCAGACACCACCAATCAATACTTGAATTTAATGATGCTCATCTCTCATTATGTCTTGGATGGTGTGTAGAAACCATGTCTCATGCAAGACCCGGTTTCCTTCTCTTTCTTCGTTAATTTCTTTGCTACATCATCTTTTATCCTATGTGACAGCTCATTTAATTCTATGGACACCATCCTAGTCATTGGGTTGAGAATGACTAAAAAAGCAAGAGCCGATCGCGCCTGCGAGCGTCTAGCGCGCTCACCTCCCAAGACACCTTCCTCTCTAGTGCAGGCGGCAGTGATTTCAAGGTGTTGTGAAACACTGTGCCAACCCAAAATACTGTAGAGCTACGAGGAAAAGTATACTTTTTTCTTCTAAAAAGCGTGTTATGTGAGGGGATGAATAGAAAGTAACAAACATACCTGCACACGGTCTTGCAAACTGTTCCATCCTTTAAGGGCATCCGGAATGTACGAGGCCGGGTCGACCTTAGAGCAACCCCAACAGCTGCTGTAAAACCTGTGCTTTATATCCAGTTTTAGAGATCCCGATCTAGAGTGAGGTGCTGCTGCAGCTGCTCTATATTGGTGCTCTATAATCTTGTTGGCAATTCACCAAACACCTTGAGGACGTGCCGGAGGTGCTTCGGAGCTTGGCGAAGATGGCAGCCAAGGAGGAGCTTGATGAAGTTGGCGCCGTGACGGCCAAGGAGGAGCTTGCCGAAGCTGCCGGTGGCGACGTCGTCGCGGTGGCCAAGGAGAAGCATGCCGAAGCTGCCGCTGCTGTCGGCGTCGCGGTGGCCGAGGAATAGTGCGGCGAAGCTGGCAGCGGCCCAACAGGATGCTGGCAGCGGCACAGCAGGACACGGCGTGGTGTGGCAGCCCGTCCCGACGAGGGAGGCGAGTGCCTGGCCACGGACGCCTGCAGGCAGCAGCACCAGCTATGACCTGACCGGCGACTTGGGCGGCGGCGGCGTGCAGCTCAGGTGGTGTGGTGAAGTGCCTAGGCGACGGCGGCGTGCATCTGGGGTAGCAAGCATAAGTGCACGGGGACAGCAGAGAGCTCCGGTGGCCGGACGACAAGACGCCACTGTCGCCGGTTCTTGGCGGGAGCGTTGGGCGGGAAGAGAAAGGCGTTCCCGCCAATGCCAAATGGGGATGGAGCAGCAGATACAACACCTCTGTTCGTGCTGAAAATATGAAGCACCGCAGGGGAGATTTAAAGGATCCCTAAAATTTTTAAAGCATGGGATGATTTTATGGAACCTGTTGGAGCGATCTGGTGCTGTATATGCTCTAATTTTACAGCACCATGTCATTTTACAGCAGCTGTTGGGGTTGCTCTTAAATAGGCCCCAGGAGATGGTAAGGCCGGCGTGCCTTGTGTATGAGGCCAACACCTGGTATTAGCGTGGGACCCAGCGTAAAAATAAAAAGCTGTTGCAGAGGACCGGTGAGCTAGCTGCGGTATCCCTTTACTTGATTGTTGTACAGATGAGCAGTGAAACAACTATATTTTAGTCTATGAGACCGGGTCTCAAGCTTAGAAGCGGTCCTAAGCCTTTTCTGACTAAGGGTGTGTTTAGTTTCAAAACTTTTTCCCCAAAAAAATACTATTCATCCAACTTTTCTCTATTCATCATACTCCTCCTACTCATATAATACTATTTATCTACAGTGTTTTTTTAGTCTACAGTGTTTTTTAGGAATCTTTCCTAATCTAAACACACCCTAAGGTTGTCGGGTACCTATAAAAGGGGTACCCTAACTTAGGCCCAAAACTACTTGGCGACAAGGCCCACAACGACATTGGCCTGGCTCCACAGCCCAACAAAGGCCCGCCATCGCGACAACTCCTCGGCACCCATCCAGCTCGAGGTGGACGACCACCCTCGAGCAGGGATTTCCGTCTCGTTCGAGGCTCAGCGGCCTCGAGGGAGACTTCCACCCTCGAGCGGGTGATCTCCGTCTCGTTCGAGGATTCGGCAGGCTCGAGCCTGCGGTCCGAGCCCGAGGATGACGCCCGAGACTCTGCGACCCGTCAATCCAAGTCATGATGACGCTCCTCTGCAGTCAAAAAGCAGGGGATCACTGCGCCACGCAACCACCCACGCCCCGGAGAAGACACCGGTCAAATCCACTCGCAACAGTGGACTTCTGAGCGCCATGCTGCACGGCCAGACCTAACCTTGGCAGCGGCACTGTGCCAACCACTCCTTTGATTTCGCTCGCCTCGGGCATGCCACCATCCTCGAAGGCGACCCTCGAAGGAAGCTACGGAGGCTCGAACTGGACGCCGTACGCAAGTCACTACCCTCGACGCCGTGA
Source organism: Digitaria exilis (assembly GCA_015342445.1). Lineage (NCBI taxonomy): Eukaryota > Viridiplantae > Streptophyta > Magnoliopsida > Poales > Poaceae > Digitaria > Digitaria exilis. Next base: position 1,120,559 of record JACEFO010000144.1, read on the forward strand.
GCCGTCACAAGAAGAAAGTACATCACGTCAGCCACTGCCATGTCGTCAGCCGGAGTTGGAAGGCGCGATTCTACATCACGTCAGCCACTGCCATGTCGTCAGCCGGAGTTGGAAGGCGCGATTCCCGCTCGCACAGTACACGGCATGGACAGAACAGTGTACTCAGCAACGAACACCACGAACACATGTACACGCACCCTGCCCCCTTGGTCTATAAAAGGGGAAGAGAAGCCCATGCAAAGGGCAACGGTCACACAACCACAAAGCAACAGCGACACTCAGGTCCACACGCACTAGCATACACACCACGTAGCCGAACTTAGGGACTTAGGAGCTCATCTCCTTCTCCCACCTTGCTTGTAACCCCCTACTACGAGCAACACGTAAACCGGTGCTCAGCACCACTGCTGGACGTACAGCCCCGTGGCCGGAACCAGGATAAAAACTCTCGTCTCTTACTCTCGCCATCAGGGAATCGAGTGGTTAGCACCGCAATCACTTGTTGGTGCCGGTGCGACCAAATCAGGCATCGACAGTTGGCGCGCCAGGTAGGGGACCAGCGCTGCGCAACTCTCGTTCCCGATGGCGAACTTCGGCGAAGGACGGTCTCCGCTGGGCGAGAGCAATCTGCTCCCAGCGGGGCAGGAGATCTGGTTCGGGAGCTTGCGGTTCCAGACATGTGGCGATGATTACCACATGCGCATCCTCCAGGAGGATCCAAGCGACCGACCGGAGCCTCATCATCCGCTACCGGCGGCACCGCGACGGCGGAGTCGTCCCGGACCTCGTGTACGACGAGCGTGCGCTGCATGGCGCGCCGCCGACGTCAGCCCCTCCCGCAAGGGAAGGGGACGTCCTGCGGTCAGGGTCACAGGAGAGGGCTACTCCCTTCCTCCCGGGACCCATGTCTGCACCACGTGCTACGACGGCACGTCCCTATCCCTACGGGCTACGCGGCTCTACGGTCACGTACGCCTCGTTCGTCCGCACTGCCATGAGTGCGTATGGCGACCAGCCTGGTTGTCATCCAGTCTCGGAGCAAGACTTTGCCGCTCCAGCGCCCGATGATTCCCACATGGAGTCCGAAGACGGATACGCTTTTGAGTGTGAACACCCTGGTTGGGACTACTCGGGTCTCCGTGACCCAGAGGCCTTTATGGCCTTCCAAACAGCGGCGGATTATTGCTTCGGCTATTCCGATGATGAGTATGATCCAACCAGGGAGTGTTTCGTCATCAACGACGGGCAGGTCAGCGAGGGATCGACGTCGGACGACGACGGCGAGGATGATAACCAGGGGGACAACAATGGCATAGACCCGATAGGCGCGCAGCCATCGGACCCATCGGACCACTCTCCTTCCGAGGACGAGCGGCATCCGCGCCACCTGCCACGAGTTGCTCGCCCCCACGACTTGGGAAGTGGTGACGTCTCACCACCGGCGCGCTCCGACCTCGAGCCGCCCAAACAAGGCCACGAACACAGCACGGACGCACGGCATGCGGGGCGAGTGGCTCAGGCCCGCATCCTTGCCGAAGGCAAAGATGACGACCTCGCTCCCAGAACGAGCCAAAAGCTCATCGCTGCGGCCGCGTTGCTCCGAGCCATGCCGGAAGCAGCTACCCCCGAGGGGCGGAAGCTGCATTTCGAGGCCCAAAAGTTGGTCGAGAATGCCGCCCGACAACAGGCCGAAAGCTCAGCCTCCCGCCTTCGACGCTCCTCAGCCTCGAAGGGCGAACGAGGAGGGGAATCATCGGTACGCTCACCCCGTCCTAACGGCAGGGCACGAGCACAGTCCCGGGGTGACTCCCACCGGGACATGGCGCGACGCCACGCCAGCGAACCACGGGCACCCGAAGCAGGAACACTTCCAGCGAGGGTGCCCGCGAGGTCACGCCTACGGGATACCCGAGGCGCGATCGACGATGGCGACGCCCGAAACACGCTGAACCAAATAAGGCAGCGAGAGGGAGCCCGGACCCACCAACGCGGGCGCACCGACGTTGGGTGGAACCGGGATGCGGCCCCGGAGCCAGCAGGAACGCGAGTGTTTAGTCACAACATCCGCACCGCTCCGATTCCCCCCCGCTTCTGACAGCCTACCACCATCACCAAATACTCTGGGGAAACGGACCCCAGGGTATGGCTCAACGACTACCGCCTAGCATGTCAGCTCGGCGGTGCCACAGATGACGCCATGATCATCCGCAATCTGCCACTCCACCTGGCAGATTCCGCGCGGACATGGCTCGAGCATCTGCCGCCCAACCGGATCCGCGACTGGGACGACCTGGTCGAGACCTTCGTGGGGAATTTCCAGGGCACCTACGTGCGCCCTAGGAACACGTGGGATCTTCGAGGATGCAAACAAAAACCCGGCGAATCCTTGAGGGACTTCATCCGGCGCTTCTCCAAGCGCTGCACCGAGCTTCCCAACATCACCGACCATCAGATCATCCACTCCTTCCTCGAGAGCACCACATGCTATAGCCTGGTGTGCAAGTTGGGGAGGAGCCCACCCCCCGACGCAAACCGACTACTCGAGGTAGCCTCGAAGTATGCCTCAGGGGAGGAGGCGGCTAACGCCATCTTTAATGACAAGAAGGGAAAGCGTCCCGAGGAAGCGTCCACGGAGGACGACAAGGCAAAGGGTCCCTCGAAGAAGCGGAAGCACGGCAAGAAAGGAAAGAAGCTCCGAGCGCCCCGCGGAGCGGGCGACGTCGAAGATGAGGCCCTCGCGGTCGACCCTAACCACAAGGGACCTCGAGGTCTCCCGCGTGGTGGGGGCGTTTTCGACGACGTCCTCAAAAAGCCATGCCCGTATCCCAAGACCGCAGTCGCTCACACCCTCGAGCAGTGTGAGATGTTGCGGAAGTTCTACAACCGCATCCCTCGAAAGGATGGCGGTCAGCCCAAGGACGGTGGCGCCAAGGACGACGACGGATACCCCAAGGTGGAACATGTGTTCTTCATCACGGGAGGCCCCGCGGCCAATCTAAAACCTCGACAGCGGAGGAGGGAACGCAGGGAGGTCATGCTGGTCTGGCCAGCGACCCCCTCATATCTCGACTGGTCATCGGAGACCATCTCGTTCGGTCACGAAGACCATCCCGACCATATCCCGAACCCCGGACAGTATCCTCTCGTCGTCGACCCCGTCATCGGCAACACGCGTTTCTCCAAGGTGCTCATGGACGGCGGCAGCAGCCTCAACATCCTATACGCTCCAACCTTAGAGCTTATGGGGATCAGCACCAGCGAGCTGCGGCCCAACAAGTCCTCCTTCCATGGAGTCGCGCCCGGAAAGCGCGTCCAAACTCTCGGGCAGATCGACCTGCCCATTTGCTTCGGAACCCCGGCAAACTTCCGCAAGGAAGTGCTCACCTTCGAGGTAGTGGGCTTCAAAGGAGCCTACCACGCCATCTTGGGAAGGCCGTGCTACGCCAAGTTCATGGCCATCCCCAACTATACCTACCTCAAGCTGAAGATGCGAGGGCCTCACGGGGTCATCACAGTCGGCCTGACGGTCGAGCACGCCTACGACTGCGACGTCGAGAGCATCGAGCTCGCGGAGGCTCTCGCCCTCGAGGAGACCCTCGTAGCTGATCTGGAGGCGATCGTCAACGCGCCCCCCGACGCCAACGAACGGCAACCGGGGAGCTTCGCGCCCGCTGAGGATACCAAGACTGTCCCCCTCAACCCCGACGGCCACGACGGCAGGGTGTTGAGGATCAGCTCTTCCCTCAGTGACAAATAGGAAGTGGTGCTCGTCGACTGTCTCCGCGCCCACGCTGACATCTTTGCGTGGAGCCCCTCCGACATGCCAGGCATTCCGAGGGAGGTCGCCGAGCACTCTCTTGATATCCGCCCCCACTCCAAGCCGGTCAAACAGCGCCTCCGCCGTTTCGACGAAGTGAAATGGCGGGCGATCGGCGAAGAGGTACGCAAGCTTTTGGAGGCCGGATTCATCAAGGAAGTGTTTTATCCCGAGTGGCTAGCTAACCCTGTACTAGTGAAAAAGAAAAATAGGAAGTGGAGAATGTGTGTAGACTACACCAGCTTGAATAAAGCGTGCCCGAAGGTCCCATTTCCCTTACCACGTATAGATCAAATAGTAGACTCCACAACGGGATGTGAACTCTTATGTTTTCTTGATGCGTACTCCGGCTACCATCAGATCAAGATGAAGGAGTCCGACCAACTCGCGACTTCCTTTATCACCCCTTTTGGCATGTACTGCTACGTTACGATGCCCTTCGGCCTTCGAAACGCCGGGGCCACGTACCAACGCTGTATGCTCCACGTTTTCGGGGATCATATAGGTCGTATCGTAGAAGCATATGTCGATGACATCGTCGTAAAAACCAGGAAGGCGGACGACCTGGTACGCGACCTCGAGGTCGTGTTTAGCTGCCTCAGGGCGCACGGAGTAAGACTCAACCCTGAGAAGTGTGTCTTCGGTGTGCCTCGAGGTATGCTCCTGGGCTTTATTGTCTCCGAACGAGGCATCGAGCCCAACCCCGAAAAGGTCACGGCCATCCAACTGATGGAACCGATCCGCGACCTGAAGGGTGTACAGAGGGTGATGGGATGCCTAGCGTCCCTAAGCCACTTCATCTCTCGTCTCGGGGAGAAGGGTTTGCCTCTGTATCGACTTTTGAGGAAATCAGAGCACTTTACCTGGACCGCGGAGGCCCAGGAGGCTCTCGATCGACTCAAAACTGCGTTAACGAACACGCCGATCCTTACCTCACCGAAAGAGGGCGAACCTCTCCTCCTCTACGTCGCTGCGACCACTCAAGTCGTCAGCGCGGTCATAGTGGTGCAAAGAACCGAGGAAGGACACTCTCTGCCGGTCCAGCGACCGGTGTATTACATCAGCGAGGTCCTGTCAGAGACCAAGACGAGGTATCCCCACATCCAGAAGCTGATCTACGCCATCGTGTTGGCCCGACGGAAGCTGCGACATTACTTCGAGGCTCACCCGGTGACCGTCGTGTCGTCTTTTCCGCTGGGCGAAATCATCCAGAACCGCGAGGTCTCTGGGCGAATCTCGAAATGGTCGACAGAGCTGATGGGGGAGACCCACGCTTATGCGCCAAGGAAAGCCATCAAGTCCCAGACTTTGGCAGACTTCGTAGCCGAATGGACCGACACACAGCTCCCCCCTTTGAAGTCCAGCCTCGACTGCTGGGAAATGTACTTCGACGGATCGGTGATGAAGACCGGCGCCGGCGCCGGCCTGCTCTTCATTTCACCCCGCGGGGAGCACCTTCGATACGTCGTGCGACTCAACTTCCCCGCGTCCAACAACATGGCGGAGTATGAAGCGCTCCTTGCCGGCTTGAAAATCGCGCTTGAGCTCGGCATTAAGCGCCTCGACATCCGTGGCGACTCGCAACTGGTCGTTGATCAGGTGATGAAGGAATCCAGCTGCCACGACGAAAAAATGGCGGCATACTGCCAGGCGGTACGTAACCTCGAAGACAAGTTCGACGGCCTCGAGCTCCATCATATTGCACGAAGATACAATGAGGAGGCCGACGAATTGGCAAAGATCGCGTCAGGACGAGACACCGTTCCGCCGAACGTATTCGCCAAGGATATCAACGGACCCTCGATAGCCGTCGCCACCTCGGCCCGAGCCCGTACGACACCCAACGCTCGAACGACCGCCCTCGGCCCCGTGAGCGCGGAGCTCTTGGCGGATGAGGACGAGCCCATGGGGTACGAGGTTTGCTCGGGAGAAGAGGACAAGGCAGAGGCGATGGAAATCGACGAGGCCCCAGCGCCTCGAGACTGGCGGAGCCCGTACCTCAACTGGCTCGATCGATGCGTTTTGCCTAGTGATCGAACGGAGGCAAGGCGCGTTGCGAGGAAAGCCAAACGTTTCCTCATCGTCGAGGGGGAACTTTACCGACGGGGAACCTCGGGGGTCTTGCAACGCTGCATCCCGATACCCGAGGGAAAGGAGCTCATCCTCGACATCCATGCGGGCGTATGCGGATATCACGCCGCCCCACGCACGCTCGTGGGCAACGCCTTTCGACAGGGTTTCTACTGGCCCACTGCCGTGGCTGACGCCACGGAAGTGGTACGAACCTGCGAAGGGTGCCAGTTCTATGCACGCAAGACACACCTACCTGCTCAGGCGCTGCAAACCATCCCCATTACGTGGCCTTTTGCCGTATGGGGCCTCGACCTCGTTGGGCCAATGGCAAAAGCGCCCGGGGGCTTCACGCACCTACTGGTGGCGGTCGACAAGTTCTCCAAATGGATCGAAGCTCGACCCATCAGTAGAATCAAGTCTGAGCAGGCGGTGCTTTTCTTCACCGACATAATCCATCGGTTTGGGGTTCCCAACTCCATCATCACCGACAATGGCACCCAATTCACGGGAAAGAAGTTCTTAAAGTTCTGCGACGATTTCCACATCCGAGTGGATTGGTCGGCAGTGGCCCAGCCACAAACAAACGGTCAAGTAGAACGTGCCAATGGCATAATTCTACAAGGCTTAAAGCCTAGAATTCACAACAAGCTGAAGAAGTTTGGGCACAAGTGGGTACAAGAGCTACCATCGGTGATTTGGAGTCTGAGAACGACCCCAAGCAGAGCGACAGGGTTCTCCCCGTACTTCCTCATCTATGGGGCAGAGGCCATCCTCCCCACGGATTTGGAATATAGGTCCCCGAGGCTCCGAGCATACCAGGAGCAGCGAAACTGCCAGGCTCGAGAGGACTCGCTCGACCAGGTCGACGAAGCTCGAGACGTGGCTTTACTCCACTCGGCAAGGTACTAGCAAAGCCTGCGGCGACAACAGGCTCGAAGGGTCCGGCATCGAGATCTCTGCAAAGGAGATCTCGTGTTGAGGCTTCGACAAGACAACCGAGGGCGACACAAGCTTTCACCCCCATGGGAGGGACCATACATCGTCGCCGAAGTCCTCAAACCTGGGACATACAAGCTAGCTGACGAGGACGGGCGCATCCTCACGAACGCCTGGAACATCCAACAGCTACGTCGTTTCTATCCCTAGAGCGGCTCGTAGCCCTCGAAATCTTTGTACATACTCTAGATTTGTACAAGTCTTTTGAATCAAGAGTCGACGTTTTACCCCCACGGTTTGGAAATAAATAAAACAAACTTTTATTCTATTTCGCGCTTCAAGGAAGGTTTGGCTCTACCCTCGGTAGAGCCATCTCTCCCTCGGGGGCTAATTGGGGAATAACCCCCCAAAAAATCGTCACTTTTCAAAAAAAAAATCCTTTGCGAAACCTCGAAGGAAACACACTAGGCGTGAAACGGACAAGGGCAGGGTCGCCTGAGCCGAGTGTTCGCTTACGCCTCGAGGCTACGGCAACACCTCACTTCCCTCCGCCTAAGTCATTCACGTACGATCGATCCTAGTGACGTTTTCCTCTCGAGGCACAAGCATCGGACACAATGCACGTCGCGAAGACATCGCATAAAAATAACATCATGTTCAAAGCAAAATTAACGATGTTTAGCGAGCGAATTAGTCTTACATAAAAAAGTCTAAATCTCTAAGCTACTTTTTACACTCGGGCTCGATGGCCCGAGACTTTCAGAGATCGCCCCCGCCACCAAGGTCGTCCCAGCCGCCGCCATCCTCGCCAGGAAAAAGGATGCCCTCGAAGTGGCCAGCGAGCACTCACGCCGTTCCGTCGGCAGCGGCATCGGCTTCCTCCATCGCCGCCACTGCCTCCTCGTCGTTAAGGTAATCGGCAACGATGTACCCGGCGGCGAGCTTCGAGAGGTCCGCTTGGTAGTGGGTCGTAACCACTCCAAGCGCCTTCCGAACCCCGAGCAGAAGGGCCTCCTTCACACGCGAGGTGAAGTGCCCCCCAAGCGCTCGAAGGCGACTGGCGAGGGAGCTGTCGGACTGCACATCGGCGCCAGCGATCTCGTTGCAGGCCGCCGAAGCGGCCTGCACCAGCTCATCGAGCTCACGCTGGGTCGCCGAGTGTGCCACCAGCACGGCCTCCTTCGACTCCGTCTCGGCCTGAAGCGCCTGCTTCAACGCTACACCAACAAGGCTGTCAGAAACGAAAGAGCAACAAAGCAAAACAAGATCGAAACCCGAGCCAAATCGGCTTACCCTCGACTTGACCCTGGGCAGCCTCGAGGGCCTTCTCCCCCTCTCGAGCCTGCCGCTCCGCCGTAGCCCGAGCCGCTTGCTCCAGCTCGAGCTGGTCTCGAGTCTCGACCACGAGACGCCGCTCCTCCTCGACCGCCGACTCCGCCACACTGCGCGCAGCCCGCTCGTTGTCCAGCCAAGTGCTGCTGTTCGCGAGCTGCTCGCGCAGGGCGCTGACCGAGCCATCTAGGCGAGTGATGACTTCGCCCTTTTCCCGACACTCGGCGACAACCCGGTCCCGAGCGTCTCGAAGGTCGGCCAGCTGGTGGTCTCGAGCCTCAAGCGCCCCCGACAAGCGGCGAAGCTCCAACAACAGCGCTGCAATCTGGTCGTTCTTTGCGAACGCCTGATGGCGGAGTTCCTGCGAAAGACGAGCTAAGTCCCTGTTGAAGAAGAATTACGACAAAACACTGGCTGCACCGAAACGCACCTAGTGGATCTTGCCGGCCTCATCGTGAAGGCGGAGGACGTCTCGCAGCGCCCTGCGAACGTCCTGACCGTGCGACGATTGAACGTCCCACAGGCGCTCCTCCGCCACGGCGTCACTGTCGGTGCCTGATTTGGTCGCACCGGCACCGACGAGTGATTGCGGTGCTAACCACTCGCTTTCCCGATGGCGAGAGTGGGAGACGAGGTTTTATCCTGGTTCCGGCCACGGGGCCGTACGTCCAGCAGGGGTGCGATGCACCTGGTTACGTGTTGCTTGTAGTAGGGGTTTACAAGCAAGGTGGGAGAAGGAGATGAGCTCCTAAGTCCCGTGCGGTGTGGTGTGCGTGTTCTAGAGTGTGTATGAACTCGTGTGTTTGTGTCGCTTGAGACTAGTGATCTCGTTCCCTCCCGTTTGGGCTTCCCTTCCCCTTTTATGGACCAAGGGGAGCGGGGTGCAAGTACATGTGTTTGTCGTTGCGTGCACTGTTCGTCCATGCCGCGCCGTACGTGAGCGGGAATCGCGCCTTCCAACTCTGCTGACGACATGGCAGGGGCTGACGTATCGTCCTTCCTTCTCGTGACAGTTCACGGCGTCGAGGGTGGTGTCTTGCGTACGGCGTTCCATGGTCTCCTTCGAGGCTGCCTTCGAGGGTGGCTGCGCGTCCGGCGGGGGGTAAAGTCAAAGGAGTGGTTGGCACAGTGCTACTAGCAGGGTTAGGCCTGGCGCGCAGCATGGCGCTCAGAGTCCACTGTTGCGAGTGGATTTGTCCTCTCCGGGAGTAGGTGATGGCGTGGAGCAGTGATCCCTGCTTTTTGACCGCGTCATCATGACTCTGATGGGTCGCAGGGCATTGGGCGTTGTTCCCGTTGAGGCGGGCTCGAGCTTGGATCGCAAGCTCGAGCTCGCCAATCCTCGAACGAGACGGAAAATATCCCCTCGAGGGTAGGGGTCGTCCTCGAGGCCGCCGAGCCTCGAACGAGACGGAAACCGCCCGCTCGAGGGTGAGGGTCGAGGCCGCCGAGCCTCGATTGAGACGGAAACCATCCGCTCGAGGGTAGGGGTCGCCCTCGAGGCCGCTGAGCCTCGAACGAGACGGAAACCCCCCGCTCGAGGGTAATCGTTTACCTCGAGCTGGATGGGGCCGAGGACTCGTAGCGATGGCGGGCCTTTGCTGGGCTGTTGAGCCAGGTCAATGTCGTCGTGGGCCTTGATGCCAAGTAGTTTTGGGCCTAGATTGGGGTACCCCTTTCGTAGGTACCCGACAGTCACTAACGAACTGCTCGGGAAGCTCGCGGCGGGATTGCCACATCTCAGCGGATCCACGGGCATACGTCCCGCTGGGTCCGGCAAACGCTGGCCCCGGCGGAGCCACGATGAGAGTCGACAGCGCGGCCCCGCCGCTCTCGCGCCCCTGCGTCACGGGGGCTCCCACCCCCAGAGCCTCTGCCAGCTCCTTCAGATGGGGAAACCCACCGCCAAGGGTTCGTCCCTCTCCCCCCTCGTGCGGGGGGGGGGGGGCCACCGCGACGTCCGCCTCCACGGGCGCCGCAGACGGTTCCTCGACGCGAAGAGCCTCCCCAGGCGCGGGGGTGGCATCCTCGGACCGGGCAGCCTCGGCGCGGGGCTCGACAGCGCCCTCGAGGAGTTGAGGCGTCCTTGGCTCCTCGAGGACCCGGGGCGCCTCCTCGCGCGGCTGCTGCTCGACCTGCAGCTCCGCCTGAGCGTCGAAGAAGGTGACGAAGTCCTGCACAACCTCGTTCGTCGGGCCCAGGAGCTGCGAGGACGGGTGAGGCGACGAGCTTGGCCCGACCTTGAGGGCCTTGGTCGGCGCGAGGGAAGGCACGCTCCGCCCCCCAGATCGACTGCGACACGAAAAAAGCTCGGCCAGACACAAAAGCGAAGTATCAACGACAAGCGAGCAACGAAGAAAACTTACCGCACGATGGGGAGCTTCCGTTTCGGCCTCGAGGTTGAGACGGGAGCCACCCCCGGGACCTCGCCTCCCGTGGATGCGCCGGCCTCCCCTTGGGGAGCCACCCCCGGGACCTCGCCTCCCGTGGATGCGTCGGCCTCCCCTTGAGGGGTCACCCTCGAGGCCTCCTCGCCCACCGCAGGGTCGACGGCATAGGCTTGGGAGACCACCACTTCCGGCCCGCGAGGTGGGGCCTCCTCGGCAGCGCCCGGCCGCTCGAGTGCCTCGCCTCGATCCTGGGGTCCCTCGGGAACAGCCACCGCTACCCCCGACGGGCCCCCAGAAGCAGGCACCACGGTCGACGGCGGAGTTCCGAGGTCGACTATCTCTCCGCCACCGCCCCCAGACGCTGCAGCAGGGGCGGCCCCACCGGGGGAAGCCCGCGACGAGATGGGAAGCTCGAGAGGAGATGGACTCCTCGCCCCGCCGTCTTCATCGGGATCAGGGGAAGACTCCGGCGTCGGGAGCGGTGAGAGCCCTTGCTCCTCCCGCTCGCGATTCTCCGCCAAGTGCTTTTTCCTCTTTCGATCCTTCCGCTTCCGCCGAGCCTCCCTCCGGTCCTTGACCTCTTTCGCCTTCTCGGCGAGGGCGCGGTTAACGGCTTTGTCCTCGGGGACAGGGGGCTTGGAGTACTGGCTGCGGGACAGGCCTGCGAAGCGCCATTCGCAAGGTCAAAAACACGAAACCGAAACGAAAAGCGAAAACAAGGAACAAAAGGTAACTTACGAAGCTCAGGTGGCTATCCTCGGGCCGCATTGGCACCGCCCACGGGTCGTCCGGCAGCTTGTCGACGGCGCGCCGCGCCCGTTGAATGGCGGTGGCGACAGGCAATGGCTCCGCCGCCATCACCGTGCCGGTGACGTCGGCGCCAGGGGTCATCCTGAACAGCGGGAGCCTCCTCTGCATGAGGGGAAGCACCCGCCGCCGGTGAAAGTTGGCGATGACCCCACCGGTGGTGAGGCCGTGCCTCGAAAGGCGCTGGAGCGCCTCGATCAACGGAGCGAGCTTGTCCTTCTGCTCCGGTGGTGATACCCCGAAGGACCAGTAGTCCTGCTTCTTCATCAGCAGTTTGCCGGTGTAGGGCGGCAGACGTCCTCCGTCATTGCGGAGATAAAACCACCCCTTGTCCCAATCTTGGTTGTTGGAAACCATGGAACAAGGGATGTAAAGATCCTTGCGGCTCCTCCGGACTTGGAGCACAAGGCCACCAGCGCGAGCGGGGCGACGGACCCCCTTGCAGACGCCCTCTGAGAAGAGCTCGCCGAAGAAGAGGTGGCGCCAAAGGTCCCAGTGGGCCTCGATGCCCAGGTAACCCTCGCAGACGGCGACGAACACCGCCGCCTGCGAGATCGCATTGGGCGAGAAATTGTGCACCTCCACCTTGTAGTGGAAGCACAACGCCCGCATAAATCTCCCCACCGGAACGCCGAGTCCCCGCTCATGGAAACGAACAAGGCTGACGACGTAGCCAGCCGGCGGGTCAGGCTCCGCAGCGGCCCCCGGCGAGATCCAAACGGACGGTTCGCCGTCGACGTTCGGCGGCAGCACTCCAACCTCCACGAGACTTTCTAGGCAGGTCTTGGTGGCATTCGATGGCTTCCACGGCGTGGGGTCGACGAATTGGGCCATGGCGGCGAGGGGAAGTTTAGGTGAAGGAAGAAGATGATGCAAAAAGGCTAGAAGGCAAAGGTCTGAAGGCAAAGGCTGAGGGAGGCGTACCCTTGGCATGAGCACTGTCGTGCTATTTATACTCCTCCCACGGAGCAAGGCGCGGCAGTACCCCGGCCTTGACACGACAGCCCCCTAGGCTGACAGCCAGGCCCGCCCCGGGAGACGTAACGGCGCGGGCCGCGTCAACCGTACAACCGTTTTGATTGCGCCGTAATTTTCGAGGAGTCTGGCGCGGCAGACGTGCGGTCGTGTCGAACTGCGCCCGCACGCCTCGCCTAAAAAGGCGCGCCCACTTCTCCCACGAAACCACGAAATCTTCGTTGGTGGTCATCATGACCCGCGCAGAACAAGGAAGGGCGCATTCAAGGTGCCCACCCTCGAAGGAAAAGCCTCGAAGCTCGAAGGCACGAGGAAGCCCCTTCGAGGGGACAGAGGTCTCGAAAGCCTCGTTACCCCGCGCGGAACGGAACCCATGGAATCAACGCTCGAGGCTTCCTCCTCGAAGTGAAGAAGCCATCGTGCTACTGATCAGGGGTTCGAACCTTGGACCTTCGAAGGGTTTCGACAAGGGCCCCAGATCAACCGAGTCAGGGATAATCGACGGTACCCTCGAAGCTCGAACGCTCGAGGAAACCAACCGATTATGTTCGAGGCCAGGCAAAGTGCATGGATCGAGGGACCCCTCGAGGGGGAGCATCGAGCCCTCGACCTCTATCGAATGAGGTCGAGTCCCGTCTAGCATACTTTTGCGAAAAGCTTTTACGGGCGTGTCCTATGACCACGAGCCTACCCTTATCGAACGGGGCATGGACGTCCGCTCGAACCACCCGTTATCAGCTCAACAGGCATCCATGACTCGATCCCGTCGAGGGAAGCATGGATCGCCTCCTCCTCAGCCCCCTCGAACCGGGAGCACGAGGTACGAAGAAAGCTCGAAATCTCCCCTACCTCAGGCGTAGTGGACGAACCCACACCTGAGGAAGCAACGAATGCTCTTCACATCAAGTTGAGACCTTGGGAGAGTGTCAACCACTCTCCCAAGGCCTCGGGGGCTACACCCGCGGGTGCGCTAGCGCGCCCCCACGGATTCTCAGAACCCGCGAAGGAACGAAGGCCTCGAAAGCCTCGACGAGCACCAACCTCCGCAGGATCGAATCTCACTCCCGCGGAGGCTCGGGGGCTACTGTCGGGTACCTATAAAAGGGGTACCCTAACTTAGGCCCAAAACTATTTGGCGACAAGGCCCACAACGACATTGGCCTGGCTCCACAGCCCAACAAAGGCCCGCCATCGCGACAACTCCTCGGCACCCATCCAGCTCGAGGTGGACGACCACCCTCGAGCAGGGATTTCCGTCTCGTTCGAGGCTCAGCGGCCTCGAGGGAGACTTCCACCCTCGAGCAGGTGATCTCCGTCTCGTTCGAGGATTCGGCAGGCTCGAGCCTGCGGTCCGAGCCCGAGGATGACGCCCGAGACTCTGCGACCCGTCAATCCAAGTCATGATGACGCTCCTCTGCAGTCAAAAAGCAGGGGATCACTGCGCCACGCAACCACCCACGCCCCGGAGAAGACACCGGTCAAATCCACTCGCAACAGTGGACTTCTGAGCGCCATGCTGCAGGGCCAGACCTAACCTTGGCAGCGGCACTGTGCCAACCACTCCTTTGACTTCGCTCGCCTCGGGCATGCCACCATCCTCGAAGGCGACCCTCGAAGGAAGCTACGGAGGCTCGAACTGGACGCCGTACGCAAGTCACTACCCTCGACGCCGTGAGCCGTCACAAGAAGAAAGTACATCACGTCAGCCACTGCCATGTCGTCAGCCGGAGTTGGAAGGCGCGATTCCCGCTCGCACAGTACACGGCATGGACAGAACAGTGCACTCAGCAACGAACACCACGAACACATGTACACGCACCCTGCCCCATTGGTCTATAAAAGGGGAAGAGAAGCCCATGCAAAGGGCAACGGTCACACAACCACAAAGCAACAGCGACACTCAGGTCCACACGCACTAGCATACACACCACGTAGCCGAACTCAGGGACTTAGGAGCTCATCTCCTTCTCCCACCTTGCTTGTAACCCCCTACTACGAGCAACACGTAAACCGTTGCTCAGCACCACTGCTGGACGTACGGCCCCGTGGCCGGAACCAGGATAAAAACTCTCGTCTCTTACTCTCGCCATCAGGGAATCGAGTGGTTAGCACCGCAATCACTTGTTGGTACCGGTGCGACCAAATCAGGCACCGACAAAGGTCGATCTTGAGACCGACTATGTAAATAAGGCCGGTCGTAGCAGGCTTAAGACCCCCCACTAGTGATGCCCTTAGGTCTAGCTGCATGGTGGTGTCGTGTATCAGTCCATGCAGCCTGGTACATTAGTCTCAATCAGTTCAAGAACAGAGTCATGGAGAAAGAAGCTGCGCGTCCACTAGCAGCTTGACGTGTTCAACGGACACGTAGTTAAGAGATCGTGCTGTGTTTAGTTAGAGGAGAGAAAATATATATTTTTTTTAAGAAGCGTGTTATACGAGGAGAATAAGAAAGATAATTTTTTTTTAAAACATGTTATGTTAGGAGGCCAGGTTACGGGTGCGAGCTCATCTCACGAACGCGTGAACGAGAAAGTACAGGCCCAAAGTGCCCAAGAAGCAGTTTGCACATATACAAGTGACAGCAGGTAGAGACGATCGATGGACGTGCATACCACAGATGTCGCAGCAAACATTTCCGATGAAAGTAGCAGAACTGCAGAAGACAGGCCAAGCCAGGGTTCTCCTGAATCCCTGATGAGACCAACCAAACACACGCTCTGCGAGGAAGCGGTGTCAGCCGTATCATGCAATGGTCGCTCTGCGCTACGCTGTCGCAGTTGGCACGCACGGGCAGGCACACACGAGGGGAGAGATACGCAAATGCACACAGTAAAATCAATTTGTTTTTTACTTTTAACTTTAACAGCTCGTCTTATTAAAAAATTATATAAATATTAAATTTTTTATTACGGTTTTCTTTTTTTATAAACATTCTTTAAGGATGACGTAAATTTGGCCGTGTTTGCACAATTTATTTAAATAAAATGAGTGGTTAAACTTGGGATTTAAAAAGTCAAACGACTTATAATTTGAAACGAAGTAAATGCTTTTTATCCTCTTTTTTTACTGGTCTAAAAACATTCTTGTTTACATTTTTTTTAGCATACTACCTTTGCTGTGTCAGCAGTCACGCTGAGGCAGTGGCAGTCCAAATGAATTGCCGGAATGAGTGATGGTGCGTGAGCATGAGGGGGAGGGGAGGAGGACGCAGTCATGCAGCAAGCAGCATTGCAGGCAGCGGCCGGGAAGGAAATAATTGGGGAGATTTGTTTCGGTTGCTGCCGGGATCTGGTGACCGATGATGAGCCAGCCAAGTACCAAGCGGTACCGCGCTGCCTGCGATGCTCCGGTGAAAATCTCCTTGCTCCTGCCAGGGGAGGGGAGGGGACCCTGCGCCAAATAAAGGCATCGCCTTAGCTTGTCTGCGGAACTATGCAACATACACAATGAGCTAAAAAGCGATTAGCACGACGACAGGGAACATTTTGCCCAGCAGGGCAACAGAAAATGCTTTTCTGGGCATGGATGGTACCACTTGGCTTGCGCTCCTTCCATGTGGTTTTCCTTTTCGCGCCAGAAACATGCCCGTTCCTTCTTGCTCAGTACTGGATGGCCGCGGTACATCATAAGTTCAGATGACCCTTGTGTGGTAAACGTTAGGCTATGTTCACATTCAGATTCTAAACTATTCTCAGATTCTAAAAGTACTTTTTACTTACTATTCATCCCCCTCACAGAATACGTATTCCTAAAATTCTTTTTTCACCTTTTCTATTCATCTCCCTCACATAACACGCATCCCGAAAAAAAAGTATTTTTCTCCCCCATCGTATGAACACAGCCTAAAATGCGGGATGCTATCAGCGTACCATCAGACGGAGAGCTGTCAAAATGTGGGGCGAGCCTGGCAGCTGGCACCATTGCAAGACAAGCAGCCGGCTGTACAACAGGTAGCAAGGTAAAGATATACTACCCATTTGAAAGGTACAGTTTTTAAAGGAGATTAGACAGTTAAGGAGTTCAAGACAGTTTCTATTTACAGTCTGTACATATATATATATACACACATTTATACACACACACATACATACATATATATATATATATACATATATAGATACATACATACATATATATATATATACATACATATATACATACATATACATATATATATATATATATACATACATACATACATATATATACATACATACATATATATATATATACACATATATATATAGGTCACCTGCAGTTCAACACAGTTTCTATTTACAAGTTTTAGGTCACCTAAACATATGACCATAGAGGTTCAATAGGTGGTATGTACAAAAGTGGGGGGCTGATGCACCATGGCACGGCTTTCCACGACTGTGATGTATTACAAGAGTTCGTGACATCAGACGTCGCCAAAGCACTAAGAACTACCTCCTAGACAAAAAAAATCGTATGGAGGGAGCTTCGTCATGACATCCAATAGTTAATATTTCAATCCTCGTGCAAATATGTTTCCGAAATTCGTAGTAAATTAGCTATGGACTGATCTCTGCTGTTGCCCCACAACCTGAGCGTTGCAGAGATGGCTCTTCAAATTAGCTATGTAGTTATGGATGCGCTGCTGATCAGGCGGTGGAAGGGAAAATGGTGGATTTAGAGGCAATGTAGGTGCTTCCTGTAACATAAATGTGAGCAAGATGATCGACTTCGAGTATAGCGCCGTTGATCTACTTTGGTGTCCCAAAACTTCATTAGCCTGAAGAGAGTAATAAGTTAAAAAAAAATCAGTAAAGTGTATTGAGTTTAATTGGCAAGTGACAATGCATCCAACCCCTAATTCCAAAGTAGGTCCGTCATGTGATTTGCAACCTGTTAGATGTATATGTATTCTTGTATTTCCCTATTGTATAAGGGGTTTATGTGCATATTTCTCACACATGTACCTGTATATATTTGGCCCTAGTGCCCCTATAATGAATACAAGTGCTATTCATAACATGGTATTAGAGCCAAGGTTATTTTTCTCCTACTACACAGATCCATATACATTAGATGAATTCTACTGAAAATGTTGCAAAAAGCAAAATTAAGGAAACTTGTGCTCAGCAAGCAGAAGTCACAGGGTTTGACACTGGTGTAGCTCCCATAAAGGTGAGCAAGTTCTGGCTGGTGATTGTCATGTTTGCCAACAAGAATACTCATTTCTAAATTTGATGATAATTTCTGACTAGCAACACCCCCAAATGAAGGACATAACTAGTTTCATTTGCAAACAAGCAGTAATTAGTGAACATCCAGTAGTGTATCTTTATAATTGATTTGTTACTTCATTTGAACAACTTCTCTCATTTCACTGTACATGCTCATTTTCTTTCTTGTGTGTGTATTTATGTGTGTACATGAAAATGGTAAACCAAGGAAAAATCCATATTGTACAGGTTTCCAGATAAATGAACAAAATAAACCCAGATTGAGATACTTACTGCACCACTTTTCCCATATTCTAAAGCAGTTTGGAATATGACATCTATTGCATCTGGCATCTCAGTGTTACCTGGAAAACAATGCTGATTACGGAGTAGCAATAAAATTCGATATTGAACAGTGATGAGAAAATATCATTGTTCCTAACCATAATTCTTCCGCAATATATGTGATATCTGCTCCGCACGATCATATGCTTTCATAAACCCACTTTCAACCCACGAACGAACAGAAACTGGTCTACTGAAGTCCAATCCCCGCACCACATTCAGAAACAAAGGATCACTCTTAGGCAGGAAGTGCTCTGGAGAAGATTTAGAGAAATTTCCATCATCCGATTCCGATGCATCCATGAATAAGCTACACGCATCAAGCGCCTCTTTCCAGATGGCTAATAATACAAGTTCAACTGACAATGACTCCAGGTACATTCCCTTAGATAGCTGCATATAATACAGAAAAAGTGAAGACACATAAGAAAACGTGGGACTAATGTATCGCAGTTGTCAAATGAAGTATACAATACAACTCTTATGGCCGTTTAAAATACTAACTGGTGAGTTGATATATGGAAATGACTAGCATTGCAACATCAAATTACTGGTCCGATAGAAACATCGCCAAAACAAAATCCACATAATGGAAATTCAAGAACTTGAAAAAGAGGAACAGATCACTTGTTGGAGAGCAAAATAAGGAGAAGGATATTTATTAACAAGGAATATTAAATCAAAACAAAAGGATCATCTTTTTTTTTTTGTGGAAAACAGCAACTTTTTTCTTGTTGCAACTTTGTTATTACATAGAAAAACAAAGTGCAATCAGAAAATACTCAACACTGAACTGTAAAACCATGCCCACAAAAGAATTATTAACTGCAATACTCAACACTGAACTGTAAAAGCATGCCCACAATACAACAGACCAAAGATTAATACCATGTTTTGGGTCACAGTGCAATTTGTCTAGCAAGGCAGTAGTACCTTTTCCCGGGCAAGCTCCGTAAGAACAAGAACATTTTGATTCAGAATCTGAAGCCTTGTAAAACAATCAGGTGGCTTCCCTCTTTTATCTTCCGCGTTGGATGACTCCTGGGAAACAGGCACCAGAGTACATCCAGGGTTTTGCACACCAATAACTCTGTGGATAAAGTCTCTGTTTTGATTCTGAACAGAACCTTTGCCAGTGGACCTATCATAGCCAGCACTTCTTGTACCTGTATCATCCTTTGTGGACTTCTCGAGTGAAGACAACATCTCCATAGAAGTACAGTTTACCGGAACAAGCACATATTCTCGTTCAATCCACTCCCATGAATCAAATACTAAAAACATATATATATATATATATATATATATATATATATATATATATATATATAAAGTTAGCGCCTAAGCAGAGCACATGCTATATGATTCAAAAGCGTAATGTACCTTTCGATTGTTTTGATTCCACACTCTCAGACTTCGTTTTAGGGACAACAGGAGTGGTGATTGTCTGACATATATCCTTTAAATCTACAGCACGATGGGACTCAAGGATATGCTCACATGTCCTGAAATGGCATAGTCAGCATGCTTGGTCACAGGAGCAAATTAACATGGTAAAATAAAATTATTCCAATGGTACAGGGAAATATAGAAAAGACTGCAGGATTGTTGCGCATGTGAGTAATATCACCATTTATAAATACATAATGTGCTATCAGCGAGTCAGCACTAAAACAGAAAAAAAAGGTAAACACCAAAGTAATGCAAGCATAGAAAAACAAGGTGGAAAAATTTGTAGCTGCAAAAGCTATTCCAATACATACAGAAAAATCTAGAAGAAACTGCAGGATCCTTGCATATGTGAGTTCCTATGCCCATTAAAGAAACACAAAATTGCAGCATTCTAAAAATCATTGATTATTTTTCGTGGCAAACATTTCAACATTGATGCAAGGATGACAGCCCAAAACAGCAGCAGGGTATTCTAAGCTAAAACTGCAGTATCTTTAAAAACAAGGTAGATGATAGAAGTTTGCTACGGATGAACACCACAAGAGTAAAGGGTTGACCTCGTTGCTGCCAAAAACTTGTGATTGAAGAATTCATCAAAAGTTATTCTCTTCCCTGCAAAAGCAAAAGCATATTTAACCTGATTATCCAATCAATAGAGAGTAAACAGTTCAACACTAAGCAAATGACTATTCATTAGAGTGTGAATGAAAAACAAGAAACGACCAACTAAGACTACTATGTTTGCTTTGCACAAGAAAAAAGTAAAGTGGAACAGTAGACCTACTTGGATCACGGATCAAGAGTCTTCTGCACAAGTCGATCCAATCAGGACATATATCAGCTTCAACTTTTGAAGGGAAGTTAAGTTCAACAGAAGCCAGGATGTTTTGGTGCAGCTGTGTTGAGAAAACAATGAGCAACCACCAGTTTTGGAGGATACATGTATTGAGGCCGTGTGTATATGAACATCTAATTACACATATAAGAGCAGCAAACCTGGAAACAGGTACTCCCAGTAAATGGCAACTTCCCAGTGACTAGCTGAAAAAGAATGACCCCAACGCTCCACAAGTCTGACTGCAAAAAAGCTTTTTCAAGCAGAGTTAATTGCTCAGTTTTTGAAACCCACAAATTTAATGAAAGATAATGAGCCAACCTTTGCATCATAATCCTTCCCTTGCCAAATTTCTGGGGCCATATAATATGGTGACCCACATATTGTGGCAGCTAAATTTTCATGCCTGAAACCAATCCAAACATTTCACGACACATTGATCACTTACAATAGGCTTGGAGTAAATACAGTATTCAGAAGAAATATGACATGGATAAATATATACGGAGTAGCTGTGAACTGAAAATGATAACAGTTATACAAAAAAAAAAACTTGATGAAATCAAACCGTCCAGAGCAAGAAATTAAAAATGGACAAAAATACAAGCAACGACAGGGGAGAAAATGCTCACTTGGCAAACCCAAAGTCACCGATTTTCAATATAATGGCATCACCATTGGTTGATAGGAGAAGGTTCTGTGAGTTTCACAGCTTGATCAGCATGAAGTAAATATTGAAATCATAGGAGGGTAATCAGTCATAATCAGCCAAAACAAATAAACACATGGAAAAAAAATTACAATGTGGAATTCTATACTTCCATTAATTGCATGTTGATTGGACATCAAATGAAGAAATTGAACAGAACAATCCTATGTGTGATTTGACAATTGATGGAACTGGAATTAATTGAGATCAACACATGTTAAGTGACGTTTAGTTGCTAACTTGCTATTTATGGAACTTGCAGCGATACTATAGGAAAGCTTCAAATCCACAAGGTTATAAAGTGGCACTCAGAGCAATCGTGGAAAAAAAAAATCCAATGAACACTCTTCATCCAGAAAGGGGGAAACCAAATAAAAAAAAAGTCCTAGGTACGACCTGTGGCTTGAGGTCCCTGTGGACGATGTTCCTCTCCCTCAGCGCCTTGAGCCCTTCGGCTACGCATCCAAAACAATAGAGTAACGTCAAAACGACCCAGGTTATTTTGGCCTCCCAAAAATTCGAATACAGATTAAGGCCATACCGAGCTGCCGCATGAAGTCCTTGGCGGTGGCCACCGGCAGGCGGCCGTGCTTGAGCAAAAACTCATCGAGGTCGCCTCCGTCGCAGTACTCCAGCACCAGGTACATGACATCCGCCGTCTGCAGCGACAACACTCACTCGCATCAAAATCGTGCTCAGTTCAATCACGGGGGTTCGGAGGGGATTTTGGCATACGTCGATGGTGTCGAGGAGGCGGAGGACGTTGGGGTGATCGATGCTCCTGAGGATCTCCCTCTCCTTGAGGATCCCGTCGTGGACCCTCTTCTCGACCCGCCGGCGGTCGATCGCCTTCACCGCCACGCGCGCGCCGGTGCCCCGGTGCGCGGCGCGGAAGACCTTGGCGAAGGAGCCCTTCCCCACCAGCGTCTGGAGCACGTAGTCCCCCACCTCCACCCCCTCCTCCATCGCCTCCGCCGAGCTCGCCGTCGTCGCCGGCGGGGGAGGTATCGGGTTCCGTTCCGTTTGAGCGGAGCGTGGCAGTTTCGGCGTAGTTTAGATTAGAGAAGAGGCAGCGGGCCCCGCCCGCGTGGTGGTAAACTCTCGTCGGTCGCGGAGGTTTGCGGCGGTGAAGTTTCCGCTGCAGTCCCACAAGTCAGCGACCTGCGGTGAAGTTCGCAAAATTACTTTTTACTTTCTATTCATCCCCTCACAGAACACGCATCACTAAAATTTTTTTTCCCTTTCCTATTCATCCACTCACATAACACGCATCCCAACAAAAAAAATTGTACTTTTTCCCACCACAGCTAAACACAACTAAACACGGCCATTAGATCTCCGCGCAAAACCACTTTATTAGATCTTTATTTGAGACCCAAAACCACTTTGATTCCTACGACCCCGCACACTGACGAGTGGGACTCGAACTCTGTGGGACCCGGTAGTCAGTATGTCGGGTGTGCCGGTGGCCGGGATGGGCCGGGCCCGTGGAGTAAGTCGATGTGGGCCTTTTCGAAGCTTTTCACACGAAGTCTTCTACGGGTGGGTTTCGTGTGGTGAAAGCTGTTGCCTCCTTGGGTTGGTGGGTTGGGAGTTGGGTCGGCACCCTGCTGACGCGGCAGGTGTCGTGTGCGACGCGGGCACGCTGCCGCCGTGTCGGACGATGATGACGGGGAACCTCAACCTGAACCTCATCGAGGCCGATCGGTGCGCTGTGGTGCGGGGAGTCGGGCTCGCCGCGTGCTTGGGTGAGTTGGGAGAGGCCAGGAGATGCTTGGGCCGTCAAAAAGGTCGGGCGCGGTTGACATTGTGCCAGGCTCTTGTGTTTTTCTTTTTGATTTTTGGATTGGACTGAACCCGAATGTTCGTTCTTTTTAATTTTTTGCGGGTAGATAGAATGTTCGTTCTTTTGTGCCACTCTTTGTTAAGTAGTAGGCAGAGATAGTGTCAACTTGCAGTAGCTACGTTGACTGCAAATCGGAGGATGTCTGGAGTTGAACGAAACTTGTTTGATTAGCATAAACAAGGTGGTTTCTTTCTACACGGGCTAAGCAACTTGCCACTTACACTACCCATGGTAAAAAAAAAAAAGATCCCCGGGATTGCGTGCTAAAACTTCCATAGCACTCGATAACCAGAGGAATTCATCAGAAATACTGTTTTCTTTTTGCAGAATTGAGTGAAGTCTTCTGATGATTATATGAATATACCTACTCCATCTATAAGAGAGAACAAAAATAAGGTGATTATGCAGTCAAGCTGGTCTGGAAATATGGAATTGTGAGGGTTGAGGCTACGAAGAGGAAGGATGGCTCAATGGGCTCATGGCTGGTGCTGGGCGCAAAACACGTGATCCCTGACCCGTGGTGTGTGCCATCTTTAAGGCAGCGCAAGTATGGTACAGGATTCCCGAGCAGAGAATCCCCTGTCGGGCGCCCATAAATATCTGGCACGCTAGCAGTACAGTGGCACTAGGCTGTGTTCAGATTCAGAAAAAAATTATATTTTAATAATTTTTTTTATTCATCCCACTCACATAATACGCTTTTCAGTATATTCACGTAGAAAAAAATACTTTTTATTTCTAATCTGAACACAGCATTAACTACTTGAGCCACCCCACAGTCGGCCAAGGAAAGCTGTCCCCACAGTCAGGAAAGCTGTCCCCACAGTCAGGGTCAGGGCCAAGGAAAGCTGTCGGAGGCGTTCACTTTGGCGCTATGTCCTGCAGGTAAGGTACTCCTCCGTTCTACAAAACATAAAATTCTCGTTTCCTAAGAAATTCTAGAATATTGGCTTTGACCAATTATAAAAAAAAGGTATGAATACTGATCACATAAAATATATATAGTTAGATTCCTTTTTAAATGTAGTTTTTTAATAAATTTATTTAGAGCCATAAATATGAATAGAATTTTTTTAGAAATTTGGTCAAACGTAAACTACTTTAACTATCACACATCCCAAACATGCATGCTGAACTATTTTAACTGGCACATATGCCAAACGTGCGTGCTTTTTAGGACCGGACCAAGTAGTAGCTGAAGAACGTAATTTGGGGTGGAAAGGCAGAATTCTTCTCCATGGAAGCTGTCAGCTAAGTGCACCGCGGCTCGTGCTCCGTCGATAAGGGTCGATTGTTTCAGGGGCGTTTGTTACCATGAACGAACCTACACGAATTCTTCTCGCCGAGCTGGCTACAAAACTGTACTGCTAGGAAAGCTCAGGTAAACACTGTGCGTCAAGACTTTTACTGTAGGTGCACAGTGTACTAGATGTAGTATAGATGTAGTATGTACTCCCTCCGTTCCAAAATAGATGTCATTCTCACTTCCAAGAAAAACAACATCTTTCAATATTAACTAATTATATATAAAATAATATTAATATTTATAATATATCATTAGTATCATTAGATATAGATATTTGAATATAGTTTTTTAACAAATTTATTAGAGATATAAATATTGCACATATTTTTCTACAAATCGAGTCAAAGTTGAGAAAGTAACACGTGCACGCATCCTATAACGTTATCTATTGTGGGATGGAGGGAGTAGGTACGAGGTGCTTGGAACTCGAAGCGCGTGGCTCCAAACAAGATCTTGTCGATATGGGACGCATTATGCATGCATGCTCGCTCAGTCGCTCTAGCCCCGTGGTGGAAGCGGCACGGCACGTCGGCGCGGCGCCACTCCGTTCCGTTTCAGACTGGCTCGGCGTGACGCCTCGTCGCGGCTACGCTACGGACGGACACACTGACACCGAGCCCGCCCGCCTACTCCGGCCGTGTGTCGACACGGCTCCACCGTCCGCCTCGGCACACGCCACCCGTGGGCCATGGGCCCGCGCCGCTGCGGGTGGGCCCGACAGGTCATTCCCAAACGAACGACAGGTAACAAACGCCCCAGTCCAAGGGGCAGTTGGACCCGTACCGCACGCGCCCGCAGCAGCAGGCCTGTCCACCACCGCGCTACGCCCTGGCCTGCACCAGCGGCCCACACGTCAGTGGGGAGGGTCCATCAATCGGGTTCCCCTCCGTCCCCTTCTTCCTCCCTCTTCCTTCCGTCGGCTCCTCCTCCCTCTCGGTCTCGGCTGGGCTGGGGGGGACGCGCCTCCCTCCTCTCTCAATCAGAGCTCTGGGAGAGACAGCGCACACACGAGGGACGTGAAGGATCGACCAGCAGGAGCTAGAGAGAGAGAAGAGGAAGAGTAGCGTTGATACACCGTCGAATCGAATCGAGCCCGGCCGCCACCCCCATATCGGAATCGGAACCCAGCGTCGCCATCCCCCACCCTCTTTCCACTCCATGCCCATTCCACCACCACCACCGCCCCGCGCGCATCGCCCCGCGCTCGCGTGATTCGTACGGTTTATCACCGCCTCTTTCTCTTCCACTCTCTCTCCCGTCCCGGTTCGTCCCGCCGCCGCGACGCCCGACCACAAGTAGTAGCGACATTCGTATTCGCCTCTGAGATTCTTCCTATCCTGATTCTTCTGCATATGCTGCCTCTTCCTGCTTCCGCTGCTTGATTAGTGGGGGGGATTGTGGCCTCTAACTGTCGGTGTGACTGCTGTTTCTGCAGCTGTTTAGCTCTGCGGCGAGATGGCGGGAGGCGCCGGTGATGCCGGCGGTGGCGAGCACGCGGCGGCCGCCTACTGGTACGACGCCTGCGAGGACGGCGCCTCGCTGCTGTGCGGCATCGATTTCGCCGCGTCCGCCGACTTCGACCCGGGCCTCATACCGGCCATGGACTGCGGCGCCGACGACGGCTTCGTCGCCGAGATCGACCGGATACTCGAGAGCATCAACGCCGAGAGCGCTCCCGCGCCGCCGCCGCCACCGCCTCCTGCGCCTGCGCCCGCGCCCGCGCCCGTGGCTCCGCCGCAGCCGCAGTTGCAGGAGGCGGTTGTGGCCGTGGCCCACAATGCAGTGGCGGTGGTGGACGCGCCGCAGAGGACCCAGGCCGTGGAGGTGAGGAAGGAGCCCAGGAGGGAGTCCCCGCTCGCCGGGGTCAATGGCGGCGCTGAGTGGAGGGACGGGAAGCGCCAGCGTACCATTGCGGGTGCCACCGGGGGTTCACGCCACGACCGCCGGCGGCGTCCGATGCCGCTGCCCCCGCCTCCTTCCCGTGCTTGGGAGGACCGCCGTGGAAGGCGGGAGTATGACAGACCTCGTAAACGCGACCGCGACGGTCACTACGCCCATGATCACCACCGACGGGAGGCCCGAGGGTTCTGGGAGCGTGACCGAGGTGGCAAAATGGTGTTCCGCCATGGCATGTGGGAGGCTGAGGCGGACCGCCAAGGAAAGCGTGCCAGGACACAGGATGGAAGTCCTGCAGAGACTAAGGTGGAGGTGGAGCAGACGGCAGCCTCACAGAAGGAGAAGCCTGTCACTGAGGAGCAAGCGAGGCAGTACCAGCTCGAGGTGCTTGAGCAAGCAAAGAGAAGGAACACAATTGCCTTCCTTGAGACTGGTGCTGGGAAGACTCTCATAGCTGTCTTGCTCATCAAAAGTATCTGTGACAAAATGCTCAAGGAGAACAAAAAGATGCTTGCTATTTTCTTGGTGCCTAAGGTGCCCCTTGTGTATCAGGTACTGTTAAAAAGGGTGAGCCTTTAGAAGTTTGTGCTGCATGTTTTGTGGATACAATCATATATTTTTTCCTTGGTGGAATTGCAGCAAGCTGAAGTGATACGCGAGAGGACTGGCTATCGTGTTGGGCACTACTGTGGGGAGATGGGGCAGGATTTCTGGGATTCTAGAAAGTGGCAGCGTGAGTTTGAGTCAAAACAGGTAAATTCCTTGACACTGTCTGTCTTTTATTTCCAAACTGTTATCATATACGTCATCTCATGGCCAAGTTCTGAGCAAACTTGCACATAGGACACCGTCTGTCTATATTGTTCATGTTGTTACCGTTTAGCTGGTCGGTAGCCAAGACAATTGAATGAAGCCTAACCGATCTTTGTGGATTATTAAGTTGTAAATAGAATATTTTGCTCTAGATGTAGTTTTGTTTGCTTCTATTATGGTGGCCATTACTGCAGTGTGTTTCCTAGGAACAATTGTTTTATATATTCGAGTACAATAGTACAATTGTCACATAACATGAATAATTGTTTTTTTACTAGTCCCACCGTTTTTTACACCTCTCAACCTGCAGCATCTGAAACATAAACTAACACACACCTCCGCTCACACCCTACATACACATCCAGATCTACCAACTACACTTCGTATTAGAAAACCACATCCTTGAAGAGATCACTGCAGCCTCCAAGGTCCCACAGGCAATGGGCAAATAACATTCCAATTGTATCTCCACGCGAGAGAGGCTACACATTTTATCTGGGTTCTCAGCCCTGGTGAGAACACTAGTGTCGAATCCAGGGATTGAATGCTGGTGGGTAGCGTGCTCACCAGAAAACAATTCGTCTCATGTGATGATATGATTAATAGTCTTTTTGGTATCCCATTTAATGGTGTATCATGCACAAAAGAACAAAGAATGACTCTTT
Source organism: Digitaria exilis (assembly GCA_015342445.1). Taxonomy (NCBI): domain Eukaryota; kingdom Viridiplantae; phylum Streptophyta; class Magnoliopsida; order Poales; family Poaceae; genus Digitaria; species Digitaria exilis. Next base: position 1,147,945 of record JACEFO010000144.1, read on the forward strand.
CTTAAGGACTCTGAAAACAAAAAAACTACAGAGCTATTACAGTAAAAAAACAAATCCATGGCATGTCAGGACATGCTTAATAAGAATTTTTTCAATGTTATATTTGCTTAGAGAGCGAACCTGAAGTGTGAGGGGCCAGGAAAAAAAGGGTCTTGAAAGCGAGCAGTATGCACAGACCCCAGAGAATTTCTTTGGATAAAACCACATGGGCTTTCGGTCACCTAATAATATTACTATTATTGATGCTTTTATATAAGTTCTTTTTCACTCCAGTTGGTGGCTTATATTGGCCTTAGTATCTAATCTACCTCAACTTGCTTGGGACTTTGGCTTCATTGTTGTGATTGTTATGTTTGCTTAGACTTGGTCTTTTACACTTATTTGGTAGATAATTTAATAGAATTGTCAAATCTATAATGGAGATATTTACATATCTAAAGGTGACCAATGTTACGTGGTTTTATGTAGAGGCTTAGTGTATACCTGTTTCTAGGGAGGACTTGGTTTATAGTTAATAATGTTATGAGCAGGAGAGATAAGTGTTGCTGCCTTCTCTCTTAGCTTCGTTGTTTCTAGTTATTTTGGAGACTATGGGTGTGTCGATACTTATGACAAGGTAGTACCCTAAGCAACCGTGCATTTGTCAGTAGAATTTGAGGGGCACACCTCAGCCTAATAGACATTATTTTTGCATAAAAAGTTACCTTCACTAGCATTTTTGTAATTTTAGGAAATTATTTAAATTAGGAAGGTTGTAGATTTTATTAGACTGGGTCGAATGTGTCTTTGTAGTCATTAACTATTCTATAAATATAGCCGAGTATACCTGTAAAATAAAGAGGTATAGAAACCCTCATACTCCCAATCTCTATCCCTTAGGTGCGAGCACGCCGCCGCCGCCGCTGCCTGTCTCCCTCTCCCCATGAATCTTCCATGTCCTACGCTCTCGACAAGGCTGCCTGTTGTAAGGGTGCTGGTCATGTCTACTTCCATTAGTCCAAGTCTTTAACAGCGAGAAGCAGCAGTCCACAGAAGAGGTTTCCCTCTGTATAAACAATTAAAATAGAATTTCCTAGCTTTCAATTTTGTTCTTTTTTCTATTATGAACAATTCGATGTACCTATTGCGTGTTGAGAGGCACATTATGTTATTTTGCTCTATCTAACAAGAATTTTCATGGTTCTGGAATGCAATACATTTAACTGATTTGTATCTCAATTTATTATGTTTTCTTTCTTACACAACAACAGCAACAACATAGCGTTTAGTCCCTAGCAAGTTGGGGTAGGATAGAGATGAAGCCCAAGAAACGAAGGTCAAGGTTCAGACACGTTGATAGCTAGTCTCCAAGTGCTCCTATCAAAAGCTCTTGCACTATCTTGTTTTAACATGTTTTATATGCTCAATTTGAAATCTCTTGATTTGTTGGAGCTGGTAAAAATAGGATAAGATTAGAATTAGGATAAGGTGTACTATCTGCGTCTAGTTGTATTATCTATCCGGACAGATCGTCTTCACGAGATTTTAGTGTTTTCTCTCAACTAGCTAGTGAATTTATAGAGGGGAAAAAATATCCTTGTGGCCTATTTTAAGGATCACGAATTCATGATAAGGATTTTTTAGCCTTATTTTTCATGCTATCATTTCAATGCGATGGTATTTCTTTTACTTATACATGTCTCATGCAGGTACTTGTTATGACAGCTCAAATTTTGTTGAACATCCTTAGGCACAGTATTATTAAAATGGATGCCATACATCTTCTGATTTTAGATGAGTGCCATCATGCGGTGAAAAAGCATCCATATTCTCTAGTTATGTCAGAATTTTATCACACCACTCCAAAGGACAAGAGGCCAGTTGTGTTTGGCATGACTGCTTCACCTGTTAACTTAAAGGGTATGTCTGTTGCCTGCTCAACGTATCTTCATGTTTAGTTTAATTATGGCTTTGCCTTTTATCCTTATATGCATGTTTCTCTAATGCTTCTTAGTACTACTATTTGGATAGGAGTGACTAGCCAAGAGGATTGTGCCATAAAGATACGGAATCTTGAGAGTAAACTGGATTGTGTAGTGTCTACGATCAAAGACCGGAAAGAGCTCGAGAAACATGTTCCCATGCCATCAGAAGTTATTGTCCACTATGACAAAGCAGCCACTCTTTTGTCTTTCCATGAACAGATCAAACAAATGGAGGTCACCGTTGAAGAAGCTGCACTTTCTAGTTCTAAGAGAACTAAATGGCAGTTCATGGGAGCTAGGGATGCAGGCTCTAGAGATGAGCTGCGCCTTGTCTATGGTGTTTCTGAGCGTACAGAAAGTGATGGTGCGGCTAATTTAATTCAGAAGTTGAGAGCTATAAATTATGCTCTGGGTGAACTAGGACAATGGTGTGCTTATAAGGTACTCGCCTAACATTTAACAGTGCATTAGTGTATTGCATAACTGTCATGTGTTTCTACCTGCTATTTCTGCATAATGTCAGGTTGCACAGTCATTCTTGACAGCACTACAGAATGATGAAAGGGCAAACTATCAGGTCGATGTTAAGTTTCAAGAGTCATATTTGAAAAAGGTTGTTGATTTGTTACACTGCCAGTTGACTGAAGGGGCAGCAATGAAAAGCGAGAATAATGATATTGAAATGCACAGTGCTGAAAGCCAAAAACCAAATGAACTTGAGGAGGGGGAGCTACCTGACAGTCATGGTATTGATATTTGTTTTCCTTACGGAATGTGTTGTGTGCTCATCTTTTTCTTTTGAACCAATGAACCGTTTCCCTATTAATTTCGCTTATCTCTTGACTTTATCATAGTGTAAGATTGTGTAGGATGCGTATAATGTGGTCGATGTATTGCATTGAGCCTCTAGGGGCGAATATATAGGAGTACAGAGTCTTGGAGGGCAAGGCACCTCCGTGGATACATATGGTAGTCCAGGACTCTATCCTAACCTACCATCTATACTCTAACATCCCCCCGCAGTCGTAGCGGTAGCAACACGAACGGATAGACTGAACAATGGAGAGAGATCCCCCCGCAGTCGGATAGCCGGTGCGAATGCTTCGACTGGAGTAGCCCATGTAGATGATAGCCCCTTAATGCCGAAGTAGCCGAAGTAGTCGAGGTTGGACATGATCGTAGCCGTGGAGTAGTCGGGCGATCCGGACCCAGCGTGGCCGTCCGGGTGGCGTCGTATGGTCGACCGGAGACGCCGAGTGGTTGACCGTAGAGCCGAGGTGCTGCGGGTACGCAGCAGCTTCTGGCGGCAGGTTCAGCAAGACGATGCGGCTGGATGGCGATGATGATGGCGCAGCTTAAGATCGCGGCTTACTGTCGTGCTTCGACACATCGGCGGCGGTGTCTGTGAGTTTGCGGCTTGAAGCACTCGGAGCAGAGGCGCTGAGTCGCCAACTGGCGGCGCTAGGGAGCGCCGAGTGGCCGATCGGAGGCGCCTGGAGACGGTGGAGAGTCACCGACCGACGGCGTGAAGAGCGCCGAGGGGTCGATCGGAGGCACCAAACGATCAGCCGGGGCGTCGGGTGGTCGTCCAGGGCGCCGGGGGACGGCGAGACGGTGTGGGCACCGCTGCCGCGAAAGGCGGCGACACCGGCGGTAGAGGCTTGATCACGAGCGTCGTCGCTGCAGCCTGGAGAGCGCAGCAACAACTCGTCCTTCGGGGGTGTCGACGATGAAGCGACGACGAACGGCAGGGCGACGCAAACCGATCTTAGATCGGAAAAAGAAAAGGTACAACAACTAGAAGAGGCCTACGGGTACAATCTCGGGTGCATCTAGCTTTGCCCCTCCCACCTCATACCCTTATCTCTTCCTGTCGTGGACAGAGAGCAAGGGACAGGGACGGAACGAAGGGCCAAGACCTTCCCACACGAGGGAACTCGATGGAGGTGGCGTGCAGCCCGAGCGGACCTGCAACGACGTCGACCGGTGATCTGGTGGCCTGCCGCTCCAGTCGACGCAGTGGCCTAGCAACTCCACCGCTGCAGCCGCGCACGACTCCACCGCGGCAGCCGCGCACTCGTGCTGCGGCGGCGCTGGTAGGAGAGGGCCTGGCCTATGGCGCAGGGAGGGGCGATGAATCCAGATGAAGCCGGAGGGGACGAGGGCGCAGAGGCAGCGGCAAACCCGGCGGCAGCTCGATGGCAGCATGGCCAGGGAGCGGCCACTAGAGAGGTAGGTCCTTCTGGTGCTGATTGACCATGACGGCGCGGTGGATCAGAAGGATCCCTCTGCGCAGATCCTACGAGGGCACTGCCCCCGGTGGAGACGGATCTCCCCGGGGGCGGCGCGAGCGGAAGTCGGAGGCCTGGGGTCAGAACCTAGACTCGTGATACCATGTAAGATTGTGTAGGATGCGTATAATGTGGTCGATGTATTGCATTGAGCCTCTAGGGACGAATATATAGGAGTCCAGGACTCTATCCTAACCTACCATCTATACTCTAACACATAGCACCTATTTTGTTTATTACTTTTATACTTTATTGCACTCGAGGATGTCTCGGTTTCATTTTAATGCTGTTATTTTCCACCAGCTGTTTCTGTAGGTGAACATGTAGATGAAGTAATTGGTGCTGCGGTGGCTGATGGGAAAGTTACTCCTAGGGTGCAGGCTTTGATCAAAATACTTCTCAAGTATCAGCACACTGAGGATTTTCGTGCTATCATATTTGTAGAGCGAGTGGTTACAGCATTAGTCCTCCCTAAGGTGAAGACTATGTTCTTCCACATTCTTAGACCAAATACTTCTGAACCACGCATAAATATTCTGATTTGTCACCTTTTCTTGGCATCATAGGTTCTTGCCGAGCTTCCATCATTAGGCTTTATACGGTGTGCAAGCTTGATAGGTCATAACAATAATCAAGAGATGCGGTCAGGCCAAATGCAGGATGCAATTGCAAAATTTCGTGATGGCCGTGTATGTTTCTATTCGTAATTTTCAATGGGATGCACCCATCTTTTGTCCGTTCAATGCTATCTATGCTAGCTTCGCCTAACTATCTGTGATTCTGTGCAACTACATTTGTGAAATTTTATGATTTCCATGTATCTTTCTACTTCATAACATAATTCTACATCTGTATTTTTCTTTCCAAGTGCCTGTCTATTATAATTTGAATATTAAGTAGGTGAAACTTTGTGCTATGCATATGCAGCTCTATTTTTGGGGCATATATTGGAGCTAATTTGCGCACCTCATACTTACTTGACCAGCTATCAAATTTTATATTTTGCAGGTTACGCTGCTAGTTGCAACTAGTGTCGCAGAGGAAGGACTAGATATCCGCCAGTGCAATGTTGTCATTCGCTTTGACCTTGCAAAGACTGTTTTGGCTTACATACAGTCTCGAGGTCGTGCTAGAAAGCCTGGATCTGATTACATATTGATGCTTGAAAGGTACTTGTGTGTCACCTAAACTTTTGGTACAATTATAATAAGCTCTGTTTAAGTCCATGAATTTATAAATTGATTGTGCTAGGGGAAATTTGTCGCATGAAGCATTCTTGAAACATGCTCGGAGTAGTGAGGAGACATTAAGAAAAGAAGCTATTGAGAGAACTGATCTCAGTCATCTTGATGGTACTTCTGTGATATGCCCTGTTGATACATCGCCAGATTCTATGTATCAGGTTGAATCCACAGGTGCTGTTGTCAGTTTGAACTCTGCAGTTGGACTGATACATTTTTACTGCTCACAGCTGCCAAGTGACAGGTATATACTCCTTCCATTTGTTTAGTATGGTAGCTCAACTGGTGTTTCAAATTGCAGGCTCATCCTGAGTTTCCTGCTCCCAGGTATTCGATTCTCCGTCCGGAATTTATTATGCAAAAGCATGAGAAGGAAGGGGTCTCAACAGAATATTCTTGCAAGCTTCAACTCCCTTGTAATGCTCCATTTGAGAAGCTTGAAGGCCCTACATGCAGTTCAATACGTCTGGCACAACAGGTAATGACAGTTCCACTGGAACAAATTATTTTTCTGTTTTTGACCTATATCTTGTCCATTAGTTTGAATCGTACCTGGCTCTTTTTGTGCAGGCTGTTTGTTTAGCTGCTTGTAAGAAGCTGCATGAAATGGGTGCCTTCACAGATATGCTTTTACCTGATAGAGGAAGTGGGGAAGGAGAGAAGACGGAACAAAATGATGAAGGTGATCCACTCCCTGGAACCGCACGGCATAGAGAATTCTATCCTGAAGGGGTTGCTGAAATTCTGCGGGTGAGGATTTGGTTTTTCACTCATTATCTCTGGGTTTGAACTTAGAATTGGTCTTGGTGGACTAGTGGTGCATTGCAATTTCCAGTACTACTTTTGGTTTATAATTCTAACTACTTTTCTTGTAGTCTCATTTCCATTGTATGTTGTTTATCACAGGGAGAATGGATTTTATCTGGAAGAGATGGTTGCCAAAACTCGCAATTTATTAAGTTATATATGTATTCTGTGAACTGTGTGAACATTGGGAATTCAAAGGACCCTTTTGTTACACAACTTTCAAATTTTGCTCTTATTTTTGGCAGTGAGCTGGATGCAGAGGTAAATTTGTTATCTGGTGATATTGTACAATTTGAGATAACACATGTTCTAGAGTCCATAATGTTTTGATTTTAGGTTTTATCGACGACGATGGATCTCTTTGTTGCTAGGACGATGATAACAAAGGCATCTCTCGTATTCCGTGGGCCAATTGAAATTACAGAAAGTCAGGTTGGTTTGCTTGACAAACATGAAGCATCAGCACTCGTTTCTATAATTTTATTTAATGTAGCTAATACTTACTCCTGTGCTACCAGCTGGTCCTGCTGAAGAGCTTTCATGTTAGGCTCATGAGCATTGTGCTTGATGTTGATGTTGATCCCTCAACGACACCTTGGGATCCAGCAAAAGCATACCTCTTTGTTCCCGTGGGGGCTGAGAAATGTACAGATGCATTAAGAGAGATAGATTGGACCTTAGTTAACAGCATTGTGAACTCTGATGCCTGGAACAACCCTCTACAGAGAGCACGCCCAGATGTCTATCTGGGCACCAATGAAAGGACTCTTGGCGGAGATAGGAGGGAATATGGGTTTGGGAAACTGCGTCATGGAACTGCTTTTGGACAGAAGGCCCATCCTACTTACGGTATCAGAGGCGCCATTGCTGATTTCGATGTTGTCAAAGCATCTGGATTAGTCCCTGTTCGTGATAGGGGGCATTCCAATGATTATCAAAACCAAGGCAAATTGTTCATGGCAGATTCATGTTGGGATGCTAAAGATCTTGATGGAATGGTTGTAACTGCTGCCCACTCAGGAAAGAGGTTCTATGTAGACAATATTTGTTATAACATGAATGCAGAAAATTCATTCCCCAGGAAAGAGGGATACCTGGGTCCATTGGAGTACAGCTCATATGCTGATTACTACAAACAGAAGTAAGATAATGTTTGAAGCTGAATACAAGCATAGTACCCTTTTAGTTCTGATTGTTTTCTCTTTTCCTTTCTGGCAAAAAAGCTTTACACCAGCATCTTGTGATCCTTTATGTTTTTGTTCTCAGGTATGGCGTGGAGTTAATTTATAAGAAACAGCCTCTGATACGGGCACGTGGTGTTTCCTATTGCAAGAATCTACTTTCTCCTAGATTTGAGCATTCTGAAGGTAAAGTTGCACAGTTCTTTCATGAGATTTCATTTAGATTATTTCTTCCTTAATATTGTACTGTTTTCAAAGTCTTGGTCTTTCAGACTCATGCAGGACATCCCATTGAGGGTTAGATTAAATTGATGAAGAAATACTATCTTATTCCTTAACACAGTTACAAATGGGACTATTCTTTTGCAGCTGCCAACGGAGAGTTCTCAGAGAACCTTGACAAAACATACCATGTATATTTACCACCCGAATTATGTCTTGTGCATCCTCTCCCTGGATCACTTATTCGTGGAGCTCAGAGGTTACCCTCAATAATGAGAAGGGTAGAGAGCATGCTTCTTGCAATTCAACTGAAGGACATAATTGGTTATCCGGTTCCTGCAAATAAGGTACACCTGCATCCTGAAGCCTACATTTTTTAGGGGAAACTTTCTAGCTTCCGTACTAGTAGAATTTACTCATAATTGAAGCACTTATAATTTATCTTTTCTGTAATATACGACATGACACACCTCTATGCCTTCCTTATGGCTCTAGCCTTGGTGGATCGTAGTTGTTATAAAGAAAAAAAAAAAGTTAAACAAACCAGGATATACTCAATCCACGTGCTGTTAATGCTATTTCTGGACATTACAATAGGCATGGTAAATTTAAGGGTCTTTCTTAAAGATAACATAAACATGTTGTATATTCACCTAGATTCATCAGGCAATGGCTAAATTATATTCTCAAATACACTAGAGATCGTGCACATCTAACAATAGCTCTTTCTTTATGTGTGTGTGGCAGATATTAGAAGCCTTGACTGCTGCATCATGCCAGGAGACATTCTGCTATGAAAGAGCAGAGCTGCTGGGTGATGCATACTTGAAATGGGTTGTAAGTAGATTCCTTTTCCTAAAATATCCTCAAAAGCACGAGGGACAGCTCACAAGGATGCGGCAACAGATGGTTAGCAACATGATCCTGTACCAATACGCTCTGAATAAAAGCCTTCAATCATATATCCAAGCAGATCGGTTTGCTCCATCAAGATGGGCAGCTCCGGGAGTCTTACCTGTATTTGATGAAGAAACAAGAGACTCTGAACCATCCATCTTTGATGAAGAAACTACTCCTAGTAGTGAATTAGAAAAGGGCTCTTATGATGACTATGCAGATAGCATGCAAGAAGATGGTGAAATTGAAGGAGATTCTAGCTGCTATCGTGTTCTGTCAAGCAAAACTTTAGCGGATGTCGTGGAAGCACTTATTGGTGTCTACTATGTAGCAGGAGGGAAAATCGCTGCAAACCACCTGATGAGATGGATTGGGATTCATGCAGAGTTGGATCCACAGGAGATCCCTCCTTCAAAGCCATATAACATACCTGAGAGCATAATGAAAAACATCAATTTTGACACATTAGAAGGTGCACTGGGTATCAAGTTTCAGAATAAAGGCTTACTTGTTGAGGCTATAACACACGCATCAAGGCCATCATCTGGTGTTTCCTGTTACCAGCGCTTGGAATTTGTCGGTGATGCTGTGTTGGATCATCTCATTACAAAGCACTTATTTTTCACTTATACTGACCTACCTCCTGGCCGCTTGACTGACTTGAGAGCTGCAGCTGTAAATAATGAGAACTTTGCGAGGGTTGCAGTGAAGCATAAGCTGCACGTACATCTTCGCCATGGATCGTCTGCGTTGGAGACACAGGTAAGTTACTGTTTATTTGTTAAGCAGTGAACTTGTGTATATGATCTAATGGTTGGACTGCAGTTCTGTTATGTTGAAATTTTTGCCGCGTTTTGGAAGCATACTGACTATTTGTCTCTGTCCTCTGAAGATTCGAGAATTTGTAAAGGATGTCCAGGAGGAGCTTTTGAAACCAGGTTTCAATTCTTTTGGGCTTGGGGATTGTAAGGCTCCTAAGGTTCTTGGAGACATTTTTGAGTCTATTGCTGGCGCGATATTCCTTGATAGTGGGTATGATACTTCTGTAGTCTGGAAGGTAATTAGTTTCTGTATCATTGCGAAGTTCTGTTAATTCTCATGTGAAAAATACTAAATGTTCTTCTATTAAACCATTATGCCAGGTTTTTCAGCCTTTACTTGATCCAATGGTAACACCAGACACCCTTCCAATGCATCCTGTGAGGGAGCTCCAAGAGCGCTGCCAGCAGCAAGCTGAAGGATTAGAATACAAAGCATCGCGGACAGGCAATGTAGCTACAGTTGAAGTCTTTGTTGATGGCATTCAGATTGGTGTAGCTCAGAACCCACAGAAGAAGATGGCACAAAAGTTGGCAGCAAGAAATGCGCTTGTTGTCTTGAAGGAAAAGGAAACTGCAGCAAAGAAAGATGCCGAAAAGGACAGCGAGAAGAAAAATGGATCTCAGATGTTCACTAGGCAGACCCTGAATGACATATGCTTGAGAAGGCAATGGCCAATGCCACAATACAGGTGCGTAAACGAGGGCGGCCCTGCCCATGCCAAAAGATTTGTTTATGCGGTAAGGGTGAATACATCTGACCGTGGGTGGACTGATGAGTGCATTGGAGAGCCAATGCCGAGTGTGAAGAAGGCCAAGGACTCTGCTGCCATTCTTCTCCTTGAGCTTTTGAATAGAAATTACCGTGACAAGCCTGACGGCAAATAGTTTAGTTGCTGTTCTTGGTGCCGCGGTGGTAGTGGTGGTGTGGGGGCATTTCAGCATTCTTATACCCATTCAGTGCTTTTCAGCCCTGACAAATAAAAACATAAGCAGGGCTGAGGAGTGAGACTAGAGGATTATTTTGTCGAGGCCGCTGGTTACTGCTAGGTATTTACTAGTGAGCTATTGAGGTGTTACAAATAGGGAGTTGCAAATTGAAATAGAAGAAAGGATAGGTTGATATAGGATATTGCTGGCCTCTCATTCGACGATTGTATAAGGTGTTTACTTATTGATCCAACAAATTTACAGTAATGATATATTATATCGGTGCTTAACAAGTTTCTCGTGTATCTATCTCGTTTTGCTATGGATTCGGTTCTTAGTTACTGCTTACAGCATCTTACATTCCGTGTAGCAACATATGTGCATGATCAAAATCTTCCATCTTTACCCTGGCATTTGGACAGACTTACCGTGCTACCTGGTACGCGAATCAAATCTAGGAAGTCTGTTCGAAGATACTCAGTATAGAAAGATTACTGAAATGAGAATTGGATTAATAACTTGAAGATGCCACTAATTAATCTGGAAACTGAGATGATGCAACAACGTCCATTTCATATGGTGAACAAACAAAACATCTTATTGCAAATCCTCAAAAATAAAGAAGACGCGATGGATGTGACTCCACCGGGTGTAGGTCGAAGCAGTAACGATGGAGCAACGACCGATGTCAGGCCGTGAGCTCCATGATGGCGCTGACGATGTCGCCGTCGTGCGCCTTGAGAGCCTTGACGGCCTTGGCCCTTGACACGCTGGCCTGCGTCATGACGAGGTCGATGTCGCGGGGCTCTATCCCGGTCTCGTCCACCTCCTCCTCCTCGTCGGCCGGCGCCGCGGCGGCCGCGTCCTGCTGCTTGGGCCCCATCACCTTGCTCAGGTCCTGCATCCTGAACTGCTGCGCGGCCTGGGCTTGCAGCTGCGAGCTCAGGTCCTCTATCTTGGCCTCGCCGAATATCACGTACGTCTCCGACGTGGGGCTCTTGAAGACGTCAGGCTTGGACACCACGAACAGTATCTGAAGCAGCGGGTGCATATATGTCAGCAACAAAGAATCGAGGAGCAAATGATTAAACAACGTATGTAGCTCTGACTTACGTTCTTGGCTCGTTTGATGGTTATCCTGCTGACGCCGGTGACTGGTTTCATCCCGAGCTTCATCATGGCCTTGCGGCTCTTCTTCTCGCTCCGGCTCTGCTTGGAGCCCTCGGTCGCCCCTGCACCAAGCTCACCTACACCGGACGGGCACAGACACGTCAAATTCCCGGCGTCTGCTTTCATCATAAACAAACAGAGGGCAATCGACATGGTACCTTCATCAGCGTCGTCTTCGTCGTCGTCGTCATCTTCGTCGTCGTCTTCCTCGTCCTCCTTGACGTCCTCGACGACGGGCGCCTCGTCCACCGCCGCCTTGGGCGCGGCCTCCTCGCTCTTCGCGAGCGCCGCCGCCACGCTCTTCTCCACCTCCACCGCCGGCGCCTGCTCGCTGACCATCCTTCCTAGGCCTCGGCTGATCGAGCACGGGCGACCTGCGGTGGTGGACTGGTGGTGCACGGCAACGAACGGCGCTGGCCTCAGGATAAGCCGAGTGTGGAGAGGAGACCGGCCGCCGCAGCGCAGGCCTTATCTATCCGCCACAATGCAGCTGGGCTTGTGCACACTTGCCTTTTTCGTGTGATGGGCTCGCGTCGCATGGCTCAGCCCACACTAAGGGCGGGCCGAATTCAGGCTGTCCTTTTTAGAGTACGTCCGTCCGTGATACTACTGTAGATGAGCAACGAGTCCAAGATAGACTCCGCGAAGAACTCTGTCCGTCCGTTACCGACGACTATACAACGGAGAGAGACCCCGGTCCATGATTTAAATTAAAACGCTCCTGGTAACCCTGGCTTAATCCTGCGAGTTTTCCTCGTGAACCTACAGGTTTAGGAGCTTGCATCTGCTTCTTCAGGACGTTGCCCCTAGGCGATCGAGGTGGATGCCGATGGAGAGTTGTACCGTAGATCTTGAGAAAGGCGTCACCGGGGTGGAGACGGCGACCAAGGAGCTGAATCCTCGCCTCCTCATATGTCTCAGTGTCATCAATGTGAGACTTTTTTTTCCCCCGAACATCTTCCCTTGTACAGTATCTCAACATGTCTTTTCCTTCCAGATCTATGGGTGTATTATCTCCCACATAATTTTTCTTTCTTTTGCTTTATATCTAGCCTTCTAATCTTTAGCTCTCACCTCTTGTCTTTGTTTTGTAGGATGTGGTTCTTGTCCTGCAGACGCTGTTTTACATTGGTACATTCGTGTGGGTGATCAGTCTTTCCAAACACTGGTGGGATTCGTGGCCACTTGTTCTCATCCTGTTCAGGGCCGTACCTACATTTTGGAGGCCCCAGGACGAAAAACGTAATGGGGGCCCTAAAGTTTAAACATATAGCATGCTTTACTTAGTTATAAACTTCAGTGTTTCTTACATCACATAGGACCATATCAAATATTAATGCTGAAACAGTAGAGATAGTACCAAGCAATCAACTAACCTCACGTTCTACTAAAAAGCATGATTCTTTTAGTATTTCTTGAAATGAAATCCTCAATTATATTTTCATACTTGATATTCTCCAAGATATCATTTTCAAGTGCTATTATCGCCAGTGAAGTGAGTCTTTCTTGTGTCATAGTAACTCGTAAATATGATTTCGATCTGCTGCGTGTGCAATGTCCAGCGCCGCCATCGTCTTCACCGGTGGATGAGTGGACGAAGCGGTTCCAGGAAGCCGAGCGGCTGGTGGACGACGTCGCCGAGCGGATCGCCGAGAGGGAGTCCGTGCCGCCGTCGCTGCCGCGGGAGCTCCAGCGCCGGACCGCCGAGATCCGCCGCAAGGTCACCATCCTCGGGACCAGGCTCGACATGCTGCAGGAGGACTTGTCTGATCTCCCAAAGAGGCAAAACATGTTAGTATCACACAATTAGTCCTCCATCTTGCTCGTAACAGATGATGATGATGATGATCATGGCCATAAGAACTAAGAAAAGATTACAAGACTATAACAAGCTTATGTTTCGCGTCCGTTGCAGAGGCTTGAAGCAGCTGGGCAAGCTTGCCGAGAAGCTCTCCGGTCTGAGCTCCAAGGCCAAGGAAGTTGGTGGGCAGTTCACGATGAAGTATGCATCGGACAGGTGAGTTAATATGCCACCATGCCAGTTACCCGTTCTACTATCAGCTTCCCCTTTGTTTTGGATCATGAATGGACCTCGGCCAAATCCTTTCTTATTTCTCTTGAATCTTCAGGAACGACTTGCTTGGATCGAGCGAGCAAAGCGCAAAGATAGATGTGAACAACATTGCCGATATGGACAACCATGAGATGATCAGCTTGCAGAGGCAAGTCATTAAAGGTCAGGCTCTGTTTTTTCCTTAGTATAACTGCGTCACTGAAATTACCTCTACATGCAAATGCTATTATGCTAAAGTGAGCTCCGTATACATGGTGCAGAGCAAGATTCTCAACTGGAGATTCTAGAGGAAACTATTGTCAGCACGAAGCACATTGCACTAGCGATTAACGAGGAGGTGGATCTGCAAACTAGGCTTATCGTAAGTGCCAGGATATCAACAATATATTTTCACAAAAAAATAAAAAGCGGACTCAACTTGCCCTTTCAGACTAAACTTGGTTCTAAATCACTTTTACTTGAACGTTGCAGGACGACTTGGACGAGAGGGTTGAAGACACAAGCACCCAGCTCGAGGTATATGCCTCATCTAATTTCCAAAATGTTCACCCTCACATAGCCAAAACAAACTAGTAACTGATTTTCTCACAAGATACCTGACTCCTGAATCCTAACATGTCATTTCCTTCGAAACGACGGTAAGGGTTTTGCCGCGAGTTTTGTTAGAAAGAAAGAAAAATAGAGATATTGCAAAACAGCAGCAACATCTCATAAATCATACCCATGTTTTAGAAGACTTATTATACGTGACACTGTTGTTAGATAAGCTAACATGTTCCTTGTTATTTGTGTGCCTGCAGCGTGCCCTGAAGAGGCTGAAGAAACTGAACATGCGCGTAAGGAAAGGCGATTCTTGTTGGGGTATACTGTTGGCGATCATTGCCGCTGTCATCTGTGTTGTCGTAGTCTGGGTTCTGATAACAATCAAAGGCTAAAAGAGACATTGAAATAAATTCCAAGAGCTATTTTTTTTTCAAGGATGCTCAAACAATACTAGCTGACTCGGTTCTCTCTTATGTATTCGTATTACATCATATATGATGCGTACAGATAAAAAAAAACATTTTTTTCATTTGAAAGGAAAAAAAAAAGATCAGTTTGTTGAGTCCAATGCAACTATGAAAGTGCCCGCAGTATATCATAGAATTTCTGATGGCTTTCCTACATATCCTTGGATGTGGCAAAATTTGTTTTAGACGAAAATTTTTTAGTAACTGGGGCCTATTTCTTTTCAGGCAGCCCAGCTAAGCCCGATAACAAATTTAAGCCCAACTAATTTTTCAGCCCAAAAGACTCGCATCTTCTGTTTTTTTTTTCGCGCTGAACTGTTCGCCATGGGCGCGGCGCAGGGGAGCGACGACAGCCATGGACGCCGGCAGCCCGTGGGCGTTCGGCACGAGCTACGTCCACGACGTGCTGGCCAGCCGCAGCGTCCTCACCTCCGACCATGCTCCATGGACAACAACGCCGACTGTTCTCCCTGTACCTGTTCGTGGCCAGGTTCGGCGACTCGCCATAGCCACCAAGATGGACGGCATCAAGGTGCTCACCGCCGGCAGCGACACCGAGATACTCAGATACGAACCAGCTGAAGGGTCATCGATTCTCGAGTGTCTTCTTCTTCTTCTCCATATCGTAAGCCGCAATCAGGTATACACACGGTGCTAGGATTACGCGTGAGAATGTGAGATGGGTACAACACACATGTTTAGCAACAGCAAGGCAAGACGAGACATGCAAGCTCACAGCCAAATCTGCCTATGAAAAAAGAACACTAGCAGGGGGCGGTGCCTATAGGCTCAAGGGATGGATTTGCCGTGCCAACGCTTTTGTCATGTGCCGAGCACAACTGAGGGTAACCTGAACTGAATGATGCGTACCTAACAATCTTCTGGATTGTCTTAAAAAAAAATAATCTTCTGGTTCTGGATCATAATGGGCACCAACCAAAGTATAGTGCTAGCTGCATGATTAGCGCCGCGCCTCTGAGAGCTCGACCTCGAGCCTTTCTTCTTCGTGCTAATGCTAATGCTAGTTTTTGTCCGTAAAGCAAAGCCGAGTCCGGAAAGGAGCAAGCAAAAAGCTTGCGGTGCCATGAAAGCGAATCCAACTTTGCCATGCTAGCCAAATAGCATGGGGCTTAGTGGTTGGCCTTGGCCAGAACACACCACCAGGCTTTCTTTCCTCGTATAAAAGATGAACCTGAGCTTTTCTTTCCAAAAAAAAAGTATGAACTTGAGATTTGTTTTTTTATTCCTCTCACTAATTCATAGAGAGAAAAAAAGGATGGGCATGGCATCTACTGATTGATTCCAGCCACATAAGATGCCGTTTTGGCCCGTAAATTGGGACGACGCGGAATATTGGAGTTGTGCTTACGTCTCAAGAAGAACACGAAACTGGCTCCATTTTGTTCTCTTTTCCAGCGGCCTGCCAAGCAATCAAGCATGAACTGAAGGTTCCTTTGGGATGCGATGCGACATGGTTTGCTCTTCCTGGAATTGCGGTCAAACCGGCAGCAGTCCATGATCTGCTGACTGATTGGCTACGAATGGCATGGATTCCCGACTTGTGCGCGCGTCCACCCAACACTGACCTGCCTGCATCCATGTGCAGCCACCATTCACCTCGAGCATGGACCTGAATTGGTAAGGTAGCAGTTGGCGGTTTTCTTTTTTAGTTTGCACTTCACAGTGACAACCTGCATATTTCCAACCATAGGAATTTTACCATGCCAAATTACAGCTAGCCTCGTGACTGTGTGACACGATAAGCAGAGAAGAATGTTCCTACTCCCTGCTGCACAGTGATCAAGGCTTTCAGTAACTTTTTACCAAGAAAGATGGAAACTGCATGGACCAGCAGCCGCCCCTACTACTCTGCTGCAGCCTGCTTGCCTTGCCTCCTTTCGGCAAAGTTTCTGCACTGACGGATCCGATCCGATCTAAACGTGGTGGACTCGTGGCGCTTCACCACCTTTGAAAAATTGCTCGATCCGCACAAGAAAAGCTTCTCGCCTTCTCCTCCTTAACGTGGAAGGCAATTGAATCTGGCCTCTCTTTTCCTGAAGGCACAGACAGAATCTGATCTGAGTTGGATGGCCCTAACTAATCACACTCCACTACTCATAAACTTATCATCAGTCAAATATACTAAGCGAATACTCATAACAGGACTCCAGGACAAAGACTGCTTTCATCGTGCGTCTTAGGAAAGGTTTTCATTTCGATCATTGTAGGCTGCAGGAGACACGAGTCCGATCCATATCCCTGACCTTAAAGCAAGCCGATGGATCAGTGAGTCAATCATACAGTGCAGTGAATGTTTAGGTGCCCTTGGATTCAGTAGCGGCGCGTAGCTATAGCTGGCACAGGATTGCGCGTTTCGCGGCGCTAGCTGCTGATGACGAGCTTTGCTTACGGGACGCAACCGACAGATGAAGAGATCTATGATAGTAGGTCATAGGCACTGACTGGCATTGCTTACCCTGCTTTTACCTAGCGCTACAAATAAACCGTGCAATGATGAGCTTGCTCGTATCGTCGATTGGCAACTGAATGTCTGAATCAAAGCAACTATCATCCACTATCTCTTGTGGAGTTGTGGTACTACTGCCTGGTCCATCCTTCCATCTGAATTTGGATGATAGAACTGAGCAGAAGGTTCCATGTCAGAGAAGTGGAAAAAGAGCCTTATCATCACGATGGCTCCCAGCCATACGAATACAATCCTCGGCTTTGTACTAATGACTGATGAAATCATAACTGGGCCCTATAAGATCATCCAATTGTCCATGCAATCAATGATCGACGTTTCTTAGAGTAAAATTCAGAAGGAAACCAAATTAAAGCCTGAATCAAACTGCATGTTTACATATGGGTCTCAAGCTGCATATCTGCTGGCACCTGCCTTTTTATCGCCTCAATCATGTCCCAAAAGGGCCCGTCCCTCCTCCACTCAGCAAGCACATGGCAGGCCAACCCTCCCTATAAATCCGCCCCGGCCGACCGGAGTCCCACCGCTTAGCGTGGAAGCAACCAATTTGGAAAGAAAAAAAAAACGTCGAGGCAGGTAGCTAGGCAAGGAAGAGATCAATGGAGGCGCGTGGAGGAAGCAGCAGCAGAGGGCTGCGGGTGGCTGTGGTGTGGGCGGTGGTGGTGATGGCGGCGGCGGTGCGGGCGCAGCTGCAGGTGGGGTTCTACGACACGCTGTGCCCGGCGGCGGAGATCATCGTGCAGGAGGAGGTCAGCAAGGCCGTGTCGGGGAACCCCGGCGTCGCCGCCAGCCTCGTCCGCCTCCACTTCCACGACTGCTTCGTCAGGGTACCATCCTTGCTGCTCATTCCATGCATCGATTTCCTCGTTCGCGTTGCCGCCATGATCGGGTGGGTGGCTGCTTCGAGTTCGAGTGATCCAATGTAACGCTGGGGGGATGTGCCCCTTGGCTCGGTTTTTTTTTTCCCCATCTAACTGCAATGCAAGTTGCAAACACCCGCCGCAGTTAAAAAAAATAAGATAGGTAGATGATCGGGTGGCTTTGATTAATTAATTTGCAGGGGTGCGACGCGTCTGTGCTGCTGGACTCGACCCCGGGCAACCAGGCGGAGAAGGACGCTGCCCCCAACACGAGCCTCCGCGGCTTCGAGGTGATCGACAGCGCCAAGGCCCGCCTGGAGCAGGCCTGCTTCCAAGTCGTCTCCTGCGCCGACGTCCTCGCCTTCGCCGCCAGGGACGCCCTCGCGCTGGTAACTAAACTACCTACGCGCCCCCATCCACTATTCCACTCGCTATCTCTAGTTCTCTACCAACCACACTGCCCACTGCCAGCACGCACCACGTAGTAGCAAGTGGTGGCGTGGTGCTCTGTATCGCTGTCTCGGATCACGCGCGCCACGCCATTGAAGAGGCATGGCCGATGCCACCGATCGAGAGCTGCAGCTGAGCACCCGTTCCGTTAGCTAGCCTTTGCCCGATCCCAAACCTTTGACAGAAAGCAAGACCTCTGACGCCACCGAATGAACCTGCACGTACGTCAAATCCGGTGCGTGCGGCCTCGCGTGGCTACTACGTTCCGAAGCAAGCAACGCACGCACGGCCGGCATGGCATGGGGTCCCCGTGCGGCGGCAGGACACGCCGGAGCCGTGCCGTGAGCCATCGTTTTCTTCGGGTACACGCCGGACCTACCGGGTCGGTGCTCGTAACAGCGTCCACATGATGGTGTCCCGCTCGATCAGAGGTCTAGGATCAGGAGCAAATCAATACCGAAGCAGTATAGTTGAGCAATACTACAGCGAATCGGCGAATATATTCACCGCACTGCTAGAGAAAAAAATAAAAGCTTGCTTTCTGCAAGCCCTTTGGCCTAAAGGTTAGCAGTATTTTAGAAGCAGAAATCAGAAAAGGATGGCTCGTGCGCCGGGCCAGCGCCAATCATTCCCCAAAGCTCGTTCATCAGGCGCCGATCTCCACGCACTAAAAGTCTATGTGATTCAGTGCAGTGTTCAAATACCAAGGCACGCAGCTACTAGCTGCTGCCTCCAAGGCTTCTCATTTTTTTGGGACATTTTTCTATCAGCAAGTGCAATGTTCCATTTTTCCTCTTCGTCTGACCCTTGCCTAACGGTTCATTCTCAGTCTCTTGCAAGTTGGACTGTTTAAGCACAGCGCGGTAGTGTTCAGATGCCGTTAGGATCAAAGGGAGGAGGGTTTTTTTGATGCATTATTGGTGTGGTCGTACGACCGTTACACTCTATCGTGCTCCAGTACAAACTTAATTTTTAAATGCTGTCTTCAGCGGCGATGATGTCTGGGTCCTACTGTATCTGGTAAGCTACATTCTGAACTAGGAGTATCTGACGGCCTGCCGATCGAGTGGTAGCAGAACATTGATACTGTCAAGTCAATTAAGTACTGATAATTTATGATAAAACACCTCGATCACTCGCTCAGTGGTACTATAGTTGTCTAGTGGAGCTTGAGTGTCTATTGTCCCATACGGCCATACCTGATCGCGCATGCTCACACCAGCTGGGAGATCAGTACTGTTACTAGCTGCAGAGAGATGAGGCGTAGGGAGAAGAGGTTTCCGTTTTGCAAGCTGGCAACAGAGCACGCGACAAAGACAAGAACCAGCCAAAGGCCGGCCGGCGGTTCGACGTCCATGTCCCGTGGCCGGTCAGCGAAGCCCCGGCGAGGAAAGAGTGAGAGCTACGGGGAGGTCCGGCGGGGCACGCCAGGACACCTTCGTGGGCGCCTTTGTTTACGTGGATCCAACCCATGTGGCCGGCACACAGCTTGTCTCCACATGCCACCAGCTTGTCTCCCTCCCTCCCTCCCACTCGAGTCCGTGCCCTGTCACCACCCATGTGCCTCGTCACTGTCGCTGCCGATCTGGCGGCCGGATTTGGCACAGTGGCATTGGGGACAAGCTGCCCGGCGCTCTACTGGCACGCCCGGAAAACCTGCAGTGTTCGTCGTGTTCTCATCTGTAGCGTTCATCTTGTTCACGTCTGCATGTACCTGGTTGTCCGTCGCGTTCACCACTGGGTACGTAGGTACTGAATGCTGACGTGTGTGAGTGACTGACGTACGTGTGTGACGGTGCAGGTCGGCGGGAACGCGTACCAGGTGCCATCGGGGCGTCGCGACGGGAACGTCTCGTCGGCGCAGGAGACGAGCGGCAACCTGCCGCCGCCGACGGCGAGCGTGAGCCAGCTGAACCAGTTCTTCGGCGCCAAGGGGCTCACCCAGGCGGACATGGTGGCGCTCTCCGGCGCGCACACCATCGGCAACGCGCACTGCAGCTCCTTCGACAGCCGGCTCTACTCCTACGGTCCCAACGGCGCCGGACAGGACCCCACCATGGACCCCACCTACCTCGCCAAGCTGGCGCAGCAGTGCCCCAACCAGAGCGGTGGCCCCGACGGGACGGTGGCCATGGACCCCGTTACGCCGGCCACCTTCGACACCAACTACTACGCCTCCATTGTAGCCAGGCGTGGCCTGCTCGCCTCCGACCAGGCGCTCCTCGCCGACCCCACCACCGCCGCGCAGATCGTCGGATACACCAATAGCCCCGACACGTTCCAGGCGGACTTCGCCGCGGCCATGGTCAAGATGGGCAACGTCGGCGTGCTCACCGGCACCGCCGGAACCATCCGGACCAACTGCAGGGTCGCCAACTGATATGATCCGTTTCGTCCATCGGTGACGGTGTCGATCGATCTGTACTGTATGTGATTAAAAATGTATGTACTCGACGTAGAGTGTTAATTGTTCTGATGGTGATTCAGTCTCAATCCTGCCCACACCTGTCTCTAGTTTGCGTACTGCGACGTAGAGTGTCGATTTACATTATTTTTTTATGTCTTTTTTTCTTCTTCTTCTTCTTCTTTTTATATGGTTCTGATGATGCTGAGATATATAGATTTTGTTTATTCTTTTATTAGCTTGTGTACTACTTGTATGTAACCATGAGGCGATGAGGGTCATCAAGAAACTGTATATCTAAGAATTGCGACAACAGTGCTCAATAAAGAAATATGGTGTTGCCTATAGAAAATCCCTATATCTCAAGTGTTTGTGAATTCCCCTTTCCAAAAACTAATAGTAGTATAACATTCCCTCTGGTTCATATTGCTGCAAACTTCTGCAACTTTTTTTAGAGGAATCTTTTGCAACCTTTTGAAGTTTTGATGGGCGCTTGCGATTTCGCCCTCGTTGAGTAGAGAGAATGGCGCTAAAGGAGTTGGGCTATATAGTCTAGCGCACACTTGTGTGGGCCATCAAAGATCCTTGACAGACTGGGCCGTCTCCAAAGCCCAGTGGCCCATCACAACCGTCGTCTGTTGGGCTTTGGAAGCTGGGCCCTAATCTGCCTGGGGCCATGAGCTGTTCATATATGAGCGGTCTTGTAGTATTTTCCTAAAATAAAATTGCGTGGTCCTCAAAAAAAATGTGTATTAATTTTTCCTGAAAAAAACTGCTGTATTAATGATCATTGGTGGCGCATGCCGTGTCTGATGAAGAAATGCGCGTGCCGTACGTGTTACCCGTTGGCGTACAACACAGCATCCATCAACAAGTTTGCAGGCCCAGAGGACCGATCATCAGTGGTGGCGCCGCTCCCTACCCATATATCAGGGCATGCCTGGTCCCGTCCCGGCGACTGTGGAGGGAGGAGCACACACAGTGCGCCGCTTCCTTCCGCTACAGCGTCCGTCCGTCGCGTGCTGCTGGTCCGGGGCGGTGTGCGTGCATGCGTGTTCTCCAGTACCAGTCACGCAGAGTGACACAGCGCACGGCATGCACATCTCCATTCCATTATTCTCTCGCGGTTGCAGTCGCAGCCGCGCAGCCGATGCCGACCCATCCACCGTGGCAGGTGCATGCGGGTAGGTTGCCTTTCACGGGCAGGCAGCCCGGCCGCACCATGGAGAACTCACGCTCGCTGCTCGCACAGTGCCGCCTGCTTTCACTCTACGGTCCCCTTAGCTTTTGGTTGCTGTATGGTCAGACAGTTGAAAAGCCAAACTCTTTTTTTTTTTATGTTTGATCAAAATTATAGAGTGAATCACAAAAATTTATCGAACCAAATAGATATAATCTAAAAAATATACTTAATGATGAAGCTAATGGTACTTATTTGGTATCATAAATATTAGTACTTTGTTATATAAATTTGGCCAAACTTGAGATAGATTGACTCTCTAAAAATCTTGAAATGACTTACAATTTGGGACGGAGGGAGTAGAACTCTGTGTCCGTATATACATGCACACATTAGTAGTTTACATTATTTTTTTTTCTGCCTGATAATATCTCTATGAGATGAGAATGCATGAGATCGTTGCATCCATTATCCATAGCTCTCTGAACCTGGAAGGTTATTAGTTCCTGCACTGCACAAGCGCCGGTTGTTCATGTGCTGTGCTAGAAAACGCATGCATGCCCTGCTTTTGGACTTGAATAATGGATCGAAGCACCTGTCGATGACTTGGGATGTCGACGGATGGACGGATGGATGAGTCACCACCAAGGTCCCTGCAGGGCCCATTTCTTTCTTCGACCGTTCAACGTAACCCCGCGTGCTAGCTGCCTGTGCATACTGCTGGCTTATTCGTCTACGACAAGTCATCATCCTCCAATTCCAGTAGACAGGGACGAGATGCATTGCGTCTCCATCCCTCCCGGCCGGCCTCTTGGGTCTCTCTCTAGTCACTACTCTAGCCAGCTCTAGCTATCAATCATCCACGCACGCATGCCTTTGACGAGGCCGGTTTCTCTCGATCGACCGAGAGCACACGATATGGCTTTAGCTGCTGGGATGTTGACGACACGGAGACATCTCCCTGAAGTGAAGGCTGCCTGAAGATCTATCTATCTGTATGCCGCTATCTCCAAGCGCGACCGATCGATTGCCTGAAAGCTCCATGTGTGGAAGCCGTGCGCGTTTGCTGAGAGCTACTCCTACTATATATTCCAAGGGATAGATTGCCGTATGCGCTTGCGTCGCTAGCTGCGTCCCAATGATATCCTCAAGATTTTTTCTTCCAGATGCACCGTAGCGTCGCCGTCGAGATGTAATAATCTCTACTTTTGACCCGACCTAACAGCCATTTTACACACGCACAGTGCCTGCCTGCCTGCCTTCCTGGGAATCATATATATACTATCTGGACCTGACAGTGCTCTCTTCCATCACTACCAGATCGAGTTATCTCTGATGATTTTGATCCTACATACGCCAAGCTTCTTTCACTCTTCGCAGTGCGCAGCATGCAGCTTCCATGGACGAAACATCGGCCGGCCGGGTGCTAGCGTGTGATGAACAGTAAACTAACAAGGCGATAAGATTCCGCGTGCGTGTCTAGCTTGGCGACGCCTTTTTGGCTTTCGCGAGCGCTCTCAAGTGACGGTTGCCAGCATCGCAGCGGCGACACACATTTTCGCCGGGCCTGGCATGCATGCATGCTCCAGCAGGCATCGGCGGCTCGATGGATCCATCCGGAGCTCTCAAAAGTCGCCGCCGTCCCGCATGCATAGTAGGAGTAGCTTTCTTCTGTTCTTTTCAAGCTTCTTTTCCCGGTCACTTGTTGCGTTGCTGTCTTTTCGATGAGACGTCCCTGTAGGCCTGTACAGATTCGCCCGACCGCACCTGCTGCACACGGGAGTCGATGGGGAGATCGACGCCGTCCCATCCAGGTGACGTGTCTGCACCTGCTACAGTACCATCTAGCCTACCCCCTGGCTAGGTTGTAGCACGGTCACGATGTCTCATGCCATTAAATTGTTTATGACCGTGCATGCACGCATGCTCTCTCCATGCAGCAAATTTAAAACCTGTGCTAGTGTGGCTGGCAGATTTCCGGTTGCACGGAGAGGGATTGTTGGGTCTATATGCTAGCATCAATGCAAACATAGGCTCTAGCTGTGGGCACCGGCCTAAAACCAGCGATTAACTTGAGCAAAGTACTTTGTTGAATTCTGGCATCGATCATATCAGCTGCTAATCGCCAACTACTACTATACTGATAATTAAAAAGTTGATGAATTTGATGGCGATTTCCCTTAATCGTGCTGCGTAATTGCCATAATTGGATTGCTCGTGCAACCAAAAGTCCAAAACCCCTACTTTACTTCTCCTCTTTTTTTTTTTTGCAACACATGCATGGGCGGGGTAATTAGGACTCTCAGCAGTCCACTGCGCTGCTCAAATTACAAATTGATATTTTTTTCGCAAATTTCAGCCTATGAACGAAGCATGTACAAATTAAAATGACATATCCCATTGCAATAGGAGTACGTGTATGTACGTGCACATGGTGCCTGATCTATCATCATCAAACAAATGAAAAACAAATAGGTCTACGATGTACGCACCACCAAATGTATTCGTACATCACCGCGAATACGTGCATGTACTCGTACTCACTAGACCAGCAGCAGCTCTAGCGTGCACGTCCATGGAGATGTTTCTCTTTTCCGTTTCAAGGACACAAATGGCTGGGGTACATGCCCACACAGTTGAGGCAGCACATTATCTAAAAAAAAAGTTTGAGGCAGCAGCATGCAGCAATGTCAACTGTACGTGCAGTAACAGGACGAGAAGAGAGAGATAAAGGCCGTGTTTAGATAGGGGAGAAAAAAAATACTTTTTCGCTGAAATGGGTATTATGTGAGGGGGATGAATAGGAGAGGTAAAAAAGAAATTTTCTAGGAAACATATTATGTGAGAGAGATGAATAGGAATTAAAAAATATTTTTTTTCCATGTGAACACAGCGTGAAGAGGCAGCGAGCGACGAAGCATGCAGACGCAACGCTATTGAATTTTCGTTTTATCGACTGCCGAGCCTAGTATTTCTTAGTAACTGACGTGTGGTCCCAGAAACTAAAAGCGGGGCCACCGCGCGCTGCAGAGGCGGCCGGGGATGAGGACAAAGATTACAGTGCCTTCTGCTCATTGGCCTGCCGCGCCCAGTTTTGTCTTGTGTACAGACCTCGCGTACCCGTGTACTTATCCACTAGTCGCTGCGTTCTGGGCCCATGCGGCGTATGGTCTCACTGTTTAGGGGTTGCTGTTAACTCCAGCTCTAATGGCGTCACAGGTGAGCAGGGCAGAGATTAGAGCCTGCGCCGACACTGCCAGCCCCGCCACTGCAAATGCACGCCGGCTGGTTGCCTGCAGAATGGGGCCCACTCAAAGTCCAAGGACAATCCCCACATCTTGCAGAAATTTCTGCTTGAGTCCTGCAACTTTTTCTAGATAAATCCTTGGAGGTGGTGCTCTGGAAATGAGAATCTGTATCATCTTGGGTCTCGAGTAAAATACTTGAAAAGTAAAGGAACATGTATGCTCGCTTTATTAATCTATGGGCTTAAGTGAGAATAAAAAAGATGAACGACTTCATATGTGTTTTACTCTTCCTGCCTGATTCCTAAATGGCCAACTATGCATTTTGTGAAATCTATTATATTGGTTGTGATATATCTTTATAGATGAGCTTGGCAATAAAGATGCATATATATGATTTTTTCTAAAAGAAATCTACTGTAGGCTATTGCTGGCCTGAACTTTCATTACTGAGTGTGACAGATCCACGGATTACATCGAAAGTTGTTGACACAGCATAACAGATGTGACAACGAGAGAAATGAGTACACGGTTATACAGATACAATCATACAATACATGAGCGCAAAGGCTAAGACTCACAAGACGAAGAGCGAACCATTGCATATGATTTTAAAGGCTTTTCCCTTACTTTGGAGGATTCTAGATTTGTTCTTCTTTCATTTTTCATCCGTGCGCGTGCCCATGGTATGCCCCCTTACTTATGTACACCATTTTGTCACCAGTTAACCTCTCTGGCTGGTGTAGTTCTAGAAATATGTATAATTATATACTGAAGTAGTTACCTCCTATCCTTTCCAGCCTTTGCCATACGTATAACGTAGTGTATTCCGTATTCGCACTACCAATATAACATGTGTGCAGACAGGAATTACTTGTACACATTTTGTTTTTTTGTTCACTTATCTTTTAATATTTTTTACTGGCTTGGATATATGGAGTATGTACTTAATCACATCCACAATTTGAAACTTTTTGCTAAGCGGTGCAAAAATATCATGGCAATATGTATCATTCAATATATAGCTAGCAACGATAGAACTAATAATCGGTGCATGCTGCTGGGATCTACAATGCTACAGGGCATACAGCGTGGCACTATTGTACACAGCTCATCAGCTGGTGTACGTAGTTGTCAAAGAGGCACGAGCCACACGTACTGCACAGTATGCAAATAGTTTCTTCTAGTTGTTTATATAGCCCTCGCTCCGTTTTCAGCTACTGTAGCCTACGTTGATCAGAATTCAGAACTGCCTGCCCCTTTACAGCTAAATCGAATGCATGGTAAGGGTGTGTTTAGATTGTAGGGAAAAATACTGTAGCATAAGAAAAACACTATAGCATTCGTTGGGAAACGTGTTTTGTGAGGGAGGAATAGTGAAAAGTTAGAATGAATAGTGAAAAGTTGAAATAAATAGTGAATAGTTGGGAATCTGAACATGGCCTAAAGAAAAATAAGGCTGCGACTTTTCACATCTACTGTATACTCGTTGCAGTAGTGTCAAGTACTCGTAGTCTTGACTTTTGAGGTCCAGGGTGTACTACACGCATGTGTCGGAAACAGGTGACACGTCGATGTGAGATATGGAGCCACTAGCACGGAAAATATGTTGCTCTCAAACGACGTGTGCTTTGAAAGTGCCGTGACAAGCGGTTTTGGTTGCTTAGTCAGGCAACTAGGCAGCTTTGTTTGACCAGTTTAGTTGATGGATAGATGATCATGCATGCGTTTTATATTTTAGGCGCACGTATACACTATCTACGTTCATGTTGTCCTTCTTTTTAAGACAAAGAAAATAGTTTTCAAGCTCTAATAATTAAGACACGTTGTCTGGATATATCTTCGTGCTAGAAAAAAATGGTGGCGGTCGAGGTCGTTTGGATTCTCAGGGGCTCTGGTTACACGGGCGGCAAATGAGCTCATCGATCCAGGGATGTGCATGATGGAGACCAGCCGAAAGCAACCATATGCAGGGATGACCATAAAACTATGATAGTTTAACTATCGGTATATACCAGTAGGGGAAATGTAGTATGGATGAATAGACAACAAATTTGTTTCGGTGTAACCATTGAAGGGACGTGGTCGTCCAAGAAACGCGGCGTGTCACGTGTGGATGGATATAAAGATAGAAGAGAGACACAGTAGAATTCTTTCTTTTAACCCCCTCACCTTTTACTTTTCACCCGCTTTCTATTCGGCAGCTAGCTGCTGGTAGCTACGGACTGTGCACGCTCAACTTTGTTGCCAAGCTCGATCTCAAACCCTGTCTTTTGACTACTGGCTAGCTAGTTGTTTGTAACAAAGCTAAAGCGCTTTTGAACTGATCGCACCAGCCACAATCCACGGTAAAATGTGAGGCGTGTATGTAGGTTATTGTCACTGTCAGCGCGGTGGCATGTAGTTTCTGGCCGGCCTGCCCGCGTCCGGCGATTGGCGTGGCCTGGGGCACATGAACAGCCGCCGCACAGGAACGAAAGAGATGTATGAGCTGCTGCTCTATCATGCACATGGAGAATTGGAGATATGTATGTATGCATGTACTCTCTAGCTAACGGCCGGCCGGTAGCGTATGTGCGCAGTCGTCGCCGGGCGGGGGCCGTCGGCGGCGGCTGCACGCCGGGCGCAAGATGAATCGGAAGGGAGGGGGACCGATTGTTTGGCCCTGATTTTGGTCATATATAGGGTGAGCCCCACAGCACGTAGCTATATATGTATATATACTAGCTAGAGCGCCAGCGTGCTCCCCATATTGTAGCTAGCTAGTAGCTCCTAGGATGGTCCACATGCATGCAGATAGAGAGTATGGCCACGGACCGAAAAGGATACCGGCAACAAGCACGCCACGCAATTTCCTCGCTCCCTCAGATCCCCACGGCGCTGTAGCTGCTGGATCACATCATATCCTTTGCAACTAGGTAGATCACACATCACTAGCTCCAGACTAATTTTCTTGCTTCTCTAAGGGCAGTCCCAACCCAGACTCTATCTTAGAGTCTAAACTCATTTATTAGTCTTGTATTAAATACCTTTTTGCTGATGTGTCACTCAATTATTTGGACTTGGTTTCTTATTTGGATTCTAAGTCTACAATTCCTAAGGTATAGACTCTAAGATAGAGTCTGGGTTGGGACTACCCTAAGACTGGTCCAGCTAAACTTTAATTAGCTGCTATATTTGGCCGGGAGCCGGGAGCAACCGGCTAATAACAGCAAAACTTTAGCTTTGCGTGGTGTATGTAAGGACTCTTAACTAAAGTTTTAGCCGAGGATCCAAACATAAATAAAATTGCATATCTTTAATTCTGATTTCCACTATTAATTTCTCTCCAATTATTACTTTGCAAGATTCAGAACTGTCTCATGACAAACTCCAGCGACCATGCACGGGATTCTTAACTAGTCGTGGTACGTCAAATCAATTCTGATGCCGCACTGTGAAAATATATACAAGAAGAGAATATAGACCTTATAAACACATATGGACACACAATCCACCACCTCTATAAACATTTCCGATAACGAAACTAAAAACAAAATTTAAAGGAAAGCGCTCTTACTAGCTTGTTACGAGACGAGTACTCTTGCAGCAATAAATCAAACCCCCAGCACGTGTGATCGCCACATAGCATGAATTCACATTTTTTTCAAAAAAAAAAAGAAAAGGAAACGTGTGGATGATTAGGAGGTCATTGTCTTGCTCGTGGACATTGGCTACCTATCTAGGTAGCTATACTAACCTATTTATTCACACTTCACTTTCATGACATTGATGGAAAATAAGATGGAAGAAGATACCAGCTCAGATGAAGAGGACGTTTCTGTTTTTCCTATTAAGTTCTTGCTTCATGCAGCCCATGGGAAATAAAGATGCTAGATATCATCACACAATCATTCATGCTACCATTCCTAATGAAAAACATGGGAGAATATATATCTACCTGTTCCTAGCTAAGTATAGAGGTTCTATATTTCCCTTCAAAGGTAATAATAAAAATTATAATCTGAGTTGTAGTACCAATATTTGGAACTTCCTGGTGGGTTATAATTACTAGTACATTTTCAAGTCTGATAATAAAATGCATATATAAGTTTTGGACGAGAAACAATGAAAACTAATCATATGATCTCCTAATTCAATTTTAGTGCAATCCCCCAATGTTTTCTTTTCATGATTCTCGGCATGTTTATACAAACAACCCTATTTCAACAACAATTATTATATATCTGATAAAACTAAACCATTTTAGTATTTAGATTTGTATTATGCAATGTTGTATATCTATGACGGCTATTTCCCCCATAATATCTCTTCTTCAATTTTTTTGGCACATTCTGAATGCTAGTTTTTCCATATGTTCATATATGTATGAGTCCGCAAATTTCATTGTGAATAAAAAATTCAAGCAATCAACGAAAAATAAATATAATTTGGTAGTTCAGAAAGATTTTCTTTATGAAAAATGCGGGTAAGAACTCATAAAATCCTATCGCCCTTAGCTTGATGAGTATTATCTAGAGTGTCGGCCTTGAGTTTTGTGTGTCCCTTAGCTTGTTTTTTTTTTTTGTTCCTTTGGAACATGTTTTTCTCTCTTTCTATGTTCTATATGTGCTGTAACCGAGCTTCTTTCCCTTCTCCCCTCATTTGTAAATATTCTATATCGTGTAACTGTACTGGTTTGTATTGGTTCTTGTTTTTATATTGCTTCAGGCTGGCCTCGACGGGTCCACCATAGTTACCGTCTAAAATTATATACTGTATTCATTATTGGAAACAATATCGTAAAGGGAATTTCTACAGAAAAATCAGTATCAGTGCACTTATTTAGTACGGCTAAATTAAATATTCTACAGTTCTTATACAGATCAAAGTTTGAGCAGTGGAAGTAAACCGAGATCGTGATTTTGTGAACCAATGCATTAGTGTCCTGCTGACTCCAAATCCAGTATTACCATACTATAGGTATACCAAATTAAGGTCCAACGTTCTATCAGAAACATGATTTCAACTTACAGTAACGAAGCTAGTTTGATCCTTGAAAGGAGACTAGCTATAACATGTTACTTAGATAGTTTATTAATAACTGAACATAAATAATTAACCACTCCTAATAACATTGTTCTTTCTGTCTATTAAAAAGAAAAACTCAGTTCAGGAATTGAGTATAACTAATTAGAAACGAAGCTACCAACTTATGCCTGCAATCCAGCTATGATAATCTACCATAGAGCCTTCTTAAACCCTAACATGGATATCATTGCAAAGCAATCCAACTAGGATATATATCTTATAACTCAAAAAACTTACAAGCTAGTAGGTTGTTAATTATTATGCATATAAATTAACCAACTTGATAATATCTTGCAAGACTATCTAACGCGCTTCAATTGGGTCTTAACGAACCATTGCTTAATTGTCTATACCCGATATTGCTTTAGGAAAGGATTATAATATTTTTTTCAATAGTGGTATATACTAGTTACAAAGGGACAGTAACATATCAATGCAATTAGTTGATGTAGTTCTATGGCAACAAGTTAGCTTAATTCAGGCACACTATATATAAGCTACATGCATGCTGATATAAGAATGCAGTGCAAAATGACAGAGCAATAAATAAAGTAACGTGACAACCAGTAGAGTTCACTGCATTACTAAGTACTAGGTTCAAATAAAAGAACCGGAATCCACGTGCCATAAAATCTCCTAAAAAACAAAGCATATATCTGCGGAAAAAACTGAAGGACAGATACTATATCCTGCTTAAGAGAGACTTGCAATGCAAAATGATAATCAATCACAGCTAGTTCTATATTAAAGGTGTGATCTTCATAAATAAACCATGTTTAAATAGAGCATTGAAACTTCAAATAGCTCTATTAGCACTATTTTTAACCCCATGCATGCATGGTCCTGAGTCCTTCTGATATCAGAGTTATTTTTCCATTACTCTCAACAGTAGAAAGATGGAGTACGCTAAGGAAAACACACACGCTGCTGCTATATTTATTTCACACACATAATTTCTTTCTGACAGGGCATTGGAGACTGGATTTGTACTAACCAAAGAGAGAATCAGAAATTATAGCAAATCTTCCGTGATATTGGGGAACAGGTAGCAAACCAGCTGCATTAAGGCCTAATGATGAGCGACACTGAGCAACGGCAGAGCCTTATCATGCATGTGCATATGGGCCGGGTAAAGCAGAAAAGCTCTCATCTCCCACCAATGACTACAAGTACTTATACTACCCACCCAGTATATCGTGTACCTGAATGAGTAGAAGTCAGTCAAGATTAACGACGTGATTCAAATGATACTGCTCAGTATGGAGTACTCTTGTGATTTGTGCCCCACAAGTTTTTTTGTATTGCCTCATGCAAATTATTATGCAATGCGCAACAAAGCTATGCAGTGTGCAGTGTGCACCACTACGCAATGTGGCCTGCAATTTCGCAGCGGGCATGCATCACCATGCATGTATAGCTACCAGCAGCGATTCTTCTATCTTGCTCACTCTGACACCAAAAAGATCAAGGGGATAAACTGAGTCCAGCAGGAAAGGATCTCTTGTGTGCTTTTCAATGCACCACTTGTTCCTCTCTCTCTCTTTTTTTTTTCTTTTGAACTTTGCTTGCAGAAAGGCAGGATACCATACACAAACATTGGCATTATTATCTTTCATGTTTCGTATGCATGCCTGCCTCATGAACACCTCACAGAATAGCAGACAGAACTGCTGCTGGTGCAGAAGAGACAGCAGCAACAGAAATAGCAGGGAAGGAATGGCCCAAGAGACAAATGTGCAAACCAAATCAAGATGTGTGGAACAGTATATGTTCAGAGAGAGAGAGAGAGAGAGATTACGAACATGAGTGTGTGCAGCCTGTGTAGACTGTGGGGATAGGAGAAGGATTTAGGATCTGATCTCCACTCCTCTCATAACTGCCTGTCCGAGAGAGAGAGAGAGAGGGAGGGAGATGGCTGGCAGCTGATGTGGTCTGGCATGGCCTTGGCTAGCTCCCACATTTTAAAGGCACTTGCCTCCCCTCTCCTTCCACCTCCCTACAGCTTATTAGCAGCTTTGGAAGGGGAGCCCCAATTGACCTGCCCAAACATGACACCAGCAGAAGCAAGAACAAGAACAATCCATGTGCACAATACATGCATGCAGCATACAGTAATCACCCATATTAGTTGTAATTGTTATCATATGTGGGGAACACACTATAGGCTCGGTCATGGTAACACTATACAATCTGCTTAATTTCAGAAATCGATTCCCCTCCCTTTGTAATTCTCCGATATATATTGCACAAGGCAAACAAGATCGAGGAGCTAATTGTAAATTAAGCACACAAGGAAATCAAATCGAAGCGAAGAAGCGAATCAAAGCAAGAAATTAATCACCAAGAAATAATTTTTTTTTGTTGCTGATGCTTTGTTCTTAATTTTTCTTGTTTCCCCTTGTCGCTGAAATTGCTAATGGAAATTAATTAAGAGAGATGAGAGCTATATACGGGTTACGATTTACGAAGATTGCTGGGGGGCTCCTTGTTCCAATTCCTTGCACCGGCCGGCCGCCACCGTCGCCTTTGTTTACCTCGATCTCGTTCCGTCTCCAGTCTCGACCACTTGTGCCGTCAAAGGTGCCAGGAGCTTGGAGTAGTGGCCGGGAAATTGAAGTAGCTGCTGCAGTCGCGGTAGATGCATGGTACGACCACGCACGGCCTTCCGTTCCGCCTTCACAAGTCAAGATTCAAGGAGCACCTCGCTTTCCCGGAGGAAGACGACGACGATGACGGCGGCGACGGCATCAGCTGCTGCTGCTGCTGTAGTGGCATGGTCGTCGGCGCCGCCGCCTTATTCCACCCGCCGCCGCTCTCCTCCTCCTCGGACGAGCCGGCGGCGCAGTCGAGGTTCACCCCGAACAGCCGCACCCGCTTCGAGGCCGATGACGCCACGGGAGGCGGCGCCTCCGCGTGCTTGCCTGGCGTTGTCGGTATCCGCACCGGCACGGAGTCCAGCACCATCGTCGTGGTGGCCTGCTGGTGCGGCCGGTAGAAGAGCAGCTGCTGCCTGCTGCCGCCCCCGTAGGCGTCCAAGTGTTGGCGGCGGCGGGAGTCGTCGTAGGGCGGCAGCAGGTGGAGCACCGTCGTCGGCGGCGGCGGCGCGTGCGGCCACGGCGCGTAGGAAGGGATGATGGATGGGAGCGGGAGGCGGTGGTGATACTGATGATGATGCAGCAGCGCCAGCGGCGGGTCGGGGCGGCGGCGCCAGTCGATGAAGAGCCTGCCCCTCGCCGCCTCGCCGACGCCGCGGCCGAAGGAGACGGTGTCGCCGGCGTCGAGGCGCTTCTCCTTGACGAAGCGGCTCCACCCCTTGGTCATCACGTAGCTCTGGCTGCTGTTCCAGTAGGAGTAGCGGAAGCGCCATGGCTTGCCGGTGCGGTCCTCGAAGCTCAGCAGGAGGCCCTTGTCGTTCGCCGCCGCGTCCAGCGGGAAGTACTTCTCCGCGTGCTGCTTCGGGATCACCAGCCGGTTCAGCTTCCCCACGTCGCTCGGCGTCACAACCTTGTCGAACATGTGCTCCTTCTCCACATGCTGCTCCTCGCCGCCGCCGCCCGCCGCCCGGCCCGCCCCACCGGCGGTGAACTCCATCGATCGCCGCCGCCGATCGAGATCGGCCGGTGCGCCTCCCTGCACCGTACCTGCTGCCTTCAACTTTGACCACAAGCTAAGTATACTATGGTATGCTACTGGATGGCCAACAGTGGTAATAATATGCTGTTACTATAGTTAGTATACGACTCTCTGGGGGATTGTTTATATATATATAAGCAGCTGATGATGATGGCTTAGGATTGGAATAATTTAGAATTGCAGGGTTTGGTTCTTGCTTTCTACTAATTCTCTCGGTTTATAAATTTGGGGCTACTGCTGACTGACGATGCTGATGAATTACCTACTAGCTAGACAGGGACGAATTCAGGAATAAGGGTTTCTGAGCTAGTTTGTGCTTTGGGCTCAAATCGAAGAGGAGAGCGAGGATGGGGAGGAGGAGGAGGAAGAAGAAGAGCAATAGCAAGGAGGAAGAGAGGGATGAGGCGGAGGAGGAAGAAGTGTCTGGCTAGGAGATGTGGTAGCACTACTATGAAGGTTCTTGGTGGGGGAAGGAAAAGGAGAAGGGGATGGAACTGCTTTTGCCTTGCCACCAAATGTAATTGGCCTAGTATATAGTCACTGTGTTTATATGTGTTGTTGCAGCCTTGCAGGTAGTAAGCATATATGTGTGTGTGACCTCTCTGTCGTCTGTCTAGGACTATGTATCATGTATGTATCCACGATATAGGTGGCCAAACGGGCCAGGCCCGTTGGGCCGGCACTAGCACAACCCTAAAAGGCACGGCCCTAGCACGGTCCGGCCCGATGGCAATAGTGCCAGTGCCGTGCTAGTGCCTGGCCCAGTGCCGTGCCTGGGCCGCCTCCTCGGCCCGCGGCACTAGCACGGGCACGGCACGAAAATGGGCCGGCACGGCCTTGGCACGACTGCGGCCCGATAATGGCCCATTTAACAACATCATATATATAAACCTACAAACCCTAATCCCCTTCCACTCCCTTTCCCTATTCCTCCCTGCTAGCCGCCGCTCGCACCCCCTATCTGCGGCTGCCCTCCTCGGCGCGGTTGGCGTCGACGTGGACGAGGCGGAGGCCGAGCTCGGCGGCGGCGGCGGCGTCCGCGGCGCGGTCCGGGGAGCCGAGGCAGAGCAGGAGCTGCCAGGGCCTGAGCCTGCGCTGCGCGGCACGCGGGAGGAAGGCGAGCGAGGGGACCAGGACGGCGGCGGCGGCCTCGACGCGGCCCGCGGAGAGCGCCGAGAGCGGCGCGTGCTCCACGGCGGCGGCGCCGGACAGCGCGTCCTGCTCCAGGGACGGGTCCTCGAGGCAGTTGAGCGTCACCACCAGCGGCTGCCGTCCACCGCCGAGATGGTGTTTTTGTTGGATTTGTAATCGATTTGGTGATTTGTATGATGTTTTCTTTGACATTTGCATCTTGATTCGATCCATCCTCTTCTTTAGCACGATAGTGCCTCATAGTGCCGTCGGCACGGCACGGCACGATGAATCCCTCGTAGGGCCGTGCTAGTGCCTCGTCCTCGGCACGACGGCCCTACGAGGCACGGCACGGCTGGCACTAGTGCCGTGTAGTGCTAGTGCCGCGTAGTGCCGTGCCGCGTAGTGCTAGTGCCGTGCCGTGCCGGCACGGCCCGTTTGGCCATGTATAATCCACGAGGTGAGACGTGTATGTCGACAGTAGAGTAGAGTATAGAGTATAAAGGGTGGGCACAATACAAGTAGCTTGCTTTTTAAAGGGATGAGATGAGATGAGATGAGATGAGAGAGAGTTGGGGTAGGGGGTGAGAGGGTGGACCCCACGAATTATCTGGTTGAGCTCATGTGAGCTTGTCCTTGTCATGCTATAGGGTGAGCCTTTATGTGAGTTAGGCAGGTGATGAGCCCCAAAATGCCAGTTGTTGCCTGCAAGTCTTCAGCATGCATCTTATTCATTGGCATGTGCAGGAGTAACAAGTAGGAGTAATTCTATAGCTAGTTTAAGTGTGCTCTATCCTGGTGTGATTATCTGCAGTATTCCACTTTGATCTGCTCTTAGATAATCTTAGTACTTATTTAATTTCCTGGAATAAGTACAGCTGCTTTTTTTTCCAGGCTAATTTGTACCCGAAAAGCTAGCCATGCGTATACATTATACAAAGCTAGCACTAACGGACAATTTTGCATCGCTCACTAAAGTTTAGTTGCGCCCGGTTTTGTTTATATGTTCCTGTTGAGGGTACATTACACGTATGGTTGACACAAGTCAACCTATAGTATCATTTCCATGTTTCCTTGCACTTTCAGGTGTTCAGCAAAGATCATATACATTTTTTGTTTTAATTATAGCTAACGTTGCCACATTAATAAACTGGGCATGCCCATCATATGATCTCTCGTCAGGACGGAGGCTGATGATGCACACATTTCAGCGTGCTTAATTGAATCTTAGCTGCATTGTTCATGTCACACTTTCTCGGTCCCAGCGACTCTGGAAACATCCTGCACAGTTCCAGACTCTGAAAAACTGCAGATATGATCCTCCGTTTTTTTCTTCTTAAATTAATTCGGCGTGATTCAGATGATCGTACTGCAAATCTGCAGCGATCCCCTGCTGTTGCTGGGGTCGCAGGATGCACAGTAATCGTACGTGCCTTGTTGCTGTTTGTTGTCCTAAACATGCAAGTATAATATTGTTAAACAAGCAGGTTGGGCGAATCAAGACTGAACCACGTATACACCCCAGATAGAATATTTGCAATGTGAATCTGTAATGCCATTTTTTAAAAAGTTTGGTCTGCGCTGGCTGGCCCTGAACTTATTTCAGGTCATCTGCTTGACTGAGCTGGCATTAGAAATTTCACTGGCAGATGCGGCTGCAAGCAGGCCAACTAGTGTCGTTGTGCTAGGACACACAGGAGATAAGAGAGAGATGATGAGAGAGAGAGAGAGACAGCGACAGAGCTCAGCACAGCAGATCAGCATCGAGCCATCGACATGGCTGCTGGTCTCTGATTCGGCCCCAGGAGTGAGAAGATCGGCCTATTTTATGTGCATACGCATACGCATGTGGTGCATACAGTAGGATGAGATGTGCAGCTAGCTAATTGCCGGTCGACGGCAGATTTTTTTTATTATTCATATGGTGCTGCACACACATGGTGTTGGGTTTTCACTGGGCAAATGGAGGCAGAGGGGATGGTAGTATATGCCATTTGGCCGCCAATGGCTATAATTTTTTTTTTCCCTCTGGGTGGTTTATTTGAGGGGAAACTGGAGGAGGTGCTGAGAGTTAGTTGGCCTGCTGGACTCAGGAAAGGCTCTTTGGTGGTCTAAGTTTTTGTAGCATGACTTTGAGAAGTAGTTCTTTTTCTTTGGATCTTGAACTACTTTTGCTTTGGTCCAATATAAACGCAGTGGTCTGCATAGTTTAACTATAGATTACTGTTACACAATTTGTCGTCTAATGGATAGTATTTTGCTAGCTATAAAAGAGTACCCCTAGCTAGCTACGAGTAGGGGTATCTCGAAGGACCTCAAATGAGTTTTAGAATCTACTCAACTAGTAAGAACTAACCATATAATATAATAGCAAAGAAAAATGAATTCCTTGAAAACAACCAAGTTTAGAGAGATATTAATTAGCAAGGACACCAGGAAGGCAAGAACGACCAATCAGAATGTCAACACCTGGTTTTAGAAAGAAGAAAAACCAGATGCATCTCATATGTGTGCCAGGATTCCACACATATGAGAGACCCCATGAATAAACAGAACAAAAAGTTACAGCGGAAATAATAAAATAAAGACAATACAAACGTTTTCTAGCAGCGGAATCTTGAACTCTTCACCACAGGGAACTGTTGACTGGGGTTGCGTACGCCTAGCATCACCTTCAACAACTTCTCACACCTTATGAATACTGAGCAGCAATGAGCAAGGATGAGTACACTTATGGTTGGTACTCAGCAAGGCCACGGAAATAACCGGAACGATTTAATTAATATTAACTTTCGATAATTTAATCATGTAAGGGTCCAGGCCGTTCATGACCGCGAACACGGCTGTTATAACAGTTTTACACTCTGCAGAGGTTGTACACTTTCACCACAATTCGCGTAAAAGCTCCGAAGAACTTTAAACCCAACCATGCTGCACCACACAGGCACATACCACACTTCCGAGGTGTGATTGCATAGGGACGCTACGAGGCCTTTACAAAGATTCCCCAGTTAGAAACAATCCGCTAAGGTTTCCGGATCGGAAGCAGGCATAACCCTCCCTAACGGGTACAGTGTCTTAGCCAAGCCCACTTCCCGAGAGAACCGGGCTATACACCGTCAACCGCCACCCCCCATGCCCTTTCGGTAAGATCATTCCTAACCAAAGTTTCTAATTAATTAGCCAAGACCAGAGCCATATAGTATTGTGGTTGTACGGTTAATCCTGGGTGGTTCTCCATGGTTTCCAATTAACACATATGATCTCATAAAGCATAGGTAGAAGGATGGTTAGGGACACTTGCCTTTCCGCAAAAGAATACCATTGCTCAGTCTTCAACTCTCGTTCTTGACAGCTTCGGAACGATGCTCCTCTAATCGTAGCAATCATCGAGCACAAGCACAAACATGCAAGCAAAGAAATAGATACAACTAAGAACAATACACCAATCAAAAGAAAAAAACTTTAAAAGAACGCACTAAACGATAGGGCTCGCTACTACGATCGCAAGGGCACAACAAACGTTGAAAACGGAACAACGGTTGGAAAGGTATAACTAACGGAAGATTTATATTATAAAAAGAAAGAGAACACTATAAGCTTTATTGATTTTAATTATGAAAAGATATATAACGAATACTCCAGGGAAATATTCGGTATTTAAATTAATTCAAATTATACTTTGATATGAAAAGACGGGTTAAAGCCTAATAAATTTTATTTGCAAATATTTATATAATAATTATACCAATTAAATATTTTAATTTGCAATAAAACATGAGAAAACATCTAGACGAATAACTTAATATATCGTGTTGAACTAAACAAGTTAATATTAAAAACTTATTCAAGTTGTGAATTAACCATATTAATTTAGACTGCACAAAACCGGTGGTTACACCTAATCAGATTTTAATTATGAAAACTAATTCAATAGTTGTTAATCAAGTTAACATGTGATTATAAAAGCTCGGATATAACCTATGTAGCTTTTATATTCATAAAACCAAGATGAATGTTTATTACCATATTAAATTAGATTATGAAAACCGAGGTATAATCTTATATAGCTTTTAATTAGAAAACTAATGAAGTAGATATAGATATTAAACAAGTTCACATTTATTCACAAAAACTGATGCATGAACCTAATCAAGTTTTATTTAGAAAACTAGATTCATTATTGAGCATTAAGCAAATTAATTGTTTATGAAAACCACTATATTAGCTAACTTAGCTTTTATTTAGAAAACATATGAAATAATCATGAACCAGATCAACATATTTGTTTATGAAACCATGGAACATAACTCTAATCAGATTTTAATTAGAAAAGAGAGTTCAGTAATTATTAATCAAATTAGCATGTTTACTTTATGACACAACGGGTAAAGCACTAGCCATATTTTAATTATAAAAGATTGATTCAATAATTATTAATCATGTTAACATCATTTGTTTATGAAAAGACAAGATATAAGTCTTACCATATTTTAATTATAAAAAGATGGTTTAATAATGATTAATCAAATTAACTTTTATCATAAAACATGAAGGTTGAACTCTAATTAAATTTTAATATAAAAACTAGTTAAATTCAGTTAGGCAAATTAATTATTAGTTTATGGAAACCAAAATATGAGATAATTAGATTTTATTTGTAAAAGCATATGAAATAAACATTATTCAAATTAAAATATTTGCTTATAAAACAAGGAGACATTACTTCTAACCATATTTTAATTATAAAACAGTAGTTTAATAATGATTAAACAAATTAATCTTTTATAATAAAGCATGAAGGTAGAAGTCTAGTTAGCTTTAATTTAGAAAACCAGTGTAACAAGAACTAATCAAATTAACTTTGACTTTAAAATATGAAAGTAGAACTATGATTTGCTTTTAGTTCGAAAAGATAGTTAAATTATGATTAAGCAAATTAATA
Source organism: Digitaria exilis (assembly GCA_015342445.1). Classification (NCBI taxonomy): domain Eukaryota; kingdom Viridiplantae; phylum Streptophyta; class Magnoliopsida; order Poales; family Poaceae; genus Digitaria; species Digitaria exilis. Next base: position 1,187,953 of record JACEFO010000144.1, read on the forward strand.
TTTTAAATAAATGAAATTGGAGCTCTAATTAGATTTTATGCAATTTGTAAAACATACGACAAATATAAAACAAGTTATTATTTTATTTATTTCCAAAACGTGAAACTTGGTAAACAACACTATTAAAACTAAAGTCTACGCTTTTAGAAGATTAACGCAACAAAAACGAGGTTAGACGGAGTTAAAACGTGAAAACTAGGGATAAAACAAGGTTCAGGGGCTTAACTGCGAAGAAACTAAACTAACCGGGGTCTAAACAGAAGAAACCGAGGGCTAAAACATAATTACGTATCAAAACACGAGGACTAACGCGTAAAACTATCAACCAAGGACGGCGGGTTTAAATCTACCGAACTTCAGGGGTTAAACCGAAAAGAAAAGGACCTAAACGGAATTACTTTTGAACTAACGTGGACTGCGGGTTTATTTCCAGAAAACCTAGGGACTTTTATGCAAAAGCACCACGGCGGCTCGGTTGACCTAGAGCTGACTCAACTCGATCTAATACGGACCGTCGGATCCAGATCGGACGGCCGGAAACAAAAGGGCGGATCGGCTCGCCGGAATCCGCGGCGCGCGGCGGCGTAACACCGGAACATCGCCGGAGCTCGGCAAATCCGGGGCTAGGAAGCTCGGTTTCGAGTGATTCTAGGTCCGGGAGCTAGCTGGGACTATGGGAAACCCGTTTTGGCACTTCTAAGCTAGGTTTGAGCAACGGGGACCTCTCGCGGCGAGCCATGGCGACGGCGGCTCTTGGCGCAAAGCTCGCCGGCGACCCGACGACCTAGGGCTACGGATAAGCGGGGGAAAACGAAGAGGACAACGAGGGGGTTCTCGGGGATGTGCTCACCGGGGCTGGAGACACGGCGAGGTGGCCGGAATCGGAGTCGTGGCGGCGCCGATCTAGGTCTCACGTGGTGAAGCTCCCCCGATGGCGGAAGGGCGACATGAACCGGCTAATTGGGTTCGTCTCGTCTCCGCGAAGCTCGTGATGGTCTTCGTTTTCTTCCTCGGTCTCGCCTTGCGACGAATCGGAAGAACGGCTGGCGGCCGCGGCTCTGCTCCGGCGGCGGCGCAAAGCGGAGAAGAAAGAGGAGGGGCAAGGCGAGGGCGAGGTGCTACGGCGAGGAGGCTCGGGTTTTATAGGGGGCTTGCGAACTAACCTTGGCGTGCGCGACACGGAGAAGGACGGCGGCGCGGAGCTGGACTCGAGCTCGGACTCGAGCAGAGTCCTGCTCGGTCGCGACGCGAGGAGGAAGAAGGAGGCCTGACAGCGGGGCCCACGCGACAGAGAGAGAGGGAGGAAGAAGGCGACGGCTGGAAGCTGGGCCGGGAAAGAGAGCTGGGCCGCGCTGGAGAAGAAGAAGGAGAGAGGAGACGCGAGAGAGCTGGGCCGGCGACAGAGAACGGGCTGCGGATGGATTCGGCCCAAGAAGGAGAAAAGGAGAGGAGATTAAGTTTTATTTCGGGAAAACATTTCTAGTTCAAAAACAATTCTAGGAAATCCCAGAAAATGTATTTAAACCCTAGAAAATATTCCAAAACCTCCAAAAATCCTAGGAAAAATTCCAGAGATAGAGTTGGAGACTTTGAACCGAAATAAAATATTTGGAGCTCATGAAAGAGATTTTAAAGTCTTCCAATAAATGGATTTGACTTTAGGAAAAGAGAATTAATTCCCAGAAAATCTAGGAAATTCTCCGGAAGGGTTGATCGACGTCTAAGCGCATTTTGAAAACTTCACACTCAAGAAAGATGAGATTCAACGACACGAATGCAACATTTCAATTAAGGCAACACAAAGCATTTTTATTTGATTTAGGAAAATGATTGTTTTTCCTACACTTATTAAGATAAATGTTGAAAAAGTTTTAATAAATAAAATAAAGCATATTTATTTTATTTAGAAAGTGGATTATTTTCCTACACTAAAATTGATAATTAAACAAATATTGGAAAAATTTTAATAATTCATGAAAATCATTTATTTAATTGTTCTATCCATTCACATCCCGAAATCCCAAATTTCGGGGTGTGACAGAACGGTCAAAGATGGGCGAATCCCAAGACCCCCTTTCCCTCTTGCCACTTGGTTAGTTCTCCAGCTAGCAAATACCTCTACAAGTCAATCGATGCATGGGGCTGAACAAACCGAATGACATCCCAGGTTTGAGAGACCTTCCGGCGCCGGGCTCTTTGTGGATTGGTTGTGCACATTTGTTGACCCGTGTGGACAGCATCGATCACTGCACGGGTGTGGCCGTTGCATATACTACACTTATGCGAGCGCGCATGCATGTGAAGATCGCATATAATATTCAATCGACCATTCGTTGCCCTGGAGCAAGATGGCTCTGCCATGGCATTTCTCTGACCAACTCGTTGTATGCTCGCCGTTCCGTCCGGGATAAAGGGTGTGGTTAGATTGTTGAACAAAACACTGTAGCATAAGAAAAACATTGTACTATTCGTTGGGAAACGTGTTTTGTGAGGAAAAAATAGTGAAAAGTTAGAATAAATAATAAAAAATTAAAATGAATAGTAAATAGTTGGGAATCTGAATATGCCAAAGCCTGCACTGCACCATCGGGGGAACGTCGTAGAGATTCCTCCGCCACCGGATCGGACGGCGCAGTATATGAAACTGACCTCAACCTTACAACCTGATGCGATGCAAGCAGCAGCTGCTGGGAAATTTCTATATGTACTCATTTCTCTCGGTTTGTACGTATACGTATACGCGTATGGCACGTGTGTACGGGACCGGGGCGCAAAAGTTGCCTGACGAAACTGACGAAAACTATTCACATCGAAAGTTACGTGTAAAATATCAGATCGGGGAACCACAACTCGTACATGTACTGCTCGCTGTGTTAACCTACTGTACAGCTTTTCTGATGTCGCATGCACAGTTGGTGCGTAATTTTTTTTCCCTGTGTCCACCCTTTTCCTTTAATTTACCTCTGAAAAATGATATCCCGGCCCACTGCATTGGGCAGACGCCCATATATATGTTCTGTTCAGCAAATCAGTATTATTCGTCTCATTACTCAGTCTCTTGCACTAAGAGTATAGTGTCTGCAAATTAAAGATGCGTAGTAGTAGTGGTACAAGTTTCCGGTGACCTTTTTTTTCTTCTAAAATTGAAGAATTAAGTACGTGGTTTAATATTATATTTCATATGGCTTTAGCACTTTGCGATATGCATGTTCATGTCTTAGGATGGTGAATCCTACCACCACGGCCATCCAGCGTGGACAAAAAAACCCCGATGTTCACTAGTAGCAGGACTACACACCTTGTTGACTGCTTAACTAGCTAGTTGTGTGTGCGTGCCTGTGATAATGACAAGTCGTATCGATCTGTATAAAGATCGATAGGGACATGTTCGCTGATCTTGATCAGATTTTGCAAACCTTGGCCCCATCATGCATCAGATCGAGGCGATCTGGAGATGGATCAAGAGGTTGATCACCATGAAGACCAGGGCACATACAGCTATCTGCTGCTGCACGCAGCACGCGCATTGTTCGTGTCACAATCCAAGGCCATTGACCTTTTACCCATATACGAAGCATTGCACAACGATGGAATCGATCAATTCAACAACTTGTTACAAAGCATGACATATACTCCAGTGTTTAGTATATGACTACTACCTGATATGATGGTCAATTTAAGTCTTCCATGAATGGAACAAGGTCAGTGAGTTGTACTAAGTGCATGCATGCAATCTCTCTCGCAATCCCAGGTTAATTGGATTTCCTAGTCTCTCTTTTTTTTGCATTGTTTCTGCATATAGCTGACTTGTGCCAAAGCCTCTCAAGTTGATGATCGAAACACTGCTTGATGCATATATTTGTGGATTTGTGTTATCGTGATGGCACGAGTCCACTATGCTTGCAAGGGGTGCACATAAACGCATAAATGTTGCATATACATGTATAATTTGACATATAAGTTGGTATGCACATCTTGGATAGTTATATTACTCGTAACAGTATAAGGGTGAGTATTTAAACATATAGGGGGAGCTAGAGGCATATGCTACCAGTTCTAGGCCCCCAACACCCTGCAATCATAATGCTTAGACACAAACATGCATATAGTTAAGTAAGGAATCAGAGGAGGGAGAGAGAGGTATAGAGGTGTTAGGGGGTGGAGGCAGCTGAAGATGGGCAGAGATGTCGATCGATAGGCCTGTTTCACACAATTGTCTGCATGCAGTAACAAGCGGCAGAGGAAATTGCAGGTGAGAATTAATGAAATGATGCAGCCTTTTTCATTCTGGCTACGGAGTAGTCATGAAATAAGAAGCTGCTTGCAGGCCATAGCAGGGACCCAGCAAGCCTCCAGAAAGAGAAGAGAAGCTAGAGAAAATGAAGATATCAGAATAGCTGCAGAGATGGGGCTGTAGCCTCGGCAGTGTGCGTAGCCCTTCCTTCCCTTCCATTGCACTGCATGGCCAAAAGAAGCATTTAGCTAGGCATCAGCAATATGCATGCCCTCTCTGCTACCCTTTGCCTTTCATGGTGTCTATATGAAAAATCCATGTATAGGCACAGCTACATGTATCTATAAAAGCTTCGGCTAAATTGATAGCACTGGAAATCTAGGCTCTTCAAGCAGTGTGGCCAGAGCAAATGGCAGGCATTTGCATGCATGGCAGTTGACAGGGAGGGCTTCAGGGAATCAGTATCGATCCATGGACATATCTGTCAGCAAATGACCGGCCGGCAGAATCCACCACATGTTTACCCATCACTAATTAGAGCTTAATGCCTTAATCATCATAAATGATATGATGGTTTAATTTGGTATAAAAAATATAGACATACTACTGATTCCGGAAATATGGTTGTTGCAAGCATCACATCACCACCACGTCAGCGTGGCACATCATAGAAACCAATGCAAGAAGGTTTTTAATTTGGCTGGCCTAGCTTACCACATTTTGCATCTTATTCCACAAACATGTCTTTCCCCGGAGGCCAAGTGGCCCCAAGGTTTGCAAGGACATGTCCCGCAACATATTTAGAGGTCCATGCCCCTACTTCCCCCTACGCATGCACTTGCATCACTCCACTACTATAGGACAACAAATTCAAGATGCATGAGTCATTGTTGAGAGATAACATACTCCCCCCATCCCAAAATAATTATCTCTCTCACTTCCCTAGAAACAACTTTGGAATATAAACATATGTTAACATTTATGGTACAATATAAATATCATTATATAGATATTTAGATCTATTTTTCTATAATTTTTTTTAAAATTTAAATGTTGCATGTATTTTCTACAAATTCATTCAAAACTCATGGCAGTAACAAAAAAAAAGTCACTTATTTTGGGACGGAGGGAGTATGGCACCTAATGCCCTTGATGGTCACACACCTTTTACTCTTTAATCCTTACATGGGAATGATTTCTCATTCTCTTCCCGTCTGCTGATGTATCCCCCCCCCCCTGCGACTTGGCGAGATAGCATGCAAGAGACCGGTTAGGGGGTCCTCGTGATGTGTGCCATCACGGCGACACTAACTCGCCACCATGACCATTGTTGGAGGTTATGGTGGGTGGGGGGGGGAGGGGGACCTATATATGTTTGTGTGGTGTTTAGTAATGGAGGCGAGGGGGACCGGACCCTTGTGATGCAGAGTGTGACCGGTGAAGGGGTGAGTGAGGAAGGGGAGCGAGGGGATGGTACAGTGCACATGCGTTATGGTGGCATGCAAGCATGGACAAGATATTGATTAGGATTACACCCCTCATACTACATAGGTATCTTTGGCCAATAGAGGGGGCACATTTCTGTTGTTTTCTAGGGCATATGCATATGCCATGGACCACGCGCAATTATGCTTTGGAGAGAAGAGGGTGTGGCCGGCCCTCTCAACATCACCAAGCTAGCTAGGCCTTTGCTTGGGAGTTGGGATTGGGTCCTGGGCTCCCCGGCTATATCATGCGCATGCTTAAATATCCTTATGATCGAGAGTTAAATGTTCTGTCCTATATGGATGCAGAAGCGGCGTGTGTGCAGTGACAGTTTGTGCTGCAAGTATTTGGACTTGGTCCAAATCCTGGCTATCTAGCTCAAGACTCTATATACGGATTCAATATAGCCAGATTTGTGCCCCTTAATTAGAATAAAACTGTAATAACCTGCAGATTAGCACCTCCTTATGTAAGGGAACAAAACAATTGGTCTGCATATATGCTATATATAGTACAAACCCATGCATTTGTATTTCAACATGTGAAAGCAATAAAATCAAATATGCATAATCTTTCAAAAGATTCATATGTTATAATGCAGGGGACCATGCAAAAATATAGGAGGCTAAACTAAACTGTAGTAGGTTATTTTTTTAGTAATTTCCATAAAAAAAATCTGAATTGCCTATGAAGAAATAAAAATATGCTTGGATGGTCCTTTCAATGAGAATACCTATCGTGGGTAGCTAGGGTGTGGGGTTGTGATGACTCCTTGTTGGAGGTTAAAAAGGTAAGTTGATAGCTAGGGGACCTCTCCTGGACATTTTATTGCTGAACTAACATTATTTCTGCTAGCTTTACCAAATGCACTGTTGCTAGATTGGAGTATAAATGATAATAATCTCACGTGAAGTTCTGCTTATGTAGGAGTACTGTTCTTAGGTGAGATCCCATTGTCTTATGCATTAATGTCTTTAGCTCCTATATATCTGTGTATGAGCTTGATTATTAACTAGTCTAAAAATCGTTGTTCTGTTTGATATGTTTCTTGTTTAGCAATTTATTTGAGATGAAATCTGAACTGCTAGCTGGATGCATGGGCATGCAGTTAGCTAGTCCCTTGCTTGATTTTATTTGTCAACCAATAATAAACCCAAGGGTGTGAGTAGTGGCTGGATGGTGGCCAGCTGCTAGTAGTCTACTTGACGCCCTTCGGATATGTATATATCCTTTATTAGAATCGTCAGTACAAGACTGAAACTACTTCATTTCCCTAAGGGAAAAAACATTCTTTTGATCCAGCATCTTCATTTGATTCTACTATATCTGATACTTTTCCTTATTCATTTTATGTGCTTCGGTTTATATTCATCTTCGTCAGGCAAGAGATATTTGATCACAAGTTTATTGTTGCCAACTCTTTTAATTTTTCTCTCATAACAGAAAATTGATTTTTTTAACACGGAAAACTGGATAAATTAATTATCTCAGAGATAATATGTACCAGCAGCTTGGGACGAACTGCTAGCTGGGGCTCAAGGGGCTGCCCCATACCTGCGAAAACTGTTGCAGCTGGTTCGGTCGCTTTCTGCAATCTGCACAAACCCTGCCTCCGCCCATCACATGCATGTCCTCTCCCTTCTCCCATGGATCATGTGCAAAGCAGCTTGTGATGGTTGGAGGTTAGGATAAGTGATACTGATACACATAGAGCTTCCTAAATGGACAATCACGACAGGAATATTATTCGATACTCTTCCAAAAATACTAATACCCAATTTACAAAACCTATAACTAAGTGAAAGTAATCCTAATCTGGTTCAAAAAATAAGTGAAAATTTTCCTAATATATATTCCCTCGAGGTAAAATATCTATAACCTCGCAAGAGGGGGAGGGGATAAGAGAAAATATCTTAGCGCACTAACTGTATATATTGGAGAAATGGATTGGCATATCTGGCTATTGCCATCAATCCATGTCATTCCGAGCATATTTAGTCCATGAAAAATACTTTCTAGTACCTTTATATCACTATACATAGACCTCGGCCCTCGCATTTGTTCAGTACTGAAACTAGTGTCAGCAACAGGCCCACCTGTGAGTATCACGTAAAGAAAGGATACCGCCTCAGCGACTCTATTAATTAATTTCACCTTGCACATCGTGGATCAGTATTGCATCATGGCAGGGAGAACACAAATCTGAAGTCACTGCTGCTGCATTGCCTCAACTGGGATATGCTAAGAATCAACAAGAACCGGGAGCTGGCACGGTGCTTGCTTAGTGGCTTGCTGTGGAGCTGGAGATCACCAGCTGTGGTAACTCATCAATGTACGTGGCCGGATTGATTGGCCTTCTGCTGCACCTGCCTCCATTAGGAAGACCACACTGGCCTCACGTCCTGTTCGTTTGTTCCTGTAGACATAACTCCGCCACTGTGCAGGCATCACAGTGGCTGCCTGTAATCGCCGTGTGAGAGCTTTCCAGGTGGTCCATTCCATCGTCTCTTATTACAGCGAGCACGCTGTCCCCTCATCTCCTCCTGTCGAGTGCTTGCATGAATCACTGTGCTCGCCGCTAACTGGAGATGTGTGATTCGTGAAACAGAATCCAAGGCTTTGTTGGTGCTTCAGTTGTTCATCAAATGCAGTGTCCAGAGCTCCAAAAGGATTCAGAGGTCAAGGATGGCACAGAGCAGAGAGTAAAAAGGCTTCAGAGTTCAGAGGACGCGTTCACCCTTGATTCCTAGTCGATCGGCCTGGACGGTGAGCTTCTGCCATCGGCACAATCCTCTGGACAGCGAAACTCCAAATAAACCTTCCTTGGCCGGGCGTGATCAAAACCACATCCATCTGGCCTTCTCGATTCACATGCATGGTGCAAACATGTGACTGACGGACGCTTCTCGCCGTCGTTATCCTAGCTAGCCTCTGCGATCTGTACTGCACGCTGTCAGACATGTGACGGAGCAGCAAGGAGCTGACCTGGTGAGCAGTGTGGCCGTCGCGCGTACTAGGCGCGCGATTGAACTGAAAAACCATGCACGCATGAAGATTTCCTTAGCGCGACACCTAATTCAATTCACTGGCCGGCCACCAAAATGGATCCAACTGGGGACTTGGATACAGTACCGACTACACCGATCGAACCCTACCACTCTACTACGTCCCTGTCAGATTGGGACGGCGCTGTGCCCTCCAGGTTGTACGTAGCGCTCCTGAGAGACCTTATGGTCCCTGAAAACCTGATGTGCACCGGACCGGAGATTAATGGCGCATCACATGCCTCGCATAGCACGGGTCTGTTTGGCGAAATGCAACGCGAGTAGCTAGATGCTGCAATCGCTGCAGATCTTTGCTACCGATGATCAGAGTAATAGCGGATCACAAGTTCAGAAATACGAACAGCAACAGGTCACGCGCAGGGATCGGAAGGGGAACCAACAACTCACCTGTGTGTCGCTGCTGGCTCGGTGCCGGATGGGACCCCGTGGAGCGACGGCGCAACGGGATAGGGCTCAGGGACGTCGGGGAAGATTGGCGGCGGCGGCGGCCAGCCGGGGAGAGCCACCGGGGCGGCGGGGGATGATAGATGATGGTGGTTCCGTTCCGTTGGGTTGGCCCACTAGCTTGCAGCGGCCTGGGTGCTGGCCCACGGGAACCTCCTGGGCCAAACAAGGCTAGAAACTTCTTCATTATACGATCCAATAGGCCTCTTTCCATAAAAATACGATCTAATGGGCCAACAGACCATGGGCCTCTCAATATAGGCCGCGTACATGGCCCAAGCACAGATGCCACCACACAGAGAGGCAGAGGCCGCTGATCTGTTTGGTTGGGCCTTTGGGCCCACTGACAACGACGGAGACGGATGACGTGGCCGGATCGACGTCTTCTTCCCCAGTCACACACACAAGGCACGCAGCCGTCCCCTCCGATCTCTCTGAACAAATTCCTCGACCAGCAAATCCGCTTCCTCCCTCCTTAGTAACCAAGGAATGGCATCGCACCCGCGCGGACTCAGACGGCATAAAGAAAGGTAAAGCCCACATTATATTCTCGCCCTCCGCGCGCGCGCGGCCAGTGCGCCGGGAATCTCACTGCCGGCATCGTGTAAATTCGGAGTTATCCATCCGAATCACATGTCCCTGCCCCTGCGTTGCCTTCCCTGGCTGCCCTTCCATCAATCGGCATGCAGTCACCTCGGCTCCCCGCGATCGATGCATCGATCGATCTGCGACGGAGCTCGGCGGCCATGCCGTGCTCTCCTGCATGCTGAATCGCCGATGATCCAGCTCAGGGGGCGCAACGGCTTCTGGATAAGGAACGGATTCCATTCTCCCCTAGCTGCTAGCTTGTGTAGGGAGACATCTTGCAGATACATGGATCATGGATGTCATAGCAAGCTGCGCTACAAGTGGCGCGTTTATAGTGGGGAATTAGTCACTTCTTAGTCGTCTGTCGCCTTTCGTTTTGTTGCCACATATTCGAGCTACTTGAAAAATGGGTGCGGTGATCTGTCCTTCCGCATCTTTTTATCTCGTTTTACATCGAATCAAATGTTCATGCAAGTGGTTACCTAGCTAGCCTGCAGGGTTTTCGCGACGTCTCAAGATAAGAACGAGCATTACCATTTCGCATTCTCTGCATATATTCGCAGCATAATTTGCACCGTATACCCTGAGGGGGAAAAATATCACAACTTGTGCTCTGCAACTAGTAACAAAGCATAACGTTCATCGACAGGTGGCACAATTCTGAAACATCACTGAATATGAAACATGTTTCAGTCTTTCAGAAGCTTACCGTGTTCTTCTGAATTGGAATACCTCAACAAAAGATCAGAAGGGAGATCTGACAACCACTAGATATTTTAAACGAGACAGGGGCAGCGTCAGTTCCTCTTGTTTCACCCCTGCGTTTTGTAGCCTGCAGCTGTTTCGTGAGAGCAACTTCAGCAGCAAGGATGCAGAGTATTTCTTGCTTTTCGATGTTCCCAGTCATTCTCTCTCAGCTTTTGGGATACATGTCGACTTTATTCCTAGAGTTACAGAATTCCAGTGCTTCAGAGTCACAACCAAGTACTTGTGTTCCTCCAAAAGCACAAGCTTTTCCCTCTTAAATCTGACTTTGCGTTCAGATCTGATTCCTGGAACTCCCGGCATTCTACTTCAGAGAGTGGTTTGGTTACCTTCAGAGACCTTTGTCGAGTTACTTGCTCGGAAAGCAAAGGATTTTCACTCTTTCATGAAGCTCGTTTATCGTACAAAAAAGGACCAAGCAGAGAATATTAGGGAAAGGATGGGCAAAAATCCTTACCAAGAAAGTAGTAACTTTGTTCCTATTCTCAGAACTAAAAGATGTAGCAAGATTATTCTTCAAACCACCCAAGGAATACTTGCTTCAATTTTTTTGGATTGGATTCTACCATTAGTACATCAGAATCTAGCTCCCTTTTCCTTGACAAGTTATCATCCTTAACAAGGACCAACCTTCACAATTACATCACAATGCAAGGTTCTAGTAAGTCCATTCCATCATTGTGCTTGCAATATAGTAACATTCTTTGGTTCGTAAATGACTAGCACCAAACTAAAAACTTATTCTCTCTTTTTCTTTATGCAAAGCTGGAGCTTAAACAAGTTCCTCTACAAGCACACAATCACCGGACCAGCTGCAAAGGATGTATATTGTCCAGTCCTTTCCAGAGCTTTACTAAACACAGAACCATTCGTACATGGATAAACAATCCTGCTCTCATCATTTCTAGTTACATCCATGGGTCATCGATCACAATCAATATCTCAATACCGGCCGATCGCCATACCCTGCCCAAAGGTAAGTTTTCAGTGAGTGATGCATAATGATTATGGTGGGCAATTTGCAATTAGACATCAATGGTTGGTGCTTAAAGTTGACAAAAGCATAATTCTGGCACTGACAAAGATCGCCGAAAAAGTGTGGCTCTGCAGCCGAGTTATCTGAATAAATGCTGGTGCTAGTAGTACTATCTAACTGAATAAACATGAAATGGGAGCCATGAGACAGGCTCCCTGATTAAATCTTATCAGACCAAGACAGCAGGACAATGGTCAAAAGAGCGGCTTTTGGTTTAAGTTTACTAATTAGTGGGCGTAATGAGGACAAGTCTCTAGCCGAAAGAATCGGCAGCTGGGCCTATATTATAATCAGATAATCCATTGTTATGGCAGACACTGTTCTTTAACAGTCTGACCATTGTTGCATCACTTGAAACAAGGATTCAAATACACATATATTAGTATATATCTTCAGATAAGAGTGGATGACGGCTTGATCAGAGAAAGGTT